>CM057088.1:19722857-20343571 GCA_029959045.1 Taenioides sp. WSHXM2023 | reverse complement strand
GCTCCTCTCTAACATGCAGCGCTATGACCTGGCATCCCACCTGGGCATCCGGGCCAGCCCTCGGGACAGTGACGCAGACAGTGACGGTGGTCGTGACGATGACACTCCCTCCTGTTCTGCCTCCTCGCCCCGCCTCCTCCCACCCCACCGCAAACGGGAGGGTCCCATCGGAGGAGAGAGTGACTCAGATGAAGTCAGGAATATACGCTGCCTCACACCCACGCGCTCCTTATACTCACCTGTGGACAGTCGTTTTTTATCTCGAAGTCTGAAGGACCGGCAGCACATGATAGATATTCGAATGGAGGCGGAGCGACTGGGCAGGACCATTGACAGGCTCATAGATGACACTAGCACTATCATCGCAGAGGCACGAGTCTATGTCACCAACGGAGAGCTGTTTGGACGACTAGATGAGGATGACGAGGGGGGCAGGTAAACAAAACAACGTAAGAGTTCAGTGTTTAGTTTCATGTTTAAACGCAAAGAATATCTTCTCCAGAATCAGAGAGCATGAGTTGTTGTATCGGATCAACGCTCAAATGAAGGCTTTCAGGAAGGAGCTACAGAGCTTTATAGACCGCCTCGATGTCCCCAAACAGGAAGCGCAACAAACTGAGGAGCCACTGTCTGTAAGGAAATACCATCAATAATACTGTCAATTATAACTTAATTTGTATAAATGTTGTGACTTTTTTTGTCTTCCCTCCAGATGTTTCAGCCTATCATTCTGCTGATACTCATCCTTGTTCTGTTTTCATCATTATCCTATGCCACTATTTTTAAATTGGTATTCCTTTTCACTTTATTCTTTGTTCTTTAAATCATTTTTTCCCTTTTTGTTGATTTTTGTTGGTTTCATTTTAACTTTTTTTCTACATATTTTCAACACATCACATACCATGTTCTACGCCTGATGAAGAGCTACTCTTCACTTAGATGCTTCACCATATACCAGAACCCAAGCTTGGCTCTTAAGTTAGTGGGTGAGTAAACAAAGTTTTGTACTATGCAGATTACAAATGCATAGCTGAAAGGGTTATCTATTTATGATAATTACACCTCTTCTTTTAACATGGCTCATCTATAGAGAACTTGTGCTTCTTTATAATTTAGGCTGGGCTATAGAGGTTCCTTTGCAGAAATGATTATACAACTACGTATGTATAATATGAAAGCTAAAATATTTTTTCGTTGAAATGTCAATGTATGGGCAGCTGTACCCCACATAAATCACACTCTTCAATATTTAAAAAAAATGTGTGTATATATTTCCTTTTTGTTTTGAAATCACGACAGTGGAGAATGTAAAAATACTCTGGGCAGGGTCTGTAACTTCAGCCAAATGTGCTGATGTTGGGTCTGTTAAACCAGCGAACCTGACCAAGTACGGGGGCGGGACTGGTCCCCTCCTTTCATCCCACCATGGGATGTTTGACGTCACATATTAGAGCCAGCTGTGGACAGAGGCAGAAAAGAGGGGAAAGCACAGTTTTATTTCTGCTAATGATGGCATGATATCTGACTTAGACTGGTGCGCCTCAACTCTTGCAGTTTCAGACTAAAAGCATAATCTTTTTAGCCTACTGGATAAATGTAGGCCAGGACTGCATTCCAACACAAAAGCAAAGGTAGGTTCAAGACAAATGACACGTGGTGCATGAAGTTTGTCACTATACTTACGTCAAGCATTAAGTCTGGAGACTGCACTGGGGTAAACAAAGTGAGTGGAGTGGGTAAGCTGTAGTGTGACATGCATAGTTCAGTGTAAAAGGGGGCGGTGCCCTGCTTGTCCCAGTCCTGGATTCATCTGTTAAATGAATAATATCCCACAATTCTTTGCTTGCCTCGTGACAGTCATCCAACAGTTATTCTAATAGCACAGTTTTGTCTCATGAGAAGATTTAACAATCACACGGACATAAGTCTGCTCTGCTTCATTCTCGCGGTAAACTGGTAATAACTGGTAATATTTTCGAATTTTACGCATGGTTAAGTGTTGCATGTATTTGATATTGATGGGCTAACTTCAGTGTTAGCTGATAGTTTGTTTGATTTGGGTTTAGCCTGTTGTCTCACTCTCGGCTCGCCTCGGCCTATGTGAAATGATATGAAACATCGTAAGGCACTTCTGATGAATCTTGGGCGCACGGCACAGGGGTGTTGATTAATTGGCGCACCGGGCCATGTCTTCCTGACGCCAGTGAGCTATGCTGCTAAGAAGAAAAATAAACTCCTGGTTACAAGGGGTAAAAATATACCAGTGTGCTCCACGATATTTTGGGACCTTCTCCCATCGCGTTAAAGTGGTTGCTGGGTCTTGCTGTTTCCGTCAGCTCCGGGTTGTCGCTTTCAGTTCAGAGAAGAATGACACGCTGCGCGCAGAGGAGACGAAATGAGCGTGTGCAAAAGCACTCAAAGATCGCAAACAACGGATTTTAGTGCATAACTCCGAGAACGCAAACAATGGATTTTGGTGCATAAAGATCTTTCCGTGGCAAAGACATGAAGGATACTGAGTCATTTCCCGTTGACTGCGAAACTGCAGCGAGGACAGCTGCCTTGGGACAGCCCGAGGACTTGGTCGGATTTGGATAAGTGGGGAGCCTTCTTTACCGGAAAGCACGCGTTTCGTTTATTTTTGTACTTTAATAAATCGGACATGGGAATCTGTATTGGCAACTAATTTTAAGTTTTTTGGTTTTTGTTTTTCTCTTCATGAGAAATGTGGAGCGCGTTTATGAATGGTTCTGGACTTCACGCGGGGGGCGGTGCTGGTGGGGGTTATGTCCCGTCTCAGGGATGGGAGTTTGTACCTTGCTCCAGGATGGAGAAGGCAGACAGAGGCAAAGGCAAAAACCGTAATCCTCTGAAGAGGATCTCTTCTCCACCCACTGTCTTCAGTCAGATCTACGAGCAGCAGTTTCAGACTTCAGCAGAGCAGGGACCCGGGGCCCCGCCTGAACACCTCAGGGGCCAAATGTGGTCAGGTCCAGAGCCCCAGCCGCAGCAGCAAACACAGCACGCCCGGCTTAAGAAGAAATTTGAGGAACTCAAAAAGCGACACTGTGAAGAAAAGGAAGAATGGATGAGAGAGAAAGAGTCATTATTGAGAGAGGTGGCAAATATACAAGTATGCAACAATGTTAGATCTCTCAGATGTCGCGTTGGCAAAAATCCTGTTATTTATTTTTGTTGTTGTCAATACCCTTTTTATAGTAACTCACTATTTGTTAATTTTGTTGCTTTTTGTTGGTTCTTCAGGGAGGTGAGAATAGAAGGATTTTGCTGGATCTAAAGACGGTTTTGGAGGAGGTGCAGGTGGAGGTGAAGAGAGAGGAGGAGAAGAGGAGTGAGTTACAGCTGCAGTACACCAGAGACAGGTGCTCCTGGGAGCTGGAGAAGGCTGAGCTAAAACGCAGGATTGCACAGGTAAGAGACTGATGTAATGTATGGACGATAGTTGCAGTTTAGACATAGTGAACTACACATCAGCTACAAGCCAAGTTTGTATGTAAGATAAATAACATTTTTAGGCATAAAATATCTGCCCACACATAGTTTCTCCATCTTACTCTCTAAATCTTAAACTAAACCAACTTGCTTATCAGCTAGTATAAAGATCGTAGAAATATGTAAAGCTTGTTAGCATACCAGTGCTATGCTGTGTCAAGGACTATAGGAATAATTTGAACATACATGCAAAACCCAGTCTTTCATTAAAGTAATCTGGTTACATAAGACCCTGTACATATTTGTTTGTCTGTCTGATTGAATATGTCTTTTTGTCTAGATTTGAGATGGGATTCTTGTCTGTGTTTTTTACCCGGAAATGCCTAAAATGATGCTGTTGCATTGAAACACGCCAGACCAACATGTACATACATCTCATAGTCTTGTCTCACTGCTCACCTTGTCTGTCATAGTCTAGTTAAAGAGGCATTTGCCATGTTTGTTTTCCCTGAAGAATTTTACTGTAATTACAATGACACTGTACATAATTGCCTATAATAACAGTGTAAAACTGAGGTGCTCATGGGCATTAAATTGTTTAAATCAGCATTGGTTCTTTTTGGAGTGAGTAAACGAATTCTGTATAAATGTGTAAATTTCTCTTTAGTGTAAACACTACAGCTTAATTAATGTGAAAGGAAACATTGCTGTGCACATTGGCAGAACTTATATGTCTGAAGTGATTGCACAAACAGGCCAGGAAAATGTGACTTGAAGTGTAGCCACAGCAGGCGTGGTTTAATCCATTGTAAAAGTTGTTTTGTTCTGATGCTACATCCTGGTGCTGTTTATATGAGTGCAGTTTACTACAAGCCACTTTTGGGATGTTTCTCATTTGTTACTGGATGCAAATATCTGAAGTTCACCTGACATAGTACGTAGATGCTATACTCATTCTGGTTGGAAGATGTTAACAATTCTACCATAGGTGAGAAACTTCACTGTCATTTTCAGCACAGTGTCCTCATTTTTCAGAAAGACTCGACTTTATAACACTCACACAAAGAGGGCAGAGATCTCAGACATACTGAGGTTAGCATCTCCCATTTCCCCTGAAGTGAAGGGACCTTTACATAATAACAACTTAAACTATCACATCTATATAGATAAGACCAGGTTTATTTGGTGTATATGGCTGTATTTCATATTTCCTATGCAGTATTCATCCTTCAACTGCTCCACCCATGTAGATGTTTATTTTAATTTTGTTTTGTCATTCTTTCTCAAAACCACAAACTTGGTATGATTTCACCACTGTGATTACAACTTAAAAACACCTTGGCCGGGATATTTCCAGTCATATATTTCTTTATGTCACTTTTTTACCAAAGCTGCTAGCAGCTGAGAGACATCTCACTCTGTTTCAGCCTTTACCTCAGCTCCCACCTCCCCGAGGAATGTGACTTTGTATAAGGCTGCATGCCCACTATTTATAGGAGGTCACTGACACAGTTACCCGCATATACCTTGTGCCATATGAGGGAGGGTGGTCCAAGTAGCACTGTGGCTTCATGTGAAAACAACACACTTTATTAACCCATTTGCACCAATGTTGGACCTCTGTCTCAAATAAGACAATACCTTAGCTGTTATCCTTTGTCCTTTCACTTCAATAGGTCAGAGCAGCAAATCATTGGCCTTTTTTACTGCAGGAAATTACTTTACAAGTACTCTTACATCTGTTATTTTTTTTTGATCAAACCCCATTTATCTAGACTTGGGATAGTAATATAAATAATACAACTGTCTAATTTGTGACTGAATTAAAATACCAGATAAGCTTCCTCCCCAAGCTATTTGCTCTTCATCAGTTTAGTTTTGCTTTGCATTGCAGTTCCAGATGAATTTAATTTTCCTTCTTGTTTGTGTACATTGTGCACTTGTTTACATGTTCATGCTTAAATAGACTGTGGACAGCACCCATCATCGTGCATATGTAATTGTGGATAGTTTTAAGTGAACCCTTGTACAGACAGAAAAGACAGAGTTGTTTTTCTGCACCATAGTTTTGACCCAAGGCCACAAGCAGAAATAGCACCATGACTGAGGCTTATAAGAAGGCTTTGGTCCATGTCTGTAGACTGCACACTCAAATAACACACTCTATCCTCTTCATATCATGCTACAACTACACATGTATGTAATTCAGGCGTTGTCCTGTGATCATTCTAGATTTACAAGCCAGTTTATTTTACCGGCACCAAAAATGCATGTTTCTTAAAAACACTTGCTATGAGTATGCAGTTTGAATGATAGTCTAATTAAGAGAATTGGCCTTTTTTCCCAAATCTAAGGCTTGGCTCTTTTACAGCCAGAGTATTTTGTAACATCTTGCATATTCTTTGATAATATGTGTTTTGGAGAAAGGAGTAGTAAAATACCGCCACTGGATTGAGGCCGCATAGATTTTGTCCACACATATTTTGACATGCCTGAAATGGGTCATATCCTGAGCTGTATCCGGTGTTAGTATGAGACCTTTGAGAGTCTGCAGCCCTGAACCACTGAACTTTATACATAAGTGCAAAGTATTTTCATGTCTCTATTCTCTAAACACTTCCCTGTGATGAACCCACTCACACTTGTCCCTCTGGCTCATCATTCCCACACATCCTGCCACTCCTTCATTCTCTTAATTCCACTTTGAACAATACATCTTTGACTACATGTAGTTATATTCATACACACTGGCAGTGCTTCCCATATGTCACTTTCTCTATTGTCTGCCTCTGCAGTTGGAATCTAGAGAAGGCTCTCGGTTGACAAACAGAGAAGTTCAAGCAGCAGCAGCAGGTCTTGGGGCTGGAGGAGTACTGCAAATTCCTCAAAAATATCCGGACGAATCGTTGTGCAGGGAAAGAGAGGAGCAGAGGAGGATTTTGGCGGATAACCACACAACAGCTATGGACCTACGCTGCCGTCTGGAGCACAATGAGAGAGACTGGCTACGGGAGAAGGCAGACCTGTTGGAGAGATTTGACGTGGAAAGAAGGGAATGGGAATGTCAGCTGAAGGATATGCAGAGGAAAATAGAAGAGGTAAAATGCATATAGCTTAATAGTTTTTTTTATGTTTTTTTTTAAATATATTACTATATATGTGACATGTTAGCTCAACCCAGATAGTTTGATCACATTTGTCATCTTTCCCTCCAAACGTTCTGTGGACCACATAAACAATGTCTGCATCATTACAGCTGCACATTATGAATGGGAAGTGGGCGTGGAATGTCTCTATTGTTTGTTTTGTTTTTACATTAGGATGTTTTGGAGAGTGGTGTAGGGGGGTGGGAAATATGGTACCTTATGAAAACTAGGTTAAATAAACCACATTATTGCAATTGCAAAATTCCAGTGCTACTTTGATTCAGTTATCATTTGGATGAAATGTATTGGTATATGTCTTCCAATTAATTAATTTGAGGATATATTATTTTCTATGGATGGCAAGTAGTGTTATAATTATTATTTTATTTAAACGACAAAACTTCCTCTTTTCTTTGTAGTTGTATTGTGAGGTGAGGGCCAAAAGAGAAGGGACTGGACTGGACATCAGAAAACACTATGACAACAGCACTGCCCACAGACTCAGCATCCCCTCGACTAGCACTGGCTCCAGCTTCCTGAGCAGCAGCAGCCAATCAGAGCAAAGATCAACACTCTGTACTGGATTTGGCAGCAATAACAAACTCAACAGGGACAGTGACGGTCACCAGTCTGTTGGTTACCACACGGACACACATGATCATGTGCAAACTGTTTATGAGGAGGAACTGAGATTGAATGGGACTTGGCAGCAAGATGCAGCCTCTCAGAGAAGAGTCATCGATACAGAGGAGTTGGATAGTATTTTACTGCGCCATGGATGTGCAGAGTCCCATAAACCCACTGCCAAAGAGAATGAAAGTGTCCTTCAGAATCAGACACAAAATTCTCCATGGACTGAGCTGAATTATGGCAGTGAGAAAAAACGGAACACCACAGCTCTTAATGCTGTGAGTATTCAAAATGCTCTGCTTTCATATTTATACATAGCATTACATTATCCATTTTACTATTTTAACATTTACCAACCCTTTACAGTATACATAATGTTACATTTTTTTCCTTCTAGGCTCTGAAGGAGATTGCGCGTGTCAGTGAGGAGCTGTGTAGCTACCAAGAAGAGATTAGGCAAAAGAGCGGAGAAAAGAGGTAACGAAATCTAGCATATCCGCATCTAGCTCAAAATAATATTATCTATCTATTTTTTTTCTCAGAAGTCACCCAGAGGAGAGAGAAATGCCACTGCTCTACAGTAACCCTAGACCAGATGTGGGTGAACCATGTGACCTCAATGAAATCTATGATGAACTCAGAGCATTAGAAAGGGAGCACTGGAGCATCTTGTCGCCTGAAAACACATGGCGATCAGTCGCTGAACCAGTGGCATCCTGGAAAACCAGCCCCTTTCCTCCCGACAACCACCAAGAGCCACTCGTCAGTCCGGAGACTCTGTCGGAAATAGACTCTACAGCCCCTCCCATCCCGCCTCGCTCCTCGTCCTGGAATCTGAGCTCTCAACAAGACGCAGATCTGAACATGCCAGAGTCTCCTATGGTCACAGCCAGGAAATGCCACAGCCCCTGTGTGGTAGTGGACAGGAAGTGTACCAGTCCATCCATTGTGAGAAAGTTTGAGGCCATGCTCCAGGAAAATGAAGGAAAAGTTCTGATTGATGGGACAGTATCTTCGTGCTCTGTACCTGCCAACCAAAACTGTAATGTCAGCTGCTGTCATAACCGCTGGTCCTGTGATGCCAGTAAGCTCACAAATAAGGTGTCCTCACATGGAACCGTCCAGAAGAGCTTCTCTGAGGTCAACATTGTGACTGCTGCTAAAAAGATGGGCACGGACTACAGTCTTACTGGTGCTAATGTGAAAAGCCAAGAAGTGGATCCCAAACCTCCGCGTCTGATAGAGACTCCTATGCTCCTCTGTGCTCCGGAAATATCTCCTGCCAGCCCTGTCCTGCAGGGCTCCAAAAGAAACATAACACTGGAGCAGAAAACCGCAGAGTTCAACCGGTGTCTCTTTCAGGCAGAGATGGGCCGTGGGGTAGAGGAGCAGGACACTTTCTCACCTCCTGATCTCACCCCTGTTCTCTGCCAACAAGTGCTGTTAACAAATACTGCCTCAGGTGAGGAGCCACTTCCCAGGGAAACCCAGTTAAAGCAACACTACTCTGAAGTCTCCAATCACTGCTTTGGAGTTAAACCCAACATCACACACTCTCTCTCCACCTCAGATATCACAAGGCACAGCCCAGAAACTCCAGCACAAAGCAGGTATGGATCAAGAGGTCAACCAGTCAGGATAGAGCGAGAAACCCATGATCTGCTGTCCAAAGAGATAGAAGCAGCACAACGGGAGCACACCACAAAATCTGCACAAAGGCCTGAGGGCTACTCTGAGGTCAAGCTCAGTCCTTCCAGGAAAACCCGAATCAAAGCGACCACAAAGGCTCACTGCTCTGAGCGCTTCATGTCTGAAAATGTGCAGTTGAGCGTGGACTCCTCCAGTTCCGAGAGCGACCATGAAGAGGAGCCTCAGCCCAGAACAGCAGTGTCTCCACAGCCCTCTGCTGAGAACAAACTGAGGCCAACAGGAGGGCAAGTGCAGCCAAAGCATGCATCTGCCCCGTCTGACTGTTGCCGGCCAGGGCTCAGAATGATGAATGAGCATCCCTGGAAACCCCTTACATTGGCAGCCTACCCACGACCCGAGGGCTCCCGCTCCAACTATGGAGCAGTGGAGAGGATTCTGAAGAATTATGAGACTGCAGCCAAAAGCATGAACCAAATAGAGACCGGCTCCAGTTCCAACCTGAGTGTGAGAGAGAAGAGTGAGCGAGAGCTGGACATGCTGGACATGGACTCTGTGCCTACTCCTCTGTTCATCAGAGAAACTCTGCCACACTCTTCCAACACCCACAAGGTCCTCGAGCTCAAGGAAATTCAAGTGACTGTGCAGGTGGGTTTTGTGTATTACTGTATATTCAGTTTAGGTAAACTATTTCAACACTACACTGAAATGAATGAATGACTTATTATTAGCTTAAAATAATTTATCTTCAGTAACTGTCATTTAGATTGTACTGTTGAAAAAAGGAAATATAAAAAAGACAGTGGCCATGAAACAGCACTTTAAATAGAGGACTTTGCACATTTTGTTCTTTAACACTGACACGGAAATGCCCTTGACCAAGGACCCTTCTGATGGTAATGTTGTTTATTTCTAGTATGTGTGAGCAAACAGAAGCAGGCCAAAGCCTCTATTATAAACTAGGCATCTGGGGCATTCCACTGCTGTAAGGCTAAAGTAATGGGTTTTGGCATCTATTGTCCATGACTCGGGTTAATGATTGTGCTTTTCTTTTTATTGCAATCAAACCTGTGCAAGAAGCCAATTCAGTAAATCCCCTTGGTAGACCAGGAAAATGGGCTTCTGTGGTTGTGTCTCAAAGTTATAAAATGTTACATGTATGAGTTGCTTGGCCTATTACAAAGCTTTAATTTTCATTAATACACATACATATTATTAATCAAATATATAATTCTAATTTAAATATGTAGAGAAAACTGGTCCTTATGCAGTAACTGTGTAATGTCATAGAAAACCTCTTCTGTTCTCCTATTGTCAAAATACAGTTTTATCAAAGGCTGAGCAGCAACCTTAATGTTTTACATATTTTATCTGCAGTCCTGGTGCTGACACCAGCCACGTTTCCTGTGGCTTCAGGAATAATGCTGCAACTTCCCAAGTCCTTCCACTATCCATATATTTGAACTAAGCTTGTTGTTTCTCATAGGATCAAGATGACAACAGTTGGGACTGATGAAACAAAATGTAACGTATCTGTGTGGTGCTGTGTTTGCTGAATGGTGTGAAAACCCTAAATGGTAATATATTTGTCTCTCTATAGAAAAACCAAAAGTCTTCCACCACATCTTCGGTTTTGAAGCAGAAGAACTTCTCCAGACCTGCATGCCCAGCCAATCGGCGGCTGCCTTCACGCTGGGCTGGCCGCTCTCCTTTCTCCAGATCCAGATCTGTATCCTCCTCTGCACCTGTGCCGCCCTCCTTCAGCCTCCAAAAGCACTCCTCATTTTCATATTCACGCGCCTTTCATATGGAGTCTGTCATCATCTGACCCACCCAGAAGCCTTGAGTGAACCTACAAACTGTGAACTTTGTTTTTATCACATGTACATATGAAATACTCAAAGACTGAAGTGCTTTAGTGAGATTTGACCAATGTATAGCTGTAGAATGTGTTGAGTTCAAAAGAGCCAAGCTGACCAAAAACAGAACTTTGTTAGCAGCAGCTTTGCATCAAGAAAATGTGACAGATCAACCAGGCGTAACCAAGGAGCAAACATATCCACTGCATCTCAGTTTCAACTCAGGTGTGGACTTTTAGCCTTGACTATTGTAGCCTTGCTGATACAGTACTGTATAGATTCTCCATTCATACAGCTGTCTGTTAATATCACACAATCACATACAAGTGGCGAGATAAAATCCAATTCAATCCAAATCTAGTATGATGTAAATGTATTCAGTATTGTATGCACCATTACAGCTATACCATGTGCCACTTACACATTACAGTGTATTGGATTTTGAAGCAGAATACGCTTAACAAATGTGTTTTCCAGTACTCATTACACGTTGCTGTGCTGCATTACTAAATACTGTCTTCTGACTTCATATTGTTACACACACTGTAGATTGTACCTGCCTTTTACTGAAATGAATAGTTACGTTTTTGTTAACACATATGTTTGATTTGTATAACTGTACCAAAGGCTTGTGTCTTTTTTTAATTTAAATATACTGTCTTTGTGTTATTGTGTTATTTTCAAACTGCACACGATGCTGGAATTTCTAAGCATTTTTCTTTTGTTTTGAACACACAGGCCTGCATTGGTGCATTACATAGCATTTAATGGAAGGCTTTTTTGTACTTTGAATAATCCCCCCGTGGTCGCATACAATAGTGCATTTTCAGGCTAAAGTGCTGAGTATAATGAAAGTGATGCATTTGATGTTCTTTGTGTAATAAATATTCTGATCTACCATTGTTTCTCCACACTGTTGTTGTAACTATATTGGTACAACACTTAAGAATCGGACCAGGTCTCACACTATAGGAACTTGTTTTTGCACGTTCTTTTCTCAGAATAACTTGCCAACATGAAGTGCCTCTCAACCTCACCAATCATACTGCATGTATCTTAATCCGTGCTTGACATCTTGATGACACTGATCTATTACTTGGACGGCTAACTGAAATCTACGCCTGCAACAGTTCCTGAGATTTTACCAGTTTTTCTGTACATGGACATAACAGTACTTGTTAGTTGTGAGTGTTAGAAATTATTTTAGTTTATGATGAATGAACTGATTTTGGCCAGTGCCATAGAGACACTACTACTGTTTACAAACTCTGTTGACTGGGATGGACCCCAACCCTCAACATGAAACCTGGCACCTGCAGTCTGACCGAAATAACAGGTGTGATAAGGTTGTGGTGCCAGAAATCCTACCCTAGTGATGATATAAATATAAATATTGTCTGCATGTAGTAATGGCGTGGGTTACAGTCACTTCGTTTTCCTGTTTCAACAGTCTGGGCACAGCCTGCACTCCACTTTCCAGATGCTGAAAACATTCAGTATCCAGTTTTGACGCAACTTTAAAGTTGCAGTACGAGCTTTTTTTCCTTACAAATGAGTAAAATCTGTTTTTCCCTTAAAAAGGTGTATGATAACAGCATAACTTGACAAAATCAGACTGCACACTGCTTTCACCTAATTATAAGTCTTAAGAGTATTCTGATAAACAGTGTCATGATTTGAAATGAGATATTAATTAATTGCAAAATCATGTACATCTGGTGGGAGCAAGCCAGTGCATTCTTTGTGCAAGATCCAAGCCCGGACAAATGGAAAGATACAGTATGTGTCAGGAAGGGCGTCCAGTATAAAATCTGTCAGATGTACGCTAAAACAGACATAGTAACATTTCCTGAAGAGAAAAGTCAACAGTCATGTTTCTTTACTCTATTTTAGGATGTACCCACATACCTGGTGTACAGAATGATTTTTCATCTTCTGTGTTTTTAACATTTAACATCAAGACGATCCTCATTTGTTCTCATTTGTACAAGCCTCTGTGAAGCCCCTCGGAGAGTCTGGCACCAGCATCCCTCTGCTTTGAACTTACACTGCTACTGACATGTGTGTTTTATCTGGGCACAGGTCTTGAGCTACACTGACTGCAGCACATTCCCTCACTTCCTGTGGAGTCCCAGACAGCTGCGTATCGATTGGTATGTGAGTGCATCAGAGCAGGGGCCAGCACACATTTCCATACTTCTTGAGGACATTGCAGTGACGCTGATTTCCGGATCCTAACCATGGTTACATGGATACCTAACCTCAACCTATTAACTGATACACATCATGGACTTGACTTTTGTGCCCATAAAGGGGATAGGTCCTCATGATGTGAGTGTGTATACAGATTTTTGGTCCGACAGTGTATTAAATACCCACTCAAACACACACACGTCTCATCAGGAGGCTCTAATATCAGACCAGCTCCTGTTATCAGTCTGCAAACATAGCTAAATTAACTACAGGGTTCACTTCAAACAAAATTATAACTCAATTAGTATTAATATAATATTTATAGGCAAGTGCAGCTGATTATGTCTTATTATTGTCTTATTATGTCTAAACCAAAATTACTGTTGGTGTAAAGGTTGATCTACCAGTGCAGTATCACGGACCCATCTTGAGCTCGGCTTGGTCAGGACAACTTAGCTGAAGTTTTTAGCTTGTTATGCATGTTTTAGGTTGGTGGGGGAACTAGAATACCTTAAGACAACATGCAAACACACTTTGTGAAGAATTAAAGGTAGAGGAATAATATACTTTAATACAATTTATTTAACTATAATGATTAAAATAAACCAATAAAGGAATATCTTATAACAATTTTCTTCCATCCTCAGGTCAGAGTGACACTCAGACACAGGTTGCAGGCCACAGCTGAGTAAGCTGTATGTACTGTATGACAGACCTGCCTGTCTGAAATAACTGCACTGTCCCATTGGCCTCACTGGATTCCTCACTTTTAAATAGACACCAGAGGCTCTGCTCACATAAGTCTGTCACCCACCACATTGTTTCCATGCACATGGGTGAAAGAACACCTCACAAAAAAAGCAATCATCTGCAAAATCATTAAGTGCACAGTACAGAGCATAGTTAAATGTTCAACATCAAATACATACAAAATAGTTTAAAAGGTTATCAATGGTGCTTTCGTACATAACTAAGAAAACTAAGAATACCCTATATAATTCATAACAAAGGTTTACATAACATGTGCTTCATTTATACCAGAATTTACATAATTTTATATTTTCAAAACAAAACCATTATGTTCAACGACACCTCACCTCACCTGTTTGCTTATGTAGGTTTAGTGGCTTCTTCAAAAGAATGAATGTTGTCTATATTGGTTTACTTCCATAATGTACAAGCAAACCCTGAAGGTCCCAAGCAGAAGGCAGTGAAATATTTTTAGTTGCACGTTTGTTTTCGCAGAGATGTACATGGCTGTGAATAGAGGATGTGTGGAGAGCGCTGAAGGATTTATGCCCCAGAGCCACAGAGCAACCCACAGCTCAGGAAGCGTCTCAGCCTGCTCGGATTATAGCACTCTCCCATTTTATTTAGTCTAGCACACTGCACAGACTTATTACACTATTATTGCTTTTTTAAAAGTTTAAATATTGATGTTCATGACAGATTTTCATTTAAAGTAACACAGGCTAAATTGTTAGTACAAAATCTGGCTCAGAGTCAGCCTGTTATCTGAAGAAGATTCAGACAAACTTTATTGATCTACAAGGGAACTTACTGTTTATGCAACACCACAATTTAGGCAAAATGTTTATTATTGGGCCAAGTTTTCATATGTGTACAGCGCACTGACGGATTCCTGCGTGTAGTGACGCCCTCTTGTGGGTGATTCACATACGTCAAATACTTTCTGCTTTGACCTTGTTTCTAGTGGGAATTATTTCAGAGTAGCACAGCGGCTCTGCGGCTGCTGAGGTGAGTGTCATTTGTTTTGAACTTGATAGTTACATATTTTCCTCATCATTCTGCAACATCATGTAATTTTACACATCATATGACACTGTTTGTCTTTAGCTACCAACCAGTGTGCTCTGTAGGCTTTTATCAAGACGGCTAGTGCGTGATAATAATGATCAGTTATCGAGAATACAAACTATGAAGTGCATTGCTAAATAAGATTTCTAAATGACCTTTATGTCGCTAGTTCCATTGCAGAGGCAGCAGGATGGTATTCTGTGCTGTGAGGCTCCTACTGAGGAGCTGCAATACCCCTGGAGTCAGAGCCAGGTAAGGACTTCATTAGAACCGCAGTGAACATCAAACTCACATAATATAGAGACAATGATCCCGAGGGAAATTCAAGTTTTGCTGCAGCAACATTTACACTGCGCTTCTCAATCACCTTTGTGTCTCAGTCAAAGGTCTCAGTGCAGTTTAAGGACTGGTCAGGTAGAGTCAGCAGATCCTGTGTCAGGACAGTTTGAGGAGAGGAAGAGCCAAGAGTGTCCCTCCTCTGTGCACTGTAGCCCATGAAGTTATAGGCCAACTACACATTCATTCCTTTCCTTTAACATTCAGTGTATTCTGAGTTGTTGTGTTTTATATGTGCACACTTTCTATAGATCTTACACTTGTAAGCAAATGTAATTACAGTGTTAATATCTTGTACACATCCAGACTATCTCAAAGACAGAACAGTGGATGGGTTTATTCCAGCACACATGGCTTCAACCCAGATGAGATCAGAGAGAAGCTGCTGGACTTTCCTGGGGGCTCCATTGATTTGTACAAACAAGATTCTGGAATAGCTTTATTAACAGTTAACAACCCTTCAAGGATGAATGCATTCACAGGTAAGATTAGGCTATGTGTTGAAGATAATGTCCTGATTTTCGGGTTGTAATTTATGTTGTTAACTTTTCTTTTAGGCAGTATGATGGTGGATCTAGAGGAAAGGGTGGCAGAGCTAGAGAACTGGCCCGATGGCAAAGGCCTTATTGTCCACGGAGCTGCAGGAACATTTTGCTCTGGGTCAGATTTAAATGCTGTCAGAGCAATAGCAAATCCACAGGTTAAAAAGTGTACTAAAATCATGTTTACACTTTTTCTTGTAAATTTCTACACTGTAATTTCCCTCAATTATTTGACTCTTAGGATGGGATGAAGATGTGTATGTTTATGCAGAATACGCTTACAAGACTACAAAGGTGACTTATTCAATCCATTCTGGAAAAATGGCATGTTTTACTTAATTCATATATATTCTCTCAGAACAGGTTGCCACTATTATCAGTGGCTCTTGTGGAAGGAAAGGCTCTAGGAGGAGGAGCAGAGCTTGTGACGGCCTGTGATTTTGTGTAAGGTCTGCAGCATGCACTGATCTGGCATAAGTTTATGATCACTCGCTAGCCTTCATTTTTTAAATACAACCCCGAATATCACATGAAATCAGACTTGCTAATTATATTACCATCTTGTGATTATAAAATTGCCTTCAGTATGAAAGTCTTGCTAAATAATTTTAAATTAATCTTATTTCTTTGCTGTGCCACAGACTAATGGTTCAAGGCAGTGTTGTCCAGTTTGTCCATAAACACATGGGTCTGGTCCCAGGATGGGGCGGTGCTGTTCGACTCGTGCGTGTGGTTGGAACTCAAAATGCTCTAAAGCTCCTAGGTGGCGCCATCAAAGTCGATGCTAAACTAGGATTACAGATTGGTCTTGCAGACGATGTATTTGAAGATGCTCAAGACCCAAAGACATTGCTACAGCAGGCCGAAAACTGGCTGAATAACTGCACTAAAGGTCCTCCTGCTGTAATTCAAGCTGTGAAAAAGGTAGTAATATCAGGGAGAGAGCTTCCTCTTTCTGATGCTCTGAGGACTGAGAAAGAAGTGTTTGGGACTGTATGGGGAGGCCAAGCTAATTTGCAGGCCTTAGCCAGTAAATTGAAACATAAATGAGAGGGATCAACCCATTTAAAGGTATGGTATGTAGGATGTGTTCATACTGGTTTAAAAATGGTATTATAGTCACAACTGAACCTGGGTTGCCAGTGCCTTCACCTGCATATGGAGGACACCAACACAAGTTTTGCTCATTCTCAGTATATTATACGGACCAACTGAAAAGCTCAAAACCTCGTGAATGAATTCACTGAGG
The DNA here is from genome assembly GCA_029959045.1 of Taenioides sp. WSHXM2023. Lineage (NCBI taxonomy): Eukaryota > Metazoa > Chordata > Actinopteri > Gobiiformes > Gobiidae > Taenioides > Taenioides sp. WSHXM2023. The sequence goes on along the minus strand of CM057088.1, from coordinate 20,326,698 downwards.
TCCAACTACCGTTAGCTGCATTGGCACTGATTTATGCTGCAAAGGCTGGGATTTTGGGTGTGAAACGTAAACATAAACAATTTGTGCATCATGTCCAATGTTGGGGACATACGTTTAAGAAATATTAAATAAAATTATATTCTATATAACTTCTGTTTATTGTTTTAGCTTTAATTATTGTTATCTGTTACCAACTTTGCCTTTTAATTATAAATTTTGATATATGTATATTTTGTGTCGTGTCAAATACATGTCTCTCCGCAGCTCTGACTGTGGTAATGATTGGTGCCAAAACTAAACACTTAAAACAGAATTGTGGCAAAGCACTAAACAGAGATGAGGTTTACCTAGTGTAATGTTATTTGGAGTTGGCACAAAAATGCTGCTGCAGTTCCATATATTTACTTTTTTATTAAATGTCACATACGACTAACTTATTTCTAGGATTATCAAATTGTTTCTTTTCTGTTATTAGGGATAGTAAACATTAGTTTTGTCGCCCAGAGTTGAGAGGATTTGTCAGACCTGTAACTGTAGATCATCATGTTACCTTGTCATGGTTGTATGGAGGACAAGAACTTGGAGCACCAGAATTGAAGGATTTAAGGTGATTAAGAAGAGACAATTTACAGGAGCAACAATGAACCGTTACACCATTTTATTAATTTGCATTCAAAGCATGTAAAACAAAAGCAAAAAGAACATTTAAGTAATGGCAAAAATGTTTGCACTGTTCTAAAATGAGCTACATTAACAAAACAAAAATATGGTTTACTCAAAATAAAATAAAGACAATAATGCAATTGTCAACAAGGTGTTGTTCAACTCTCTTCAAACAGGCACATTCAAATCGATCAAACCACTTCAATTCAATTTCACATGGGGCGAACTTCAAGAGGCCGCGCCTCAGTAGAGTAAATAACAATGACAAAGTCATGTTTAAAGGCAAGTGTAAAAACTTTCACATTCTGTTAGTAATTAAACACTAAAGTTGAAACAAATTAGGTCAAATATTTTTAAAACATTGAGGCAGAATTTTAGATAAACATTTTTAATGGGATAACAATAAAACCACCTGATTATAGCAGACCAAAAAATATTAGATTGAAATGTTACACAACCGTTTCCATTTGAATCAAGTGACAGTAGATAAGAAACAAATTAATCTTCTTTGCTGTTGTCACACATATTCATGTTCACTGAAAGAGAGTGTACAACTACGACTCAATTATTCACAGTTCCATTTCTGTGAAGAACAAAATTTTTGCTGTTTCTAAGTTACTGCATGTAACTAGCACTAATCATAAAACACATTTCAATTCATAACTGTGAAGAGGCGGCATAGCTGTAACACCAAAACAGGTCAGATATGCCTATGATGAAATGGCTTAAAGTTAGCGGAATGATTGTGCAATTGCCATAATAATTCTGTTGAACCCACCTAGTGAGATGGACAGAATAACATACAAGTGGTTACATCTCATTACACCTGTATTCATAATGCATTGACCTGCCCTGGTATTTGGAGTACACTCACATTACTAATAGAGAAAACTTGTCAGATGTAATTTTTCAACGTAAGCAATCCACCCACATCAGCTCTGTGACAGATTCCGCAAAATAAAGAATAAATTAATGAGTGGGAACATTTGTCAGTCAGTGGTTATACTTCAGTCACTGTACACTGGCCATCAGGCATCCTAGACCTCCGATTTGTAGGAGGAGGAGAAGTGGAGTCAGCCCCAGGGGGGACTCTGTCCTCTGGGCTCAGTCTTTGCCTTCTCGGCCTCTCCTCCCAGGATTCCACATGCTCTCCCTCTCCACCCTCCTCGTCTTCCTCTTCGTCGTCACTCCAGTCTCCGGAGCCAGACTCGTCCACAGATGTGTGTGGCTCTGATGATCTGGAGGGCGAAGTCTCGTCCTCCTCCTCTTCCTCTCCTTCTCCAGGCTCTGAGCGCTCCTGTGAAGGTGTGGGTCTAGGGCTGATCTGCAGCTGAGACAGAGCGTCCTCCAGGGATGGGCTACTGCTCCCAGGCTGAGCCCCGTGTGAAGTGGGGGGTCTCACAGTGAGGGAGAGGGGTGGAGCAATGAGCTGCGGCTGTACACCTGACGCTGTATCTGCTCCATCAGCTGAACTTTCTCTCCCTACTGCTCCAGCTCCCCCAGAAACACTGTCAGTATCCAAGCGCAGTCCAGCAACACCCTTTTTTGGGATGTCTAAAACGTCCCTTTTCATCTTCCGTCTACGACCATGCTCATTGCGTCGATACTGCACCATATTCTCCAAGTCGGCTACATATAAGAAGCCAGCTATGAGCATCTCAGCAGTTTTTTTGCCCTTAGAAAAAGCGTCCTCCAACTCACGGCTGGTTCGCTCATCATACTGCCACCATCCGTTTCGTCCCTCATAGTACCAGGCATGGTCGTTTGCTGCTCCGCCCCTGCCTCCTGCTGATGCCTTTAGCTCCTCTGGAGAGAGCAGAGTCGGCCTTTCGAGGAAGTCATCCGGGACTTCCTGTCGGCAGAGAGCACAGCGTTTGCTCTGCCATGACGCTCCCTTCACACACAGGAAGCAGAAAACATGGTGGCACGGCAGCTGGACCGGGTGTATGCAGGTCTGCAGACAGATGGCACACTCTGGCACAGGAAGAGAGGCAGTTGGATTACTGGAGCCAGAGCATGGAGACTCTGCATTGCTTCCACTTCCACCACTGCCACTACCTTTCTTACTGGATGGCAGTGAACTCACTGAGTGGTCAACTTCACCGCAACTAGCCATCCTCAAGAAGTACTGTAGAAACAAAGAAGTAATTTATATTTTCTATTTACATTTTGATGCATATGTTACTTTGCATATTTGAGATATCAGTGCGATTTGTACTTACTGGAGATACCTTAATGGTGTTGTAGCATTAGTGGTTCTAATGGAAGTTAGGACATTCCACTGTTGAGAAGGAAAACATTTTAACCAAACTAAAATATACAAATGGATGGACGTTGAAGCTTTAACCTTATATGGCAAAGTATGGTTTAACTATTTAGGATTATCTCAATGAAAATCTGTGACAAACATGCAGTAAATCTGATGTTGGAGAGATTAGTTAAATTAGGGTTAATTCGTTTCTTTCAGCTCTGGAATGATGAGGGAGTCACTTGACTATGCTGAACAAAGAGCTGCTCTGTGGTATGAGACTGAACAGTGGGGAGAGGACGGATCTGACTGTTATAAAATGTAAAGCCGAGAACTATCACTATTATGTAAACAGCTCAAATAGTACAACATTGATACTGTGATGTTTTGGTCACAAGATAACTACTGCCCAAACTACAACCCAGTGCGTTTTATTTAGTTAATGCTTTAATCGCAACAGTGACATACGGTTTGAGACAAACAGAAACGAATCAGGATAGAGAAAAGCTTGTCTAAAATGAACAACTCTTCAATAGCTCGAGTAGAAAGACGAAGTTCGTGAGACAAAGCTAACGTTAGCTTATTTTCGCAGCACGACACAAACAGCAGAGGAAAACGTTTCCCCGCGAGCCTGGCAATCTGGCAAATATAGACATGGTGTACCTTGAGATTTCAGCACGCTGATGGGTTGTATTTGTACTATGAATATCGGTATTAAGTTGTAATGAGATCCTTCCTGTTGATTACATCTGGCTTTGTTTTCCTTCCGAAAAAAGAAACGAAAGGATAAAGACAACTACGTAGCTGTGCGTTCTGACGTACACTGACGTAAAGACGTACGCACGCTTATGTACAGCGCATGACCGTTAGTGAGTCTTCCTGTTCGCTCGTGGCTAGAGGACGTTGGTGTCACAGAGGAGAGGGGCTCTGCAGGTACTTCACTTCACTAAACTAAGTAACTAAGTTAATCAGCCAAAATGTTTTCACGAGCCGTAAGACCTACCATCAGCTTGGTCCGCGGTCTGTCTACCACATCGCAAAACAACGCCAAAGTCGCGGTGCTTGGAGCGTCAGGCGGAATAGGCCAGCCTCTGTCTCTGCTCCTCAAGAACAGCCCGCTGGTGAGCCAACTCTCCTTGTATGATATCGCCCACACCCCCGGGGTGGCCGCGGACCTCAGCCACATCGAGACCAGAGCCCATGTCACCGGACACATCGGTCCAGACCAGCTGGGCGCCGCTCTGCAGGGCTGCGACGTTGTGGTGATTCCCGCAGGTGTGCCCCGTAAACCCGGCATGACTCGGGACGACTTGTTCAACACCAATGCCACCATTGTCGCCACCCTGGCCGACGCTTGTGCTCGCAACTGTCCTGAAGCCATGATCTGCGTTATCGCTAACCCCGTCAACTCCACCATCCCCATTACATCAGAGGTCATGAAGAAACATGGAGTTTATAATCCTAACAGAGTGTTTGGTGTCACAACCTTGGACATTGTTAGAGCAAATACTTTCGTGGCAGAGCTGAAGGGCCTGGATCCAGCCCGTGTCAACGTGCCGGTCATTGGAGGTCACGCTGGAAAGACCATCATCCCCCTTATCTCCCAGTGCACACCAAAGGTCGAGTTCCCCGCTGATCAGCTGAGCGCCCTGACCGGCAGGATCCAGGAGGCGGGTACTGAGGTGGTGAAGGCCAAGGCTGGAGCTGGATCTGCTACACTGTCCATGGCTTATGCTGGTGCCCGCTTCACCTTCTCCCTTTTAGATGCCATGAATGGAAAGGAAGGTGTGGTGGAGTGTGCCTTCGTCCGCTCTGAGGAGACGGAGTGCAAGTACTTCTCCACTCCTCTTCTCCTGAGCAAGAACGGGATTGAGAAGAACCTGGGTCTGGGCAAGTTGTCTGCCTTTGAGGAGCAGTTGGTGGCAGATGCCATTGGTGAGCTTAAAGCCTCCATCAAGAAGGGCGAAGACTTTGTGTCTAACATGAAGTGAACTGTGGCATTTAGGTTGTTGAGTGTCTGTGGTTGTGTTTGTCTTATCTACAGCATCTGGACACTAAACATCAAACAAACCAAACATCAGTTTCCTCCTTGTTTTTCTTAGCAGTTACCTTGATTCAACTATCTTGCCAGAAGGATCATTCGCTGTTCCTATACAGTTAAATGTGACTTTGCCTTGCACTTATTTATTCATATACTGTATCGGCACATGTCCATTTGAAAATGTAAATTTGAAGAGAAGTATATTTTCATGTAATGTGTATACAGGGGTTTATCTGCTTTGATATACAACTGTGCTTAACATACAGATGCATAGATGTTACTGATGAGCAAAACACTCCAACAATAAATGGTTTAGACAGGAAAAAGTGATTCTCTGTTCATTTATATAATCTGCAAATGCACCAACACACTGTTAAGCATTATAATCAAGGCCTCTGCTACACTCATAACTAAGAGGGTCAAATTGGGTTGAAAATGTGCATGATCTTTGATAATACAGCAACATTACATACTCAAAGTAAACTGACTTAAAAATGAATCTAAAATAGTTGCACAACCTTCACTGTGTTGATGGAGATTTGTCTGCAGGTTATGGTTTATAGATCAGCCTTGCTTAAGGTTTCCTCACAGTAGGAGGACTTCACTTGGAATTAGCCGTGTTCAAAAATGTATAGAGATTCTGACACTGAGGCAAAATCTTTACATTTTATTTGACGTACAGGTGCTTTTGTTTTCTATTCAGGTAGATTTACTGAGAGCTGTTTCATTTAGCCTACACAAAGAAAACCAGTGGCAGAATGTCATGCTTTGCACAACATGTACAGAATGACAAGTTTCATACCTTGTTCGAAAGGGTTCAAAGAGCGCGAGCAAAAAATAATTTTCTTTACAAAACTTGCAAACAAAGTAAGATCTACTGAACAGGAACAACAATAATAAATTCATCTACATAATGTCGCAACAAATCTACATTCAAAAAACCAACATGGTACTAGGGCCCCATTAAATAACCATATCAACAAGTATATAGTATAATTCTGTCTTTGTCCATTAGTCTGTTCAAAGTTCAGCCAGTTTTACTTTCTCTGCTATCTCAGTAGCATCTCATGTTCCACTTGTTTTATTTAGCAGAGATACAGCGGTGGAAGTAAAGAAGTCATTTACAGAGAACTTGCCTTTCAGCTTCTTGTGGCCCAAGATGTGTGTGCACAAACAGTTCCAAACACAGGTACATAGCAGCAACACCCCTGCAGAGAGGGGCTAATAGAGAGACAGTGCGGAGAATGAGACGCACAGGGGGCTCAGTCACGGTGTTCTTGGACACTACTGCTGTGCTGTGTGTTCTCTGAGTGCTGTTCTCTACGTCTCCGGTGCTCTGTTTTGTTCCTGTTGTCAGAGTTGTCGCGCTCGCCTGGGTCCCTGTCCCGCTCCCGTTTCCTGTCCCGCAGCACCTCCTGACTGGCCTTGTCTCTTCTGTTGTTGCGGTTTCTTCTGTCTCTCCGCTCATTCTTCCCTCGTCCTGGAAGAAGAAAAATAGTTATTAAGAGTTAAATCATTGTATGTTTACCAACCAAACCAAAATTCACACAACCTGCTAATGGGACTTGAAAATTAGCCTGCATGGCTAACTCTGGCACATTTACATGTTGATTAATGTGCACTGTCCCATATTTAATAAACATAAACACCCAACATAGTAGTAATATTCTGAAATATGTGTTTGACTTCACTTTAGTGATTTAGCAGTTATCAGGAGAGTGACCTGACAATAACAATATACCCGAACTGTTTCACAAATGCAATTCCTAATCATCTCCACTAGATGCCAGTGTTGCCTTACAGATCCAGCCACAGTACCAGCTGCTCCTTCCTCAAAACAGACCTTTGTCCAAAATAGAAAGCCTTTAAATAAATCCCTAATTTATCTGTTCTTGCAACACCATGTCATAAACAAAACCAGGAGTGCTGGTATGCTCCAGGTTTATCTCTGTCTTAGATAGAGTTATTAATGATAATAGTTGGCCCCGCCTCCAGGGAGGTTGGAGACAGGACTGTGAGTGCACGCACAGGCCCTTCCTGTTGTTGTAGAGCGGCTGTCGGTGCGTGAGGGAGCGGGGAGGCACAGAGGGCTGGTGGTTGGCTGGCTGTTGTGGATTGTGAAACTGCTGAAGTAGGCAGTAGGCACCAGAGCAGACAGATCTCTGTACTTTCAGCCTCCTATCCCCCCTACACTTTTCCTCTCACCCGCTGTTCATTTAAGTCTGGATTTCTAAGGACTCTATCTCACCCACAAGGCAATGTTGCTGTCTAATAAGGCTAATGCAAGTGCTATTTAACTTTTTTTTCTAGCTAGCATACCTATCAATACTACACCTAAAAACGCACATTTTATTTATTTCACACAGATTATGCATTGTCTCGTCCAAAAGTCAGAATTTAGTATTATTATTTTTATAGTCCATGATAAACTGCATGCAGTCTCTCACTGGTTCAAATGGACCATATCTCACTGGCTGGATGGATGCAGTAATCTGGTGCATTGACTCATTCAGTTCTGCCTCTGTCCTCTATAAACACAGGAAGTCCCCTTTGCGCTCATTGTTTTCTCTGCCCCGACACTATAACTATTTACAACTTCAGTGGATTAGTCATACTGTAGCCTCTGTGCTTTGGTTGAGGAGAAACCTGATGTGATGATTAGAGTGTTGATCAATCCAACATGCGTTTATCTTGTTTTTGTAAACTGTGTCAACAAATGGATAATGTCCAAATGAGATACCTTGGTTAGGACATATTTTCAGATATCTTTCAGATAACATGCATAAAATGCATGTTAATTAACTGATTAGTGAAAATGTAATTCAGATGACAAAACTAATCAAACTGATCAAATAACAAACATTTCCTGTTTAAAATTCTGTTTCTTTTTGCTTTTGAAGAGAAATGTCCCAATTCAGGATGATGATATCTTTTTGTAAGTACTGAAGAAGTGTGTATTCTGGATCCCAAAAAAGGCAGATGTAGCACTTTTGGATCAAACAATGATACTACTTAAAATCTTGTTAATATAATGTTTAGTTTGTTACACAATTAACACTTACAATGAGGCCAGTGTATGCATTATTTTGCACCAAGTTAATATCTTTCAGGAAAATTACCGTACATTGTAGTCACAGTCATTCATGTGTATCTGTGGTGCATATTCCATTTATCTGTCATCATTTTGTGTGTGGGACATCCCACGCAAATCTCTGAATAATAAGATGGGAATGCAAGCCAAAATGTGGTGTCTCTTCTTGTATAAATGGCGAATATGTTTCCAACTGCCCGTAACTATAAAATGATTCACCGGCGGGCACAGGAAATGATTGCAGCCAGTGCATTGTCCTCGAAAGTGATGGATCTTGTGTGTATGGTTGAAGGAGCACTGTGTGTTTTAATGATGCCATATCCTCCATGGCAGGCGCTGTGTCGTCCGGGGAGCTTTTGGCGGGAACCAGGCGCGGATTAAAGGCTACAAACTGTCCCAAGAGAGGAATGCCCGCCACATGACCACCAGGATGTGTGTGAGTGGACTGACACCCCTGTCTGACTCCTATAATTCAATTATCTGTCTCAGTGGGTAGAATATATGAAGCATTGTTGCAGTTGCTGGAGGTGAACAGGTTGAGTGAAGGGCAAGGTAAGCGTGCACATCTTTTGTTTGGCCTGACAGAAGAACTGAGTCGTTCTTCCTGATTTGATATCAATGATTTATCGCTTTAAAGCGTCTGCCGACAGTATGCCTTTGGCATTCTTTAACAAAAATTCCACTGTTATCTTGCAGCATTGTGGTTCAAATCTGATGCAGAGTGCATCAAATTTAGGCTTTTATTTTTAATATAAAACAATAAACCTGTTACATATTATCATCTATACTGTATGTTATGAGGCTGCCTTTCTTGTAAAGAGCATAACTCACCTTTTGATCCCTGTTCTCTATAATATGACTGCCATCATTATTACATACTTTTGACATCTTACACATTTCTCTTATTATTATGATAGCTGTAAATTGCATTGCAAAGGCAAGTGGGATTGTAATGAAAGGAGGAAATGGTCAAATATGAGTGAAGATGTGTATAACAGTTGTGTGGGAGTGAATGGGGATGTGGCAGGAGAGCAGAGGAGGAGGATGTATCAGTGTCTAAGGGCTGCCGAGGATTACACAGGGTTGTGGGGGTCAGATCATCGACCCTATAGCGTGTGTGCACAAGTAAACAGCACATAGAGGACACCCCAAAGATACTTTAATTAGCTCTATTCAGTGGGGAGGCTCCTGGATGGGCCAACAGGGGAATGATATGCTGAGGCAATAGACATTAACAATTATTTCAGATATCCTTATTTCTACACAGACTCTGATTTAAATTGGTTAAAGTACAAGCTGCAAGCAGCCAGGCTCACAAGCACCTGTTGCACTGTTAAGTGATTAGTGCATCTTGACTGTGACCCAGGTAATGCTTTTTACAAACCTAATGGATCATGTGGAAGTATCTGTGTAGAACTGTTTTCATGAAGTGTGTCTGGATTATTGAGCAGGTTTCTAATGTGTGTGTTGGCAGTTGTGGGGATAAACCATCACTGATCCCCTGGTCGGCACATGCCTCCCAAGGGGAGAATGTTGATGTTGTGCTGGCTGTTCCTACTCTTTTTTGCTGCATCACAATCACACACACACACACACACACACACACACACACACACACACACACACACACACACACACACACACACACACACACACACACACACACACACACACACACACACACACACACACACACACACACACACACACACACACACACACACACACACAGACATAGACACAGTTTGTTCTGTAAGTGTGAGGCCCCAGGGGGCTGGATCTCTCTCAGTCTGTGATCTGTCATTTAACACTACTGAGTCCAGGCTCAAAAACAAGCAGACGCGGTAACCACACACACAGAGTACACAGAGCACCAGAGACTTACAAAGACAGTCCGTCTGAAAGCAGTGTGCACCTGATTCATTAGAAATTATCACGCCATTCCTTGTTTACTAGGCCTACAGAACATTTTCCTCTTTAAATCCAAAGATTCTCGTGGGAATACACACAGACATTGCAACATCACATGTGTGTTCCCCCACCATCCTCAGCCCGACCACAATGACAATCCTCTGAGTAAACAGACATAGTCCTGAGCGGAAGAAGACCAGCTCTGATTGTACAAGCTCAAGCCAACGTCTGGAATTCATACAGAGCTCAAACTGTGCCATATGTCACAAACACTATTTTGGCACAAGTGCCATCGGTCAGCAGTCGCTACAATATGCAGACACTAAGCCTGGGACAATTGATAATTTTTGTTTGTACTTCTATGATTTTGTCTACTTCTGCATGCAATTTGTAGGATCCTGAAAATGAAATTATGAGTTTATTCTAGGATTTAGAATTAATTGATAAATAGACAGATAATTTGTCTGTGATTACTAACCTGGGCACTTTCTCCTTTTGACCAGGCACTCCTTGATCTCAGAGATCTCTGGGCAGGGCCGTCCAAAGGGTGACGGATACTGCAGGACCAGCCTGGTGCGAGTCTCCTGACCCCTCCTGAAGCCACAGGTTCTCCCAGAGCGAGAGCAGGGGCTCCATTCACTCCACTCGCCCACCTCACAGTGCACTGTCAGGATGCAGTCTAAGGTTAGTGCAATTATACATAGACATCAGAAAGAACATCACAGTTCACTGATGTGAGGAAACATTACACATGGCCTGGTTTGATCAACATAGTTTAGGTCCCTCTCTACAGAACAGTCTTTAATCTCAGTGTCTGAGGGAGCATTATCTACTGCTGCTGACCTTGTGGGGAGCACTCCATGAGTCTGTCATTGGGCTCGTATTCTTCAGGGCAGACATGGTGGCAGCTCCCCTGGAGCTGGTACAGCCCTGGTCTGCAGCGCGTGCACAGCTCACTGTTCACACAGGCCTCACACTCTGCAGGGCACCCTAAGACAATCACAGGATTAGATGACAGTTAGGACTAAACCCCACCTGGTACTACTGTAGTCTATATGACACACTCACTGTGCACACACTCGCGCTGGATGTCGCTGCGCATCAGCCCATCGGGACAGCTCTCCAGACACTTGCCCAGGTGGAGGTAGTAGCCCGGCCGGCAGCGCGTGCAGAAGTTCTTGTTAAAGCAGGAGTCACACTCGGACCTGCACTCTGATAAGGAAACACAGACCCACCACCTCAGTTTATTTAAAACAGACAAGTTATGGTGTGTGTCGTGCCTGTTAAATATACAGCATGTCTCTGAGTGTCCATGTGTGCTCAGGGATACAGTTGGGAAGAGAGGCCACTATGGGCAGATTCATGTCCGAGTGATGGATGAGTCGGAGTAAGACAAACATTAGATTTCATTTAATGTCACCAAATACATTATTCACAGATGAACAAGCAGACACATGTGTGCTTATCTAACGCTATGGCCTTTTCAAATTGGCCTTGTAAAATAATTCTTATGGAAGAAGTGCTTTAAAGAACTGCTTATCCTAATGTCTAATATGAAGTGCATGTACTCATTTACGTATTTAATTTCCTCATATGCTGGCTTTTGACTATCTAAAATGGCTCTCCTGTTATAAATACTAACTAGCTATTTACTTGGAATTTAGCCAGATAATTAGAATTTTTGCAAATTAAACTGAATGCTATTAGATTAGAATATAGACAGTTATAGATCAGGGGTGACACTAAGCTAAGCTCCCTTGTAACACCTGTGGAACAGAGTTCCACTTGAATGCCTTACTTGTGCAAGTGTTTCTCTCCGGTGAGCGAATATCATAAAATCCCGGAGGACACGATGTCATGCACACTCCGATCTGCTTCATCCCAATCCTCTCCAAGTGCATGAAGAATCGTGGCTTACACGAGAGGCAGCCATTGTAGTCGGAGCAGGTCAGACAGCCGCCTTGCTGGCACCCTAAGCCCCCGCTAGAAATCTCTGTTGAACACAAAGCAATTATGAATATGAGCGGTGCAAATGTTTTGAGTGGAAAAACTATCAATGTCTGTAGTGGGCCAGAAACTATATTATTTTGGCATAGGTCAAGATCTTTGTTTACATCCAGCACCTTTTCTGTATCATTTAGATGTGCTTTTGTGACTCAGTGGAAAAAGCATTTACTCAGTTTGACTTGTTTGAGCAATTACTGTGTATTTTTTGTCAGTAGTCTTAAGATTTTGGCATGGTATTTTGAAAATATTAAAAAGCAACACTTTTGCAGCGTTTTCAGTGAATCTAAACTTTTTCCTCTGCCGTCTTAATATTTTAGCTGCAGTTAAACAGTTTGGCCACGGACAAGTGGTGAAATAAGTTATACAACTGTATCCAAGCAAGCAGTCCAATCCAAGTCCTTAATGATGCCTGGCTCCCCTCCATTTACATTATGCAGTACCTCTGTTTTAAAACCATTTGCAGTTGGTTAGTTTTAGGCTTTTTAAATATTTAAAGCTTGAGGTTAAGAGAACAATTTCAGAGAAGCAATAATGCATGACTAAGGAGTCTAATTGTCTGCTTTTAGTGACATATGATAGTAACATAAATGCGTACAGTGTAGACAGTCTATAGCCTGGCCATGTTTACTTTATTTTGATATAGGCTATTTCACCATATAGATGTATGCATGTATTGACCAGCCCTTTCCTTTAAATAAAAGCTGTTTTAATCAAAGCGATTGTATGTTTACATCTGTTCAATGTATTTACACTTGCAACATGAGTATAAAGCAGAGAGTGAAGTGGGAGTGGAGCTAGGATCATTATAAATTGCTAATAGACTATACGTTCTTGATTGTTGTTCACAAAAGTCCTTCAGGATGTGCTTGCACTGAGAAATAATAATTGAAACCTAATCATGAATATTAACCCTTTTTAAAGTGCTTTTAGCTTGTTCTCCTCTCTATCAAAGTATATGATGTATAGCAAATCAGCCACTCCTATCATATACCGACATTTTTAATTATTACAATAGATCTCTGAATAGTTCATGTTTACAGTTTATATTTTATACTTAAATGTTTATCACTGGAACCCACCTCAGGGCAATGTTTCAGGCAGGTTTTGTCGGTTGCATTCAACATGTTTTTCTTGTTCTTGTTCTCCCACTACCTATTTGTATTATATATTTGGTCTTTTATATATGTATATAATAGACAGACAAATGGCACCATTGAGGGAACAGGTGCATGAATATCAAAAAACACTTAAATTTTAAAGTGAAATCAAGTTTTTGAATTTATGGTACATACTGAAGATTCAGATGCACCGAAGATAAAGTGTGCTCACCTGTAACATATTATCGTTGACTTGTTTCACTGTAGTCATGTTTGTTTTGTTTTTCTTTAAGCTTGGCATCCGCCTAACCTCTCTGCCTTCTTGGCTTGCCAGTTTACCATAGATCATAGACACTTTGTTTGAAAATTTCAGCAATCTGTACAATTGCTGTCCATTTGGCCGCATGCTCCTGCCAAGCCTCTGATTCACAGAAGACTTAAGACACTGGAATTTGGCCTTGCCCTCGCCTCTCACTGACAAAACCTCAGTAGCTCTGTGGTATCTGCAGATACATACCAACAAAGTCACATACTAATAAACACACTCACATGCTCACACATAGAAACAGATGGTGATGGGAGAATGGAGTTGTGCAAGAGGTAAAGAGATAAAAGAATAACCCTGTCATTCAACACATTTGGGTCTTACACTCGCAAAGATGAGAACTGACAAGCTGCACTTTTCAGTACCTCAGAATTAATCCACACCATATTTTCTTTATTTATGTGATTTGACCCCTTTTCTGCTTTCCATGATTTTAGGGCTAGCTCAGCAGACACGTGGACTCTGAAGAATGCATGTGTAAGACCAGTGTTTTTGTTTTTCACTGTGTTTTATCATCTCCATTCACTGTTTACCAACAGCCAGCCATCTGTCTTGTGGAGCTTGTCCCTACGCTGTTGCCATGATGACCAAGGGGCCATTGACTCTCATCTCTGTTACCCTCTTGGTTCCTCTGAAGTCTGCACTCATTCACCCCATCACCAGCTAATTCCCTGTCCTCCTCTTATCAGGGGAAGTCACACTGCAAATTATATCACTATAATGAAAGATCTTATGCCAAAATGCAACTTCTTTAAAATAAAATGAGATTATTCATGTTTAGATCTAAAAAATGGCCTTTTCCAATTGTTGCTCCAAAAATTAATGGTAAAATTTGAACAATGTGCGCAATACTGGGCAAGGTCCAAGGTTCTTCTTTTGCATTCTTTAAACATAGCATGTTTTTAAAATGTTTCTAGATCAGAATAAAGCATTTGTATTAAGTGTGACATAATCTGTCAAACATATTCATAATAATTCTCAACAATATTTTTTTTCACAATTGTAGACTGATCCAGACTGCTTCAAAGCACTCCCATTGAACAGCATCTTTCACACCTCCCAGTATACAAAATGTCTTTCAAATACTTCACAGAGGTTGACATTGCTGGGTGTTGTAATTTCCTTTTCCTTCATTGGCATGTTTTCAGCCATATGACCAAGCACAGTGTATGGACAGTTGCACTCTTCTGGACAGGACAAACAATCATAGCTTAGTCTTGCAGGGATGACCTAACCTACATTGAGCAGAGCTGCCAAAAGCTAGTAACCCCCGAACCCCTTAAACCACATAATAAACAGCTCACCTCGGATACTGTGTTTTAAAAAGGTTAGCTGTGGTCGTCGTAAAAACGGTGTGGGAAAAGGCCAAGTGCAAACAGAGGCATGTGGGTGAAAGTAAAAAGATGTTTAAAGCAGGTAGCAAGTATTATCATAGATCACAGACAGTTTTGGCAAGTGCTACATGGAATATTCCAGTTATCTTGTCTCCAGACGTTCACACACATCTGGACACACTCGGTGAATAAGTGCACAAGAACAGGCTATATTTACCTACTGGTACTCTTATAAAGATTAGGGACTTTAATGTTGATAATTGTTATTTGATTATCTACTGTGCATGGTAATAATTATGATTATCTTTATGTAGGTTTAATATTTAATCTTATATACAGAAATATTTAACTACAAGTTGTTATTTATATATATATAAAAAAAAAAAAAAATAGAACGGACAAGCCCTAACTAGTCCCTTGCGCCCCGTGAGTGTTGTCACTGTTCGTACCGCTAGAGAGCGACGGGGACCACTGACTTGAACTAAGCTGCAGTCTATTTAATTACACAGCCACCAGTGAGATAACCGCTACGTTACAAGCGCATATAAAGTAATCTGCCCATTGAGTCAGAAAGAACACAACACGGTTTAACTCATGCGCGTTTTATATAGGAAATCTGTTTATACAATGTGGTTGCCTGGTGGAAAACTTCACAAAAAGAAAGAAAGTCTGTTTAATTTCTCATTAAATTGTAACATTTCAGTCCACTCAAACTGTTCACATAGGCCTGCAATAGAAAAGCAAAGTAAGATATTATATTTTGGATGGACTTCATAGTCTACCAGGTGGAGTAATAACGACGCGACAGTCGTAGATGGTCACATTTTATACTCACGTTTGTGGTGCCGGTGCCTGGAGCTGCTGTGCTGACCGCCAGTGTAATCCATACAGTACAATATGATCAAAACAAAGGAGATCAGTTGTAATTGCATAGTAGCCCACAGAGAGGATAATCGTAAAGCCAATGTCAATATAGAGCAGAGAACTTGGTAGATAAGATCCTTTTTCGTTTCTCCAAACGCACGCAACTTAAAGTCAAAAAGTCAATTCCTAAACACCACGAGAGCCCCTGCTATGTGATATGAGATCGTGGCGATAGTGTACGCGGGCCCATTGATGCCTGGCCCGCTCGGACTCTATCATCCTGGATGGGCTCTTCATTCGGAGTTGCACTGACTCAAGGCAGCAATCTCCGCGCCGTTATACAGAGCATCCCATAGGAGAAAACGCACTTGCCAAGAAATGTCATCTGTCTTGCACGAGAGCAAGATATTAACCATTTGTGAGAATAAAAATAAGGAAAAGGGTGTGTTCATTCCTTGGAAAAAGTTACATTTATTAAATCCATTTGTAGAGCTCCGGATAGATAGTGCGTCCCGAAATGTGCTGTGCGTCCCGTGTGCGTAAAGGAGCGCTTAAGATCTAGGATTATTCCCAGCGTCAATTAAAACCTACAAAACTAAAGATTTCAGCCATCAACTCCAAATAGCACTTGGCCAATTTACGTAAGTGCAGTCGTCGTGTGGTTATCAAACTCTCATCCCGCGTCTATCGGCAGCGCGCAACTGAAGTGAGTCAGAGTGCTTCTACACAGCTCCAACGCTTTCTGCTTTGCGTGCAGGACCCATTCACTCCCTCCCGTAGTCCCGCTGATGACTTCAGCCCTCTGCTGTCTCTCTGTCTCTCCCTCTCCCCCCACGAGCTGCAAAGTTTATTTAGAGGGCAAGCCCCCCGCGTCAGGCACAGAAACAGAAAGGGAGAACACACAGGAGTTATTTTAACAAGGGCTGTGTGTTCTGTGGCGGCTGTGATACCTGGATTCATCACGTAACACGTTCGATGTGGAATAGAGATGGAGGACGAGAGGAAGCTCATTTTAATTTTACTTCTCTTATTGTAGTTATGGTTGTATTCCCTGTTGGCTTAAAACAAATTTAACGCTCTCTTTGTTGTTGCTTTTTTTACTGTGTCAGGAAGCAATAATGTGACACGATTCACTTACACAAAGAAATAGCCTACGTTTATCAGACCTGTTGACTTCCACCGTTCACTTTACTGTATCAACTGTGATGTGCGCCTGTGATTATCCTGAGGCGGAGGCCGGACGTGGGGACTTGTTCAGCTTAGGGAGAGCTCAGACCAGTGGGCTGTTGTAACATCCATTCCAGCTTCGTGTGTTTTTAGGTTTTCCATTGGTTCGTGTGGACCCTACCAAAACAAATATGCGGCACTATCTTATTGTTGTGACACTAATGGGCTTAGCAGTTGATAGCCATTTCCCTCAATTAATTGCTCTTGACAGTAGATCACAACGGTGTACAGGTTTTCGCCTCTAGAGGGAGTTAGCATAAAAGCTTGAGGCACATTTCACTGTCATCTCCGTATTACTGTGCATAATGGTGTCTGCAATTAATGGCTCATTTAGTGGTGATAGATAGGAAATATGTCTAGTGTCTATGTAAAATGTTTTTCTTGATGAAGTTATCCCTGAAAGCACTCTGTCTTTCTGAGCACAATAATGCGTTGTTTAACATCTGTCAGTGGTCTATTTTTCAGCAGATCCACAGTCATTATGTTCCAGTTTGAAGGGGTTTGGTAATAAATGTTGAATGCAGATGGAGAAGTGGATTGTATGGCCTCATTTGTCTGACTGCTGTGTTGATGTTTCAGGGTAACATGTCCACTGCTTCTCCTCACTGTGGCTTCAGCTCCCTCATCAGTCACTGGGCTCAAGAGTGCTATGCAAACACAAGGCACACATCTTCTTTATGGTTTTACTGCCCTATAGGCCAGAACTTACTCAGGACCGGAAACAGTCTATATTTGAGTCATTACTCTTTCAACTTTATGAAAAATGTTTCGACATAAACAAAATTGTAATGGTTTAGACAGGCACACTCATGTTCATGCATGAATCAAATAGGTTACAATAGCGGAACAAAGTTTACTATATTATCTCAGCGTGTCTTTTGCCCTTTATTAAATCAAGATTTCAAACTATAGACCGTGTTTTTGTATCTGTTGTCGCAACTTTGTAATTATAAAAATGAAAAAAGATGAACCCATATGGATGAACACTTGAACAAGATATGAAAAAGAAATATTATTGTGTAAACTAGTGAAATCCCCTTTCTCGGGCCTTCCCTGTCCTATCAGATCGGTGTACACAGGGGAATAAAGGTGGTCTTTGTGTTGTACTATTCTGCACCAGGCATGGGGGCAGGAGAGGTGTGTGTGTTTGGGTGTGTATGAAGGATCGGGGTGCCGAAGGTTAAGGTCACTTGGTCAGTCCCCGGGACCGTCCAGTGAGAGAATCAGTCGACACCTGTAAATGAAGTCGGCAGGTGCATAACCCTGCCATGGATGGATACACAGTACTTTTTTATGTGACATTTAGTGCTATTTCTGTCCCGGTTAACTTGTGTTTTAGATGTACCTTTACTCCTACCCTGACACACTTTTATTAGTTGTAGTATTTAATGGTAATATGGAGCTTTCTTGAGTTTGAAACGACAGGTATCAGTGACAGTACATGACTTTCCCAAGTGAGTAAAACTGTCAAGAGCATACTTCCATATAGGGGATTTGTCACAAGATTTATATTGTAAGGGAAAAATATGAACAAGATAATCCACATAGAGGTCTGATCACTTCCTAAGTAGAAATATGATGACTGAAGGATGCAAAATGTTGCCAGTGTTCTCAGCATTCTCTAAAAAATCTGGTAAATTGGTTTTAGTATATGATAAGATTTTGCTCACCCCATCTTATACAAAGTTTCCAAAGTGTATGGGTAACCTGATCTGCATTCACAGTGCAGTGTCTTTTAAATAGGAAATCACTGGACTATTTTGGTATCTTTGACAGTTTTTATTCACTGTCCTGTTGGCTTTTGAATTGGCCTGGCCTCAGAGCGGACACCAGTTGATAGCACGTGCCTGTCTGGACCCTGAAAAAACACAGTGGCTTATAGTGGCCCTCTAAGCAGGTTTTCGGACATGGCATGTGTTAATGCTGAGAAAATCCTGATGGCGATCCTGCACATTCCCTCAGCATGAAGCAAGCATACTGATACAAGATCATAGGCCTGGCAATTGCCTTCAATAAGCGGTGCACATGTATGAAAATAGAGGAGTTCTAATATATACATATGTGCTTCCTGAAATCCTATTGAAGACAGATGACCAGGATTTCTCTCATCTAAATATTGATGAAACCTGGGGCAAATCAGTGTAGATGTATATGCATTAGTAATTAAGTGGATCATTTTGTAGTAATTGGGATTGTGATGGGAGTCAAGGACAGATCAGAGTGAACCCGCTGTCAGCTCTGCACATGTAGACAATGTGAATCTATAGAGTATAGTGTATTTTTAGGACCTTCTGTGAGAGCATACTATTGGGTCATAAATTTGAACTGTCCTTTTTCAAACTATTGGGGATGCTTCTCATGGACCTCGGCGTCATAAGATGTATCTGAAGAAGATGCATTGGCTTAAGTAGAGCTTAAATGTGCCTTGGAGAACTGCTTTAGAGAGCCATCTTACCCTCTTGGGATGTAACAAAGCAAATCTCATGGCTTTCTCTTTATGTTATGGTATTTTTGCGATTGTGGAGCTAAAACAGCTCATATTATTGAGAGACTTTTGACAACCCAATATTCTGATTATTGTTCTCACTTTCCTCTGTAACATCCTCAAAAATGAGCTATGAAGACGATATCTGCCATGGAAGTGACCCTGAGCGGCATCCCCTGCATAGGCCTGACTAATCTGACCATGAGTGTGGCATTAACTGCACATTCTTTCCAAAGCAGCACCCTCTACTTAGCCTGTTCCCCCTCAGGAGCAACATTTCAAATACACCTCTGGGCAGAACTATCTTTTTTGTTGTAGAAGCCCTGTCATTTATTTTAGCATTTTATTAACATTTTAGCTAATATGTGTGAAAATGTCTACAAGGTGCAGTGAATGGTCAGCTGTTTTCATCAAACTTTGTATTTGAAACATTCAAGAAAGGTCATTTATTGTCCAATGAGTGGCTTGTGGCTAAATAGGCATTTTCTTGAGTACATATCAGCTCTTTATTCCATTGTAGCATAACCTAAAACTAATGTGGACATTGATTTACCCAACTCATTGTAGGATGACAAAAAGAAGGGTATTCTTTTTTGAAAAAATCAGTCACTTCTTGACAAGACTTGAGAAAATATAACATTGCACTCAGTCTGTTTCTTATGGAGCCTTGTTGAGACCACAGTTGCACAGAAAATTTTAATCATCCTCACTCCAGCTTTTTCCCATCGTTGTTGCCCAGGGAAACAGATGAGGCGGACCCAGGTATGTGTGTGGTGTGTGTGAGCATCTCCAACATCAGGCTGTGCACAAGGGAACCTGTGGGTTACTTTATTAATGTGCATTGTGCATTGGGGAGTCCTTTCTTTAGCTTGATAAGGGGGTCTTTGGCTCTTGGCTCATAACAGACGTCCTGCATGCCCTCCACTTTTGTCTGTGCTCACTGAGCTCTGAAGAGTCCTGTCTTGGGACATCACACTGAACAAAGGCTTATGTGCAGGCAGGGATGAAATATACACAATTCTATATATAATTTTTAATTTAATAGATTTTTTTTTAGCTAACTTTTAAAAATTTAAAATCGTAATCTTAACAATGATTTTAACATGTAATTTACAATTTTAAGTGTTTTTGATATATATTTAATTCACAGTTAAAGCAGTAACCTAAGTATTAAAAATGTCGTGTAGTGTCTTTCATATTTACCACTCCACCTGTTTTCTTATTAGCAGAACATCTATCAACTATTTAACCAACACTGCAAGCATTAAGACAGCATGTTTGAGAAATTCACCCTTTTAAGTCCATGTCTAAATTATTTCTGTTGATTTTGAACAAACACATGGTTCAGGAAAAGCCCTCAGAGAAACTCCAAAACTTCTCACTAAAGTCACAAAGTTGAAAGAAGGCAGATGGCCTGAGCTTTATTTTTCTAGTGAACAATTTCCTCTCAATCTGAACACTTCTAATGGAAAGAGGCTGAATTAAAACATGTGTGAAAGTGCAATTTAGCCCTCGATTCTTACTTGGGCGGAACAACCTGGGCCAACCACCCTCTAAAGAAAATTTGTCCTTTACTAAGCAAATTAATGTGGACATTTTTCCACACAGTAAAAACAGGCTTTCCTCCGGCAGCAGCTCGGGACACATCTGGAGTCTTTACAGCAGTGGCTAGTGTTAAGTGATTCCAAGGATTGCTAAAGAGGCACAGTGCTTTCATAATTATTGTTCTCTTGGTTGGTTCATGATTGACTATTTTGAAAAACAAAATGTAACCTTATGACCTCTTGCTTAATTAGGAAAAGCCCACATACTTGTGTTTTGCTCAATGCAGAAAGTGCCAATAATATGGTAGCACTTTAAATTAAGGCCCATTGCTTGCCAATACTTGTTATTTTGTTTATTTTGATGCATGCTCATGAATTTACAGGATATTCTTATGGGCCCATTTTTTTCCCTTTTCCATCTGTTTTTCCCACATTCTCACAAATGCTCCCCTTTTTATACACCAGCATATATGGACACTGGAGATAGAGTTGGTGAAGTGTCTTGCAGAAGGACACAACAACAGTATGCATTAGTCCGTGTGGGAATAAATCAGCCAACTTTTGTGTGGACGAGCACTAACCACGTACTGCCGCCCTATCTAATCTTGTTTAAAGTTTAGTTTATTCCACTATGTTTCTTATCTTGTTCATTCATAGCCTTAAACTTGGTGTTAAATAAGTCCGGCTGTTATTCATTACTTTTGTTCAATTACTCATACACAAGTATTAAGCAAGTATATTCAGTAAATGAGTCAGAACTATGAGTCAGAACTATTTAATACAACTAACTGACTACAGAATAAAGACCAAACTCAAAACAAAAATCATACTGTATCATATATCACTCGCAGTACTTCTAACTCTGTTGTGCACTATTTTATATTAAAAAAGAGCTCTCTACAACTGGCAATGGAGCTTTCTTATTGTCTTAAAAAGTCCACACATGTCTGGTTACTCACCACTCTTACAAGCAATCCATTTTGTGTTTGAACACCAGTCAAATAAAAATATCTCAGACCTACAAAACTGCAGGAGTTAAGGGCTGCTGTTTATAATTAAGACAAATGCAACTGACCAAATCACTAAGCAATGCATAGCTAACTGTTTACCCCCATCTAACCTGGATTACACACGGAAATGGATGTCTCTTTCTACCTATAATTCTTAGTAAACTCTTTTGGTAACTGTAATAACAAGTAATGTAAACAGTATTGTGCTCTTGTTGCATGCACATGTAGCCCAGTAGCTCAGCACACACATGTGGAGCACGTGGGGGCAGTAAAACCAGAGTGATGTGTACACGCAGCAGAGAAGGGGACCCTCTGCTCCGCCTGTTTATGGCCAGTGATAATGGCCTCACAGTAAAAGCTACAGTGGCCCAATTACACTGCACAGTTTGTCACACTCTGAGGCAGTAGTTAGTTTGAAAATCTTTGCAGTTATTTGTAGTGATGCGTGTTACAACATGGTTTAGTTCACACTCAATAGGCTTCAATTCTACCCGTAAACAAAGCAAAAACAACTTAATATTCTGTATTTGCTGCAATTTCATAATACAAATCTTAATACAATAAAATGCATATTATGATGTAGAGGAGAAACAGATGGTATGACTCACCAATGTTGCAAAAGAATAATATAATTTTTTTTAACCTTAGTTCATTTTAACCTTAATTTATGTCCATTTGGGGGCTGTATCAGATCATAGTAATTATGTTTGTACACTGTCCAAATGACAATCATGAACTCCCGGAGGTGGACAGCCCTGATTGAGATTACTGATTGCAACCACTTAGGCCCAAGGTCACACTGGTTTTGAATAAAGTCTTCAACCAAATGTTCTCGTCCCATCAGACATGAGTGTTGTGTATTTTAATCAAACAAAGAGCCAAGAGCAGCTTAAGTCTCAAATACTTTGAGATCCTTGTGTAAAGTAATACTGTATTATAGTATGTTGTGAGGATCCAGTGATGGTGTCCTCAGTGGACCTCTCCTCCAGTTTTGAGTCTTCTGGACAGTACAGTCTTCAGTTTTGATATACCAGATACCATTTACCTTTACAATTTGAAAATGTTTGTGTTTGTAGTCCACAATACCTTCATGAAATATTTTAATGCCATAGTAGTGATATTCAAATCTCATGGTTTGATATCATGTTGTTTCTTTTACTCTTCATATGCTCATAGTTGCCATACTAGGCTGTTGTCCACAATTATCAACCAATAATTAAAAGTTATAAAAACACTTTGTTGGTCGCAGGCAATGGCACATTTTTTGTGTGTAAATGTATGGAGTATTACGTAATGTGTTTTGCATTGAAAACATATCAGTCATACATATTTATTGACATGCATTATGTTTTCCCTATTACAACAAGGGGCCATCCATTTACTCCAATCATGAGTCGTGATGCACTATCCTTCAGTCTCTCCTGCATAATTGCTTTTCATTGACAGGTTCCTCTGACACTAACTACTCATGTTTTACTGCACAAGACTGTATCATTTAACCCAAACAAATTGCTGAACAAATGGCCACCAGCAGCTGCAGCTCAGGGCGGATTAGTGGATTTATATGTTTGTTATAAAGTGTTAAATCAAAGTTATTAGGCTGTAATTGTTTTTTACAAGAAGTCTCCTCTCTACTCTCGCTGCTGCTGCCCTGTAGGGATGTTTGGTTTTGTGAGATAGAAACATTTTCCCCATCTGCTCCGTCTGCGCACGATTTATGGCTGTATGTTGGAGGGAATCTCAGAAGCATCCGCACTTTCTGTGACTGAAGAATAGGGCTTATATTTATTACACCCTCCACTGAGTAAAGAAGGAAATTCATCATAATGTGCTATCGACACTATTGTTTTATTTTGTAAATTATATTGTACTGTATTCATGGTGTATTTTAATATATGTTATTTTACAGGTACACTGTGACCTCCTAAAATGTCCCATCTGCCAGAACTTACTTTTTTCAGTGCTTTGGACCTGGACCCTCTCTTCTTGTGTATGCTTTCATTTTCATTACAGCACTGTGGTCTCACCCCAAAATAAGGGAAAGAATTACTTAAAAGCTGTTCTCTGAAAGTGTGCAAGACACGACTAAAACATAATATCTATATCTTTCGTTTTGTATTATCTGTTATATGATCAGCAAAAACCTGGAATTTTCAAACATAAACCATTTGGATCATTTAGACGTCATAAAAAGTTATTCCTCGAAGCGTATACCCCTCTGTTTACATTAGCGCACTGGGAGATGCTCAGAGTTGCTACAGGAATGTTCAAAATGAGATGGCATTTCTCTAATACGCATGTAAGCCACACGCCAGCGCCGGTGTATTTTGTTATGTAACTGATGACAACAAGGTACGTCAAATCCAGATAACTTTCAGTTAACTTGGGAGATCCGTGAGGAACCATTATTGTATTAGGAGCCACAAATCAGGATAAAAATCTCCACGACCAGCCAAGAACAGCTACGTCCAGAGTCCCAGTGCGGCCTAAGGAGTTGTCCTCCAGCTATTTAATCACAGTTGTTTTAGTGCTGGTAGTTAAGTGGTGCGATTTATGGTTGTGTGGAGAGGTGTTGCCAGAGAACGGAAAAACACAGCCTCGTTGAACCCAAGGAGCAGCAAAGCACCAAGAAGACAGGGACAAGTTTGGATTAAGCTTTACCCCAGTTTGAATGCCATCGTGCTGCTGCTATATTTAGACCCCATGTCCTCTATGTCTTACAGTAAGTCACAGTGGAGAGGCATTAGTACTTCATAAATCTCCAGGTTGACAGTGGTGTTCGGACGCCCACAAGAACACACACGGAGAATGGACACACTCCTGGAAGATAAGCCGTAAGCTGTAAATATGTCCAGCACTGAATCCCATTGGTGTTTTCATCAGTGAAAGACCGGGCCCAGAGCTGCCTGGAGGAGAGAGAGTGCCCAATAATGATGCATGGATGATGAGAAACATGTCAACGCTTTAATTTAACTGTAAGGTTAGACTAAAAACCGTGACACTGGTTTGTAATGGATTTTGAGGTGGTCCTGACTAAGTTCCATCTTGAGTCTCTTTTTTAGATTTGGAGTTGAACAAAAGAAGAGTGCATTTGAAGGCAAAAAAAACCAAACAGGTATTTACGTATGTGTTACCCCAGCTCCCACTTGTTTCTTGCCCTCACAAACTCTCACCCTTGTTCAGAATATTGAACCATTTCTACATGTAAGGATCAAGATGAATCAGAGATAAACTTCAGACCTTCTTTCTTTGGGGAAACTAAAACCACAATATATTTTATGAGCTATATGGGACTGCCAAAACATCACAGAAAAAATGTCATACTTTGAACCAAATTTAAAAAGCTGTCAATTTTTACATCAGACACACTAAAACTTAAGTGATAAAATGCATTTTGCATGATCATTATTTTGAATTGGTGCAATGGACATTTTTATTTTGACACCCCAATGTGGGTTTTAACACATGCTTAAATTTTTTAGTTGTTTAACACTTAAGACAAAATAGGGCAGTTTGGAAGAAAGCACAATACAAGAGATACTGGAAAACCTTGGATATACAATATTTAAACTGGGATTATCTGATGACAGCCCCGCACTAAACCAAAGATTTTACAAAGCTTAATCCTAGTCCAAACCCTTGAGTTAACGTCTTGGCCCTTGGTGAACTATCCCAGCTCAGACTGGTGTTTACACTTGTGATGGGACACACTCCCTTTGGCCTAACGTGCCCTCACACATAGCACCTACTCTCACAGGCACCAGCTTCATGAGCCATTGGGGAAAACAAATAAACGTATGCTCAGTGACATGACAAAGAAGGACTAGATTTACCCAGACAAATTATGATGGTATTTATCTTCCCAGTTTGACTTGCCACAGCAATTATTGTTTCATTGTTGTTCACAAGCTTTTGAGATAAATAATAGTAGGCCACTTGGGCTGTCTTTTCTAAGTGATTGGTTAAAAAAAACTAAAGACTCTAAGACTCTATATGTTCAAAATCCTTTATAAGGGAGGATTGATGAGCTCTTGAACTCTATTTTTTGACCTAGCTGTGTTACCTGAATTATTTGTTTTGACCAAATACAACATGCATGAACTTTGCTTGGTGTTATATTTAACCTCATAAGAGTCCACCGACGGGTTCCCTTTTTCCTACTGTCCACCATTTGATAAAAGGAAACTGTGAAGCTCCTGGGCATATGAAACATGCAGGGAAAGCTTTAACCCACTTATTTTCAGTCAAATCGACCATTTTGAGAAGAATCTGGGCCAGTTTGTTCTAAAAACGCACAAAAAATAACCATCAAATAATTTTAAAAATGAATAGGACTTTAACAGGAATTCTGGCAAGACTTTATCTAATTATGTATCATGTTTATTGAGATATGCTTTAGCTTTGATGTGGGAATTCTCAAAACTCAACAGAGAATCTAATTGTACTCTGAAGGGTTCAGAAACAGCTTCAGTTTGAATTGGGGGTCAGACGTTTTAGGGGAAAAAAGGTATTTGTAAGGAGTTTTAAAATGTTTTATATAAAGAACCCTTAAGTGTGCTGTGGAGTTAATCTCATCTTTTGCCACTCTTCCCTCCTCTTTCTCTCAGAGTCACGGCTCATTGGAAAACAAACATCCTGAGCTCCTCTCCTCCCCACTGCCCATCTATAAACCATCCCTCCCTCTCTATCCCTTCATCCCAAAGCCGACCTCCTCTATGGCTCTCAGTTTTAGCCTGTAACCATATCCTACCTGTAGAATCCTTTCATGCATTCATCAACGTCAGCGGGCAGGACCAGCTCTCACAAGGCAAGAAAAAACAAAACACAACATTAAATTAGAGTGAGGACATAAGGAGAAGGAGCACTGGTCTGAAGGGGTGTCCTGCAGAGAAGGCATGTGTGGAATCAGGACTATGGGCCCCTTGCTGAGCCTGAGAGCCACTGGTTCAGGACAGAGCCAGTGCTGTTTAGAGGGCGTTGCTCAGAGACACTCTGAGATTTGTTTCAATATGACTGCTCAGCAGTTATAATCTATTTTACTGAATGATGTACTATGAATGGCTATTGGTCAAAATATCTGGCATTTTAGTTGTACTTCTGTTCTGTTGTCAGCATGCATTTATTCAATGACAGTTTCATTCATAATGGTAAATTGTTAGCTCCAATACACCTAACTATTTTTAAGCAAGCAAAAGGTTGTATAGCTTCAGTCTTGTGAACTTTAGTGTGTTTTATAAATGGTCATTGAAAATCCCTATTTGTAATTAGATTGGCCAACCCGGTCCTGTTTTCTCACATATCACCACTAGATGTTGTCTATGTTACTGCAGCAGTCTGATAGTGTGCCTGTTTTGGCCTGACAGAAGGAAACCAAAGAGGAGAGGTGATCCTGAACAAAGGGGAAAAGACATTGTGCTTACACAGAGGCCGGAGTGAAGCAGGGCTGAACTCTCCAGCACAACCGATCTAATCTAATCCCAAAGTGGTGCACCACTCTCCTCCATGTTGGCATTAAAAAATAAAGTTAAATAGATGCAGACAATCCACAACGGTCTGGTTGTTTTAACAAAGTGCTTCTTCTACAATAGGCATTCACTATAGGAACTCATATAGAATTTAAAGTTGTGTGTGTGTGTTTGTGACTCAATGTCACCAGCAGGTGATCATCATATCCAAGCACTTCCTTAATCTGTCCGGCAGTGATCCCCCATGATGCAGTGGGGCTAATGCTACACTGAGGTAGATAAGAAGAGGAAGTGGTTGCTCCCATGCTTTGCTTGGGTGGAAATGTGAGGTCTATGAGTTACTGCCAGAGGGTGGTACTAATAGACTGTACTCTAAAATGTAATCCAGCTCTCCAATGATTAAGCAAAGCTATTCCATCATAGTGTAATTACTCCCAACTGAATTCAAACATTTCCATTCCTTCATGCTTGATGGTGCCTAAATGCTATATGCACTTTGTCCTGCAGGAATAAGGAACCAGTTTGCCAAAGGAAACTCAGGTGAAAAATCATTATTGGCTATTGTTTGCAGTTATTTAAATCCTACCTTTGTTTGTTTGAATGAACTATGTTACCAGAGAGGTACTTTGCTTAGCTACATGATTTTCCATAGTGTGTTTGAAGTCAAAGGGTAGTCTCAAGTGTTTCCTGGTGGAGGGTTGGTGTTTCGGTCTCATCTCTCCCATGGGCCCTGTGTGAGTGTCCTCCTCTGATGATTTGTCCTCAGTTCTTGTGTACGTATTTCTGTGTGTGTGTGTGTGTGTGTGTGTGTGTGTGTGTGTGTGTGTGTGTGTGTGTGTGTGTGTGTGTGTGTGTGTGTGCGTGCGTGCGTGCGTGCGTGCGCGCGCGCGCGCGCGCGTGTGTGTGTGTGTGTCTGCGTATGTGCATGTGGGTGAGACTGTGCATGTGTCTACATGAGTTGTATAGTTGTGTGGTGTCAGGCAGTTGCGGGGGTAGGGTGGATGACTGTAAAGCACTGTGTTACATTTTTGTATGAAAAGTGTGTTAAAAATAAGGCTTGATTTGATTTAGTATAGGGGAGCACTGTGCATTGCTGAGGAATTCGATCTGTCTTTGATCTGAGGATCTCTTCCATCAGACACAGGCTCCTGCAGCGGTGAAGTGAACCTCTGAAGGAAGTGAATGGGGAAGTCTGGGAATGTCTTTGAGGTGCTGAGGTAGAATGAGAGTTTGACAGGAGAAGAGACCAGAGCGTCATCTACTGAGCGGCTAAATGAACTCACTGAGTCTTAATACTGTTACTGCTATGCTCATAAGGTGGTCCAGAAGGGAGTTAAGGGTCTTTTTAAGGTTTCTATTTGCAGCAAATATTTATACAAAATATTGATTAAATTTTGATGTGTTGTATTCTCAGGAATTTTATGTTTTTGCTCATCCAAGTACAGCAGCAAAATGATTTATATTTCAAGTTAACTACCATATTTTTCATCCTTTAATGCCAATGTTGCATTTTGTTACGAGTAAAAAATTTCAGATATCTTGGTTCTTTTTTGTTTATTTGCATTTTGTAATTGCATAGGTTGTCTGGGAAGATAGAGCTATTGCAATAAAGTATTTAATATTGCTTTGCTGATCTTGCTATCTTTGAAGAGTTTTTGTCTAATAAAGCTTTTCAAAACAGTTAAACAGGAAAATACCATAATGGCATCTACATATTCTGCATGCATGTAACTTTAGCTGATTGAAACAAAGCCTTGTAGCCCTGGCTATACGTCTGTATGTAGCTTGTTCATGGTTGACTGCTGAAGTGGAGGACTCCCCTATGAGTGATGGAAAGAGAGCCTGCTGCAAACACAGACACAGCAGAGGGAGGGGTTTGTTTCCGTTCACTGCTGAAAGACTATCCTTTCATGTGTGCTCATATACTGGTGCAGTGTCATTTCGCTGAGAGAGATTTTACCTGAATTATGACTGGCATTCTGTGAGGGCCAAAGTGCTTTAAGTGGTTACAGAGATAAAACCTATAGCGATCTCAGAGGCTCAGTGTTCACATGTGCATACAGCCACTAATCTCAAGGAACACTATCATCTTTAACATCAGATTTGTGACTCACAAAAATATATGTATTTCAGACAACAGTTTAGGACAAATTGTCTTATGTTCATGTAATTAGTGCATCGCTGTCCAAGGTGCTGAATTAAGTGTTAATAGGATAACAGATTGTAAAATGCAGTTCATAACAGCTTGGGCATTTTAATGTTGTTCACTCATTGAGAAAATTCAGTGTTATTCTGCATACACAATAAATAATCTTCTTATCCTTGTATGGTTAGTAATGAAACACTTTCTTGGCTTCCTTCTGAACAAAATACCAAATTAGTCAAACCACTATCTGTTTTTAATTTACTTCACAGTGTTTTTTTCCTCTCATGACCTTCTTTTATTCCTTTTTATTCTTACATTTAACATGTGTGTCTGTCTACACCAATTTAATGGTAACTTTAAACTTTTCAAAATGTCTCTCAAGGACCATGCAGGGTGGGGATATATGTAAGGCCTGGATATACTATAATTTAGACCCTAATGGGTAATGGCAGATTGGCAGTGAAGCGCCACTTGTTTTGAGTTCAAACTTCCTCCATCAGGTGTGGCTCTGTAAACAACTGATAGCAAAACGCAAAAGGTTGTTGTGTTGTTGTTTACTTGACAGCCCCTTATGTGCTCGAGCCAGTGAGCTGTTCTTATCAGTGAAGAAATGTACACCAAGTCCAGACAGCGTGAAGGATTTTGCACATTCACCGCATGGAGGATGAATCAAGTGCCTCTCCTCACGTATACAGTACTTCAATTTGAGAACATTCTGAGACTTGTACTCAGAGTAGTGTTTGTTTACATTTCTAGATGTTATTTAAATGTCCTACATTATGCAGTTTTCTGATCTATGATTTAATGTTACTTGGAGTTTTGTTTTGTTTCATTTGCAGTTTTAACGCTCAAATCCTGCATATTTAGGCTGTGCTCTTCTTTCAAACAGAAAACACTTGTGTTGTCATGTGAGGAGGTGCTGTGTTTTTAAACTCCAATAGGATCATATGGATGATTTGGACCCTGGAACTGCCAGTCTCTATTAAACATAAGGCATAAGGTAGCTGTTAAGTTGAAAAATACTACTACTTGACATCACAAGGTGGAACAGAGCATTCTGAGCGTTCATTTAGTGTTATAGAGAATATACAATGAACTTTCTTTTAGTGGACGAGCAATAAATCAAGAAAACAAAAACTGTGAGCTCTTAGAATGTTTTAACACCACGTGCATGCATGTGGAAAACAAATCGCTCATGTCAGTGATGCTGTGATTTATAAAAAAGAACAAGAAAATATTATGAGCCTGTTGGTTGTCACACTGGGGCAATATTACTTCCTTTAAATCTGTTCAGGGAATTCCCAGATCCCTCTTTTCCACTGCTCATTTTTCCCCATGGAATGACTGAGGAAGAGAAACAGACTGAGACAAATGTAGGAAGTGTGTGAGGAGCAGATGAGTCTTTGAAAGGTTCTCTCCTGGTGCAGGCAGACACTCAGACAGCAACCTGAATGGGAAAGAGTTTTGAGTCTGGGCAGGTATTAAAGTTAACAGATGCTTACAGTAAGAAAGAAAGGCACCATTAAATATCTCAACTTACCAGCAACATTTTTCTAGTATTTATATGATATTAATTTAATAAATGCAGAGAAAAGATTATAGCACATTTTTATCTGTTTTTAGATGAAGCCTGCATTTACTTCTCCATGAAATACATTTTTAACTTTTAACTTTTTCTAGCACAGATGGTAATAAAGTAAAAAATATTACCTCTAATACACCCTGACTGAAACATCATGGTTTTGTATTTTAATATCATTTTAGTTTAGTTTTGGCACTGATATTGTAGCTGACTAGGTCCCATTGGTTTAGTTTTGTTATAATGTTGGAAATGTATGTATGCTGAGTTAAGACTTCCAGTGCATCAGAACTAAAGTCTGGTAACATTATGAACTAAACACTGGCTCACTCCTCTTTTAAAATACAACATAGAGCTCAATGTGGAATGTGTATACACTAAATCTCCTTAAGTGTGAAAATTTAAAAAGACATTTATCACTTTTTGTGTACAGCCCTAACTACGAGAGCCTCTGGACAGGTTTAAAAAATGTCAGCACTTGGCCTTTAGCTGGAAGAGGTTGGAGTTTATGTAGGCTTAATATTGGCTTTATCTGAAAAATGATGTTGCGTTCCCATGCCAGCCGGCCGTCCAAACCAAAGTTGAGTTTTTTTCCCTTTCCAATAAAATGGCAGGTGTTTCAAGCTGCTTGTCTTTACGCCTACAGCCCTGCTCTAATTGCATGTAAAAGAGTAATGTGTCACAATCTACCAAAAAACTAACTTTAATGCACAAGAACATTTCTAATAATTATTATTTGTGTTTATTTAACTGTTCATAAAGTACAAGTTTCTACAGGTCAACTTGTCTTAAAATAAAAATAACATTCCAGCGGTTATTCATATTTTCACTGTACTGTTGCAATTTGTAAAAATTGCAATTCGTACATATTTTTTATTATTTTTATTATTTATTATTATAAATGTTATTTTGAAAGGTAGAAGTAAGTAAAATTCAACGTCAAATCTATTTTAGTCACCTGCACATTCTCAAAATCATATTTGTAAATGTGATAGATCTGTGTGTGTGTGTGCGCGCGTGTGTGTGCGCATGTGTGTGTGTGTGCTGCGGGGTGTTTGCATTCCTCTTCACCCTGTAACACAAACAAGGGTGTCAAACCTCTGTGTTCTCTATACTATTCAGTACAACAGGGCAGGTGCCAAGATTCTGGATCAGATGTCAGATAAGAATCAAATCCAAAAACACAGAACACAGGAGTAACTATTCTCACAATGGCTTGTCTGTCTCATATGTGTCTCTTCACAGCATTCATTTTGATTAACCAAATGTTTTTGATCCTTTAGCCATGTTAGAATGTTGTTACCGCCTCAAAAACATACCCAGAGTTGTGTTCTGTTTCATTCACACACACATGTTTGAGTAATCCTGAATTATTAGACTGAGCTATTTCCAGAACTCAAAATGCTCTGTTCCACCTTGTGATGTCATGTAGTGGTAGTTTTCAAGTTAACAGCTTCCAAATATGTTTTGTTTAGTTTGTTTAGTACAGATTGGCAATTCCAGGGCTAAAATCATCCAAATGATTCTAGTGAAGGTGTATGGAGTTTAAATACACAGTGGAGCACTTCCTGTATTACCACATGACATCACAAGGTGGAACAAGGTGTTTCTGTCTGAGAGAAAAACTCTGCTATAAATATGTTGGGTTTGTGTGTTAAACATGAGTGAATGAAACAAAACACAACTCCAGGTATGTTTTTGATGAGGAAACAACATTATAACACAGTTCAGAAGAAAAGACAATAATATGGTCCTTTTAACAATAAAGCAAAACATACATATAGAATTTGCAAATTTACATCATTCATTTATTCAGTATTTTGTGGTGGTAATCATGCAGGCATATACATTCATACATAAGCAAGGTGGGAGAAGTGTCTTGCCTAAGGACACAATAACAGTAAGTGCTAGAGCCACTGCTGCCCCACAATATTTTTGGTTGGAAAACATGTGCAAGACGTTCCTTGTTAAAATCCAACTATTACTTTAATGATGTCATCACATTGGGGCTATTACATTCACCAAAATTGTACACACATGGACAATAAGACGCTTTACCAAAATAACTGAACCAACAACTTCCTTACTCAGGGGGCGATAGTAGCTCAGTTTGTTGAGTGTTTGTCCACTGATCTGGAGGTTGGTGGTTCAAATCCAGCTCCCACAGATGAATGCTGTTGTTGTGTCCTTGTGGCAAGACACTTTATCCACCTAATGAATTGGTGAATGGTTTCTTGATGTAAAGTACTTTGAGCCTTGAAGGTGCAGCACTATATAAAAATGTGACCATTTGCCTGTAACTACAACTAAGTAAATGACTATTCTCATCTGATCAAATATATTAATAATATGTAAAGTAATGGTAAAAGATAATCTGATAAAATTTCAGGTGTTTTTATTCTGGCTTTAGATTAATTTGTACACCAAGTAATAGTCCAGTGTGCACTCTCCCAAGTATAGACTGTATATATAATTATCTAACCTGTTAGTGTTTCAAATAAGAAGTGTTCATGGGGGCACTTTTGGCTCCATCGACTCTGTCCGTATTAACCAACTCTAGTACATGATCCTGGTGTTTTTATTTAGCTATTTTGTCCATAAGTAAATATAACCGCTAGCATCGTGAGCTTCATTTGAGCCGAACGCTAAGGGTGACGTCACACGCCCTATTATACAGTTTATGCTCCCAAGTCAGTCTCTTCCTCTCTTTTACAGAATCTCACCTTCTTGAGTTCGCTCTAACCTCTTTCCCAGCTTCAGGCTGTAATACTTCCTCCAGTGTCTATGGTTCATCTCCCCCTGAACTGACTCAATACGTCTTGATGTAGAAAGCTCTGTTGAAGTTGTAGCCAAATCCCTGGATATAGAGAGGCCCTTGTTTTTTTCACCTTGTGCTGGTGGAGATTGATGGTCTGCATAAGTGGTCTTGTTCTCTCTGGCTATTAAACGCATCCATCAAGCTTGTACTCAATTATTAAGATGGAACAAGAGGAGGTGAGTGGGCGACTGCCCTGTTACTGCTGCTGCTCTGGTGATTAAATAGCATTTAAAAGCTCTGGTCTCCTCTGACTGATAGCAGAAGAAGCCATCAGAATGTTTGTGTATTTTATTATCAAGACCAAATCCCTGTGCCCAGACACCTTTTATCCTTTGTGAAAACGCCAATGCTAGTCTGGGTTAAGTTCTACAAACTAGTGATGGATGCAACAGCAGATTGGGCCTGTAAATCTGATGATGTAGTGCACAGTGCGGCTCATTACCTCCAGTTAAATCGTCCTGTTAAAGTTTCCCCCAGGATCCCACAGAACAGTTTGTGACGAGAGACACAAGATCCAGGAGACCCATGTGACTTTGTATAGGAGAAGAGAAACTCAAACCCTTATAATACAACTGACCTCTTAAAATGTATTTTTTTGGTTAGGAACAAGGTATACAAAGCACAACTTTTCTGGTGGAGGATCCGCTACCTGCTTGTCTTCATGATGTTATCACTTTTCCCATGGTATGACTTTACATATATCCAGCTAGCATTTATTCATTATGGATGTTTCTATTGCTTAAAAATATAAAAATTCCTTCTGTGAATATGGGCAATTACACAAATCTGAATTGTAATGTAGCGTAGTGCTGTAACCTGCTTGTCTCCCTCATGATAGATCGGATTCATCAGTACTGTGGAACATTCTAGACAAAGCAATGACATTTCCATGAAGACAAACAGGTGGCAGACCATATTACACAGTGTACCTTTGATTAGATTAGATTTTTTACATTTATAATCATGTGTAGTTGGTCTCCCCCGTCTTCCAGTGAAACAATATTGTGTTTCTATTCCTGCCTCTGACATGCTTACCACAAGTTGAACTTGAACATGCCCATTTTTTGAATTGTATTAGATTTCAGTGCATGGATGTTGGAAATGTGGGGTTTGTAACACACTCACAAATAAACCATATCAGTTCCATGTGGCCCTCAATCTAATGGGAGATCAGTGCTGTTGGTTTTCACTGGAGTAACCATATCTACAGTGTCTAGTGCCGAAACAGGAAATTCACAGGGACAGGTCTCTTTCAAACAGCGCTCATGCAAATATCTGCTCGTCAGTCACTAAAAAAAAAAAAAAAAAAAGTATACAAAAAAACATGAAAGAAGTGTGCTGTTATGGTTTCCCAGTTGCCAAAATGTGAGCTTGTTTTGGGTTTCCCCATTTTTTAATGACTCCAAACAAGAATAGAGTTTATCTATATAGCCAAAAATGTTATTGGATACTAAGGAGTCCACTATATCACAGTACAAATCAAATCAAAATTATTACATTTTGTTTGAAATTTGGAAATGGAATATATTCTTTACAAACATCTCAATTGAAGTGGCATTTACCCCTGAATTATCAAGTCCAAGTCTGGACATTTCATCTCAAACATTACAAGAAACACATCCATGAATTTGTGCACAATCTTTAAATCTCCCCCCTAGTTGAATGTAATACTTTATTCTTTTACCTGTTCTCTTCCATGCTGTAGCCATGAAATTAGCACCTGTTAGATGCACTCATATGTGAGACACAGGCATTGCGTATATGGCATACACATGTGTTACATTTTCCCTGTCGGACATGGAGTGGCAGTAACTCACTTGAATGTAAATCTTGGGCCCATCTAGTCCAAAGGTTGTGCCCCGGTGAGAGGGTCTGCTTGAGTTGTAGGCATTGATTTAGTTGAAGATGTCCTGCGGAGACAAAGTGAAAGAGCTGGTATTAGCCTACTGAATAATTCCTCCGTGTTTTATCAGGCGATGTGACTCTGATGTGCTCTGACTGGTTCATTTCCTCCTCTTTGTGAAGGCAGTTTCAGTGTCATGTCACATACTCCGTGTGCCCTTTAATCCACAATCACTGACACATGTAGTGATTTAAAAGCATTCAGGCTGGCTGGGAAACCACTTCCTCCAGCAGTGATAGGTGCCCTTTAATATCTTTGTAATCTGGAATGTTTTAAAGTTGTTACTCACACTACGTTTTCGGCAATTCTTTAGCCGAAAATGGATGATAACATCAAACTATTGCCAGGCAGCACCAGTTCACTGATCACTCTAACTGCGTGGGTTCTTAAATTTTCCAGTCATTAATCAAGGTGAGATTTGAGCTCAAGAAACATCACGTATACAAATATGGTTTTCTACCAAACTTTCAAAATAAATGTAGACTTAATATATTTTCATTGTGGAAACAGACATTTTTGAAGGACTGCTCTATAATCAAATGGTTTGGGGGAATTTACCCCTGAAAAGGGTCTAAAACCATTTAGATGGAAAGACATTTTTATACATGCATCAGCTGATCTGATCTGGAAAAACAAAATGCCTTTGCTGTTGTTTTATTACCACATTAGACCATTGGGAATAATGGATTCCTGTAGAGAACAAAGACATAATGAAATGTGACAAGACGAAGATACAAAACATCCAATAACCACAAAATATTAACCATAACTGCATTCCACACATACCAGCCCATATACAACACAAAATACAGGTAACACCCTCTAAAATCAGTTGTTTGTAGTGCTCAGAGACACATTCGTTGAAGAGGAACTTGGAGGTTTAACTTTATACGAACTTTATACAAATACTGTGTTTCTGATATCTTATGTTATTTGTAATTTATTACACAGTAGTAGTGCATATCTTTTTGGTGACCCTAGATGACTCACTGAAGATTTTTTGGTCAAGGATATGTAGTTAGAATCGATGACACATGTAGATCATTATTTTACCTTTTGTTCAATTTAAACATCAATAACTCCAAGAGTGACTTTTGAGATGTTTTTTGTCCAGTTTCCAGTATGTGCGAAGAGAAAAGACAAACAAAGAAAAGAGAAAATGAC
Organism: Taenioides sp. WSHXM2023; assembly: GCA_029959045.1. Classification (NCBI taxonomy): domain Eukaryota; kingdom Metazoa; phylum Chordata; class Actinopteri; order Gobiiformes; family Gobiidae; genus Taenioides; species Taenioides sp. WSHXM2023. The sequence continues at coordinate 20,289,776 of CM057088.1, read as the reverse complement.
AAAATTATCAAGTTCAAATAAATCCTCTTACCATGTTTGTTTTAAAATCTACAGAAAAAAATACTGAGATCCTTGCTGCGTTCTCCTGTGTTGGTATCTGTGTGTCAAATCCATTTGTATTTGAGATGTTGAACCATTGGTACAGGAAACCATATTTAACATCAACCTTATTTATTATGATTGAACATTCTGTAGTCTAATGAAGCCAGTGTTATTATATGTCTATCTGCAGTTATTCTTATGGACATCAGCACTAAACTTTCCACATTACACTGACAGTTTGGACTACTTCATACTGTTATTTCAATTGAACAAAATCTCATTGATCTATCTTGATTGTTTTTTTTGTTGTTGTTTTTTGTTTTTATCTTGACTGGCCGGCCAGGACTACATGCTTTTCCTTTATACAAAGTCTGGTATTATCTGCCAGAGTCCTGAAGGGTGTAATGACATGGTCAATCAGAGAAATGCATGGTTTGTTTGTAAGTAAAAAATAAGAAAAGTTACAACAAAGTGCTGTATATATTAGGCGCAGGCGGTGACCAGTGGTGAACCTTTAAGGTGAGACACACTGGGAGTCATCTGGTCTGAAAGATACAGAAGAAATGTAACTGAAATCCCATACACAGTGAAATTTGGAATATATGGAGCAATATATTTAACAAGCACATGGTCCTTACTAGGGGTGTGCATTGCCATGAGTCTGACGATACGATACATATCATGGTATGTCACATGTCACAATATCATGTCACCATATATCACAATACTAAATCTACAGTCCAGTACACCTAAGTACACCTATAAAACAATAATAATAATAATAATAATAATAATTTGGAACACATTTTGAATCGATTCAAGAACTGTGCAATGTAGTATCACTGAATAGATTTTTTGTTACACATATGTTCAGCGGCAATAAGCTGGTCATCTTGATATTATTACAGGGCAATATAATTTGTGCTTTGTTGCAAGTTGTTATCAGTGAGCACTAGGAAAAAACAGCCAAACAACTTATTCTAAAAGGTAATTGTATGTCAAATGAGAAGCACATTTAGCATCTCATTAGGAGTAGATTTGGCTTGGATCAGGGTTCATTTGAACCAACTCAAATGCTTTTGTTTCCGAATATTTGAGATAAACTTTGGTTAGGCGGGTCAGCCAAAGCTATTGTGTGGCCAAATCTTTTACTACTGTGGTTTATCAAACGTTTCTTTGGAATATGATTAATATATTTTGGTTTCAACATCATTTAGTATTCAGACTGAGCAGGCCTGAGTTAGACACATTCCTGCGCTGATCTGCAAGATGTCTGTCACTATGTGTAGACAGTGATCTTTACCTACTACTACTGTAGTTATGCACATGCAGTTTATGAATGTAGGATGTACTATCTACTTGATCTGCCAGGTTGTGCTCAAGTTACTTCAAAAGAACTTCATTTTACCACATACAGCCACTGCTATTACTATTTTACTGCTGCTGCTAAAAGTACTCCATTTGCTGTTTTCACTTCCACTATACTTTCACTACTACCACCACTATTAACATTTACATGGATACATGTACATTTTTCCTCAACAAATATTCCACTTCCTATATGGAAAACTCAGACAATTTGGACAGTTTATGCAAAGCAAAACAACACCACAAATTTGTATTTCAGTTCTTCAGCCATTAGTTACATTTCTACATCATGAAATCCTCTCTTATAGCTATTGTTTAAGCCATTTAATAACTGTGTTCTTTGATTGTACCTTCAGACATTTGAAGTATGACTTACAAACTTCCAATAATGATGATTAAAGTAATGCTTCTTATTCAACATACCTCGAATTCCTCTTACAGTTTATTGTATTAAATGACGGAAGAAATGCAGCGCTGACTTCACCAGATGAGCGTTATCTCTGAGGAATAAACAAAGAGAAAGCTCAAATCCGTCTTTCAGTTCCAAGTGATAAGGTGAGAGGGGAGAGAGCAGGAGCTATCGTCATTGCTCACAACACAATCCGTTCAGTCAACAAACTACATACAATGTGTTTATGCATTTCACTTTACAACCATAAGGAGTGGGGATGTTGTAATTGTGCATTGCTGGTTTCTCATGACATCACAACATTATACAGCCCTGTGGATTGAGATGGGGGCAAGGAAATTAATATAGTTTTTGCGCAGGGCATTTTTGAGCTTTATAATAAGATTGTGGAGTTATAATCAATATGTGAGAACAAACTAATATTTTTAAAACCTTGAAGTCTGTATTTAAAAGCAATGTTGGAGATTGAGTGTGAAACAAATAAGAGAAATTTTTCTGGTGAGTTCTGGATATGATGGTGTCTTGAATTGTAACTCATTTCTTGTTTAGTCTGGGCCTTGTCTTGGTGCAGTCATAGTTTCTGTATATTCTGTATAAGACCACATGGTAAAATTAAATAAACTGTTATATTTAGAGATGGAAATTACAATCAATCAAACATTTTTTTCTTTTATCAATACAATTTTGTAGTATGGGTATTGAACATGGTAATAAAGTTTGAAATGTTTGTATCTTGACACAACTACATAAAGGAATCCCACACTGACCGTAAAACATGAGCAAAGCAGAGGGTGAATACAATTGGAAAGCAGAATAAATGGAGCATGAAGCCCTAGCACCTTTCCCACCGTACATCGTAGATCAATCAGTGCGGCTCCATTCGTCTGTCCGTCTGAGCTCTGGAAAAACATTGAAGCTCCTCATGTTTAACCACAACATGATGCTGCAGGAATCAGTGCATGCCTCGGATTCTTACAAACGCTGGTGTGAAAGTTTGTGTGAGGACAGAAGTGGGATAAAAACCCAAATCTGGGAAAGATCAGAGAAAGTGGGCTCTTTGAAGGTCCAAGTACGCAAAGGTAAAAGTGTATGTTATATACTAGTACATGCTGCGTACCAGACTTTACTTTGACAATTATTCATCAAAAGCATTTCTAGGGTCAAGATTTTTTTTCTAGAAAGGGTTTGAGCTTGAGATGTTACAACAGTCAAGACAAAGTTTGGGAATATCCTTATCTAGAGGATGTAATACATTTATTTTGAGTCAGATGGAGGACGGAGGCCTATAACTCTATGGGAGATTCACTGTTTTGTTTTAAAGGTCCTATATTACACAAAATTGACTCATGTGAGCTTTGACATTTTAAAATGCCGTTCCACCTTGTGACATCATGAAATGGTAGTTTTCATGTTAACAGCTACCTTTTACCTTTAGTTCAGTATTGGCAATTCTAGGGCTGAAATGATCCATATTATTCTAGTGAAGCAGTATTGAGTTTACAAATATAAGGGAGCACTTTCTGTATTGCCACATGACATCACAAGGTGGAACAGAGTGTTTTCTGTTTGAGTGCAACATCACTCATAACGTTCAGCTCCACTCAAATGAAGCTCCCAGTGCTAATGGTTACAGGAGTGAATCATGATTGAGGTTGTTAAATGTGCCCACCCTTCTCACCAGAAAGAGAGAAGGGGGTTTCCTGAGCAACGAAATGTACTAGCTGTTAATCAAACCTGTTGTTAACGCTAGTGGGAGCGACCTCAGGGAATGAAGGCATCTGATTGGTCCGTTATTTATGTTCATATCTTGATTTAGGGACAAAATAGCGAAATGTCAAGTCAACTGGAGCCGGAGTCAGAAGGAGCCGGAAAAGCCCCCTGGTGCACTTCCGGAACGCGGCAGCTAGTGCGTTAGCTATGTCCATTCATATATACAGTCTATGATCTTGACACTTGTAACTATTGTACATAGAGGAATCCCACACTGATCATAAAACATGACCAAAGCAGAGGTGATTGCAATTGGAACAACTGAACCAACTCCAGGTATGTTTTTGATAAGGAAATAACATTATAACATAGATCAGAAAATAGAGATAGGGTCCACAGACATGCCATACTCATTTTATTCTGTATATTTCAGCTGATAACAACCACGTGTTTGGGGTTGAAAATGGATGGTGGAATGGTTCTATGATATATGATTTCTTTACAATTTTCAGTTTAACTAACAGAAACAGATACCTGAAGTTGTTAAAATAACATCTTCTTTTTCCATGACTCAATTTTCCATAAAACATCATTTGAACTATGTGGCCTTCTGCAGCGGTGGGTACATTTAATATGGGTTATGTACAGTAGCAGTGGAAGTTGTTGGAAATGACAGTGTTGAAGACCGGAGATTAGTGTCTTGGTGAGAGAGTCTTATGTCGTCTGATGTCCCTCAATCTGTTCCAGAGATGTTTCCACTGGGAGGAAATCCTAGCCGTCTGGTTTTAACTAACTGTGCAGTGTCAGAGCGGCTGTAATGTTTTCTACTCACGACTTCAGCCATCACAACGGTTCTCCTTTGGGACCATAGACCAATCACATTCTTGTCTTAATCCAGGAGGTGCTGCAGAATCAAACCAATATGATTATTGTTTTTTTCTTTTTTGTTGATCCCTAAACAAAAACTAAAAGCAGATGTAGCAGTGTGATGCAAGCTGTTGAAACCAAGTAGTGGGTGTGATGTCCCGTGGGCCCTACATTTGGCCAAACTCAGATACGCCAGTCTACCCCAGGGCAGCTGTGGCTACAGATGTAGCTGTGTGGTATGAATGATCAGTGCCTGTCTTATATAACACTTTGAGCATTATATAAATCCAGGGCATCAGATATTGCTCTGGCTATAGATTTTAATATACATCTCTAAAACATGAATGAGTGGCTACTGTAATGTAATGTCACTCATCTTTGAGAAATTGACACGTATGTGTCAATAAACTATAAACAATAAACTGCAAACAATAAGCTAAAGCAAATATTGCAACTGGGCGTTTTTCTGACGATGTTGTGTAATCCCCTGTTTTGTAATTTAAAAAATCTGATTCAGTTTTGTGTTGTTTGGTATTGTTGACACACACTGGCGCAGGTTGGATGAGTCACTGACCAATGAAATATAATCATTTACAAAAGTGTTGCCACTGCAGCCCACTGTTTACTTACAGAGCAATAAAAAACTGACAGCAAGTCAACCATGCAGCTATGTGACCTCTCATGAACGAACAAGGCCTTTTATTATAGACTTACTCACTGTTTGGATGGGTACCCTGACCAGCCACAACTAAAAGTGCTTCCTAGTACCAAGTCTTCTCTCTCCAAGTTTGATGGGTGAGATTGACAGGCGGTCCTGCTTTATAATGTGCGGTGTCTCCTGATGGACACTGCCTAGTGCTGCTGTTCTACAGAGCTCTAAATTCTTTTCTTTTTACTATTATTCATTAAGCCCTAGTGTTTGTATTCCTTACTGACTATGTTCTGTCATCATAAAGCTTAATTACTTATTGTCATGAGTTGTTTCCACCTCCTCACCATCTTGTTTTACACTGTAAAGAGAAAATATGGTCTAACTAGACAGTAGACACTTTTTTTTTATAATCTCAACATAACTTGAGACTTGAAAAATTGTAAAAATGACACTATGCAACAAATGTTTATGTCAAATATGCAGCTGTGGAATGGACTGTCTATTCAGATTTACAGAAGCTGAAAAAGCTCTCCTGTATTACAGAGTGTTTCAAAGTCAAGACAAGGGGACATCAGCTGTATCGTGTAAAGCTCTGCTAACAATAAACCCACTGTTGAATCTCACTTTGATTAAGAGGCTGTTCTTTGTCTCACTCCCACAGTTTGTGTCCAGATATACTGTGCTCTGTCATCACCCTCTCTACTACTGCATAAACCAAGCTTAATTAGAGCAAAATCGCCACTACGGGCAGGAATTTCACTGACCAAAAATGCTAAAACATGGAAAACTCTTTCACAACAGAAAGCTATTCAAATTCCATCTTTGTTTCCTTGTGGTTTACAGGCAGTTTGTTGTTTGTGACTTAGTGAAGTTTGGTAAGTTGATAGCTAAAACTTTAAATATTTTTATACTAAGGAATTTAGAGTATATTTTAATTTCCCATCCATCCAGTGCTACATATAATGGTATCACCATGTAAGCCATAGGAAAACTCAGTTTGATGTTCAATGTACGTGACCTAATGCTATACCCAAATTTCTGCTTCCTCCCTTTACCATTTCCATCCATCCATCCATTTTCTTCCCCTTATCCGGGGCCGGGTCGTGGGGGCAACAGTCTAAGCAGGGACTCCCAGACTTCCTTCACCCCGGACACTTCCTCCAGCTCCTCCGGGGGGACCCCAAGGCGTTCCCAGGCCAGCCGGGAGACACAGCGTGTCCTGGGTCTTCCACGGGGCCTCCTCCCGGTGGGACATGCCCGGAACACCTCCCAAGGGAGGCATCCCCTTTACCATTTCAAATTTGGAAAATGCTTTGTTCTTGTTTTTTTTTTTTTTAGATTTTTTTTTTAGACAGTATATTTTTAGATAGTCTATTGTCATTCTCTATTCTCTGTTTCATATGTGATGCCTTGACATGTCTCATAGTATAATTTAGGTTTTGTTGTCAGTCAGATTTACAGAGTTTGGACAGATTTTTCTGAGGTCATGGGTGAAGGTGGTTGTGAGATGAAGGTATAGAGAAAAATACTTGTCCACAAAAAGCATGTGTGTTTTAAAATCACAAATTATAAAAATCACAAACAATATTTGGAGCATAAAAAAGACCCTCTATACTAGTACTTGAGAAACCCCTAGTAGCAAGTGTAGCCAGCTGAAATACACCACATTACACCTGGTAATCCAGTACTCCTCATTTTTGTCATAGAAGACTTCAGTTGTGATTACACAGGGGTGCATTCAAAGTGATGACACTTAGTGGGGCACGGTTTTATCCATTTACCATATCATCACTCCTTGGTCCATTGGGTGGCCATTTGCTTGTTTTTTTTTTTTTCCTCCCTGTGTGTCTGTCTGCCTCACTTTTCCATCGGTCTGTCTGCTGGGGCAGGCCTCAGCACCTTGTTCTGAGCTAATCTGTCTGTCTGTCAGTGCCTGGTAATTGGAGCTGTTTAGGCGGTCATCGGCCCCAGGTGGGCGGGCTGGGGAGTGTGTCTGAGCGGGATGTGTCTGTTTTCCCATGTGGGAATGTGTGTCCCAGGAACCGCTGCTTCCCACGGCTGTGCCACCCTGGACAGGCACATATTGGAGGGCACACGTCATACTGACCTATGGTGCAGGTGCACTGCAAACAACACAATACACAAAGCAATAAGTATTTCACTTTAGCTGGGCATTTTTGTTCTTTACTGTTAATAATAAATGTATTCATTGATTTCATTTTATTTCTTAGCTATGACTAGATTGACAAAAAGGTGGCCATAGCACCTTGAGAATGCCAATCTCGTCTGATCTCAGAAGATAAGCAGGGTTGGGCTTGGTTAGTACTTGGATGGGTAACCAGCTGCTGCAGTGGGACAGCAGTGACTTTTACTGTTTTAAGACACTTCACCCACCATAGTATAAATGTAGCATTTATGTGAGTGAGCGATGGTGGTCAAAGGGGCTGATGGCATAAATAGGCAGCCTTACTTCCATCAGTCTGCCATAGGGCTGCAGTGGCTACTGTAGTGGCTTACCACCACTGTGTATGGGACGCCATATAGATAAAATGCATTATTATTATTATTATTATTATTATTATTATTATTATTATTATTATTATTATTATTATTATTATTATTATTAAGAAGCTGATACACTGACTTTGGTTGGTTACTGACTAGAAAACAAAAATAACAACAAAAAAAGAACAAATCAGTTTGAGAGTTTAAAAGCATGAGAGCTTAGATGTCTTTTTTTTTTTCTCATTACATTAGTGTGGAAATTAATTCTGGATATAAAATGTGATGGTATTTTCAGAACATGGATTGCATGCTTCACTTCTATCAAATTATACTCAGACTATACACATACATACAGTATACCAAGGAGCCCAAAACCCAGACATACAAATCAATAACAGGCCAAGGTAAAAGCATATCAGTTTCAACCGGGTTTAGAGGTGCACATCCGGCACTGTACAAAAGTTCAAGGCATTTGTAGAAATTGGACAAGGATTTTGAATTCTGATGTGTGAGCACAGATCACAGCTCATTGTATCCAGTATTATACACAGCATTCAATTAGCATTTTGTATGTCATCTGTAGTTCATCTTGAAGTTCATGTGCATTTACTTCATGACAGCTAAATTTAGGAACCATATGTAAGATTTTGATTTTAAATTCCACAAATTATTTGTGATGCTGCTCTGCCCTAAATTGTGGTGCTGCTCTGCTCTAAATTACAAAAGTTACACAATGCACATTTGAACAGTAATGCAGAAAACTGACTGAAACAGGATTTAAAAAGTAACTCTGTTTTGGTATCTGTCTGAGTGAGTGAAGTGGAACAGCGAGGTCACACGAAGCCACCCATAGTCTACTGGAGAGAAATGATCATTTATCACCTGCTGATTCACAGGGGTCCAGTTACCAGAGCCAGTGGTTCAAAGGGCTGAGGCAGGAGCAGGAAAAGGCATCTGAAAATGAATAATGAAGATATATGCGTGTATAGAAAGAATATCATTACATAATCAATACTAAAAACCAGTCTATTAAATCAAGCAGTGCCCATTACAACTAGAGGGACCTGCATATGAGTGGGCAAATGTCACTTTTGGTTTATTTTCATTCTGTTTGGGTTTATCTTGACATCACTAACCCTGTGTCAGTCAGATTTATGTTTTTTTAATTTATTTGGATTTAATTTTGAGACAGGGAAAATAACAGTACAATAACAGAACAAGGAAAGTACATTCAAACAATCCATTCACATTCATATTACACAATTTTCTGATCTATGTTACAGCTTTGTTTCCTCAGAAGAACTGTTTCATTCACACATGTTTATCCATATATCTTCACTAGAATCAATGGATCATTTCAGCCCTGGAATTGCCAATCTCTACTGAAAATGTAGCTGTTAACTTGAAAAGTACTGCTTCGTGACATCACAAGGTGGAACAGAGCATGATGAGCTTTGGAGATGTAGACAGACTAATAATAAGGGTTTCTCAAACATGTGTGAATGAAACAAAACATTAAAACACATTATTTGTCTTATATTTATATGCCACAGTGAATAGAGATGGCTGATGTTGACTCTATAAAGTGATTTCACATTAATTGGGTATAGGTGGTTGTCTTGTGTTTGGAGCTTTTCTTTAGTTGAATTAGTTACCAGAAGTGTGTCAAGATTTCTGAATTGCCATTGTGAGTAAAGGTCTGACACTGCAGGTAATATATGTTCACAGTGAAAACCACAAAGCTACTTACTCATGTCCCACAAACACCTTATATGTTTGAGTGAGACTGTTGACCAAGCGATTTAGAAAGAGCATGGTTTTTACAATGTCAACACAAGGGCAGACTTCAACATATTCTTCCTGGTGAGAGCACAGAGGGAGAAAACCAACTTCTTAGGGTTTTGAGTGTGTGTGTAACCAAAACCCTTCGGATGTGTTGGTAGAACAGTGAGATCAGTGACGGCTGCCAGTCAGGAGCAGTGACCCTGGCCTTTGGGACTCTTAGGTGGTGCATCCACCATGAAGAGGTCACCGACAGAGGAGGGCATTCAGGAAAAGCAGGAATAGATCGGACTGAAAAGGAGGGTATTGTGGAATGATGTTTTATTTCTGGATACAATTTGGACCATAGACTGTACATATAAATGGACATAGCTACATAACCCGGTCTTTATGATGTTTTTAATTCACCATTTTGTCTGTTAATGAAATTCTTATTCCTAATATGGAACTGAGCTCCAAATTCTCCCCTATAAGTGCTAGCCTTTTGATCTTAACTTGACTGGAGCCGAACAATATGGGTGACGTCATACTCCTTTTGTCCGCTTCTTTATACAGTCTATGATTTGGACCCATACTGGGCCCACCTTTTAATCTGACATTTTTACAGCCCTTAATTATCCTGTCGTTAGGGGTGATAGTAGCTCAGTTGATAGTGTATGTGTCCACTGATCCTATGGTTGACAGTTCAAATCCCACTAACGACATTAGCAAAATTGGTACAGCAGTCGGCTCCCACAGGTTTGTGGTTCGATCCCAGCTTCCCACAGGTGCATACAAGTCTCCAGATCAAAGAGATACACACTGCCGACAATACTATGCCTTCTGCCGGCTTTATACGAGTGATGGGCATATTGGTGTGTACTGCCAAAGATCCCTAAAGTTTTCAGATCACAAATCCCAGATTAGCCATGTGAACAGAGCATATTCCATCATTACAATATACAATTTGACAAATATACTTGTTTTTAATCACTTGAAGGAAAGTAAGTTAATTTTTGATTCATGTCAATAGCAGAAAACTGTAAACCAAATAACCCCAAGACCCGATAATTACATTTGTATATTTGTGTTCTGAGATCTCTCATTGGGCACAATTATTTATTGATTATAGCGTTGATACTAGGCTTAGTGGCGGATGTGGTAACATACTGTACGATACCCTCCAGTGGAAATGTCAGCAGACTTTACAACTTATTTGGACATCTTTTAATCAGGACAGTGCTCTGTTTGTTCAGATCACGTTTCGTTGTCTTTGTTTAAATCCTTTTCTATGATTGTTACCCGGCTCCTGGCTTCCTTTCTGACCCTGTTTCTCAATCCATCTGTTTTGTAATGGGATATCTGCATCGTTATGAGTTATAGAAAACAGTTGTAGTGGCTTCTTAGCTATGTGCCTGTTTACCTCGCCACTACACCACACCGGACGACTGTTATGAGGACGTGACAATAGACTTGAATTCTATGCTTTCACATATCAGTCATATCCTGAGTCTGGCAGGTTCAGCACTATTGTATAAACCTCATATAGAAACATCACTTTGTTAAAAATTATGATTTATATTTTGGCTCCAAATATGAAACATAAACCATGTAACATTTTTCTGTGGTTTGGCCATTTTGTGTGAGCGATTAATCACTTTGTGTAGCCACTGAGAGTTAAAGGTTGTGTAAGCAGCACTAATGCATTACAGTAAAATGTAAACAATCGCATCGACGAAAAGAACATTTCTAATATTTATATTTTACTTCCCACTTCCTGCTGGCTTCAGGCCTTTGGTAAAGCTTTTTTTTTTTATAGTTGTGCTGTCAAATGTTTTTTTCATCAAGGGCCTACTGGCAATAGGTGCATTCAACATAGGTTTGATTATGCAGTAAAAGCTGTATATAAGCTTGGACCATCACCATGCTTGTTTTTATGTTAATGTATACTTTTGTTGCAGTATAAAATGCTACACATACCCATTTGGGCTACAGGAAGCCTGGGGGTCAAAGTAAATTGTTCCCTGTTTTATATCTTCCATTTTCTGTACTTCAGTCCAAATACTACCATCAAACTCTTGGCAGCAATAAGAGCTTTACATTTTCAATTATCTGACAATGCTTAAGTATGTAATTTACATATGAGTCAACACACATTACATCCTACACGATAAAAAAACAAAAATATGTGAACAACTGAATCCCCACACTTATCAAGAATTTCATATCAAATTAGGTATATGTATAAATGTGTATTATATTAATTTTTGAGGTGGTCATAGGAGTCTGCAAATTATATTAAAACTATTCAAACTACAGAGCTAAATAAACATGCACTACAGAACTAAACTCCCACTGTCTCCTTAGCAGCACATTCTACCACTACAGACTCAATATAAGAAATATATGATTGTTGGCCTCTTTATTGTGGCACCCCATTGTGTTTCCTAAACCACAGAAAAAACACTGTAAATGGCAAAACTTTATGTCCATAAAGCTAATCTTTTTGATTGTTGACAGATTTTCCACAGTGTATTGTCTATAGGGAAAGTGACTCTCCTTACAGTGAGGTTTAATGCCCGTCTTTGGCTCCACATGTAAACATTTGACTCTCTGACCACAGTGATCCATGAGGAATCCATTCCACATGAAGATTATACAGAGCCTGTTGAATGTATCTCAAAATCCACCCAGTTGGAGAAGAGTGTTTTCTTGTCTCAGTTTTGAGGTGAGTTCCACACTATATAGACTTAGAGGGTCTTAGCGGGCCAGAATTGGAACTCTAGTCTAATAGTCTATTAATTATTATTATAGGATTTCTGTCGATGGGCCTGGTCATGTGCTCAATACATATTTTTGCATATTTAGGTCTCATATGACTGTACAGGTAAAGGAGGTGTTGCATGCTATTGGGAAAAATGCCCACAGCTCGATCGGAATGAGCTTTTGGTATAATAAAGTACATCTGAAAACTACATAGGAACCAAATTTAAAATGCCCGATTTGCATACAGGAAGTGAACTTTGGCCCAATTTGTACAAGAACTATTTCATGGCTACAATGCTTGAAAAAGCTAACTTTTTTTACATGTTTCCGGATTTCAAAATAAACAAATCTTATTTCTGTGATTTCAGGATGACCTTCGGCTCATTTTGGTACCAAATGCATATCCACAGACCCAATATTATCAAAGTTATGAAAGATTTATTCAAGAACTTAATGATTTTTTGCAACTTTTCTGTAAAAAAGTCAATTTGTTTTCATTGATTTCAGTAGGTTCCCATGCTTGCCCACCTAAAATTTTTTCCACAAAGTTGCGTGATATAGTGTTGTATAAACCATAAAAATTTCATAAAAATTTGAGACCGGTAACAGTGATCCGGAGATCCATACATCGCAAGAAGTGCCATTCATCAAAATTAGAAAATCTTGTATTTGTCCAATACTGGAGATTAGGTTCAGTTTTTGTCACAAAAATAGTTAAATGCTCTTTAATGTAAAATATATTGACCTAAATCATACTCTAATGCCTTATTAATTGTGCGGATGTATTCTGGATCATATTCTGGATCATGTCCAAAAATATTAATAAATTGAGTCATAATATAATTTGTGATTGTATATATGTTCACCGATCATCTTAAAGTGATAAAATACATGCATTTATGGCCTCACTTTTTTCATCAAAGGCCTTCAGGATCATTGTGGATTTTTTGGTGTCATATTTGAAATGGACATTATAACGTATAAGAATGCAAAAACATGGCACTTTTTAGATTTAAAGAATGATACAATCATACTAACCACACATTATTTTTATAAGCTATAAATAGAATTTTTACACTTCAGCGATTGCAAATCACCAAATGGACACCAATTAGAATGATTTTCTATTTAGAATGATATGTTAAACACATTATATACACCCTATATTGATACGTGTGTATATTAGAAGATAACATAATGTTTGAAAATGTAACATGCATATATCTTTCACCCTGAAGAGATAACACACGTTGACCCTTAATGGTGAAGTACATAGCTGTGGCGACGTTACGCTTGAGTGACTTCAACAGAGCTGAGTTGGGTCAAGCATGAGTGACTCTTTACTCACATCAAGATACCGTAGGTGTACACGTTTACACAAGTAAAGTATCTTTACATTGACCAAGAAGTGTCTCGATTATATCAAAGCATTTGACTCGGATAGCTATTGCATTTAGAAAATGACTGACAAGTGTATTATTGATAGTTGTAAGGTTAGATTTAAGGATAGTTCTAAGTTAAGTAAGGATGCTAGGTTAGTTGGATCTCCAAAAGGATGGCTTCATGAGATGCTGTCAAAGGATGGGCTGAAAATCACTGCGGGTGATAAATTATGTCAGAAATGTTACAGGTCTCTATTGCGTAAACGTCCTTGTGGAGACACTGATGTGTTTAACGAGGATGATAACGACGATGAACTATCTGCAGAGCAAAGTTTTCTTGACAATGTAGTTAAAGATGAAGAGACAATTAGCAAACAAAATGTTGTACCATCATGTCTAACTGTGGATGATTTGATGTATGCATCGTCATCTCATCGAAAATGTTCCATATGCAGAGCCTATAATGACCAATGTGTTGTTTTACCCAAACAAGCTCGCCTGTCACTCATAGTAGATCATAAGCTCTGGTGTCCAAAAGATGCACGAGTATGTCCATCACATTTGATAGGAAAATATATTCATCACGATTGTACTGTCCTTGATTCCAACGATAGGATACCGCTAAGAGACAAACTTGATGATGTAATCTCATCTCAAGTTATCAATGATCTCTTAGAAGTAATTGACCAACTTTCATCCAACAACACTAACCCTGGACTAAGGTATGAGGATCTTTCAGACAATGAATGCCATGCATGGACAGGTTGGACTCGAGAGCAATTTGATAAACTTCATGATTTGTGTAAAGACAATTTATCAAAGTGTGAGTCTTTGTCATCCAAAGATGTTCTGTTCTTCTTCTGGGTGAAACTCAAGACAAACCTATCCTGGAATCAATTAGTTGTACTTTCCAAAGTTACCCTAACAACATTGTCAAGACAATACCATACAGTTGTATTGGCTCTAAAGAACACTGTTGTTCCAAAATACCTTGGTCCGTCTCACATTACCCATGACAATGCCCTTGCACACAATACAATTTTAACAAAGGCCTTTTATGGTCACAATGTAACATTGATTTTGGATGGAACATATATCTATTTGAATAAAAGTTCGCATCACCAATTTCAACGGTTAATACTTACATACATATTATAGATAGTGTTTTCAGTTTAGTGAATTTAGGACATGATAACATTTCTGAGTGGAATCCACAATGATCCTGAAGGCCTTTGATGAAAAAAGTGAGGCCATAAATGCATGTATTTTATCACTTTAAGATGATCGGTGAACATATATACAATCACAAATTATATTATGACTCAATTTATTAATATTTTTGGACATGATCCAGAATATGATCCAGAATACATCCGCACAATTAATAAGGCATTAGAGTATGATTTAGGTCAATATATTTTACATTAAAGAGCATTTAACTATTTTTGTGACAAAAACTGAACCTAATCTCCAGTATTGGACAAATACAAGATTTTCTAATTTTGATGAATGGCACTTCTTGCGATGTATGGATCTCCGGATCACTGTTACCGGTCTCAAATTTTTATGAAATTTTTATGGTTTATACAACACTATATCACGCAACTTTGTGGAAAAAATTTTAGGTGGGCAAGCATGGGAACCTACTGAAATCAATGAAAACAAATTGACTTTTTTACAGAAAAGTTGCAAAAAATCATTAAGTTCTTGAATAAATCTTTCATAACTTTGATAATATTGGGTCTGTGGATATGCATTTGGTACCAAAATGAGCCGAAGGTCATCCTGAAATCACAGAAATAAGATTTGTTTATTTTGAAATCCGGAAACATGTAAAAAAGTTAGCTTTTTCAAGCATTGTAGCCATGAAATAGTTCTTGTACAAATTGGGCCAAAGTTCACTTCCTGTATGCAAATCGGGCATTTTAAATTTGGTTCCTATGTAGTTTTCAGATGTACTTTATTATACCAAAAGCTCATTCCGATCGAGCTGTGGGCATTTTTCCCAATAGCATGCAACACCTCCTTTAAAAGTGGTCTTTTTAGACTAAGTACAAATCATCATCATCACATTTATTCAGTATAGTGGCAGAGAGAAGTATGGGTCTTCAGCACACAACACAGAACGCTCACAGATAGATTTGACATAGTGTGATACAATATGTATCATTTATTTTCAATACATTTACTTGATTGTGTTACTAAACTAAGAAAAGGGTTCAAACAATTGCCTGGCAAATCCAGACTGATCTCTCTCTCTACTTTTTATACTGATTGTTGACAGTCTGGTCATCAGTCAGACTGACCAAATGTGCCTCAAGACTGACCAAATGTGATTGTCCAAATCAAATTTCTCTCACCTCAGAGTTTAGTGCTTCGCTCATTGATTTTTCAGATGTACTCAATGTTTTACAGTCAGCCTGGGATATTTTATTCCTTTATTTTTTCCCAATACAGATGGGCCATCTGTGTCCACCTGTCAATCACACTCATCTGATATTCACTAGAGACCAGAGTATTGAAGCAGTGTGTATTCTGGATCCCAGGCAACTCTAATAATACTGCATGTTAAGGAAAAGACAGATTGTTAACCACTCTGTCATTGTGTTCTCATGCCATCTCATGTAATCAAAGACACGATCCAGAGTTCACATGCATAACCGTGCAATGAATGAACATAATAAGCAGATAATATCCACATTTGTAACAGTCTCTGATTTGTTGTGCTAGAATTTGTTTGAACATCTAAAATACTGTCTTATCTCACACAGGAAATGAATTTGTGTCCCATTTATTTGAGAGGTGCTGTAGGGTCACACATGACTTGGTTTGAAATGACATGAAATGCAGAGAATTTCTAGTCTAGGCCATTTCTAGGCCAAATGGAGAAGAATTATTTCTCAAACCCAAAATGGTGGTTTTACTGTAATCTTTGCAATGGTGGATTGAATTACATAGAAACAAATAGTTCCACATGCTTATGCCAGCCTAACACAATGACATATCAAAGCCTGTGTCAAGAAATCAAAACTTTACACACACACTGTTCCTGGTACAGCCATCTGTTTTAAAATTTATTTTGTTCATTTTAAATTCTAAATTAAATTAATTCTAAATTACTTTATTATGCTGAGAGTTTTGTACTCCACAGGACACAGTATCTGCTTTACCTAACCTGCCTTGGATCACTGTTCTTGTGACCAATGCCCTGGATGTCTATGCTCACCAAGAACTTATTTGATGGAATTAAATTATGAATTATGAAGTATTCATTCATACATATTTGTATATTAATATTTTTTTTCATATGATTTCACAATACCGCATTGTAGTTTTACAATGCCTCGTTTAATGATTATGTAAACTAAATCAAACAAGAAATCAGTGATAAAAAATGAATAGATCTGGTTCTATCCACATGCTCACGGGTAGTGACCCTGATATATCAATGTTGTAATTAAAGCTACATTTCATGTCTCAGTGGCTTTCCCCATAATATTTACACTCCTGGAGCTGCAGTTCAAGAGAATTCCCCCCAGTGCATAGTAAAGTCAGGAGGAGAATTCAAATAAACACGCACTCGGAGGTAACAGGTTTAAGATGTCACCATTCGACACTCATCCATCTTGTAGTCCGGTCTGTGTCACCTGCACAGCAAGAGGGCAGCAGAAAAATGCACGTGTTAGCTATAGTTCCAAGAGCACTCAGGGCTTGGCATGTGTAGCGAGATTCATAAAGAAAAACGGCTGCCCCGGCTTCCCTCAAATGATCAAATGTGGAAATAATTAAGTCGACAGTAAATAAAGTGGTGATGAAGCAATAAACAAAGAGCAGCCTGACACAGATGCTGCAGATGAACGTGGGGCTGTTTGAAGTGAAGCTGTCGAAAGAAGAACAAGTATAATACGTACTCTGCAGCTACCGGACCATCTCAATCACACATACTCTGTAACAGTGAACTAGAGCCATGCATGAGATTTATCTGTATTATGTAAAAACAAGCAGCAGAGGTACATGTATGCAGTGTGTGGGCCCCTGCTCCGGTGAGAGTTGTGTCTGGGGCTCCAGTTTCTGTCAATGGTCCAAAGACACGCAACCTCAGGTCACTGTGCAGTCCGTGTGTGTGCGAATCAAATCATTTTAACTCTTTAGTCCAAAATTACTACACACAATTTAAGGGTGCACTATGCAACTTTTCTGGTGAGTATCTTCTGCTTGTAGAGAGTAGAAAATGTTATAGCTTTACCTGGGAATGTTCCATAGTTGGGCATTAAAAGTATCTCTTGCTTGCCTCCACGGTAGATATGCTTAATGCCATACATCCAGGAATGCAGTGAGTGGCAGACCCTCCAGAAAAAAGTTAGTCCATCTTGAATGAGTCTGTGTTCATTAATTGTTCATTTTTGTTACATGGTTTTCACTCTCACATCCCAGTAAACTTCTGGCTTCAATTGCTTAACCATGTGGATCTTCACATGTGGAATTTGTAAGTGTGTTTTTAGTGGGTTTCTTCCCCCCCACAATTATTCTTTAACATACTATACATAAAAGTTTCATGCACATTTTAATCTGTTAATTTTGAACCTCAAAAATCAAGCCAGCTGCGGAAAATGAATTATCTGTCATTCTGTTATAAACACATTGATTAGTGCTACAGCTTCAATTAACATAAAATAATGAGCAGAATAAAATATTATTTCAAGATTACTCAGTGATGATGTATGAGATAGAAGGGCTAGAGAATATTGTGGACTTCAAACGCCATTTTTTCACAGCTTAGATGGCCTTACACAAACACACACATTTGGTATAAAGGTGGTGGGTCCTCTGCACTGACCGTGATGTGGTGATAATGGCAGCCACATGTTGTAGACCTGCTTCACTGTACACATGCACAGGCACGCTAGTGTTGGGTTTTTATGCTTCTTGGGGACATTACATTGACTTACATTAATTTCCTGGAGACTGACCCTGACGTTAACCTAAATACTCTAACCTTACACTATTCTAATCTTATTGTGGATCGTAATAATAAGTATTTAGTATGAAGTTAAACACCTGTCCACTCGACCATGCCGCACACCACACTGCGCTGGTCTCAGTATCTCATATACAAAGCAACAGGCTTCTTCTTCGTCATGAACAAATAGGTTACAAACCTAACTGTTACTTTATATTATACTGCTTATTTTATAGCAGTATTATGAAGGGATTTTAATGATATGGAAACAAGATGGATTTTGCTTTAATTCCAGATGAGACTTACATCACTAGCACAGTTTTTGGCAGCTCAAATTGACTGACAGTGTCTGGACTGTATGGATTGTATGTATTCTTTGGATTATGGCAAACAGATTTTTGGAAGTTTCACATGTTTTTAGACTACATGTGATTGAAAGAACTCTCATAAAACATAGGTTCTGCAGGGACAGAAACAGATGAAACATGGGAGGCATAACTATGTTATTTATGTTTAGCATATCTGTGATTCATAATAATAATTCATCTGTATTATAAAGAAGAAGACAGAGATTTAAGATTGACCCATGTGGCACCCCTTTTATCCTAGCACGTCTTTCAGTTTTGTTGCTGATTAATTGTTAATTATTATTATTAAATTGTTATTATTAAATGTTGTCCTACAAAAAGTAGCTAACAAATGATACAACCAAATGATTTGCAATGCAAGTTGCATTTAAAAAGCAATAACTTTCAGTAATTTCATCCAAACATCCTATTTCCAAAGACAAACATTACAATCAGAAACAGTCCCATTTTAACAGCATATGGGTTATGGAGCTTCGTACAGAGTAGTATTGATGTTCCTTCAGCTTTGACTGATGAGTTTACTCTGATGAGCTGGAGAAAGAGAAACAAAGAAACCTATCAAGAATTCAAACGACCTGGATTTTGGTACCTCTGTCTATACACGTGTGTTTGGGAGAAAAAGGTATCAATAATTCCCATCAATCATCCACTTCCTGCCTCAGTCAGCAGCTGGTCTGTAGGAGAGCAGTGAGATTCATTCATTACACACACTACATCATTACTGTCAACAGCTGCCAGCCAGGCCAGCCCAGTATCCAAATAACATCATTATCACAAGTATTCTTCAACAACGTGCCCCCTCTGTAGCCCCCCTGGACCTTTGCTCCTCCAAGAAAATGACTGGACTCCTCTCCCCAGCCGCGAGATAGGCCCCCAAACACCTCCCTGCTCGTCACACTGCTGCTGTCACCTTTGACCTCTGGGGTGGTGTTGGGGAGAAGTCAGGCCCAGCGCCTGTCAGTGCATGGTGGCTCTAGGGGCAAGAGTAATGAGTGAGAAGACTGTGTTCAAGTCTGTTTGTGGTGGTAGAAGATGATTTTGGAGGGCATGGCATGTAGACATCAAGCTATATATAACTGAGATTACTACTATGTATTGTGTGATGTGATTTCCACATTTATAACTGGTGAATAAGTGTTATAGTTGGTTAGAGCTGAAATTTGCTCACAGCTCATAAATCACGTCTGGCCGGCCCATTTAAGGCATGCCCACACATTGAAGTTGATGGGCCTAATTACAAAGAGTGGCTTGTAAAGATGTGTGTCGTTACGAGATAATGGCAATATTGATAGTTATTGTTTTTTTTTTTGTTTTTTTTGTTTTTTTTTTGTTATTGTTATTGTTGTTTGTTAGGGCGAATTGAATGTGAATGATTTGAAGATGTACTTTTTTTTATAGCTAATAACAATCTGGAATTTTTCTTCTTTTGTAGATTTTTTTATTTTAAACATTTTTATTAATTAGAAAGAGATACTTTATTGATCCTGAGGGAAATTTAAGTTTTGCTGCATCAACATTTACACTGCGCTTCTCAGCGGCCTTTGTGAGCCAAAAATGTCCCTCCTCTATGTCCTGCAAACCAGGCATCACAGCAGTGTCCAGAGGGAACCAGGTGAACACAAGAACAACAGGAAAGGCCTCACTCTTACTCCACTCTGTTGTTTCAGTCAGTGATGAAATCGTTCATTTCCTCAAAGTATTTCCTCTGGAAGGTCATCTGCCACATATGGTGTAAAAATAATGCAGCATATCAATTGTCCATAGCTAGTTCCTTAGCTAGACTCTTTCACAGTCTCCATGGATATGGAAAAAAAACTAGCAAATCACACAATCCAAGAGCCCTTTAAGTTGTTACACATACGTGTTTGTTAAACTGGCTGTTGTCGCTACCAAATATCTATACTCTTACACTACATAAATAAGGAATTAACAGTAACTGAAAAACATTATTCTTTCATTGGGGTAAATTAAGACAATAGGGCTATAACATTATAGTATTAACCAATGACTGCAGATGTGGGGTATGATGTGGCTGGTCAGTTTTCTTCCATAAATGGCAAATACTGTTATCTGTAGCCTTTATTCTTAACTCTTTACCTTGGTCCTTCCTTTCTTTTTCCACTGTAAAGCACACTGAGTTGCTGTTTTGTATGAAACGTACTCTACAATACCTTTGCCAATACCGAAGTACCTACAAGAGTTTTAGAATGAAATGTTCTGTATTAAATGCCGAGCTCTGTTGCCCTGTGTTACAGAGTCTGAAGCTGCCCTGGTTTGAGTCCAGACAAGTCTATCCTTAAGAGTCTATGCAGGGTCAAGTGAGAGATAGAGCCTCAATACTCTGCCTCTCAGCTCTGGAGATAAGTTATTTGTGACACTGAGCTCATCTCTCCTCAAGAATGTGATGCTCAGACAAAAAGGATTAAGCCTCAGTCTGTAGTTTGTGTGTGGTTGGCTTTACACAGGATTCAAAGCTTCAGATCAAGTCACTCAATGTCACGAAATGTCTAGATCCTTTTTTGGAAAATGAATTCGCCTTACACTGAGCAGAAACAGGCTTTGATTCTTTGGTATTTCAAAGTTGGCCAACCTGTTATTTTGATGGTAAGAGACGTGCTTAATCCTAGCAGTTGGAGCTGTCTTGCCAAAATATGCCCAGATGTTATTGTTAACCAGCCTCACACTCAAACAACAGACACATCACAAACTATTGGTGCATTTACTTAAGGAGAGCGGATCTGTCCCTTGGCTTTGGGTGAGCTAGTACTGACTCACCATATGGCCTTACTAAATAATAATATCGCTATTTTAAAAATTCTATAACACTATTGTGCTGAGATGTGTCTCAATTGAATACTTGAATGTAGAGTGAGTTGTGCATGATGGCAGAGTGTGCTTTGTTGAGAGAATAATTGAATCCCTGGGCCAGCTGACCCAGTATGTTTCCAACTTTCTTTCACTGTCCAAAGAAATGTCTCTTCACAGTTTAAATGGGCGTATCCATATGGATGGCACTTTTGTACAGAGTGGCTGGCTGCTTTTGTGGCTACCTGGCTAGTACACTGATTATACTTTGAAACTTTTTGTTTTTTGAGCTCTGTTTTTAACATCATATCATGGGATTTTAACCTACTAAGAAGTGCAGCACATGCAGTTCAAAAGATACAAGTAAGGGGTTATTGGATTTTGTGAAATCAATTGTTTTTCCTGTATACATGGAGACTGTGCAAGAGGCCAGCTAAGGAGCTCGCTGAGGAGCTTGCTATGGACATTTGAGATGTTACAGGCTTTTCACACCATATGTGGCAGCAAATATGGCAGAATACCTTCCAGAGGAAATACTTTGAAAGAATGGGCCATTTTATTGCCAACTGAAACACCAGAGCGGAATAAGAGTGAGGCCTACCAGCCTCTCCTCAAACTGCCCTGACGCCTGACACAGATCTGCTGACCTTATCTGAGCCGTTCTCCTGTTAAACTGCACTGAGACCTGTGACTGAAATGTTATATGTAAATGTTGCTGCAACAAAACTTGAATTTCCTCAGGATCAATAAAGTATCTCTCTCTCTCTCTTGTTTAAGACACAACTATCACAATCTCTGATTGTCAGCTCTGTCCAAAACTCAGAAATATTTGCATATTACATAATACGATACATGATATTATGATGACTCAGTGTCAGTCAGCAGTAAAATCCTGTCCATCATTGCATTACCTTTTGTTAATCTCATTGTGTATTGTTGAGTTAGATCATAGTTTATGTAGTGCATTCATCAAGGTATGGTCCAGGAGCAGACAGTATCCTAGGAATATTAGTTTTTGATCCACTGAGGTCATTGACCATCTCCAATAATCTGTCATTCATGTCCAAATTCAGATTCAAAGCCATAAATCACAGTCACATGTTTGCAATGACAAACGGATGCATTTGAAAGTCTAATGATTGGAGTAAATGCATCTTTCTAAATCCATAACAGACATTGGTTACTATATCTCAAGTTGAAGCATATGGAAATTACAAGGGTACTTAAGGTTACTTTAGGCTAATCTAAGAAAGAATATGGAGAGACACTGTCACAGTATAATAAAAGTATTGATCAGGGTCGCGCAGACATCACTTATCAATACTCCTCTACATATGAATCCATAAATGCATCAATCACAACTAATATATGACTGTTAAATAAACATGAGAGGGCCAGCCATTTTCTGAGGTCACTGTTGGTGCTTTTTGATCTGTTTGGATTTTACTGGCCCTATCTGGACTGAATAAAATGAAAATACATAGTTTAATTAATGATGTGTAAAGACAAATGGCTGTGGTATGTACTGTGGCGGTGTTTCTTAGTGGTTTGTGACCATCTGAGGAAGTCACACAGGTCAAAAGTCAAAGCAATGGGAAAAGAAACCAGGTCATCAGTGACCTGGGGATTGTAAAGGAAAAACATCATATGTTTGGATTTTTCTTGTTCTACTTCATTTTAAGACTATTTAATATAGTTTATGCAACCAGCTATAGCAGTAATAGTTGTTATAGGAGTTTAAATAAAAGCCATTGTCCTACTTTGAAAAATGTTTATTGTCCTTTCACTTTTGCAGTCCAAACTTTTCTTCCACCTTTTGTTTGTACTCCTCTCCACCTCCTCCTGTTCCGCTCAAACCCCTATTCCTGGCTGTGGTGGTCTAAGGAGCCATAAAAAGGGAAACGCAGAGCTCTCAGCCATAACAGCAGAGCATCCCTCTGAAATCTTAGACGCCCATTAAGCTAATGGGGCACTCTGGCCTCGCTGCTGGAGTAAGGCAGTTTGTGCTATATGTCCCTGGACCATGTTCCTGTGTTTTGTAGTCAACATATCACAGTGACTCAGCCTGACTAAGTGGACCTGCCTGAGAATATAAACACAATCAAACCCAGGTGTCAATAAAGGTTTTCAGTTCAAACTAGACAAAACATTCAATAAGAAGGGTGTAATTTTGTTTGTTAATTTTTTTCAAGGTTGATGCTTGCAATTTATTAGCACTAGATTTAGTTTACAATATCTCCCTAATACAAGAAGAAAAAAAAACACAATGATTTTTAGTAGAAATCTATGTGCATAGAAAACCTCTGAGAAGTCCAGTTAATTCTGCTTTGTACACAGGACTGCCCCTCCCACCTCCACTATAGCAACAATAGGGGAAGAGAAGTGTGATTCCTGTCTGCTCCCAGGATTTAGGTGTAAATTCCCATGTAACCCCAGGACTCCGGATAGAGGGAGTAGCTGTGTCTGCCCCCTCCTCTCTCTGCGATCCTCGGGGGGTCTGGGGTAATGAAGATTGGACCACAGGACGTACAGAGATGTGTGTATATGAGTGCGGTGTGGGATTTGCACTCACACACGAGGGGCAGAATTCCAGGGCGGCTCTCCTCGTATCCTTTGGAGACACAGAGCTAACTAAGAGTCTGACATGATACGCCCACATACGCACACACTACTGATGACATCTTTGCATTTACTATAATATATGCTATTTTCTTTTTTCTTTTTCCTCCTTGCTAAGTGCAGTCATAAGCAAACTATTCATACTAATATATGCCACTTACATTATTGGCTACAGCTTTTCACTGTAGTATATTGTAGCCAAAACAACACAAATTGTCAATTGTTAATTGGACTTTTTTTTTCCTTCTATTTCCCCAAAATACTTGAAAAATAACATACAGGCGTTTATGCTTTATAGGAGGCTAATGATATTTTAGAGGTTGCAATAGATTCCCTCCAACCTGACACACATCAATATTATGCAAAGGTAAGATCTCCAGGGTGGGCTGCTAACTGCACTTAATGACCATGCTCCCACAAGTGTTTACTAGACCAGTGAACTCGCCTGAAGCTAGCTCCATCATGCTTTTCTCAGTGGTAGTCGGACATATTGTCTGTCTCCCCACGTTGCTACTGACTGTGATAGTTACACAGTAGCTCGGACACCTCTTCAGACAGTACCTCACATAGGAGCCCTACAGCTAACAGGGCAACCACACAGGAACAGGAGCTTTAATAGCAATGTAAGCTCACTGTCTGGGACTCCAATAGGCAAAATACTATTTCAAGTAAAACATAAATGTAATGCGTTGTGTTTTATGCTTTGCTTATTAATTAGGGATTAAATATCATAAAGGACCCATATTGTGCTGTTTTCTGATCTTTGTTATAATGTTGTTTCCTCATCACAAACTTAGCTGGATTTGTGTTTTGTTTCATTCACACATACAAAACATACAGACCCTGCATATTTAGGCTGAGTTCTTCCCTCAAACTGAAAACACTATATGTTTTTAAACTCCATACACCTTCACTAGAATCATTTGGTTAATTTCAGCCCTGGAATTGCTCATCTCTATAAAACAAAATTTTAAAGGTAGCTGTTAACTTGAAAACTACTACTTCATGAGATGTAGACAGACTAATAATAAAGGATTACTCAAATGTGTGAATGAAACAAAACATAACTCCAGGTATGTTTTTGAGGAGGTAACAATATTATAACATGTCTTAAAGCTCACAAGAGTAAATTTTGCATAATATAGAACCTTTAAACATCACAACTTTATACACAAGATCCATTATTATGTAAAATGTCATGTAGAAAATGTTGCAAGTGACAATATGTAAAAGAAAACAAAGAAAGTTACTGTTGAAACCGAAATGCTGGTATGATCTTTGTGACATGAGGATGAAGGATGAAGACTGGAGCGGCCTGTATCTTTGAGAGAGATTTCCTCATTGTGGGGGAGGCCTTGTGCAAACTACTCTTGCTCAGATAAGTAAGCTACATTTGAAAGTCATATAGCATTATGTGGAGTATATGGTCTCTACATGGGTAGTCCAGTAGAAAGCTTTGTGATTGCAAAGGTTTTTCGTGATGAGGCTGTTTTTGGTGAAGTATTTGTATCAGCAACAAAAATGGCTCCAAAAAGCTGCACTAAAAGAGTATAATACACAGAGCTCAAGAAAAGATGAGTGAATATGGAGAGCAGTCAATCACAGTCAACATTTGGAAGGGAGAACTTTGAGCCTCTTCATGATGAGACCAGATGTATCTGCTGATCATCATGAATATGGTTTCTACTCATACTTGTGTTCTTTGTAGTAATAATGGAGTAAACCTTGTGTTTAAGACAATGTTGTATGGACTTTTTTCCTTCTAAAAGCAGAGCGTGTCCCCCAGCCCACTGCCTTTCTCACCTCATTAATACTCTTCCCAAAGGTACAGCGTCTCACAGCAGGTAAATAAACCATGTGGTTTTAGGCCCGGGTCATAAATAACCCCTGGATGAGAGATAAGACATGAGGTCCACGCTGGGGGAAATGAGAGGTGATTTTTATGTGAAGGATTGGAAAGACCTTATTCCCCTTGTGCTTGTCTCTCTTGTGGACTAAACTTAACTGTTATTAAAAAAAAACTTAACATATTTAAGCTTAATCTGGTCAGCTCTGTATTGGTCCAGTCTGTATGATACATGAATAAAAAACTCATATACTCACAGAAAACATGTTTTAACTAAATTTGTTGGAAAGCACTCAGCTGCAAGAAACAGAAAGAGAGACTAAACTGGCTCTAATTGTGACTTCAGCTCTGAACATGCCCATGCTGCAAAGAGTAACTCTATTTTTTATTTTTTTTTTGCAAAATTCAAATTCAACTGCAGCTGGTGCATCATCACTCTATCTATGCTCTATCCCATGTGAATGATATGTGAAATGTGCATTTTGTCTTGTGGTCTCAGCACCCTCCATACACAGTGGTGAGACATTGCCTCAAACCTCTCTGTGGTTTTGGAGCAGAGTGTGCTCCGCTGGGGTCTCTCCACATCACTGCAGTTTGACATAACATGGCAGCTCTGAGCAGAGCGATGCCAGCTGCAGCCTCAGCCCATTGACTTCAGTGTGTTTTCCCCTGAGTCATCATCACACTGCTCAGGTGCACCTGACCCTCCTCTCATCTCACTTTCTCTGCTTCACATCTGACAAAAGTCACCTCAGAAGACAAAATGCACACACTTTTCTCACAGCTCTGCCAGTTTTTTTGTTGGAAACCTTGAATAGGGTATTTGTCATGAAACTGAACATGAATATGATGTTATACTGACACATGTTCCAACACTGACTTTTATCTTTGTATGCTGCCTTAGCGCATACAGTGACCTCTCTTCACACATGCTGATCCCGGGTCAGTAGTACTGCAGTGAAAAATCTGCAGGTCCAGAGTGCAATCATATGTTTATGTACGTATGTCTTTATATAGATTAGTATGTTTGGGATAGACGTGTACTGTGAACAAAGCAAAACTAGACTTGTCCATGTTCATTTTAAAAACCCCAGTCGTATAACTTTCTCCCACTTTCTTCTCCTCCCACTCCAATGATTTCGCTCTCTATTTTCTCTTTTTCCTTAAAAAAAAAAAACTTTTTTAAACAAGTGGTTCTCTCACAGCGCCAACATCAACATCTAATAAAGCCCAAAGATAAACAGGGACTGGGCTCTACGGCAGAGTGGATTTCATCCCCAGGGAGCACCGCCAACTCCTGTCCATCTGCTCAAACGCAAACCTGCTGTTTTTACCACCAAAAAAGAGAAATATATCAAAACAATGTCGTCAGACCTGCATATAGCTCCATACAAATATGACCAGGACTGTAACATCTGGTCTTATTTGCTGATCTTCCACAATGAAGGGCACTGTAACAAACATAAATAGCAATGATATACAAAAAAATAACCCTTTGTCTTATTTATTTAAACATATCTAGTCAACAAATAGTTTGACCTGAAATTTACAGAAACCATAGAAACAATAACTCCCATGATAATGTGTCCATTATACTTTCAGTCTTTATGAGACATACAATGCATGCAGTGCAGATGACTGTGAATAGTGGAAAATAGTTTGTAGATGTACAATGTGTGTAGATGAAAATGTTAGTTTGAAAAGAAAAACAACTTGGTAACAGTAACTCCAAAGCAGTCGGCAACTGGAACAGCTTTGTGGCTACAGTAAAACAGTCACATGTGTTCACTCTAATGCGCTGATAACCTTTTTCCTCCATTTGTGCTCACTGAAACCTGAGTGCAGAACCATGCAACAGTTCTGAGCAGGTTCCTGTCCATAAAGAGCGTGGTAAGGCGTACAAAATGAAACTGTTTAGATTTAATTTATGTCTAGTCAATGAGCCCCATACAACACTACATTACATAACAATATTAATCATTCTAGTGAAAAGATGAATAAACAAAATATGTATTGTGTATAGAATAGAGCACCTGTTGCATCCATAACAGTCAGTATTCTGGCCAATGACTGTACAAAGGTTTAGTTAAGTTTGAGTGCACATTATCCAGTCTCCCGCAAACCTGTGGCTGCTTGGTGCCAGCTGCAGATGTTTGGCCACTGTCCCTTCAGAGAGTCTGGAGTCTGTTAAGATAAACACACACAGTTCACACAGGACAGCGGTCCACTGATGTCTGATGGACGAAAAGTGATACCCCTGTTATACTTGGAAAATGTCAGAAATGTACAAACACACTGTGATCATTAAGATGTTTCCGGATTTATTCCGACGTATGTGGTGAATGTTCAGTTGTTACAAGAGTAACAAAGGAACAACATATGGCATCATCAGTTTGTCATGACATTAAGACTTAATGTACACAAATAAGTGCTGTGATACTTGTGTGACAGCCCCAAGCCAGGATAAGGAGATGATTAACTGAATGACATCCAAGCTACCTGTTATTTGGACTGATTTGTTCTGTTTTTTGTTTTTTTTTGGCTGTAATGGTTTTTATGGCATAATATGCACGGCATGTGTGTCTTCCCAGTATGTGAAGTTTCTCAATGGTAAAAGTGTCTGACTTACACATTTCTGTCAGTCTCCCCTAAAATATCTCACTATAAATGCATGATTACGGCACAACCAAGATCAAGGAAAATAGGAGAGACAGGTTATAGCCAAAAGATGATACCAACACAAAATTCAATTGTTGGTTTAGATTTGTATGTGACTCGGCAAGCTAATGTTTTTTAATGAAAGGCAGCTGAGTTGGACTGATAATAGTGTGACTGAGGCACAGACGTGCAGCAGCTGCCATACACCAGACTTTACAGGAGGCTGCACTGTAGCCCTGGGACACAGCAGCCACAAAACACTTGTTCTGCTTTTTTCATTCAATCGCCATCAAAGACATGTTTTATTCTGCACATCTGATAAGCCTATGTCTTTCCTGGAATAAAGTGGTGCTGAAGGGTTGTCTACAAAGGACAATGTTGGTGGTTCAAATATAGAAATGCTTCGACTTGGTCAATGTAAAATCTCTGGTCTGGACATTATGATAGGTTGTACTAGGACAACAACTTGCATTATTTTTAATTTTCAGTCATGAATTGTGTTTTCTTTTACTTTATTTTACACTTCACTACTACCACCAATACAACCTAATTGCGAGGTATTTTGTCTATAAAACCAAAACATGAAGATTATTTTTTCGATTTGAGCTTGTTTATTCTTAAAAGGAATTATGTCTTTGGGGAAATTTACTTTTGAGGCAATCAAGTAAAACTAAACTAAAATATAATAAAATAAAATATATACATATATATATATAGATAGTTATATATGTTATATATAGTTAAATATAGATAGTAGTGACCTCCAGATTTAAGTAGCTTCTCTGTATTGCATCTCATTACTTTCCTCTTTCTCATTGGCCTTCTCTGTGTGAAGTGTATTGTTGTCCTGAACACACGCAGGGCCAGTGTCTGTAAAACCCCATGCCCAATTCAAACTCTGCAGCACCTTCCACTGTTCCCCTGATCTAATTAAAGCTGCACACAGAGGGTCCAGGCCCTGGAAACTGCTCTGTGGGGTCCCGGGACAGCCCTTCGTGGGCAGATTAGAAACAGAACCTCCGTGTGGCTTTGTGAATGTGCAGGGAGAGCAGGCTCAGATACTAGGTCACTGAGAGGAGGTGGGATTGAGGAGGTGGGTCATATGGCATAAAGGGGGTATGTCAAGGGCAAACCTGTGTATTAATTGGATATGATAAAAGAACAACAAAACCATCTAAATGGCTGTGAATATTATCTACAAGGATGTTTATTCCATATTGTATAAAAATGTAATTGTTCCGCATAAATACAGAATAGAATTATATTTAGGTTAATCCCCCCATTTGTATCATTTTGCCGTAAACATCTGCTGCTCACTCAGTTGGTCATTCAGCAGAGGCCAAACCTCATCAAAAAACAGAATGGCAATGAGATCCCTAATGGGAAAGTTTATCTTCTGTGTCAATAGATGGTCAATAGATAAGTGAATACTCTCTACTGTTTGTAAATGTTGCCGTGCCAACAACATTTTGATTTGAATAATTACAATTCATGTTGACTGGAGTTGATACAAATGTTACATGACCGTCTCTTAAACTTCTTCTCAACCAAAATTCTTGTCCACCGTAAACCACAAGAGTTTTCCTATCAGCCTACAGCTGTGTAAATATACATGTGTTAAATGAACCACAAACTGAGAGCCCTGCATAAGGGCATGTGCTATACAAACAAACAAACAGCTCTAACCCCATAACCTGGTGTTGTGTTATGGTGAGATAGTCGTTACACATGCACTCATACATATACACACACACGCACACACACACACACGCACTGGGACTGAGGTGTAACCAGATCAGGCGTAGCAGTGGTTTCTGTGGTCGTGTTTCCTCAGCCCATTACCTGTCCAAACAACAGCTCTGTATTAGACTCATAGCACTCATTAGACTGTCAAAAATATGCACCAAAAGCAATGCTTAGATCCAGGCCACATTCATGTTCATTTGTATTAAAGCACTCTGTTTCTACTTTTTTATAGTTTTCTTGTCTAAATTATGGAAAAGTTGACTTTATTTGGGACAGTGTATGTAGTTTACTGTGACTGGAGTGTCTGTTATTGGGCCAAAATGTGAATTATAAAAAACGAAACGCCCAAAGGAAGACAAACAATAATAAAAACACATGTTGCAGTTTGCAGTTTTTGATGAATGACATTGAGATTCATTGTGCAAAATCTGGCTAGTTTCATCCAGCCAGTATCCACTGTTCTTTTAGCATCCTTTTCTTTGAGCTGCTCATCTGTAAGCTTCCTCAAAAGGAATTATTCAGACTTTGTGAAGTAAAACTGAGATTATAACCTATTATGAATAGCTTTTGTGAATAATGCCTAATGTCTCAACTTACTGCGACCTCCCATACGCCTTTGATATCACCAGACATGTAATAGTGCAATTTGTTTTGGTTTTGGGCTCTGGTCCACGCTACATCTTCCCTAAAAGCAACTCAGATAACTGATATTTTTCGTGGTAGAGGGAGTGGGACATTTGTTAGGGGGCTTTTAGCTTTATTGCCCTCTACTGGACACACAGGCTTTAGGTCTACAGTCCCCTCCAATTGGCCTCTGTAATTGGCCTCTGTAATTATCAGTGAGTAGATTGTGTAATGGATAAACACTTTTTAAGAAAGTAGTTAAAAAGTAAAAAGTATTCAAATATGCTTGATCACATGAAGGTGAAAATCCTACTCTTTACACCAAGGAATTATTCTCCCAGTGTGAAACTAATTTTAAAGGTGCACGGAGTAACCTTTCTAGTGGAGGGTCTGCCACCTGCTTGTCCTATTGCTTTATCTAGAATGTTCCACAGTATAGATTAAACCAATCCATCACGAGGGAGACAAGAAGCTTACAGCACTACACTACATTACAATTCAGATCTACGAAGAGTCGCCCCTATTCACAAAGAAATTATTGTATTTTTGAGCAATAGAAACACCCGTAATGAATAAATGCTAGATGGATATGTTTAAAGTCATGCCATGGAACATTCCAGGGATAGCAATAACATCTCCATGGAGACCAGCAGGTAGTGGACCCTCCACCAGAAAATTTGCGCAATGCACCTTTAAACTCTCCAATTACCTGGTTCCATTTCAGATATAGACTTAATTGCAGTGGTGGAATGTAGTAAAGTACTGTGAGTACAAGTTTTAGGTATCTGTTCTGTACTTCAGTAAATTTTTATTTGGATACTTTTTGCTTAATTCACTATATTTGAGAGCAGGTATTTGTACCTTCTACTTCACTATATTTGGGGATATAGGGGAAGTTTTTTTTTTATATAGTTTGAGGCCTGCTGAAAAGGCTGAGGGGTTATTTTTAACACGTTCATAATTTGAGTACACAAAAATATACAAATAAAAACAGATAGGAAAGAATATTAATTCAGTTGTTTCAAGTGAACAATACCACACAAATCTTTATCAAACTACTATCACTACATTTGAAGTTTTATTAGATCTTAAAATCTGCATAAATTACTTCATGTAGATTTTACTTTTTACTCTTTAATACATTGTTAAACTGGTACTTTAATACTTTTACTTTAGAAGACTTTTTCATGTGATTCTTTTACTTTTTTTTGCCTCCAGTATCTGTACTTTAACTCAAGTAACAAAATCAAGTACCTCTTCCACCACTGCTTAATTGTGGTCTAATTTAAACGATATAGCACATTTTTATTTCTGAGAGGCCATCCAGCAGAGGCACAGCAGATCAATCCTGTGCAGGCCAATTATCCCTGACAGTGGAATTGAGAGCGCTGCCTCCTGTGTGTGATACAGGGTCCCTCTGGAGCTCTGGGCTGATAGAGCTGAGGTCCGATAGGCCAGAGCGTGCAGAGCAGTCGTGTGCAGAAGCATTTGTTTACACTCTACATGTACGTCTGTGTGTAGGCTCTGTGATATCTGAGGCCTGCTGGTTCACTGGTCTAAGACATGTAATACCTTGAAAAGCAACAGGTGGATTATATTACAATACAATACAACAATTTATCACTATGATCTTTCCTTGTAACATGAAATATTTTTACTGTAATTCAATTAATGCACTGTTTGGGTGGAGGCTGGGACACTTGCTTGTGTTGGAGATTTTATTGCTTTGCCTAAGGGACTGTGATGTCACCTATAGTGTTCCAGTCAAATGAAGCTCACGATGCCAGCAGTTATAGGAGCAAATATCGAGCCAGTTCCACATTAGGAATAGGAATTTATTTCCGAACAAAATAACGAAATAGAAACACCAGTATCATGCAGAGCGGTTTAATACGAACATTTTGACACCAAAATTACAAGGCTCACTGCAGCAGTTAGAGAGGGGGCGATGGAGCCGGACGCGCCCCCATGAACACTTCATATTTGGGACGCAGTGGCTAGCAGGTTAGCCATGCCCATTTATATATACAGTCTATGCAGTAAACCTAGTATATCCACAGAGACAACATCCAGGTGACACCATCAGGCCAAGTTACAGGGCAGATGGAGAGGTGGCCCCACTCAGTACATTGAATAACTGCATGTTGGATACAGTATATTTAATGCCAAACTATGAAACATTTCACATGGACAGCAGGTGGTGTACTTTTCTTCAGGAAAGTTACATACAGTGTACTTTTAAATTCATTTTAATGTGGTGTCGAAATTGTTTATCTTTTGACTGTTTTTTTTTTTTAATTCATGTTATTATAACACTAACAGAGTGTACAGGTAAGCTTTAATAACAAAGCAAGCCAGTCATTGTGTGAGTCCAACAGCCATTAGGCATCTTTTATTTACCGGTTTAATAAAACAAAGATTGATTGATTGATTGATTGACTGATTAATATGGGGTAAATTGGGATGCTGCTGCAGTGGTGAGGCTCTACCCTAAAGTTGGGGTGAAGAGGACATGTTACTGGTTAAAAAGAAACAAGATAAACATACAGAAAACTATTTCCACAACCGAAAACACCCAATTACAAGTACCACCACAACCAATAACCATAAATAAGATCACCCTCTAAAGTGAGCCCCTTCCACACCCAGCTACCTAAGGTCGACACCAGCTGCAGAGCTACAATGTGAATTAATTTGTTTTCAAACTCAAAACTATAATAAACACAATGCAGTTAATATCATTCTTAAAAACACAATTAGTTATACAATAAGATTAAGTTAAAAGCATAGTTCCACAATCTCAACTGTTAGGATTCTTTAAAATTATACTTACAACAATACAAATTAGTCTTTTGACAAGATAAGTATACAAAGTCAGTATACAAACATATACAAAACAGATTTGCTTGGCTCACCAGAACTACCCTGCCACATTAATATTAAATTACTTAGGCCTGGTATTTATTGCTTTAACTTGTTGGAGGTGGTGTCTTCTTGTGGAAGTCTGTGAGTCAAATTAATTCATGACCCAGGAGACTTTATTATAATTAGCTCCAGAATAAAAGGTATGTAGTTTATTTTCAGACAAAAGTTAAAAAAAAAAAGGTTCTGAGATTGATTACACCAACACATGCTGATGATGATGAAGGATCAATGGACAGGGTGCTATACAGTGACATCTGCTAACAATGTAACATGATTAAAATTATATGTGGTTTGGAAATGAGCTCTTTTACAAATCACTGTGGAAGTAACTGGAAAACATAGAGAGCAACATGTTAACACAGCAAGATAAATTACTTTTCTGTTATTTTAAACTTTCCAGGAATTCCAAATTTGGATTGTTATAAACCAAATTTGAGGTTCATGTTTCAGTAAGCCTCATTGTTGTCAAATCACAGTCAGGTTAACATCAGCAGAGTTTCATTCATGTCACTGACTACTATATTCCTGTCTTGTTTGTTGGTTTTCTTTGGTTTATTGCAGTGTGTTTAAACTTTCTTCATCAGTAGTTATATATTGAAGCATAAACGACAAGAGCTATTGATTGGTGGTCATTATTGTTGGCTTGTATTATTATTTTACAGAGCTTTGAATGTGCTACTTTGGTAAATGGTAAATGGGCACATTTTTATATAGCACTTTTCCACCTTCAAGGAACCACTCACCTATTCACATAGGCACTGGGGTCGCGATGGATTAAGTGTCTTGCCCAAGGACACAACAACAGCATTTATCTGTGGGAGCTGGAATCACACCCCCAACCTGTGGGTCAGTGGATCTGACCGCTCAACCAATGATGTTTATGTCGAGAGTGGAATTCAAACCACCAACCTTCTGATTAGTGGACACTCACCAACTGGCACCCAGATTAAGGCATACTTCCCTCTAGCAAATGGCACCATAGTATTGGACTAATACGTCAATCAGTTATTTTGTGTAAAAAACAAACAAACAAACAAACAAACAAAATACAAAATAACTGATTGACTGTTGATTGATTGACAAATTTTGGTTCAACAAATATTTGAAAATGCTGTCCCATGACTATCACCATATGATTTTGAAAACTGATGAAAGAATGTAGGCTGCGCAGTATAATATGTCATTGCCAGATGCTCTGTATGCGACTTAAATGGTAGGCCTATTTCTGATGATACACAAGTACATTTATATTTAAAATTCATGGCTGAACTTGTGTAAAGCTAATTGCTTTATTGCAGAAATCCATATTGACAGTTTAATCCCAGGATATATAGTTTATAGTGGAATAACAATGATAAACTTTAACTATTATTAAGCACACGCATGACCTATATGGATCTTTAAGGAAGTGCAGTGTTCAGATTAAACTATGGACAAATTCACCTTCTCACAAACGTCCAGAATACCTCTGAACCTCTACCAAATACATTTTCTAACTCTGCTAATGATTTTAATGGAAAGGAAAAACAAACAGGTTTCTCTGTGTCCGCATGTCGGCATGATACACATTTGGCTGCAATTTAAAGCTATTAATACTTCATTTTCATAATTGTGGGGTCATCTCAGGGGTGTCTGGATAGTTCCCCAGCAGCTGCAGCAGGAGTTTAGTCTGGCTCAGACCGTAATCAAAGCTCAAAGTCTGGTTAGAGTTACACGCTCAAATCAAAGGTGAGTTTTGGCACTTGGTTGTGTTATAGCTCACATTGTGAACAGAGGAGAAAGGTGGAGCAGAAATAGCTGCAATACTTTCCCAATGCTGTAAAAGGATAATATTTTTTAACTGTGATGTTATTTGAGTGGTTAAGATTTTTACCTCATTGCAAGAAGGCCATGTTTGAGTTTGCATGTTCTACATGTAAGCGGTTTGGTTTCCTCTGGATGTAGGCTACTTCAACTTCCCCCACTGACCTAAACATGCATAATAGTGTTTGGGATTATGGCATTACACCTCATAGAATTTTTTAGTTAACCTAATGTTAAACCAATGGACATTTTAACATGCTAAACTAAATTTAGTGTTCATTCAAAAACATTCTGGCACTATAGTGTAATAGATGTATTTACCAGAGAAAGAGATACTTTATTCAAGTTTTGCTGCAGCAACATTTACACTGCGCTTCTCAATCGCCTTTGTGTCTCAGTCAAAGATCTCAGTGCAGTTTAAGGACTGGTCAGGTAGAGTCAGCAGATCCTGTGTCAGGACAGTTTGAGGAGAGGAAGAGCCAAAAGTGTCTCTCCTCTGTGTCCTACAGCCCGGGCATCACAGCAGTGTCCTGTGGGAGGCAGGTGAACATGACATGAAAAGCCTTGTTTTTCTTCTATTCGGTTCTATTCTCGGTTGGCCATGAAATGGTTCAGTCCCTCAAAGTATTTCTTCTGGAAGGTCTCGGAGTATTTCTTCTGTCACATTTGCTCCCACATATGGTATAAAAAGCCTGAAGCATCTAAAAATGTCCATATATCCTTAGCTAGCTCCTTAGCTAGCCTCTTGCACAGTCTCCATAGATATGGGAAAAACAAACAACTCATTTCACACAATTCAACAATCCCTTACTTGTGTCGTTTGAACTGCACATGCTGCACTTCTTAGTTAAAATTCCATGATATGATGTTAATACCTGAGCTAAAAAAAAAAAAAAAAAGTTTCAAAAACTGCTCAGTGTATGAGTCAGGTAGCCACAAACGCAGCCAACAACTCTGTTGCCATGGTACAAACAACCAGTAGTGATCAAGCAGCTCAACGTTTTTTTTCACAGGCCTTTTGTTTACTTCTTTGTGTTTTTTTCCCTAATGGATTTCTATGGATATTTCGCCCTCAAACATGGCAGATTTTGCCAGCGACGTTAACAAAACAACAGACAAAATTCACTCTCATATTCATTCAGCTGGGGAAAGAAACCTATAAATTATACAAAATACAGTTGGTGCTTGAAACTGACAAAATGCTCAGAGAATGGCATTATGCATAGAAACAGACACAGAAAGCTGCTTGAAATGTGTTTTTAAACCAAGTCGATTTACCACTCAGCACTCCTTTCCATCTTGTCCATATGGGATTGTTAGCTTTCAACAGTTTTGGTTTGGTGGATCATCTGTCTGTCCACCGCTGTCCGATTACATTTTACTCACAGGATGCAGAGTGAGTAAACGGGTCTCTCACAGTTTGCAGCTCTGTGTTTTTATGTTCATTCAACCATCACACACGTACAGGGTATGCCTATGCACAGGCAAAACATCCAAATAAGTATGAAGCCACTGCATCCAGCCTCAGCACCACAACTAACACTCAACAGGGTGGGTTGAGTCTGTGGCCATCAACACCTTTTCACTTCACCTCAGAAGCTGCCTGCATGGTCATCCACCTTTTGTGTTTGTCAGTTCAAAATCAGTACTGATGGTACAAAACCCATGTAAACATTTAGAAAAGCTGTCACTTGATCATGTGACAAGTGGGACATGTGAAAGCAGTGGTTAAATGAAACAGGTCTACAATGGTCACTATTGCCAACAGTGGATCATGTACATCATAGACTGCATATATAAATAGCTAACCCGCTAGCCACCTCGTTCCAAATAGGAAGTGTTCATGGGGGCGCTTCCGGCTCCATCAACTCTGTTTCCATTGGACTTTATATTGAAAATTTGTTTCACTCTCTGTAACTGATGCAGTGAGCCTTATCATTTTGGTCTATATATATACATTTTGGTCCGTAAATAAATTCCTACTCCTAATATAACTGGCTCCAAATTCGCTCCTTGTGAGCTTCATTTGTTTGGAGTTGAATGCTGTAGGTGACATCACACTCCTTTAGTCCACTTCTTTATACGATCTATGATGTAGAGTCAATTTTCAATCATGCAGTGCAGCTGCCTTCATAATTAAATGTTACAAGGGTTATGCAAAAACCTCAACAGGAAAATATGGAAATATGTTATTGTGTTACTATCCCAATTAGGCCAATGGAGAGAGGTCCACAGGTCCTTTTCTTTTTGGTCGTTTTATATAGTCTTTATTGCTAGATTAGACCACTGTATGGCACAGTACCTTACAGACTGTTTATATTTTTACATGCACAGGTCCCAACCTCATACCTTATAAAAACAGCAGGCACTGAAACACATTTGAAGCCATATGGTCAGAAAATACATTGAAATAAAATGGAGTCAGTGCCTCCGCACTTTTTAACTAAATAAAATGATTTTGCAAAATACATTTATATACATTTACCTCTCAAAGATTGACCAATAAAAGAAGACTGCTTTTCGTATGCAAATTTAAACCATATATGTGCTGCCGTCTTTTAACACCCATACATCTCACAGGTTGCAGTTACAGAGCATCACAGTTTTTTTCATTGTAAAAAATCCTTTCGAGCACCTGTTTATTACTGTCATTAGGCCCCTATCTGAACATGAGGCATCTGGCAAAACTTAATACAGCGCGCCAACTACTGCGACAGCAAGTAACCATAAAACCACACATGTTGTAGTTAATATCGAGCTCACGCTTCACCATCAAAGGCTGATTAAGGACTTCAATGGTCTCCATCACAGAAGCACAGAAACAGTCATTTATCTATAAACAGTTAGCTTTGGACTGTTGTGGTAACAGCAGTGTTGAGCTGTTTAATGTGGTCAACACTACTGAGAACCATTGTGTTACTGTAAGCAGTTTAACATAAGGTAGTAATGTATCTATAAAGGTAGTTATAGTAAGATTAAGTGTGAGTGTACATTTTGAAAAATAAATACATGCTTTGCACTTGTACAGTAGCACCTATAAGATGAAGTCTATAGAAATAAATAGATGATGAATTATAAACCCCTCAGCAACAAGAAGTAGCAATAGCGCAATTTTCATTCTTAAATCTTAAAGGTTTAGATTTATAACTCAAACTGTAAAATGTAAAGTAACATTTGGTCAGATGGACATAGGTTTGAAATATTGTTGTATGCACTGATATGGCTTTGAAGGTCAACTCATATAGATTCTCAATAGTGTATTTGGATATTTTAGGAATCCATGCCTGGACATAGAATGGATTCATTGTTACATGAAGATATTTTCTGACATATTCTCTTCTTATAAATGACAGAGAAAAACCCGAAACCTGAAAATAAACTGAACCAGAATAAAGGGTAATTTTTCACTTTTGAAAGAGAGGGAAACAATCAGTGTCTGTAGGAGCTATAGCTTAAAATACACAAAACATCTGCTACACATTTTGTGGATTAAATAGAAATTAATCTACTATAATAGCTGTCTGGTGTTGTGCCAGGTTTTGCGTCCCCTGCTTTATGGTTCTTAATAATTTACCCCAGGCCTCTGCAGTGGGCTATAGAATCAAAGGGAATAGCTCTGGGCAAAATATTTACCAATAAAAGTACATGAAGGAGTTTTTCCCCCTGCAGTTTTTCTTCCTTTAAGTTGCTTGAGCTGAAGTGCAAATGTGTTCGTGCCTGGTAAGAAGTCCATTTAAGTGTGAATATACTGTTGCATACCAGTGCTGTATGATAAGAAACATGATAAGGCATTATGCTCTTATGGAAATACAAGTCAAGCATGAAAATGCATGCTTCCAGCCCTGCTGGCAAGATTTACCGATACCCCACTATTTATGCTAAGTGACTGCATTTAAGTGCAGCTTTTTATGATAATAGAAGCCAAAGCACTTGTGCGTTTGGCCAGCACCTGTTGACCTGTTATTAAAACATTCTGATTTACTCATAGTTTTGTTTGATATTTTTATACTTAACCCTATTACTCATATATCAAAATAGTTATTGTGCCGATAAATACAAGAACAGTATGTCATTAAAGAACAAAGAAACTTTAAGAATACTTGTATAATAACATTTTAAAAAATGTAAATCTGCTGTTTTAGTTTTACTCTACATAAAAATTTATCTTAATTTGAGGCTTTTTGTAATACTTGGAGATTTAATTTACTTGAATTTGGAGGAAGCAATTCAGAAGTTATTTCATAGATACAGACTCCTCAGAAATCTGGAATTTGGAGGTGATTAAGAAGCCATTTGCCTCAGCACATTCTTGGGGCTGGTCTTTAGCAGTGCTGGTGGAGGCCTAAATGCAGCGATCAAAAGCTCTTCATACACCATTAACCACAAAGTGCTGCCATAAACACAGAGTTTGCCAAGTCTCACACCATTCATGGATTTTTGCATTCATCCAGAAATAATGCTTTCAGTTCAGATTCAAAAAGGCAATCTTTCAAGTATGTGATAATACACAGCCAGCAGGATCTAATTTATTAACACAACTTTAATATTTTGTTTATATATTTGTCAAAGTAGGCCAGAGGTTGAGGCACAGGCTGCAATCCCAATATTTTGACAGCAGACACATCACTGATGCAATTAAAATAGATGTATTATTAACTGACATATAACAGTCATGATAGTGGCTCAGTGGTTAGAGTGCTTGTCCACCAACTGATTAGACCCGATTTATCAGTGAAATATTTCTGGGCAGCGCTCACGATGCATGAAATGTGATGATAGGAGCTAATCCTCAGATCAAAGTGCAAAAGTTTACATTTCAGGACCATGTATGATTTTTAGACTGCCATTATTTTAATCAGCTAAAATCATTTAATTTCTATCGCTGACCTCTGTATGGTATCATGGTTGTAAAGCAGCATATTTTCATAATTTTCGTCCTATTTTGACAAAACCTGTGATTTATATCCATAATACTGAATTATAACATTATTGTACAGGTAATAAGCAGAAATTTGTGTTGAAATGTATATAATATGTTAACTAAACAAGTTGTGAAAATGTAGCATACATTAATAAACAGATGGTACTAGTATAAAGTTTAAAGTTTAGGGGCGGTTAGTTTCCCAAGTTTAAGTTTACAGTAATTTATCGAGGGCTTTGCTCTTACCACACTATCACACGTGTTGACCTGAGGAGTGGCCTGTGGACCAGGCTGTGCAGTGAGCTCCAGTGGACCTCCAGGGTGGATGACTCAGAACACAGAGCAGGTGCACACAAACAGGAGGGAGGAGGTCCTGGTGCTGTCAGTCCGAGGAGGCCTGCTGAATGTCTCAGTGTGGACACAAGCACACATGTGCAGAGGTGTGGGCATCACTGCATCATTTCTGCTACAGCTAAAACAGTGTTGATGGAAGAAGGTGCGAGGGGTACAGTCAACTTCTCTGGTGCTATTTTGAAATATTAGTCGAGGTTATTAATGGGAAAAAAAACATGTTTGTAAAGTTCAAATGGGTGTACAATTATATCTACTTTTCAGAGCTTTTAACCATGTTATAGTTGTTTCCCCTTCTCGTTTACTCTCTCAAAGTTGTATTTGGAGTGATTTGTGCATGTTTGAGCAATCCTTAATGACTTATTTTCAAGATGCCATATTACCGTTTTCACCTCCACTGGCATACCACCCACTGTTCTGTACTTCCTTTGTTCTCCAGTTTTCATTTCTTAATGGGTGATACACATAGAATTTAGCAGTGTTGCATAGTCAGTGGTACAAATGAAAAAAAAATATCTTCTACTTGTTTGCATGGTCGGAGTTGCTGACTCTTTGTTGCAATGACGTTGACTGCAACGTCTGCTCCCATTGGCACTGCAGTTTTCAGCGGCCATTTTAGATGAATATTGAGATTTAAAATGTGTAAATTGTAACATAAT
Source organism: Taenioides sp. WSHXM2023 (assembly GCA_029959045.1). Taxonomy (NCBI): domain Eukaryota; kingdom Metazoa; phylum Chordata; class Actinopteri; order Gobiiformes; family Gobiidae; genus Taenioides; species Taenioides sp. WSHXM2023. The sequence continues at coordinate 20,248,029 of CM057088.1, read as the reverse complement.
GATGTACGGGTGTCACAGATTATAGCTATATATAGCTGGCTCAAGCACAATATGTGTTCTTTAATGCACTGCTAGTTTCCAGTCACCCAAAACTGTAACACATTTTGATGGAAAACCTGCTTATCAATGCCCAATCTTTCCAAATCTCAGAAGCTAAGAGATTACCAGGTGCCATAGGGGGTGCAGTGGCTGTAGTAGAAACTGTTGTTTTGTGGTCAGAGGGACCGATGGCACAGATTGACAGCCTCACTTCTGTGAGTCTGCCTCAGGGCAGCTGTGAGTACTTTCAGTAACTTTCAAAAGTATTACCATGGCATTAGATTTCTGGTTGATTGGAGTTCGTCCGGTTTCCAGTTCAGGCCCCCCGCTGAGTCGTACACCTTCATACAAGCTCTATAAATATATGTACTATCAAAATAATCTACACTATAAGAGCCAATTTGTCATGCTTTCACATTGCCTGTGGAAGTCCGGGAGTTTGTAATGAAATGTAGAGATTTTCTTTCAAAAATCACCAAAACCTTTTCCTTGTGTCCAGACCCAATACAGCCTTGTTCTGGTGCTGAATCCAGAAGACCACACCCTAAAAATAAGCAAAAGGTATCACGTTATCAAAATACTAATTTGAACCGCCTGTACATTGCATATTTAGATACATTTAGCACATAAAGCAGTGATGGTTGTTGTTGAGACTGAGGTGTCTGAAACAGTAAATTTAAAAAAATGAGACAGTCCTGTTCTGAGGTGTGCAGAAGACAGAGAGGCAGCTCCAAGTTTGTTAGCATTCCCTCACTGTGTTTATATCCACAGTGTGTCATATTTAACCTGCTCTCTCTGGTGTGGACAAGCACCAATGATAAAGAAGAGATTTTGTGTGATTCATGAGACATTTCAATCTTTATGCATGATGTTTATATGATGTTCTACTGGGTTTCCTTCATGTACACAGGGTTTTTTTCTGCTGCTTAAAGACATGCATTTGTTGGAGGGAATGAATGAGAGAGTTGTATGTGAGAGTATCAGTCTATCTAAGTTTGTATCTGCCAGCCTTATAAAGATAAAGATCAAACAAAAGTTATTTTAAAAATCTAAGCAATTCCATAGAGTTACATTACGAAAATGATTTAAACATCTAAACAAAAGTGCAGAGGATTAACTTCAACTATTGCATCACTGCTTAATACACCAAACTCACTGTAGAGTCAGAATAGTATTGAATGAACACTAACTCCAGTAGTTTACATTTTAAAATCTCTATTGTATATTAACATGTGGATCAAATGCTGTTCATTGAGGTGTGACGACACAATCCTGATCTCTATAGCCAGCTCTTCTCTTAACATATGTGCACCAAAGAGGGAATGTTTAACTATCAATAGTTTAGTCCACATCCATTATCCACTACTGTCGGTATCCCACGGCAACGCTAGTAAATCGAATAATACGATGGATCACGTTTTGTGTCACTTCCAAACCAACCAAACTGAACATTGTAAAAATGTTTTACAGAGCATTGATTTTCCTCAGGTGAACTACGTTTGCACAAAAATAAACCCCTCTTTTACTGCCAGCCTACAACAACACAGCTGCAATAGCAAAAGCAAAAGCCAGTCCATTCCTTGCCATCTCAGGGTCTGGGGGTGTCAAGAGAGCTGACCCCCAACACACAGCAAATAAAAGTGATTTACGCTGGCCCTGCTGGCTGCACTGCACTTTATGAAACTGTCCGGAGCAGAGTTACAACCTCAGCTAACACACACATACACACACCTACAGTAGTGGAATGGACAATGTTAAGCAATACATGGGAAATGTGCACCACAGTACAGCTGCTATTCAAAGCAATGCAAGCAAACCATTTAAAGAGCAAATGTGGCTGTGTCAAGATTACTAATAGGAGTGCAGATCCAGTGGTGATAGAAATGGTAGAAGTAGTTGTTGAAATTGTCCTTATAATTGTAGTACTGGGGCGCAATCAAACATAAGGGGAATTAATATATGTATAAAATATGAACAATGTATGAAAAAACTGAAGACATAGTAGACATTAGACAAAGTTCATGCAAAATGGTGATAAAACATTGTATGTTTACATGCTAGTTTCTCTCTGCTCTGTTGTACCATGTTGGAGGGAGGTTGTGCAAGAGGTCCACTTGTTATGAAGAGGGAAATAAAGGGCATGATAGTTTTATAGGGAACACCAACTTTGTGGAGGCTGTTGTCTTTGGCTGGTGAGCTGTTTGAGCTATTTATTATTTGGAACCATTAAAAGTTCTTTATTTAAGTTGTTTAATTAGGTCAAATGATAGATAAATCCTGATGTATAAGCCCAGGTTGTGTCTGCCATCAAAAGAAATTGCACAAATTTATACAATAACAGCATAGCCAAAGGTACGATCAGAGGTTGCAGGTTTTTTACTCTACAGGCTCTTCCCACTCTCTGACAGCCATTTTTAACTCTCCTGTTTAACAAAATCTTTAAATCTTTGGTTAAAAATTGCATACAATCTTATCTTTATGCCATCAAATGTATTTCTACTACATTATGTTCACCTATCTCAACACCAGCAATGATAAGCAATGGCGCATGCAGAAGCTACCTTAGTTAGTGAAGTTGGAATCTTTATCTGCTGCTGTTTTTAAAGGGCAGTTCTCCATAAGAGGAAAAGCAGAGCTGTGGCCTTATGAGTTTAAATCACCTCACTGCCACGCACACCCTTTAACTAGTCCATAACTGAGCGCCTGAGCCAGAGGAGCTGACACTAAGCAGATGTGCGCTGGTTTATCTTGTCAGGACAATGAGCTACTGAAGGAAGCCCCCTGACTCAGAGGTCCAGTCTGGAGTTTGATTCTGAATACTACTGATCGCTCATTAACTGTAGTTCTGTGTGTAATGGAAATGTAGGTAATATTGTGATGACAAAAAGTCTGACGGGCTGATACTGAGCAGATGTATGCAGATGTTTCATCACAGTCTGGCCAACAAAAATCACTGGGAGATTCAGGGAAACATCAAAAGATACACTGTAAATCCCATACAAATACACTTCAGAGTGTTGAATATCATAATAGTTTATATTACATTAGCTCATAGTTTCCCTAATGCACTCTTCACCAGTCAATCCTAAATACAGTGCTTTATTCAGGGTTCCAGACTGTGGCCCGGGTGCAAAATGTAGCCCTCAGAGCAATTTGTATTGGCTCTCAGGACTTTTTTGCACCAAATTAGGATAGTTAGTATATTTTAATGCAAGTTTAAACAACCATTACCACCATAATATCACTAATAAGCTTTTTAGTCTGAGCTGGACCTCACAATCAGGTTCTTTTTTTAGCAAATACAAACACATTTTTCCAAGCCAGTGTGAGCTTTTTGTGCCACACAAGCCCATTAAAATATGGCTGTGTGGCAGTCATAAGAATTTCTTAATAATTTCCCTGCGTATATGACATTGTTGTTAGAAAACTGAAGTGGAGCTCTTCCACAGGTGCAGCCCCGGTTGAGTTTCAGGCCGAGGTCATTGTCCCGGGACAGGTGAAGAGACAGGTGAAGAGACAGATGAACGAGCGGACGACAGGAGCATTCAGCGCCTGTTTGCTCCCACAATGAGCTCCCTCTGCCCAGCTAATGTGCCTGTGTGAGGGAGAGAGGAGTAGTAACCCCATAGAAAAACATACTTGCATCCATGACCTCACTGACCTTGTAGGGACCGGTGTCCAGTTCACCTGTCCATCTCTATCCTTTCTGTTGCTATGGACACATCATTGACATATTTAAGGCTTTGGGTTGGTTGTTTTGTCTGAGTATGCAAATGGATAAAGTTTAGAGAGTCTGTAATAATAAAGAGGAGGGGGGGTGGCAGTTGATCATGAAACTTAGTCCTTTTGCTCCCTCCGGTGGACAAACTAATCAAGACTAAAACCACATATTTTATGAATACTAAATAGTAAATTAGAACAAGCAAAAGGTTTTTATTTATAGATTTATAGGTTACTTTATAAACATATAATAACATCGTGGCAACAATAATATGGTATTACACTAAAACTGTATTGGTATAAAGCAGGAGTTGTTAGCGAACTTGATGGGGAGATATAATGTAATAAAAAATATGTCATTATTGTACGTTAAGGTTTCTTTTTGAATTAAATTAATTCATTTACATTTTGATTCAATAATGCTCCTGTCTTTGTTATAAAAGGTTTTGTGGTTCATAAAAAGGTCATTTTTAAAAATATGATTATTTTAATTCTCAACTAGTCACAATTCTTCAAATTACAGTTCATTTGTCCAGCATTTGTCACAATTATACAGTACAAAAATGTAATGATTCAGCTATGCATTATTATTATTATTATTTTAATTTTTTATTTTTTTCCAATTTGAATCCTGCAGAGGATCCAGAGTGGGCCACAGACCTCACCCCTGCATGACACCCATCCATCCACAGTAACAGGAGCGCACCACAGAGCCGCCCCACAAAGGCCTGGGCCGGTCAGAGGCAGCACTCACCACAAGAGAAGGTCAGTGTGTGTGTTTGATGATGCTCTGGTACACTTAGCCTCTGTCCTATCATCAAAGCGCACAGGTGAGGGCAGCATTGTGAGCACGGGGCTCTCCAGTTACCCTTTCAACTCACATGGGGCACATCAAAGACCGCCTTTTACACTGCACAAAATACAAGCACAAATTCATGAAAAATGCAACAATGCTCGGACACACATGAGATAAACAGAGTTCATAGAGCTATACTAATGCAACAAAGGGCCTTTGAGTACTTTGAATAACAGGTGATATTTTCTGTTGAGCTACATTAAAGGGGCACTGTGTAACTTCTCTCGTGGAAGGTTCGCCACCTGCTTGTCTCCATCGATATTACAGTTTTGCCTTGATTATTCCACAGTATGGAAATAAATGGTAATGACAAAGGAGACAGATTAATGGTCAGATCTATGGAGAATTTTGAGATATAAAACAACTGTAATTGAACAAATGAAAGGGAGATATGTTTAATGCCCTACTATGGAACATTCTAGGCAAAGAAATGAGATCTTCATGGAGACAAGTAGCAGACCCTCCACTTTAGAAGTTACACAGTGCACCTATAACCATTGTTTTTATCAGTATTCTGTATTTTGCTTTGCTTTTTTTTTTTTTTTTTTTTTTTTTTTTTGCTTATAGGGCATAACTCTTCAGGCAAAAAAAATTAACAAAAATAAAAGCAGGTTTTGTTTTTCATTTTGGATGTTTTTATTGCACTGAAAAATATACGTCTTTACTGTGAGTGGGCTTGCATTTCACAAAAGTGACTCTTACTTGGGCGGAAGGAGGGTCTCCACCTGCTTGTCTCCATGTAAATGTCCTTCCTTTGACTATAATATTCCACAGTGTTGCATAAAACTTAACTAACACTATGGAAAATGTTCTGAAGTATGGTTTTGATGTTCTGTTTTCATGGAATCGTGCAGGTGAAGGCTATGTGATTTTGCTTTAATGTACAGTATATGTTTCTTCTTTCACACCCTATCTAAAACTGAAGATGTGACAGAGACCATCATCTGGAGCCAGGCAGTTTACAGCACAATAAATCAAACTTCTTACATCGGGGTTATAGGCACAATTACATAGACAGTTAAGTGCACCAGATGTATGTATAAAGAAAACACAAAATGGGTTGCATGTCCTTCATTGACTGAAACAGTTTTAGTGTCCTGCCTGCACATACTCCCAGCTCTAGTACTTGTTCCCAAATTCTTTTTCAAAGACATCTGCCGCTTCTGGACATACATTTGTTTGGTGACATCTTAACAGTGGAAAAACGGACCTCACTTCTGGGAACACTGCAGTTTGAGGTGATTCCCTTGTGCAAAGGCGTTCAGCTGTTACAGGCCAAGCCAACCATGGGGTGAATTTGCCTTTTCAGCCTCTTAAAACCAAAAAGCATCTAAGCCACTTCTATAGGTCCAAAGCGAAGTCCACTGCCTGTGCTTGAACCCCTGTGCACCTCCGCGTCAGGCGCTGTTGGCAGGGAATAAAAGGTCACCTCCTCAACCACATGGCAGGTCTGTTTGTTATTACAGGGTTTTCAATTTTCCTTTTTAGCTTTTTATTACAAAAAGCACTCTTTTGGTACATGAAAAATGATCTTTGGATTCAAAACAGAAGTATGAAAGGAAAGATTTTTGTATTAATTAATATGTAACAAACAGCTAATCATTCAGAAATTGATTTAATATTGGATCTTTAGGTCTTATCAGACTTGTCCATGTTTTACTGTAGTGAAGGACGTTCTAGTGAGGGTTAGCCATCTGCTTGTCTCCATGTTCTTGCTTTGCGTAGAATTTTACATAGTATAGGATTACACTGAACTATCTCAAGCAGGTAGTGCCACCAGACCAAGTACACTTCAGATCTGTGGAGAGGAGATAAACTTTTTGAGCAATAAAAATACCTGTAAAAATAAATACAGAACAGATACATTTGAGGACATTTGGTGGAACAATTTAAACAAAGCAATTACATCTCCATGGAAACAACTTGGTGGACACCCCCATCGGAAAAGTTATGTAGTGCACCTTTTAGTTAGATTCCAGTTCAATCCAAATCATATAGCATCCTTTTATATGCAGTATGTTCAGACTTTTTTCCACATTCAAAAGATATGATCACTATAGCAATAATCCTAATTTTTAATGTTTATGAAACCCATGGATACAACTATGAAGGACCATAGTGGTAAGAGCACACACAGAAACGTAACACCTGCAGTGGAGCTCCTGTGCTGGCTGCAGGTTGGCAGATCTCCAACTCTGGAGTCTAAATGAGGTGTTAAGTACGTAATAAAGGCTCACACCGAACTTCTGATATTAGGACATGACACCTTCAGCAAATCTCTTATAATCATTTGCCAAACATATAACCAGTCATTGGTGGCAACTGTGCCACCTGACAGTGCAGCTTTCATGTGGCACAGCTACAGCAGAAGTCTTTGTTGTATGCAGTTATGGGTGCATTAGACCTTATTGCCAAGAATATTTGAAGTAAGAGTTCAGTACAAATATGAGCTTTCATCTACAGCTTTTAGGGGGTCCATTGTTTTATAGGGGTCTTTCTGTTGAGCCTGCATGTCTGCTAATAATATTAATACTGTAGTGGTATTGACTTGATTTGATTACGTTTTAAGTTTAATATGCACTAATGATGACAGTTTTTTGAATACAATGACCAAAACCAGAAGAAAATTGGCAGGTGGCAGAGGTGCTGTTTCAGGGGGTCCCACAAAAAGAAGAAGAAATGTCCTGGAAAGCCCCCATGTCCCAAACAGTAGAGATATCAGCTTCACAAACACAAGGCCAGTACACATGCAGAAGCTTACACAAACACACATTTTATTTATTTACATTGAAAAACCCCAAAATGTTCAACAAAAGCTATGCTAGGACGAAATAAAGAGCTACGACAACAAACTTTTCATCATGCTACAGAATATCCAAACATTAAACAAATGGGACCAATTTCCAGCTGGCTTCTCATTACACTCTATATAGATTATAACATACAACACATGTCGGCACTAGGTGGGAGTCCGCATATGATCCCCCATAATGGCAGAATCAGGAAGTTAAGAAAATAACACACTCATGAATTGTAGTTTTGAGCTGTGTAACTTAGCAACCCATACAAGCAAACTGAGAGACCCCAAGCGAGATTTTCAGCGGTCAGCAAATTGTTTATGGTTTTTGCAGTGAGAAGAAGTAGCATAGCAACATTATTTTAAAAAAAGAAGTTGGAGGGCAAAAGAAGAAAAATAATCAAGATCCTTTGTGGTTAGTTTGAGAATGTTTTGTTTTTGTGTTAATCTGCCCATAACACATAATTTAAATTAACCATTTACAATGCTTCCAAGAGCTCCCTTCCTGCTTAAAGAATCAAGTGGTTTCCCCTATAACATTTTATATACACTGAACACTGTATATTAAACTAGGAGGAAATATTTATGGCTTCTGCCAGAGTAAGATTTTTACACAATGTGGTATTTACGCAGTTGCTAGTCTGACCCAAACTAAACAACAAGAAAAACATGAAAATCTTTAAGGTTTGTTCATAACCAACTTCTAAAACAAATCATGTATTCATTCATGTATTGTATGTATGTATTGAAATGTTCAGATAAAATTAGCTTTAATAGTATAATTTACTTATTGCAACATACATGAAAGGAAAGAAAAAGAGGAAGAGTCATAGGGGCATGTACTAGATACAGATGCAGGTGGATAGAGTGTGTAAGAAGCCTCACCTGTGCAGAAGAGCAGGTGGGATGGGGGCGAATGGGAACGCTGATCTTTAAGCAGAAAACTTGATGCGTGTTTCCTGGCCCTCATGAACCCTCATCCACTGGGCCTTCCAAGAACAAAACAATAATGAAGACATATATTATAATCTACAATAAAAATAAAGACATACTAACCAGAAACTTTTTTCCTGTATGTTTTACATTAATTTCTCAATAAAATATGTGAGCAATCATAAACCACTTATTTCACCAGTCACTTCAAATCCTTTCCTACTTAACAAACTACTCTCTTACAGTTTAAAAGTTATAAAACAGTAATCATTATTTAATAGAAGCAAATTAACATGCCATTTCTTCTATTATTGATTGAGCATCTTTTTAGGAGCCCTAACTTGAGAATTACTGCTCTATGACACAAACAGCAATTAACTTTTACATTCACTTGGCTCACAGGCATCCACACTATTCTCAGTGAATATGACTGAAAGGATTTTATCTACACTCTAAAAGATGATTTTATAAATTATTATTATTTATTTATTTAGTATTTGTATTTAATTAATTGCATGCATACATCATTAATGTTATGTAAAGCACACTGAATTAGTTTGTGTGTACAAATTGTGCTCTACAAATAAAATTACCTTGTCTAAATTATATTTTTCATAATATCAGCCAAGGGCTATAAAACACTAATCTGTATATTGAAACCGATCAAAAAGTTATTAACCCAAGAGTTGGTGATTTAAACCAGTCTTCTTCCTGTCTTAAGAAAAATTTCCGCTGGCAGGTGCCGTTTCCTTCCACATTGAAAAAACTTGTGTTTTGAGACTGAACTGTGCTCATTAACGTGAATGGAGGTGCTGGACATGTGTCTATATTTAACAGAGGGGACTGTTCCGAGTTGTTTCCTTGTCTTCCGCCCTGGGCATGGCTGGTTTTAGACTGAGGTTTTGAAGGAAAACACTAGAATAAATGAACGGTCTCTTAATGATCGTACTGTACAAGACCTTCTCACTAGTGCCTTGTTTATGAAGACTTTATAAGCTTCGGAAAGGGGGGAAATGTGTCACTGCCACCTCGTCTGCCATCTTGGCTCTGAGTGTGTCTGCTGCACCCACTTGGCAGTTAGGAGTCATTAAAATGGGTGTGAGGGAGCCATCCAGCGGTTTCTATCATTAATGAAGAACAGTCCTGACAACCAAAGGAAGCCACACAGCCAACAGTATAACTTTAAATTGGGGCAGATGTGGGCAGACCCTAATACACTCTTGATTTTGGTATTTGCCAAAAAATGTTTTTTATTCCTACTTTCGTTCTCTGTGGTTATAGATCAGTGATGACAAGGATACCATCTCACAATAGTAGGTTTACTTCTATACGTCACCCGCCTGGGGAAACAGCACCCCCTTTATGCTGTAATAGCAGATGTTAATTAATATGAACCGTCCTTATGAAATTAGATAGCCTAGTTCTTAAAATCCTCCTTATAGCTCTTCCCAGCTCTTTGCAGCTCTTCAAAAACAAAGAGCAGTTAAAGGCCAAAGTTAAAAGTGTTTCTACTGCTTGGCCATATAAGATTGGAAGTAAATAAATTTTTAAGTTTTTAGTTGTGAGACCCATCTGCCAATCAACTTTTTTCCAGAGCCAACAGCCTCTACTGCTTCCAACATAACCACTTCAAACGCCTGGTCCCACACACTGTTTGTTTATCTGAAGCTGCATCTTAGTGATTCTCAGGACACTCTCACTGCAGAGAAGACCACTTGGTTTTGCACAGGGCTGTCACCCAATTGGCACATCTTTTATCAGTGGAGATTGAGGGATTACATACACAAAATATAATTTAAAGGTACCGCAGTCATCCCTGTACCTCAACTCCTACATATTATTATTTCATAAATATTCTTGAAGGTTTTTTGAGGATGGCTTGAGTTTCACACAGCTGGGGAGATAACTCCTGTGATTTGTGGCTCTATAATGGCTCTTCTTCACTGGGCTTCTCCTCCCAGATACTAGATAAGAGCTCTCATTTTACATGATGGTGCAGGGTGGGGGCGGGGGCAGGGGTGTCCCGGGTGGATTATTCCACACGGGTGACGGGTGACCTGAGGGCAGACAGGACGAGAAGGCCTGCAGGACTCACAGGTGTTTGGCAGCACACAGGTGCACCTGCTCCACATGCATCCACTTTCTCACACTCACACTGTGTGTGTGTGTGTGTGTGTGTGTGTGTGTGTGTGTGTGTGTGTGTGTGTGTGTGTGTGTGTGTGTGTGTGTGTGTGTGTGTGTGTGTGTGTGTGTGTGTGTGTGTGAAGCTGCACAACAGCTGTACACAGCATCTCAGCCCCACTCACACACAGCTCTGCTTTATATAACAAATATAGTGTGACCTCACACATTATACTGTGTTCTGTAGGTTCATCCAAATGAAACTATTACTACATGTGCCCCTGTGTGCTGCCAAACAAGAGGCCATTTAATTTTCCTCATGTTTGAATATAGTGTGCATGTGAAGGGCTAGATGTCCACTAGTGGCTCTGAAACACTGCACCAAAGGGGCATTTTTATGAATGGCCATTAAGTCTGTAAAGTCTGTTCTTCCTGTGTAACGTTAATGGAGATTTCCTATAGCAGCTGCAGTCTCCTTGTACATTTAAAGACTATAAAAAAACCCTCTGAGACTGAACTGTGCTTATTAACATGAAAGTTCATGTTGGGCATGAGTATTTATTTATATCCTGAGAGGGCTCGTATGTCTGATTGTATTCTGGAGGATTATCTTTGCTAACCCTAAAAGAAGTTCAGTGAAACTTTCCTGCTTCAATAAAAGCTAAAACTTTTAGTATACTATAGCAGCTTATCATTTATGACTGGTTCAAATTATACACCTAAAAAAAACTTCTGAGACAGCAGTTTGGAGGCCAGTCACTCTGATAAAACTGGAGGAGTATAATCATTGGCCATTGTTCCAAAGACTGAGCAGCGCCTCCTATAGGGAGTTCCCAGTGGCTGCAGGTGAGGTAAAAAATGAAGAGGGTCTGGTGAGAAATTAGAGAAGATGTGGTTGAACATCTTTATTTGTAGTGGCATAATAAAACCAATAACATCAATTGGGATACAAAAGTTAAATACAGATAAAACAACTACTTTGTAAAATTGTAAGCAAAAAGGGCTTGTAAAACAAAAGCCACAAGAAGATATTTTTACTGTCCCTGAAATACACTAGAGCTCTGTTTGGTTGCATCAAAACAAGCAAAAACAGATTTTACACACACTACTTCCTCAAAGTCTGGACAGCATTTTGTGGCGTGATGAAGAACCCCCCGCTCTCCTCTGCTAATTAAACTCACATTATCTGAGACTCTTGAAAACATTTTATCCTTATAGCAGCACACGCATGCTTACATAAAGACATCCATCCACTGAATTAGAAATTAAATGTGCTGCCCTCAAACCTTGGCCTTGTGTTGTGGTAAACACTTGTGATTTACATGTGACAAGAAGAAATGGTTAAGCGGACAGAGGCAATACGTCAAGTTGAAATGCCATGTGGAGTTATTTGATTTTCTGATGATGAGAGGCAACCAAAGGCTCTGGGGGAACTATAAACAATGTAGGCCGCAAACGTTGGCCAGTTGGGTATCAAGTGATGGAGCCTGGAAGCCTTGTGCCTGAGAAGGAGGGCAAACCAGGGAAGTGTGATGGAAAGCCTGAGGCCCAAGTGATAAACACTGCAAACGAGTATAGCCATAGACATACAGTATAAAAGCCTAGTGCAGATGAATAATGACCCTGCTGCATGTAAACTGTGGTCGAAGACAACAAAAGCTGCTGAGAAATAGTGTGAGGTGGGGACGCTCTGTCATATGGGTTCAAGTCTACACCAGAGGACACATACATTAACTTACTTTAGGTCCTATATTACACAAAATTGACTCTTGTGAGCTTTAAACCATGTGATAATGCTGTTACCTCATCAAAAACATACCTGGAGTTCTGTTTTGTTTCATTCACATGTAAGTAATCCTGCATTATTGGGCTGTCTCCATCTTCTTCCTCTGTTCCACCTTGTGATGTCATGAAGTGGAAGTTTTCAAGGTAACCTTGAGATTGGCTATTCAAGGGCTGAAATTATTTAAATGATTCTAGTGAAGGTGTATGGAGTTTAAAAACACAGTGGAGCACTTCCTGTATTACGTACCACATGGCATCACAAGGTGAAGCAGAGTGTTTTCAGAAGAACTAAATATGCAGGTTTTGTGTGTTAAACATGTGTGAATGAAACAAAACATAACTCCAGGCATGTTTTTGATGAGAAAACAACATTATAAGAAACACAGATCAGAAAATAGAGTAATGTGGGCCCTTTAAGGTTTCAGTGCATTACATTTAAACGTGCATCAATATGTAACTTTTCAAGCGAAAGGTTCACCACTTGCTTGTCTCCTATTGCTTTGTTTCACAGTTAAGCATTAAACTGATCTGTCTCCAACTCAGATTGATAAAGAGGTGACTCTGGTGACAGAAAGACTGCGTATGTTTAAAAGTATACAAACCCCAAAAAATTTAAAGAAATAAAGATATTTGGATGTTGAGAGGATCGACAAAGGGATTTTCACCATACGGCATTTATTAGTTGAATGCCATATGCTGGAACATTATTGGTAAAGCAATAACATCCCCATGAGCCAAGCAAATGGTAGACCCTCCTCAAGAAAATAATAATTGATAATGCATCTTTAAATTCAAACCCAGATCAATTGATTGGTGCACCAGCAAAATAATAGGCCTATATACAACAAGTCTACCATTTTGCTATTCTTTTATGAGCAATCACATAGTTCTGCAAAGTGAGTGGGAACTGAAGTACAGACATCCATGGGGGAGAAAGGAATGGTCACAACTCCTATTTGAAATGAAAAATGTACTTAAGTTTATTTGCAGTACAAAAAACTAAATAAAACAACACTAAAGGTTGTACCTTATGTTTTTACAGTCCATGTTAATTAATTCTCGGTCCTATAGTAAAACCTTGGTCCATAGTTGTTCTTCATTGTCCATTGTCCTCTTTGATGCCTCTTTTGTTTAGTCCACTGAAATACTTCTCCCTGAAGGCGTTGTGTCCCTCATAAGGAGTGAAGCGCGGGTCCAGAAAGTGAGCTTGGTTGTCCGTTCCCTGCACATACACATACACATACACACACGTTGGTTTGCCTGCTTCTTGGGCACATTACATTGACTTAATTCATTTTCTGGAAACGGATCCTAACCTTATGTTGCCTAACCTTAACGTAAACCCTAACCTATTTTGACATATATCTTAATTTTATTGTAAGATCAACAACGTGATTTAAAGGATTACATCATGGGCCCCCATGGATTGTGTGTGTATATAGACTTTAGTCCGCACAATGAGATAAATACCCGCCCACTGGTAAAATGTTTTTAACCAGTTTTGGCTCAACAATAAGAAAAATGTGGTTCTAAAGTGAGAGCGGTAAATAACATATGTGTTTAATGTTTGTCTTGGCATTCGGAAGCTGCTGGTCAAAGCTGGGATAAAGGGAGGATAAGAGATCCCTGGAAAGTAAAAATAATGAGGTGATGTGAGCCGTGGTGATAACTTTATTGAAAGTTGTAGTGTAATGTGTCAGTAACACCTATCAACCACTGAACATGTTTTAGTTGATAAAACATAAATAAAATGAGGCTAAGCATCCTCTTCATAAAAATACAGGCAAGACATAGCATTTGCACAATTATAATGTTACAAACCTACAGTTTAAATTATATCTAAGTTATATTAAGCTTATTTTGTTTTGTTGGATGTGGCTCCATTGTGTGACTAAGTGTGAAGATACGCACTACAGTCACTATGGGTCAGTAAAGGGACGAAAGAATTATGTTCACATGAACTCTTAACCTACAGGTCTGCGTCTTTGTTGGCCTTGTTGTTATATGCCATTTGGAGATAGGACAAATGCATGCCAGAAGTCTGAGTGCTTCTATTTGTGTTATTAATTCATTAATTAATTAATTAATTAATTCATCAATCAATTAATCATTGGATTTACACCTTTCAAGACAGTTAAAGCTCTTGGTGGTGGCAAGATATTTTTGTAGCCACAGCTATCCGGGGCAGGCTGACTGACATCTGTGCCATCAGCCAACACACACACCACATTCATACTAGGCAATGTGGTTGAAGTGTCTTGCCCAAGGACACAACAACAGTTTTTTGCTACTAGCGCCCAACTGTGCTACCTGGAATTCCCAGCGTTCCCCCATCCAAGTACTAACCAGGCCTGGCTGTACTTAGACTCTGAGATCTGACGAGATCAGAGCAGTATGGCCATTGGCCACAAATTAAATTAATTAACCAGCTTTATGGGGGTTGAAATGGGAATATGGACGCAATTTAAGGTTTGGATGTTGAGAGGAACAACAAAGGGAATGCAACATGTGAGTAAATAATTTAGGGATCTCAAATGAAAGAAAAAAATCAATCACAGCCAGATGGAGAGGACAGGCATAACTGCATGTACAGTATGACATTTATGTGATGATGCATTTCTTTGCACCACTGCCTATATTAATCAAATCAAGTCTACCGTGTCCATGCTTCATCATCTGCATCAAATTCTCTGAACCACTGACAGTGATTAAATTGTAATTTCTTGCACTCACCTCAGGCTCTTTGACTTTCTCCATAGTGATCAGACGACGAGAGGTGTGACTAGACAAAACCTGCTCACAGTTACTGAGGAGCTGCAAACATGGATGAAGAGGCACAATCTCCTCTGTATAGCTGAAACAGACAAACAGTACCTTGAATCCAAGTTTTAAAAAGATATATGTCTCCTATATACATAGTTGTCCTTTTGACCATTCAAGAGATTTCCAAGATTTTTTACTGCATGCATCGTCTGTGTTTTGAGATGTTTTGTTTTGTTATCTTTTGGAATTGAGGTTGTATTACTTCAGAAATATAAGTGCAATATTTCTTTCTGCAAACCACCACTTTAAACTTCATTTCAAATAACTAAGGTTGAAGAGTTTGCACTAAAGGTGGAAAAAGTGACTGTGGCCTCCAGCTTGAGTGCAGACTCTGTCATCGCTAGGCCGACCAGGGGTTAGGGCCTATTAACACTCAGTGATGTATGTGTTTGCATATTTGTGTCAGGAGCACTTTCTGCTGACGGCCACCGTCTCAGAGACAGATTTGTGCATCACTGTTTGTCTGTGCTGTTGCCATAGCAGCGAGAGGGCCTCTGATGTTTGGTGTTCCTGCGACTGTAGCCGAGATTCAGCCAAAAGATAATTCTATGAGCCAGTCAGGATGGGCTTGTAAAGTGCAGTGTGCAGTGAGTGAGAAGGGATTTGAGATTTGTCTCAAGCATTTTAAAAACCTCCGACTGACATGTACAGTTTTAGGTATGTCGCAAAGAAGAAACAAACATACATCAAAATCCTGATAAATCCAAATAGAAGATAGTCGTGTTTAGATAATGTGGAATTAAATAGCTGAGACCAGAAAGATTTCCAATATTCTGAGTCTTGTTTTTCATACATTCACATTTCATATTTCCAGCAGACATCTTAGTTAGATACACCTTATGGAGCTCACAAGTCTTTACAAGACTGTGGTGCAAGTACACATTATTACTGCGCATTATTACTGCAAGAAGCTGTAATAAAATCATTGTTCACTGTAGTCAGACATGTACCTTTTCCACAATTTACTGCACACAACTGCCCTCTGGTGGAGCTCTCATTTCAAACCTTCAGTAAACAACTTTGAACATAAACCTGTACTCATGAAACTGAAATTGTATGCAGCTGCATTCTCTCAATCTATCTCAAAATATTAGGAAAGACTATTTTGAAATCATTGTACTTACTCTGGTCTGTAGACAGGCAGCCAGTAAACGAGCCTTCCTCCCATGACAAGGTGATGTGCAGAGAAGCTCAACAAGTCTTTAAAAATGTCACTGAGATGATAAGCCTGAGACACAGGGACATGCGACTCTGTGTAACTGTTAAAAGAGAAAATAATTGGCTATTAACACATTATATTCAGTGGTTGCAATAATTAACTGTGATAATGTGATGCATTTGTCATACAGTTACTTACACGCCATCACAAGGTTTAATAATATCTTTGTGTGAGCCTGTTCTTCTAGTTGATTCACGGATGCCATATGGGGCTGCCATAAATAAGAAGATATGGTTAACAAAGTTTTAACTTTTAGTAGTTGTTTCAAAGAGACTTACGATCAGTAATGATGGCATCAAACAGAGGAGCCTTTCTCCACACAGGCTTAGATGCATCAGACACCATCACATCTAAATACAGCATCTCTGTACCATACTGCCGCAGGTTAGCTCTGATGTTCTCATCTGGACCTCTCCACTTCTGGTTTTTCCGACTTGACCGTCCTAAAAGACAGTCACATCATTATACATCAATTCAGATGCACGAATGTGAAAAAAGAATAAAATGTAAAACAATAAAAATAAAACATTACACATTGAAAGCCTACCCCTGCCGTGAATAATATTGTAATCAATGTCTGTTCCAAATACATAGGCTCCAAACTGTGAACAAGCGACCAAAAGGCTCCCTAAAAACACATAATAACCAAAGAAATACGTGAATAGTAGTGACAAATATTTAACTGTTAAAGGCACAAACAAAACATACCTGTTCCAACAAATGGGTCAAATACTACATCATTTTGTTTAACTTTTGCATGATTAGCCATGATAAAAGAAAGGCCAGCATCCATGCTAGTGTTCCCTATAAAGTGCCTGTTCTTTACACTGTGGGATCTAATCAGCTCTCGTTGTCCATCTGCAATCTGAAGGGTAAAAACATCCATTAAAAATTAGTGACAACTATTACTGTTATAATATCAGTACCATGGGGTAATCACTCGTCACAATTCTTTCTTACCCAACGGCCAAAGTACACGTAGTCTGGAAGCTCAGGAATGTTGTTGGGATCAGTTCCGTAATCTTCAAGCAGGCAGAAAATGTGCTGTGGACTTTTAAGGCTGACTGTTCCCTCAAAGGGGAGATACTCCATGTCCTAAAGAAAACATTTAAAAAGGTAATACTTTTAAAAATGCACATGCTAATATCAACATAATAAAACACACATACATCAATCCTTTTTATTCTTTCGGAAAACTCCAGAGTCTTATTAAAGGTGTACACATTGATTCTGTAGGTGGAGTCTTGCTGCATGAATGGACTCTAGAAAGAAAAAAAATTAACAATTTTGCATGTTTAGATTACATTAACATTGTTGGGCCTGACAAACCATGTTCTCTGCTGGATAGTTTAAGAGGGATGTTTTGAGTTCACTGTGTGTTCTTCCATGGCCCCAGAGTTCAAAGGCAGATCTGAAACATGAGTGAATAACTAAAACCATTTTCACAATCCAAGACAAGCAAACAGGAGAATAAATATAAAACGGTACTTTGCACAAACAGATCTAGCCATGACATGTTTAATATCTTCTTCAGACAAATCCTCCAAACACCAAAAAGGAGCCTGCAAATATCATAATTGTTATCCATTATTGGGAAGTGAAATTTATAAAATGATGGGGAAAAAATGCACACCTTTTCTTTGAAGTTTAAACTCGAAATGAATGATTTTCCACGGAGAGCGAGCAGGCTTTTAATCTCCTGGTAAAAAGTATAACATAAAACATCAGTGAACAATATATTAGAATAGACCTTATTTAAGAACTATATTATAAATGGCAACTGAATCAAACAAACAAGACGCAAATTAATATAACAGTTAATGACATCATTAAAATACTACATATAATCGTTATAATCCTTACCGGTAACCTGAAATCTAAATTATCTTGTGCAAGATGAAGTAAAAACTGAAAGCATGATCGACTTGTGTTGGCCGCCATATTTATTGTCACTTAAAAATAAGTCCGACTTGAAACAACGCTTTGACATTAGTACCACTAGTGGGTCACTCTCATGGCACCTTTTCATGAAGACATAATCCTGCAGTATGGATTTTGAGAGCATCATTAGTGAACCTTCCACTTAAAATGCAATAAAAACGTTTAAACCAGAGTCGGCTCATAATAAAAACTCAAGTCATGTATATATTTTGTCCTTAGTTACTTATATGTGATAAGTGGATTGTAATTATGATTTGCCACATTAGAGATAGTCCTACAGAGTTTATACTGCAACTGTCCCAGTACCCTAAAATAAGTAAGTATGACAAAGCAAAATATGGATTTATTCATACAATGTTTATTATATTTCATTCCAGAAAGTGCATAAGAACAATTTCATATTAGGCAATGTTGTCAATATATATCCCACAATACAATGTCTTTGGCAAGATAATAAATGTCATGCGTCATATCAGAGCAATGGAGCTGATTTTATAAATAATGGTCAATAAGTACTTGATTATTGGCTCACATTTAATTACATGATTGTATGAATAACAGCATATATGTGATTAATGATTCATATTAATGGGTAAGATAAAGGCTACAACTGACACACAGTCAACACAAAATCACAAAGATAATGCTCCAAAAAATGTTACTGTTTTGTATAAAATAATTTAAAAAATTTCACTATAATTGTAAAACACTACTTATCCTCATAATGCTAAAAGCTTCAATTTAGGCATTTTACGCCTTGAAATCAAAACAAGAAGCTGATCATTGATATAAAACCCTTTACTAATAAATAACACTTCAAGCAATTAGTTTGTACA
This sequence comes from Taenioides sp. WSHXM2023, assembly GCA_029959045.1. NCBI lineage: Eukaryota > Metazoa > Chordata > Actinopteri > Gobiiformes > Gobiidae > Taenioides > Taenioides sp. WSHXM2023. The sequence goes on along the minus strand of CM057088.1, from coordinate 20,228,959 downwards.
ATCAAAAGGCCCATTAAGAGGTAAGAGGTGTAATCATTTGACCCAGCACTGACACTTGAACAGTTTCACTGTCCAAGTGTTAGTCCACAGTTAGTTTGTCTCCCCCTTTGAGTTTAGCAGCTCTATCAGCTGATCTGCCTGCAAAAGAAAAACACATTTTGGTTAGACATTCAAGCAAAAACAACACAGTTTGATAATTAAAAAAGTTAACCATCTATAGTATTTTATTCAATAACTGCACTTGAAGTTACAATCTGTAATTACACTGGCCCCCTCTGTTTTCTTTACATATGACCAGCTTTGGCCTGACAGAAGAAGACCACAGACCACAGGTGAGCCTGAACAAATGAGGGCAGGGGTAAAGGGAGGAGGTTTCTCTCTCTCTGTTGCAAAATAAACTGCTCCATAATATTACAATACTGACATGACAGTGACATGTTGACAGTGATCATAATGCCCAGTCTGTATACAGTTTAAGTTACTCACTGTTATAAACCAGTAGGAGTTGATCTTGTACATGAGATGAGACATGTAGCCCATCTGACTGACAGGGGCCAGGACATGAAGGTGCAGATGCTTGACTGAACAGAACGGAGGCCAATGGAAACCAAACCTGTATGTATTAGACCTAAATATTAATACTCTGCCAAAAATAATTCTACTGTGGTTGAATTGACCCACCTTACATCACTGAGGTCTGTTATGTTCTCTTTTTCCAACATGTTCTTTCCCAAGTCAACCATTTGTTTTACTGAAAAATGCACCAAAGGACACAGTATGAGTTATTTGTTAGATGGGACTGGAACATTGTCTTTGAGTAGTACACACACCTAGAGGGACATGCTCTTTAGTGAGAGACTTGCAATTGCCAACATGTTTAGTCGGCACCACTAGGTAATGGTGTGGCGCTGCTGGTCTGATGTCTTTGAAACAGCTTAATTCTTCATCCTGGATAAAGATAAAAGAGTGTCATTTAAACACTGCCATTATACCTGCTTTAACATTTATGACAATAGATACATCATATAAACATGCAAATTTACCCATAATTTGCAGTAAAGTAAAGATGCCAAACGATGCATAAACATACATACAATTTGTAATGTGCAATAATGTATAAACACTGCACAGATGATAATGATGATTATGTTCTCTTTGGTTGTTTCCATTGGTCATTATTGACCGGCTAGAGCTAAGCTAGCTAAGATGACTGATATTATTCATATTTTCACAGCTGTCTTACATAGTGCAGTAGCTCCGTCCCCATTTCCTTGTTTATTATCTTGCAAAAAATACATTTCTTGTCATATTCCCCGGGGGCGTCGGGTTTAGATTTGGGAATATCATGTTGAGGAGATTCAGCCATCGTCCCGATAAAGCCGACCTGATAAATGATCCCAGAGATCATTAAACAGACGAACTCACGTGGCAAAAGCAATCGAGTGTCGAAAGAGAAGGCCAATGATCTTTAAAATGTCCACGAGAGGACGACATGAGCACATCTATTTGGAGGAAAATGAACTGGCCTTGACACAGAAAGAATATACAGGAAAAAAGAGACACGCTGTTGAATGTGGTGAGACCATAGACTCTATAAAGTAAATAAATAATAGTATAGTATAGTATAGTACAGTACAGTACAGTACAGCACAGTACAGTATAGTATAGTATAGTATAGTATAGTACAGTATAGTATAGTATAGTACAGTATAGTATAGTATAGTATAGTATAGTATAGTACAGTACAGTACAGTACAGCACAGTATAGTATAGTATAGTACAGTATAGTACAGTATAGTATAGTATAGTATAGTATAGTATAGTATAGTATAGTATAGTACAGTACAGTACAGTACAGTACAGTATACTATAGTACAGTACAGTACAGTACAATACAGTACAGTACAGTACAGTACAGTACAGTATAGTATAGTATAGTATAGTATAGTATAGTACAGTACAGTACAGTACAGTATAGTATAGTATAGTAGTAATGTGGTGAGACCATAGACTCTATAAAGTAAATAAATAATAGTATAGTACAGTACAGTACAGTACAGTACAGTACAGTACAGTATAGTATAGTATAGTATAGTATAGTATAGTACAGTACAGTACAGTACAGTACAGTACAGTATAGTATAGTATAGTAGTAATGTGGTGAGACCATAGACTCTATAAAGTAAATAAATAATAGTATAGTATAGTATAGTACAGTACAGTACAGTACAGTACAGTACAGTACAGTACAGTACAGTACAGTACAGTATAGTATAGCAAAAGGAGAAATTCAGTTTGTCAGCTGGACAAAAGTTTATTTGGTCGAATACGTCTCGCAGTAATATAGAGTAATATATAATATAGAGAGTAGTAATATAAAGTAAATATATAAAGCCTATGTGTGGGACTTGGAGGGACGGATTTATGTGATTTTTTTTGTTTTTATCAGTCGTAACACAGTCTGTGGTAACACACAGATAATATGTCTGTGTAATCCATTGATCTATAATGGTGTAATCCCTCAGTCACACAGGTAGGATCCATAGCAAAAGAAAAATTACATTTTTTAATTTTCTGAAATCTTGTCTACAGCCAAAGTCTCGATTCAATGACAAGAATAAAAAAGTGGGACACTAAATAAGTGGGCAAGGAACTGAGTCTAGTAAAAATAAACTTCCAAGATGGTGAATAGTTTAATTCAAGTCAGTGATGCACATACAGCTGCAGTTTTGCAGGTCTTCATGGTGCAGGAGTGCAATGGGGGTTTATGGGTTATTAAGTTAAATGTATTTGGTTGAATAGGCTGAGTTTGAGTATTATGGAACAGTAAAAATAAAAGTGAGAGCAATTAGGTGTGACCAAAAAGAGGCAAACTGTTAAAATTAATGTAATAATTTATTAATTACAGAAATTGTTTAAAAAAAAAAAAAAAAAAAAAAAAAAACACAACTAAAATGCTAAAATGGCTACAATGGTTAAAATGTTAAAAAATTCAAAGCAGAGTCTTGTCCAGACGGGGTCCAACCTGGGCACAGAGATCAGGGCGCCAGTACGGACAGATGCAATAGGCTACAAAAACAAGGGGTGAAAGGTCTACAGCAAGCAGCGGCACTTACGCAGCTGGCAGGGTTTCACCTGCCACTGGATTTCAGCCAGGTCCTATGAACTGGAATAAACATGCAAATCAAACGTGTAAACCAAAGGTCCCCAGATACCGAATCACAGGTCCTTCATTGGGTCTGCTTCTGTTCATATTATCTTAGATTTTTGGTAATAAAGATAACAAAACATAATAACAAACCAGATATTTTATTGTTTGGTTCACGAAAACTGGCAGTGCCAGCACTGCCTTTCACTGTCATGCACATGAATAAAAGACACAGAAGAATATAATAAATAGTTTTTTTGAAGGTTGCTTCAGTTTTCAGTCCATCTTTGATTACTATAAATAATGGAGTTTAACTGAATTTAACAATAAACACATGTACACTCACACAAACAGTGACAGTTTACAGTATCCCTTTTTATCCGTAAAGTTGTTTAAAAATACTGTATTAAAACAATGTCGTGCAAATTGTTATTATGTTAATATCAGATTAACATAGGTCTAGATTTTTATAGACTGAGTGTTGGACAGCTTATGAAAACACTCAGAAATAACTTGTTATTGTAATAAATCTTGTACTGTTAATACGCTTAGAAGCCTTATCCAACAGTTTCACTCTGACCGTTGTAATTTTAACTCCATAGTGGCAGGGGGGCCTAAAAGCCTGTTGTGTCCATGAGAAGCACAAACAGGACCCATTTCACAGGACTATCCTCATTGGTCTGTTCATAGCCAGACCCACTCCACAGTGAGGACTGAGCTCTCCTCGAGCAGGACCCACAAAGCTGAGCCAGGACCAGCTCTGTTTACTACAGTCCCTCAGTACAACCACAGCACCAGTGTTTTGTCTCTCTACAGATGAGTGCGATCAGCGCTGAACAGTCCACACCTCCAGTTCCTGTACAGTGAAGTCTTCATGAGTGGAAAGTGGAGCGTTGTGGAAAGTAGGGCAAGAGAAGCTCGAACCATGATACAGATCTGCATCCAACCACAAACCAAAGCAGCCCCTAGAGGAAAAAAATACAATAGGATTGAACTTTCAAATGATTTAATGTCACCACTAGAACACCCATTAGGTGCATGTGACTTGAAACACTTATTGTACTGTAAACACATTTATTTTTATTTTTTATTTATTTTTTATTTTTTATTATATATCTTAATCTTTTCTGCATGCTCTTACTTTATTTTTAAATAGTGATACTTTATTATTATTATTATCTTTTTTTTTTTTTTAAATAGTGATATCTCTACTTTATATTATTATTATTACTATTCAGTGTTCTATGTTGCACCTCATCACCAAAGCAAGTTCCTAGTCTGTGAATTGTGTTCACTGACAATGGCAATAAAAGCTTTTCTGATTCTGATTCTGATGTTGTAAATAACCGCATGTGGTTTTCCCAAGATAATTTTGCAAAGCCTTATGGTGATGTCAAAATCACTCTTTTACTGTTGTACCCTTTAAATGTTGGCTCCAGGGTTAATTAGCTGACAAATCATGTAATTCATATTTTTATAAGATATACAATACAAAAATTCTTGTACATACCCTCCTCCACCAATATGCAAAGACTCTAAGTTGCCACTGACGAAGTAGGAATTTTCACCAGTCCATTTGTACAGCTGAAAATAATAGGACAACATAGGAGACAATTAAGACCTATGCATCAGTAAAGCACTAAAACTAATATCATTTGTTACTAAAGCAGATTTTTTTACCTGAAAGTCAGGATTGAAAGTGAACAGAAAAGTCTCTCCTGTCCCATAGCAGCTGTGACTGACTCTGAAAGCGTCCGAGCTGAAGGCACCAAACACCTGTCAAGTAAAGACAAGCAACTGTAAATACCAGACAACCAGTTTAGCACACAATTATTGTTGGGTAAGATGCAAACCTTTTTGTGCATGTCTCTGATTATGAGGAGCACGGGGCTGTCCAGACCTGTCATGTTCCTGTACAGAGTCTTCAGGCTGCTCCCATGTATGGCAGTGCTGTAGACCAAATGCCACGGGTAACCCTGGGTTCTGGCTGGTAAATGAGCTGCAACCTGTTAAAAGGTAAAAAGTATAATTTAATGTACAAATATTTCTTTTGTTTTACAAATTCACAGTTTTATACAATTCTGATAATACTGTCAATAATAGTGCCTATCTCTAACGCTTTTTGCTTTTCGTAATACATACACAGTATATAGTTTTTAGATTTAGAAGTCATTCTGTACCATTTTACATTCCTTACCAGTGTCCCTCATTCCTTTTGACTCATGACTCCCTCATAACTTTTTCCCCTAAACAATTTATTGCTCTTACCTTTTCCAGGTGGAGATTGTCCAGCAGTAGACTCTGGTCACTCAAAACAGGCAGTGCATCCTCCAATTCCTCTTGGTAGTCTGGCTCGTCTGAGTCCTCGAAGCTGCTCATACTTGGGCGCCGCTTGGGTTTTTTCATTGTGATGATCTGAAAGAAGATTCACATGTGGTTAGTCACACTCATTTCTACAACCACTATTTACACTTGAGATACAGTACACTCAGGTCATTGTGGCACATCAACTACAACAAATAACAGCATCCATAATGTAATTTAAATATTTTAGTTCCTACCTCCACATATGGCTCAATTGTGCCCTTAGCATAATAGAAAACCTTTATATTGTCTAGCTGCAGCTTCATATTGAAGTCCCTGTCTTTTACTTATTCATACAGAAGCACATGTGCACTTCTATTATAACTGCCTAAATAGTTTCTATTTCACATGGCTTAAAGACTATTGGTTGGAAGTTCTAAGTCAGTGCACACCATTGGCTGGTTAACACCACAAAGTTTCATTTTCTTATGAAAACAGGGAGTGGGCGCTTCAGGAAGCATGCCCATATTTGGAGAGGGAACTTCCCATCAATACTGTTCCAGGTAATGAGGGAAAGTGCCAAAGCTGCCTTCATTTTCTTATATGTACAATAATAACTATGTTTTGCTCATACTCGGGTACCACAAATGAATAAGACTCTTAGATTATAACAACATACAATGAAAAATGAAAATGAAGTAACAGCACTCGTTTTGGCTACTTTTCCCACACTGAGTAAGTCTACAAGTATCGAAAGCTTTATGTTGACAATATGAAATTATTTGAACATTTCTTGCATGGCTCCTTCAGATATAATTTAGTTTTTTTCTCATTTTATTATATCCTGAAAAAAATACCAGGTTTGTGCATTATTTAATGTTTTGTTCTTCCAATTACATTAACGTCAAATTATAAACAAGATGTTATGTCCCAACAGTTTTTCTTAAAGTTATTTTTACTTGAGTAATAGTTTTTCCCAAATATTTCCCAACCACCTCTACTTTGTGCTTCTACTTGAGGAAGGAAGTAACGTTACTATTACTTTAGTACAATTTTTGGCAACTCTACCCACTTCTGTAAATCACAATTTTTTTTCTCATACCCAGTTTGTCGCAGCAGGATTCACAGAGTCTCTCAGGAGCTTGTCGATCATAGCAGCTTTGTCCTGCTCCACAAACAGATAGTGGTTGTGATTCTTTTCTCGGATTAGGTACCTAGGCTTCTTGGTCATCTTATTGCATTTTGTTGTGAAGTCTGGAGACCACTGTGAGAAAAAAGTGTAAAGGTGGTCCACCCTGCAAAGAGATGACACATGGGTTAGGAGAAGGCCAACGTCAGCATCCCAACAGACTCTCACTGCAGCACAGGAAGGAAACTGTTACAAAATACAAATTCCTTTCAAAGGCATTAGTCAGCATTTTATAAATAGGTCAGATATTTTATATAAATTATTTAAGGCGCATTAGGTAACTTTTCTGGTGGAGGATCTGCTACATGCTTGTCTCCATGAAGATATTATTACTTTCCCTGTAAAGTTACACAGCATGGCATTAAACATATCGTTCACATATTTTTATAAGGAGTTTTGTTGGAAAAAAAATAAAAAAAATAACTCTAAAAAAACCCTCAAAAACTTGGCTTGGCTTGTCTCTCCATATACAGTATTTAACGTGTAACTTGTAGACATGTTCAATGCTGATCAATGAGTTCAATGAGTTGCTTACTGAAATTACAAAATAAAATTTGAATACATTTCTGTACCAACATTTTGGACGACATGAAATCAAAGGAGGTTACAATGTAAAAACAATTGAATTACGCTCTTGGTGCAACTGAACTTTGGAAAGACTTGAAGTAAAATTTTAAGTTTGTAAATAAGAAAAAGGTTCTATTTTGATTAACAATAAGGTTGTGAACTCTTGTACTTACTCTCCGACACTGTAGGCGACTCCCATGGTTGATGCTGATGTTTGAATAGAAAGTTGCTAATAAAGATGAAATGAGTAGTTTGCGTGCAGAAAGAGTTCTGTCGGCAGCATGTCCACCAGGCACTACGGCCATTGCAACCCTTTATACTTCCAATCCAAATGCTGAGATAAGCCCTTCTCCATAACTCCTCCCTCTCCTTCCCAGTACAGCATGGTCCCAGCATGGCCTGCACGTATTCCTCGCCTGTTTCACAACTAAGACACAAAGCCAAAGTTGGTGACACATTAACTTGACCTGTGGTTCCTGTCCTGAGTTTTAGTGGCCTATGGTCCATTTGTGTCACTGCAGTGCAACAGAGGAGATGGCTCAGCACTAGATAAGAGCAGTGCTTTACAGTCCTCATATTTAGGCCAAACGTGCAGACATTTTTAACTGTATCACGGCAGAGCTCAGTCTGAATGAAGTCCTGGTATCAGTGTGAGGGTTTAGTCTAATTACAGCTTACATTACACTTATTAACTATTGTAATTACTTTTTATGTTGCTACTAGTCTCTTATATGACACAGAAATTATATGTATAGGTAACTTCAGTGATTATCAGTTTCTCTTTTTGATTATTTCAAATAAATATTGTACTACAATATCTCCACATAAAGGTGCACTTTGTAACTTTTCTCTATATTATTGCTTTGTCTCGAATGTTCTGTACACCACTAAACTCATCTATCTTGCCCAATTGCAAGTATTTGTATTGCTAAAAAAGCTTTTAAAACATGTATTCTTACTGTGAGTGAGATCGCCACGATCTGACCTCAATCTTGGCCTGGTAGCAATAATATTAATTCTTTACTATGGAACATTCCAGACAAAACAATAACATCTCCACGGAGAGACACTGTTGGCAGAGCCTCCTACAGAAAACCTACATAATGCACTGTTACTGTCTATCATTTCAAGGTTAAAACAAAAGCCCTTTTTTATATTCATGAGACAGCTATGTCCATGCAAATAACACTTTATTCTTTTAGGCAAAGATCAACAATCCTTCTTTTATTACTCTGCTGTGATTAGCTGATGGCTCAACAACCACTATTAAGATTAAATCACAACACCAGACCTTGATATGTTTGTTGACTATTTATAAATGATCAATAGCCAGTGCTGCCAATCAAGCTCCATCAGTTTACAGTGTCGTCTATTATCTCTAACTACTAATGTTCAAATAGAATCTCAAACTTATCTTTTTCTTAAACCTGTCTCTATTTTCTCTGTCAACAAAAATGTCTGAATCTTAACAAAGAGCTAATCCTGTTTCTGAGGCCTTCTCGTTGTCTACAGACCCCCTGCAATCGTCAGTGTTTCTCATTTGATTACAGGAGAGGGTATTAGTCTCGTTATTTAAACAAACTCTGATTCAGTTGCCATTACGTCATTTTTGTCACTTGTGTCTTACATTTCAAAACATGTGAAATCATTTGTAACGGCAAAGGGTGGTCAGAACATGAACGTTTATAGCCTAGTCAAGTTTATTTATGAAAGGGAATTGTTTTTAAAAGTTTTTTAAATAGCTGCTAAAGCCAAGCAAATGTCATGTGGTGAAATTTCAAAATAATTGCAGAGGATAGTGTGTCCAATACAAACATGGATTTTCAGTTATCATGTCAGGAGGAGATACAAGACGCTGTGAGGTCAGACACCAGTCATGACTTGCCTTTATTACAAAAGGAGACAAATTGATTTTAGAATGCATTCGGCTTAACTCAGTCCAGATCAATATATATAAAAGGTTTACATGCTCAAAGGCACATACAATACAAGTCACTTATGCGATGAAGAAAAATATTTAATGTTACATCCACTTGTTATAAAAAAAAAACAATCACAGCAAGAAAGCTGATATGAAGGCCATTTCTATCTTACAATTCAATGCCCTTAGAGGAGTATATTAGGTCTACAGGATGAAGTAGACAGTATAGTAAATAAGTAAGCTATGCACAGTTTAAAAGGCTATAAAAGCTGCTCAGCTTAATTCTCTCCCCCTTTTCAAGAAACCATCCTTTGATTTTATGATATAAATTTCATATTCTGGGCACAGACAGATCTAAATGTGGTCCATATTTGCCCCTTTTTTCAGATGCTGTTTTTCCAGATTGAGCTAGAGCTTGCACCAGAAGAGGCAACAGTTGATGACAGTTTAGGGCAGCCCATTAGCCTTCGTAGTAAATGTGTTTGTAAATATAAATGTAGTAAATGTGTAGATGCGTATTCATTAGCCTACTTTAACTGTAACTGTTGTGTGGGAGAAAAAAGGAGTAAAAATAAATTAAATGTAGGCTACATATGTGAATGTAGAAAAATACATTCTGTTACTGTTACATTAAATTAAATTATCTAAGGTTTTTAGATATTTGTAATATAACTCATTTTGCTCTGGGATGATGCAATTTAGGAATTTTGATTGTGTCACTGGCGTATTAGTTTTGTGCATGTTATGACAAAGCAAAATAAATAATCCATTGGTGTTTATCACTGAAAGAAACTGTACACACACTCTGGTCCTTTAGAGTGGATAGAAGCATGTTCATATTCACATTTTTATATTTCACAGATTCTATGGTAGGCGCTATAGTAAATATATATAGTAGATATATGTGTGTAGCATTTGAGTGCAACTTGGGACAATACCGTTACAAAAACAACTATATGTTTGTAGGTCACGGATGTGTGGTTTAGGTGCTGGGTTCAGATGGGGGATTTTTTTTCCTGCTTTCACTTGAATTTCCTTTAAGTTGTACATCCTCTGTCTGCAAACCGCTAATGTGCTTGATAAATGCTAATTAAATAATGTTTGCACTGAGAAATCAATCTAACCCCCGGATTCCCAGCACACAGAGTCATTCAAAGGTCTTAAAGGTGAAGGTTTATCAGGCCTGCATAGTCAAGCGGGGTTAGTGTAAATTTGAGATCTGAAATGCCTTAGTACTCTTAAATGAAATATCTTAACAACAAATGAGCTTATTACCTATGGCACAGTTTTGCAATATTGCTTAGGAGTACTTTTCATTGTGAATTTTACCAGTTGAAGTTTAGTAAAGTGAAAATGTTACTACTTAATTTAAGGAAAGGAATATTAGCGCACAAAACTAAGTTAATTGTTAATTGTGTATTTTCTGCTCACAGAGGCAAATAATGGACTTGTGGTTGTCATGGTAAATGTACTGCCTGCATTATGTGATTCTGTTCAGTTCTGGTTTAATATTTTATTGGTTGTATGAATGAATGAATGAAATGAATGAATGTTTTGTGGGTGTTTAATTTCTTTTGGATGTCCCTCCTGATGTCTGCTGTGAGAGCCCTGGTCCCTGTTTGGTGGCACTTCTACACTTGACCAATCCTGCCTGTAGTCGCCTCCCCTATTTAAGAAGATCCCCTGGACCTGTGCGGGGCTGCTGGCCTTTATAGCCGGTCTGACATTGTTAATTGAATGTGTTTCTCGTTTTCTGTCACTGTGGTGGCTCTGTGTTTCTGAGACACTAGTTGTCAGCGCTGACTTTGTGTTTGTTTGTCAAGTCCTTTATTGTATAATTATTTTTCTTCATTAACCTTGTGTAAAACCTTGTAAATTACCTTATCTGTAAATATTTTAGATCCCCCTTTTGTTAAATTTACCTTGTACATTCCTGTTAATTAAAGTACTTTATTTATACAATTTTTCCACCTTGGTTTTTGTTACTTAACCTTCCTTAGCCGAGCTGGGTCGTAACAGAAACACAATAACTAAATTAGATTACATATACATACATGTGGAATTATAAAATAGACTTTTCCACTATAGTGCTTACTCTGCATTTTGGTGCTAGTTAAGTTTAATAGCATTCAGTAAAGTAACAGTATGTTGCAACCAGGGGGTCCATAGCGTGGCCCATATCCAGGCACAAGGGTGCTGTGTCAGTCCAGTTAATCAGTCACGGCCCCTCACACAGAGAGAGAGAGAGAATGAGAGAGAAAGAAAGAAAGAGAGAGAGAGAGTGACATTTAATAGGCTTCATAAAGATTCTACAGTAAACTACATGAGCAGGAAAGAGATGCATGCACCAAAGACCACTGTAAAGGAAACTTTAAACCATAAGGGCCTTTCAGAAACATGTAAGTAGGTTTTTCAATGCACGGAAACTTGCACAAAACATCCAGTCAATAACTTGGTATTTAAGTTGGCATTATTCAACAAGGACTTCAAACTGATTTACGTTGATCTACGTTCCTACTCAACTCTCACCTATCATGATGATCTTTAGGTAAACCCCAAAAGGAAAAAAAACACAGACACAATTAAAATGAGTTTACACCAACCTTAGTCACACGAGGAGTACAAGGCATATCTCTCTGTAAGGAGGACCCACAACATGCTGGAGGGACTATGTCTCTCAGCTGGCCTGGCAACGTCTTGAGGTCCCCAAGAACTGGAGTGAAGTGTCTGGGGTGAGGAAAGTCCGGAAGTCCCTGCTTAGACTACTGCTCCTGCGACCCTGAATTAGTATAGGAAGATGGATGGACTTCAAGCTGCTTTAGAGTGCGTTCCCACTTTAAACTTGGGACTAAACTGAGACAAAATCAGGGACTAAACCAAGACTAGAACAGGACCAGCCCAAATCTACATTACATTTAAAGTGGCCCAAAGCAAGTGTGAACATGTGTCTATCCCATCATATATAATTTAGTCTGCACAATGTACGAACTGCAGCCCAATGTAATCAGGAAGAGGCAACAGATATCAGAGCGTAATGGTTTCAATTAGAAGCATAAATTATTTCAATTCAATCTATACTCCAGATAAGTAATGTAATGTAATGTGCTTTTTATCTGGCTGTTTATGCCACTTGAAGACCATACTGTACAACAAATATAACTCACATAAATGTAGAAAAAAATAAAAGAAAGAAAACTAAATCAGCCATACAGTAAACAATAATGATATATATAGTTTAGGGCACAAGGGTGAGGCATTGCAGGGAATGGGAACCCTGGTACCTGGTGCTTAGGAAGCTTCTGATTCTACTATAAGGCCTGCAACTATATCACTATATTGTCACATTCTCACGTGTCTCATGCAATGAAATATGTACCACATATGAGAAAGAGGGTGGGCATGGCTTTACTACTTACTTTGTCCTAAATCTTTCCTATAAATAAGGTCGAACTATTAGGTGACACTTCAGATCCTGCCTTCTGCATGTTTAGGTAAGTTTAACTTGTAAATACACTCATTTCAATTGCTAAATTATTTCAGAATCAATTATTTTTGGCATTACCAACACTGCTCTTTCAGAACAATGCTGATAATGCATAGCGTGGTCCACTGTGTCCAAATGATTTCTCTTGTGAATTACTGAATTTTGTCTTTGTTCCAGACTGGCCGTCATCGCACAGTACAATGATCCAGTGTTGCCACACTTTTTGTCAGTTGTGTATCCGGCAGTAAGTCTAAACAAAAGGGAAAAATGTTTAAGTTAATATTTTTGTATTTGCAGACTTTTTATGTTTTTCTTTCATGGTCTGTTGTTTTTCCATCAAAATTTAGTTTAAAGCAGCTGAATACATTTTATGTGAGGAAGAGCTGAGTATTGTTGGAGCTACATAACTTTATTTATTAGGGTCAAAAATCAACATTTAAAAGTAAGTATGCAAGAGTTAGCTACAGAGCTATTTCCTGTCTCTAGTCCCTGGACAGATGTTCACTTTAATCCTAAAAATAAGTACTTTACTTTACTTTACTTTAAGTATTTTCAAACCATGCATGTCTTTACTGTTATGTTCTTATGAATATTATATGTGCAGCTTTAAACTAAAATTATAGTTTAAACTAACTTTAAAAATTACAGTTTAAACTAATGACATAATTCACACAAATAGGCCTACTACACTCATACAAAGCATACAGTGCACATGGACAAGTAAAATGTTTTCAGTATTTGTACAGATGCACAGTTTACTTAATACAGGCCTAGTAATATTAGCACTTCTATACCAACAACTTCTCATTTTTTAAATTTGACTACAAAACACCACTTCCTCCATCTTAGAGTCCACTAACTTCACTACATTTATTTTAATCCTCAACTGTTTTGTCTAGACAGAGTTACATATTAGTATTGTTTATGTAATGTTCACAGATGTGGTACTAGACTCCTTTTCTAAAGCCGTTGGAGGTGGGTGTGGCGTCTCATTTGCCTCCAACATGACCAGACCAGTCACTGGAGTCAAAGTTTGGAAACACTATGACGACGCAGGCTGCATCAATAAAATCCACCGCACTGGAGGGTGCATTTAGCATTTTACTACATCCTATAACTTCTGTTTAAGGTGGCTTGTGTTTTGAACAAACTGAACATCAGAGTGGTTTTAATTGCAAACATAGCATACAGCACCTGTATCAAATATTTCTGACACAAATTTATATTGCTATTTTTCTTTACAGAATCCAGTTGCACTATGACACTGAATGGTCAGATGTAACGGGGCACACAAACGGCATTCATTGTCCGGGTAAGACATTAATGTGTATTAACAGCACCTTTCTAGCAATGGTGAAAGAGAATTGCCAAAACATGTTCTTAAGATGTGAAAAATAAAAATATTTTTAAATGTATGCATCTGCTCAAACTTGGAGAAAGTAACAAAATTAAATGTACGTATTTTAGTAATATACCAACATACTTTTTAACATGAAAACTTTTATCTCATTGTCTGCTTACATATCCAAAATGTGGCATCTTAATTGTAGTTCTGGTGATTGTCCCATACAAAGCAAAAAGCAAACTTTTAATTACATTTTTTACGTTAAAGTCTGTCAAAACACCTGTATTTAAATGAACCTACCCCCATTAATGCACTGATATTTTACAACCTGTCCTGTATTGTTTGACTGTTTTAATTGTGTTTCTTAATTGTTGTTTAAACGGTGTCCTTGAGTGCCCAGAAAGGCACCTTGAAATAAATATTATTTATTATTATTATTATTATTATTATTATTATTATTATTACTGTGTAACTATTCTGGTCGCCTCCTGCTTGACTCCATGTTACAGGTCAGATCTATGGAGAAGTGGACCCGCACACAGAAATAATCCATGTTTTTTTTGCAATAAATTTACACAGTGCACCTTTAAATTAAATATATAATGTTGCATTTTTAGCTTTCGTGACGATACGATAACGAGAGAATCTATTTCTTAATATTTGTGACCTCTAGAGGACGTTCTCTTATTGCTGGCACAATAAATGGGGTCTGTACACTTGTCAAATTTGCATTATTCTATTTTACATTGCCCATAAGATTCCGCATGGGGGCGCTGTTGTGTTCTAGGATGCCTTTAACTTCTATCCGGTGCATCCTGACTCAGAGATGCAGATGTTAAGTGGACGATTCAATGGCACATGCATCTTTTCTCCGGCTCCTCACTGGGGATTGCCCTACGAAGACAACAACAAATAAAACCACATGGCACATTCAACCATATAATCTGCAAATGATCAGAAGTTAGATCTGAATAAACATTAGTTGTGTATTCTGAATTTCTTGTCCTGTAGCCTACCTCTTGTGAGCTCCTCCAGTCTTGGTAGCTCAGGAAACTGCTGCAGGCGTAGGACAGAGTGGTGAGGAAGGCAAAACACTGCAAACACATGTACACAGTTAAATAATATTGTCATATTATCAGGTAATGCATTTTAGTTAAACATTAAACATTAGTCCTCTTACAGCTGATGCAGCCCAACATTTGAAATTGTGGCGCCCTCTAGTGGCCTCATTCACAGTAGCAGTATTCACCACGGCTGCTATCAGGTACAAGCCCGTGGCAGAAGCGTCCACACAGAGGGACTGAGGACACACAGCAAGAAACATGGAGGTCACTGACCTGTGTCTGTGTGCCCATTTACATTTAGATAAAATAATACATGAAATACTGCGAGTCATTTTAGTTCCATACAGTGTTAATGTGTGAATGGTTTTGTAGTAAGAGTAGCAGCAAAAATCAATCAAAAATACTTCAGTATCATTAGTTATTATTTGTGACCTCCAGACGGCGATGTATGTCATATATGCATGATTACAATCAGTATTTTCCTACTGGAACTTTTTCAGGTAGTTTGGATTGAACTATAACATAAGCAATTATATAGTTTTTAATTGACCTTGAGCATAAACGTAAATTGATAAAAGTGATTAAATTGAACTGAATAGACAGTGCATAAATCACAAATATGATCTTAAGAATATGATCTCTGAAATTAAGAAATTGGTTAATTGATTCCAGTTCAAAACTGCATAATTGATTGTCTGCTGCTTACGGTAGTTTATTTTAGTTTATTTATCAGGGACAATCCACATAAAAACATTGACCTACACAAAGAGGTAATATGTTTAAGTTAAGTTAGCTCCTCCCTTCAAGCAGATATAAGGCAGTGTCCACCAGCGTCTGACCAGAACTGAAGAAGCAGCTTGGATGAGCTGAGAAACGTATTCGACCAAATAAACTTTGTCCAGTTGACAAATTAAATTTCTCCTTTTGCCATGGATTCTACCGGGACGACTGAGGGATTTTACACTTATGTTTGTGCCAGGTTATAGCAAAATTGCTCATTTCCACCGTCAGTCCCTGGACTGGTTGATATCATAAACTGTGTACATGCCAGTACAGTACAATGTAGATTAATGCAATGATTCATCCATTAAATCATTAAGTAAAACTAGTCCCAGTGAATCTCAGTCACCACATTCATACAATATACAAGTGTCACCCTACAAGTGTCACGCTGAGTATTATTATTATTATTATTTTTATTGTAATATAAATATATACGTGTGTGTGTGTGTGTTTGTGTATGTGTGGTGGAGATGTAGGTGAAAAAATGAATTTTCAAGCATTCAGGTAGGACAATAATGGATGGACTGGAAATACAGCTCTGGTTAAGCTAATGATGAGGGGACACCGTTATAACATGGTTAAAAACTCATTAAAGTTGATTATACATAATATGTCTTCTTTAAAAACAATGTGGCCCTCACCAGTGTAGTCCAGGGGATGTGTGGGGCTCTGGTTGGCACTCCAGTCACGTAAATGATAAACAGACTGAGGGTGAGAATCCAACACAAGATGGCGACAAACATCACCCAGCAGAGAGCCGGCAGGTGGAAATAATCTGTACCTCCAACTAGGATCCACACCAGGAGCCCGAAGAGCTGCAAGAGAGTTACAAGTGAGCTCTGCTGTGGTGCAGTACTCAGTTTTGATACTAATGAACAAGCGGGATGTAAAACTTCATTTCCATAGATATCAAAAAGCTCTGACGTGATGACATCATAACTGCTTAGAAAATTTATTTTATTTGCCCCTTAAAGGGGAAATTTCAATATTGCAACCGAGAGTAAATGAATGTCAGAAGAATGTCAAAAATCAAGACAAATATTTAAAATAAAAGATATAATTTAAAAAAATATATATCTTTATACACTAAATGATACATTGATTCAAAGATTACCATACATTTGGTGGGTTTTGGGTTGATGAAAACATACCTTTTAAAGTCCTTTAAAAAGACTTATCTTCGAATCATGTAACTGTTTAAAATCTAAATTATCATTTTATTATAGAAAAAAACATGTATCCCATTGAATTACAGAAAAGAAATTGTTCAAGCTACCTTTCTTTCTGTATTAGATTATGTAAATATAATAAACACTACTATTCATTATTATTCATTATTAGGCCATGAATTTAAAACCCATCACACTATGAAAAAGTAGGCTGGCCATCGCTATCCATCAAAAGAGAACAACCTATAATCACACCTACACTCGTTCTGAATGTTTTAAATGAACCTATGCTGTTTTGTATTATAACAAGACAATCATGAAAAAGAGAGTATGGTCTCATTGGGCCCTCACTGTATAAATAAAGAGAAATTAAACTGTCAGTAAGAAGTTCAGGCAGGATTGTGCCGATGCAACCAATGTACAAAAGTCAATACACATACAGTAACTATACTGTTCATTTTGGTAGCTCAATTTAAAGTGAAAAACAAAATGCAGTAGTTACTAGCAGTAGTCTAGAAGTCTACTAGTGATTTTAGTTTCAGTGGCGACTGATAATACAATCTCAAGATCTGATGATATGTTATTGACTGGCTTTTTGGACAAATGTGACATCTCTGTTTTGCCAAAAAAGAAGAATAAACAATTGTATGTGACCCACAGCCAGACTCTGTTTACCGAAAGCTTTTCCTTTAGCTGCTCCAGAGAGGAAGAAACACATTTAGTAGGAATTTGAATGTTGTTTTCGATTATTTTTTCCCCAATTAATCAAAATTCATAAAGATGGGAGGATATGTTAATGATCGTGATGAACTTCTTTTCTGTACAATCTTATGAAATAAAATTTACTTTTATTTTTACATGAAACATTAATTAAGATTTCCATCACACTTACGATTTCAGCAATCAGAAGTAGTCCCTTGGGGGTCATGATGACAGGTTGGTTAAAAGCCAAAGTGGAAATACTATTTTGGGGTGATACTGGACCCCTCCAGGTGGACCCCACAGCTGCCCTGTCCATGGCTCTGATCTCTACTCAGCCTCTGTATGGATGTGGATGTGGACATTGTTCCTGTTACAGAGGAAGTCCTGTCCCGGAATCACACAGGGACGCCCTTGGACTGATAAAGTCTTTTATTTAGATCTTTCTGATTGAAGGAAACGTGAGTTTTTAAAGCTTTTGTTTCTCTCACACAAAATCGACTTGCTACATTAACTTAAAATATAAATATTACTTCTCAACTGGACGAATAATTTATTTGTTAAAAATGTATTTCAATGTATTTCAACTTCAAAATTTCTGCAGTTACCTGTTCTACTGTCAGCTAAAGAGAGTTTCTTCCACTAGGGAGCAGTATATACATACAATAGAGCAGTGATTTTTAATGAAAAAGAGTTTTTTAATATTTATTTGTGTGTGTGTGTGTGTGTGTGTGTGTGTGTGCGTGTGTGTGTGTGTGTGTGTGTGTGTGTGTGTGGGTGGGTACTATTTAATTATACAAATAATAAATAAACAAAATTGTTGGGGCATATTTGTGATTTTAGCTTTGATAATAATAATAATAATAATAATAAACTCAATTTATTGTCTCAGTGGCTTACTTAGTAAAGCGATTTCTTTGCAGTCATCATCCCAGCAAAACATTTGCCTATGCCCTGATTCGTAAAACTCAAGCTTATAAATGCGCTTCCATCCCATATTCATTCACTCCTCCAAAAAACATCATCATGTCATTCAAAATTAAATTGTAATGTAAAGTATAAGGAGAGAGCCTGATTGTCAGTCTGCAGTGAAAACTGTTCCTTATTGAAAATGAATGGTGCATCATAAGAAGAAGCTGTAGACAGTTGAGCAGCTGATGTCTGGTGTCCAGGATAAAGGCGTTATTGTGGTCATTCTTTGTCTATAGAAATCTTCAGTTAGCCTAATGTTAATTTATCTCACTATTATTATAGTAGTATTATAGTAAAGCAGTAGTGACTCACTGCTCTTTTGTTTGTTTTTTATAATTTTTTCTGGACATTTGGCACATCCTGCCAGTGACGAGACTCTTTTGACATTTACTGAGTGGTCTTCAGATACTAGAATATTAGACTCTTAAATAAGGGGATCACAAACTTAGCGTGGAAACTCACGTACATAACATTTTTAAGTACACGCTTTACAAATGAGATTCCATTTGAAAAGGACCAGGACCAGAACAGGACATAACAAAGTCTACCTTTGAACTCAAACTGGGCTAATATTTGGACCAGAAAAGGACACATGTGACACATCTTACACAGACTTGGTATTGGTCCACACATGTCCTTGGAAATGACTGTCTTAGCAGGTCCCCATATGACTTTATAAACATGTCCACACACACCGATCATAAAACATGTGTGCAAGCCCAGATGCTGCACTGTAATTGGCCGCTGTGGCTTCCTGCTGTGGCAAAGATATTTTTAATGCTTAAAGACGCACAAACACACACACACACACACACACACAGCCTCAGCTGCATCAGCTACACTCACGACCATAGGCCTGTTTAACCACCAACCAGGAGATCGAAGTAAAATGATGGGGTTGTTCACTTGAACCTCACTGCAAGTATAGTTTCAATTTCCCTCTCTGTTTTGCTTGGACTCTTGTAGCAGGGCTGTGGAAGATGTCCTGAAATAGTGCTCTGGCCACATGATCACTTGCATTTCTACCATAATAACATTAACATGGAGGCAAGAGAAACTAATTCAAAACTTTAAAATCAGAAATGTCAGCATCTCATAGATAAACATTTAAAATTGAAACCACTTATTTATAATGTTAGATATTGCACAGGGCCTTAATACAGATACCCCAAAATGAAGTTTATCATTAACAATGACACATAAATCTAAATTCAAGATGGAACCAGATATTATGGAGGAAAATGCAGATTTATTGAAATGGTTCTGGAAGGTAATGACCTTCCATAACCACTGGTAACAGCATTGATACTGTCTGTATCAATGCTGTTACCAATTACTCAAGATACTGTTGCTTTACGACACTTTTCACAACTTGCATATTTGTTTATTATGGCACACAAATTTCAAAGGCCTGAACTGGTCAATAAACAGCTGTGATATTGAACCTCTGATGTGAGATCAATGTACGGCACTGTAATAATTTATTCAGAGTGAACTCTTCATTAAGGACCCATGAAGAAGAAGATGCACCTGCAAATTCAGTGTTGAGAAAGTGAAATTTTTTGCACCAAAACCTGAGAAACACACCACCTGAGTTGTATGGTGTGAAATTATGCCTGGGCTGTTACTTTTCTCAGTATTTTCTATGGAGTTTTGAATCAGATTATGCTATCATCCAACCATATGTGGTTATTGCTAACATAAATTATCTAAGCAATTTGTCAATCCTGATTCCTTGTCACTTGTAACCAAAAAGATAAAAACGTGCAAATATGTTCTTAACTTCCATTAGACTGAAAATATTATTTTACTGCTGCATACTATACCTCGCTCTCTGTCTTCTAAATTGATCCGGTATTATTGCTGAACATTATGGAATTAAGAGGGTGGTTTACTCAGTATTGTTTCTGAAGCTCTTTCTTTACTGAAGATAGAGTAATTGCTTTGTCTGAAATGTTCCACAGTATGGCATGAAACTTGTCTATGGAGGCTATCAGGTGCCAGCATCAGGCCAAGTTACAGGTCAGATCTGTGGAGATCTGAGCACATTCACAGTAAGAATTCATATTTTTGAGCAATAAAAACACTTGCAACTGAATTAATGCAGGGTGAGTTTAATGCTATCCTGTGGCACATTCCAGGTAAAGCAATAACATCTCCATGAAGATAACCAGGTAGAGGACCCTGCACCTGAAAAGTTACAATGTGCACTTTCAAGGATATTTCTTTCTTCCAAAAAGGTAATGTTTTGTTTCTGGCCTTGGACAATCGTTTACTTTGGCCTTCCTTCTCTGTTAGAGAGAGTAGAGATAGACAGAGCATTTGGAGGGAGGGAAACAGGGGGCTGAGGGTGTAGAGATAGAGAGATTGAGAGAAAGAAAGAGAGAGAGAGAGAGAGAGAGAGAGAAAGAGAGAGAAAGAGAAAGAGAGAAAGCGAGAGAGAGAGAGAGAGAAAGAGAGAGAGAGAGAGAGAGACAAAGAGAGGTGGAAAGGAAGGGAGGAGAGAAACAGGGAGTGAGGGAGAGAGTGGAGAAAGAGAGAAGGAGAAGGGCGATGGATGAATCAAACACTAGCCCCCTGCTGAGTGGGGAATGGAAAGCTGCTGGCACCCACATGAATATTTCAGCAGCAGATATAACGCTCCCTCTCTCTCTGCCTCAGTCTGTCACTCGCTCACTCCGTCTCTCACCTTTCTCTTCCTCCTTCACCCTCACACCCATCTCTCTGTTCTGCCTGCCACAGTGGACGATCATAATGAAGGAGAGCACAATTCTGGGTTAATCCAAAACAATAACAACTGAATGTTCTGTGCAAAAGTTTTTGTACATTCCTTTTTTTTTTTAAATTCCCTGCAGTAGCGATTTTAGAAAGATTTTTGCATAATTGAAAAAAAATATATTTACTAAAAGAAAAAGGCATTTGTTTCTAAAATAATACTGTGAATGAAATTGTAAGAACTTTGTTTGCTTTTTTATACACACTCAAATTGTTGTACACTTTTGGACTGGAATTGGTCACATATATTACCTCCCAGACTGACCCACTTGTACCCTCTGGCCTGCAGTAGTTTGACAGCGAAACCAAATACGTAAGAATGGAAGAGAGCTCCTCTAGAGACTGTAATAGATTTTTAAAAAAAATTCTCAATAATTATTCCAGTCTTTGGGAAAATGCTGTTTAATTTTAGAAACAACATGGTCTTTTCAAAACACATACACACATTCATACACCCAACCAAAAAGACTGGCTTTTTTGGAGCCACACAACTATTCACATATTAGTAGTACTGAAGTAAAAATGGCTCTATATTTTGGCAGCAACAAAGAATAATAAATTGTGCCAGAATTCTGCCAACAGGAAAAGAGGACACTGAAAAATGCAAAGCAGTCCACTAAAATAGCATTAAATAATATCGCAACTAACCACAACATACCTCAAAAGCTTTAACACATTTCATTTTGGATTTTAGTTAGTAATTAATAGAAACATGAATCTTCAATTCTGTGTTTAGAGATGGAAAAAATATATATATTTTGGTGGAGACTGCTATATTTTTTCCCTACTTTATTTCGATTTGGCTCTTATCATGCAGCACCAGAAACAAGAAACAAGTAAACAGAAACAAATAATTCCAATGTTGATAATGACGTCTCAATCACCCACCAGATTCATGTGTTAGTTTGCCAGCACAGAACAGAACTCATAAATGTCAGGAGTAAATGCTTTTTTCTATTTTGCTTCAAAATGCTTACAATAATATAAAAAACAAAAATTCCTTGCAACATTCAACGCCTGCAGTGTATGTTTACATAAGTGAGCTCAGGAAAACAGTGTATATTTATGACTATTCACACTAAAAATAGCTGGTGTATGTCCTTGGTTCTGACCGTCCAGCCAAATGTACTTAAAGTAACTCTTCATTTATCAGCGATGTGTTCAAGTGCCCAGTCTGGAGCTGGTGAGTTTTTCCATCTGGAGATACGGCTGTCATCACACTGGCCTCAGAGATTGCCTCGGGACAAAGATATGGACCAAACCCCGATAGATGTGCTGCTAAATATGAGGGAGAGTGTGTGTGGTGAGCAGATAAGAGCTAATAGGTCTGCTATATTTGTAACTTAAATTAGGTTTAGTATGACATTTTTGATTTCTCAATTGACCAAGCTGTAGCTGGATGGGCACATTAAATGATAATTATATAATCTTCTATATGCATGTCTGATATGCTACTGCCATACTGTTCATGTACACATGCTTTAGTTTCACACAGATTTCATTGCAAACACTCTTTTAAAGATGCACTGTGTAACTTTCTGGTCTGTCACCATGCAGATTGTTGCTTTGCCTGGATTTTTTCACAATTTAATATTAAACTTACCATTTTCCATGGAGAAGAGCACCATGGCAATTTACAGATCCGATCTGTGGAGAGGTGGACCCGCTTACAGATTCACACTAAAATAAATAATGATAAGGCTGAATTCATCTTCATACTTGGAGGAATAAAAGATTGTGTGTTAATTATAGTCGAAATGTTGAGCCAGGCTTGGTCAGGACATTGGTTGGAGAATTTTTCCTCTTGTCACCAGACACAGGGAAGAAATTCCACATAGAAATGCTCGGGCTGCCCAGGGGTTGAACCCAGAACCTTCTTGCTGAGAGGCGAGAGCACCAGCCTCTCAGTCCATATACATTTCTATATTCATGCATTGTATTGGTCAGTCAGCTGTGTCCAGGTGGTAAATCGCCTCCTCTCATACACCAGTGGACAGCAGCCTGCAGCAGCCTGATAACATAGGAGTAAAGCTGTGGTGTCCACTTTACTGAGCTGAACTGTGTAACCTGTGGAGCATTATGAGTCTGTGAGGGTCTGTCTAGTGAGAGAATCCTACTGCCAAGGTCACCAACTCCTCTGCAGTGGTCAGACAGGTCAATCCTCAGCACTGTGAGGGTGAAAAGGCTATACATACAAAATACTGAGGTCAGGTCTATGAATGTATTTCATTTTTTCAACAACAAATACATTTATTTATACAATTTTTGTACACTAGCCGTTTTATGATTCTTAGTAGCAGCAAATGCCACTTTTTCCAAATAGGATGTGAATGGTGCAAATAAATTGCAGTATCATGGTGTTAATTTGCATGTGAATGAGGTTAAAGGGCCCATATTACCCTGTTTCCTAAGTCAATAATGTGTAATATCGGACCTTTAAGACAAATTAAGTTATTTCCTAAAGGCACATCTTTAAACTCTATCCACTTGTAGCGTGTTTCTGAGTTCCTTGTTAATTAGCGCTTATTAATTTTCTCTACATAACCTTATACTATAACACAGTAGCCACTAAATAACCAAGTAATTGCTTGTAACTGTAATCTCAACATATTTTACGCATACTCTTTATCATTTTTCAAGAAAATGTATGTATTTTTCCATATTTCTGTTGTTTTTCTTAAATTACACAAAAATGGCCCTGTATTAGCTAGTCAGGTTTATTTTGATAGATGGTCTTTGTTTTTTCCGTTATGTGTTTGTTCAAAAGCACCTCTGAGTGATGGGGAATTCCTCAAACTTTACCCATAATCCTCAAACATGAACACTTGGCTAATCCTCCAGGTACAGGTCATCAAATCACAAACCAGGTCCACTATTCTTGACAGCCCAGTGGTATTACATGGGTCAAATGCAGACAAACCTTCCCAACTGGAAGAGCATCCAACAAAATGCACTTATGGGTAGACCTGTTACGATAACAAATTTTCAAGCACGATATATCGCTAAAGAGAAATATTGCGAGAAAGGATAATATTTTATGCCATTGACACAAAGCAGGATAAATCCACCAGCAGGATAAAATGCATGAAGCAGAAGGAACCAATAATTAGCCGTAGTTATTTATTCAGTTATTAACACGGAAGTTGGACCAGACCAAATCCCTCCTCCTCTTCCTTCACTAACGCTCGGAGAAGCAGTAATGATCCATGTATAATGCAGGGCTAATGCTGATGTCTTTCAGAGTGATTTTAGCCTGTGTCTGCTTAAAGGCCATCACTGCGGGCCATCAGCACAGCACTGGCTCAATGTAAATGTCAGCAGTCTCTCAGAGGGAGACAGTACATCCTCATATGTGTGTGCGTGCATGTGTGTGTGTGCGGGTGTGTACATGTGTGTGTCTGGTGTATGCTAGGCCCATAGGACATAACAGTAGAACCAACATTGTCCAGTGTGTTGACTGTAAATATTTATATAAGCTTAAACCTCCAACATTGATTCCCTCTATCTCTGACTTCTATTGGCAGAGATCACTTACAGACTCTACCCCTTTTAGCACAACCAACTATTAATAATTCATGTTTTAAGAGGCGTCGCTGTGGATTTAACAGTTTTTAAATATTCATATGATGTGCTATTGTCTGAGTATGTGGGAATAAGAACATCACAGATAAATATGATAAATTTGATACTATGTGTAAGTCAGTGTTTTTATTATTTTAAAGCTTGACACCAACAAGAAATGTAGATTTGGTCTGCACCCCGACCTGAAGACCAGACCACAATTGATCTAATAAAGATGGTTTTCAGGGGTTTGCCAAACTGACATTTGCATAAAAAGTTAGATTAGAATCTTAAAATATGTACTTAAAATATTTCTCTAATGGCAACATATTTACATGATTTTTTTGGTTAGTATTTGTGGAAAGTGCTAATTTCTTTGGGAAACATGTACTTGAGTTGATATTTCCAGCAGATACTAGAGCCATCCATCATTCATCACAGAGCGTTGGCACGTGTCATGAACCTTGAACATACAAATCAAATATTTACAAGTGTGTATGGGTCTAGTTTTGATTTTTCTAGCCCAATGTTTTTTTCATATGCATACTAATGTAGCATACTAGTTTAGATCTCATTCTGTTCAGTATATGTAATACTTGTAATGTGCAATACATTATTTAAATGTGTAGAGACAAAACAGGCTTAAAATATAGTGTAGTTCTTGTTGTGCTGCCTATTAAAAACTGCAACACCAAAAATAAAATAACATTCTTTTACCACAGTGATCCACCTGCCCGCCCATCTCCACAGATTTTGGTTGATGGTTTTGTGGATGAAACTGAAATGGATTTTTATGTTTGGCTGGGCTTGAGAAACTGCACTGAAATATGTGTATCTTTTGAATAGTTAAAAGATGCCAAAATGACCAGCATAAACAGGAAATAAGTCTGAAACCCATGACTACTAGTTGTATTTGGTTTAATACAGCATTTGTTCAGCTATAGAGCCAGGTTGAGGTTGTGTAAAAACATTTGGAAACTGCCTCTCCAATCCTGGGAGTACATAGCGTACATATATGGGGCCTGATGGAGTGTGTGGCATGCTGGGTAATTCCTCTTGACAATGGCTTTCTCTGAGCCCATAGAGAGTGAATAGGAATTAGAGTCTATTCAGCACCACGCCCAAAGGTCTGACCCCAGAGAGTGTCACGTTCCTCTGAGGCGGTTTTGTCCTGACTTCAATCACATTCTTCTGTTTGAGGCTCACATTATCTGTCTGTGAAGAAACACTGCAGCTCGCCTATCTGCCCCTCAAGACGTTTTAGGCTATTGTGTGGGGGTTTGTCTTTGGTTTTATTTCAATAAAACAAAATCTGAGATGTAAGAAGTGGTCAATTAGATTTACTCATAAATTCAAATTTAATATAGTAGTTAAAACATTATTCAATGACTAACAACAAAAACAAATAAGATGGGGGAATTGATTAACAAAAATAGAGTATCCCTATAAATTAAAGGATTTATAAGCACAAAAATAAATAAGTTGATTAAGATTTACATAATTGTGTACTATACTGTACTATATACTGAAATCTGCAATTGATCCATCTTTGCCCCCTCTTCAGATCTTGATCTAGGCTTGGTCAGGATAATTTTAGCCTATTGTGAAGGTTTTAGGCCAAGGTTAAACAGTTAAGAGAATATAAAGGCTTATAAATGCATCCGGACAGCCTTTTGAGACTCCTGAAGAGCTTCCTCAAACAGAAATGGGCTTGTGTCTTAAAAGAGTTGAAGAAAGAAAACAGGAGACTCCAGTCCTGCTATCTGCTGCACCAGAGGAACTTCAGCCAACCCTAGAAGACATGGACCTGGACATGAGTCCAACAACCGTGTGTTATACCAGGAAAAGTATGGGTGTAGATGGCATTCACAGCCAAATTGGCAAGAGGAGGCAGGTTCCAAAAACCTCAGTGCCCACGACCCAGTAATCCAAACAACAAAGCATACCAAGGCCCATGGAATGGGGGACCAAATGAAAGAAGGGACAGACATAGACCAGCCACAGACAATTGCTAATATGAATAACAGGCAAGGGACGTACCAACCTACCAATGTTGGTGCATTTCCAGTTCCTCAGGCACAAAAATCTAGTCCTAAACCAATGCAAAACCCATGGAAACCAAGGCGTAATATAACAAAAGCAGGTGACTGCTTTTGGTTTGAAATGCCAGATGACAAACCAGAGGAAGAATTCATCTGCAGACCACTGGCCTATTCCTCACTGAATCAGACCTCAACAGAAAATACTAACAGAATAACAGAATGTTGTTCTTGAAAATAATCAAGTTTGTGTTCAGGCACCTCCAGTACCACCATAGAATCTTGAACTAGAGGAGGTGAGAGGACCTTTAGTGCAACCAACGAGGAGAGCAAAGCATAAATCTGCAAAGGCAGGAGAGGAACCTAAGGTTGAAATCCTCAGGAACCAACAAGAGAGGCTGGGCCAGAGGAGGAACCCCAAACTCCTAAAAAAAACCCCAAAAAACTGCAAGGCCAATTAATCCAGCTACAGATACAGAGCACAGAACCTGACATGGCGAAAGTTACAAGGTACCTCCAAAATCTTCTGTATCGAAACCTGAGCCGGAGGACACCAAAACAAGTGTGTGATTTTACTGCGATATTCCTGATGAACCAGTCTATCATATCAGTCTAAGAGTTCAAACCCAATGGAGGCAAATGTCCCCTCCACTGGCCTAGCTGGGTTCAAATAAGGAAAGTTGTCTACATTGGACAACTAACCCAGACTACAGGACTCATGGCAAAGAAATAGGTTCAGGTAAGTTTATTTAGGTCCGAATTGGTAGAATTGGTTTCCAGCTGGAGAACACTGAGTGATTCTTTTAAACTGGAATTGCACTTTTTTGCCTTTTCAGATGAGAAAAATAACTTTCACCACTAGACAGCATAAAGATTGATTGTTTAATACGTTAAAATAAAGCAGTGTATGTATTTTTGTTGTTAAAATTGAATAACTGTTTAACTATGAAAAGCTCACCTGACAATAAGTTGAACCAGGGGGAAAATGTTAAATGTGTGTTTTGTCACAGATCATTATAACTCAAATTCTACACAAACCAGATGTTTTAACTGTAAAATTAGCCGCAAACAGTAACAATAGCTACCTTTGATGACCTCAAATAACATCTCAACCATTTTAAATACCATGCTTGTGGGAAAGGTACTAAGATGTGAATTGTGTTTTGACACAGTGTTGGTAATTGATTGGGAAAGTTACTGACATTTGTGCCAAAAGATTTAGACGGATGGTTGTGATCCCTACTTCAACTAAACACGTGTTCAGTCAGTTCCTCGAGTAACATAGCCCTTCCACCAAAAATGCTAAGCTCATGTAGCTCATGTAGCTCACTGAATATTACAAAAAGATTTTTGGATTTGGTCTATGTAATGTGGTGATTTGCAGATGCAGGATGGTTGGATCATATAGTTTCAATGTTTGACCAAAAGTGCTGAGAAAAATCATCTGCTTCCAAAGATTTCTGCAGTGTAAATAATAACATAAAACATGTGCAGATAACTTAATTCTCCAGCTGTGTGAATAACAAATCATGAAGATCTGGAGAAGGTTCTCCTGACCTTGATCCCACAACATGTCCTTGGTTAAAGTGCCCCAGTGGCAGACGCCAAATTCTCCAAAGTGAAAATGAAATAATTAAATATGTGTGAATTTAGAATACAAACTGTGGCACCCCCTCCATTATGTACAGTAAGTGCCGAATTGCTATCTAAATATAAAAACACATATACAAAGGTGGGACGATGCCAATTTGCTGCACCGCGGTCCCCTCTCAGGAGACTACAGAGGCGAGCAGCCACACCAACACTGGCAGTCGGCCCACAAACATGCACTCACGGCACAGTGCTGTAGGCACTGGACCATTCCACTAATGTGGTCTGAGCTGAACTTTACTAATCACTGGAGACAAGAAAAACCACATGAAGAACCACAACATGTAAAAGCACTGCCTCTATAACTGAGGTGCAAAGAGTGCTGTGTAGGACCATTTTCACCTTAGATTTAAAGAACTGTGTTCTAGCGCCAATGCAGTCTTTATGTAGCTCAAAACATCTTTGAAATATGATGCATATACTGTACGACTGAGGGCCCTCAGTGTGTTCAACTATATTGACTCCTTACAGCACTTGTTGCCTGTTCACCACAGTGCAATAAGACAGTTTTTACTGACTATTGCTGAATGAGATGACACTATTTTGACACATTTGCACATTTAGATTAGATTAAATTCTTGTTGGACAAGCAACGGGCACAAAAATACAACAACACAAGACAGCAGACAATAAACAGTGCAGTCACTCCACATCCACATACAACTTTAATCCAATAGTGGCAGTTATCATCAAGGCAATACAAACTTCTCAACCATCAGTATTTTCCAACACATACTGAACAGCATGTCTGGAAAAAAAAAAAAAAAATGCACATTATCATGCAAAAAGTTTAGATTAATTAGCTGAACTATTGCACTAGTATCCATCAGTTAATCCACATTACTTCTTTATTGCACATCTTACATGAAAATTCACACTAATTTCGTATGATTTAACAGTTTCACTTGGGAACCATGGAATGTTTATATCTATTCGACTTACAGTTTGGCAAGCTGTATTGTTTTTATAGCTTGAACAATGAGCTTTGAAAGACTCATTTGCAGTTTGATGAACAAATAAAAAATGAGGAGGAATCATAAAGACAGGCTCCTGGTCATAATGTTGTTGGGGTATGTTGTATATATTTTTTTCTTTACCCCATAAAATGCTGCTGCAGAGATGACGATTCACTGTCTAATCAGCACAGAGACTTGGGGACCATTGTCGCCACAACACAGCTGGCGGCTAACCTCTATATTCAACTTGGGACATTTTCAACCTGCAGAATTAAATCTGCTGATCTAACAAGGTTTTTTCCACACCTCAAATTTAAAACAAAAATGTGTGTACTTTCTGCCCATGAATGTGCCAATGATGTTCTTTGTAAGGGCCTGTAATGTCATTGTCACTGTTTCTGGTCCAATTAGTCAGTTGTATTGTCTGATTGGATGGCATATTGTTTCGGCGCAGTGTGTCTGGATATGTAGGTATTGTGTAACTTATTATGTGGGTGATGAGTATCAGTGTGGTGAAGGGGAGCATAGATTAAATGATACAGAGAGGGGACTCCTGCTTTTGTGACATTCAGGGGTTCAGTGTAGCTCTAATCAGCTCCACACAAGGCTGACTGCACTCATTTAGTCTCTCATTAGTCAGCAACAGTCAAGGCCACCAGAGCTACGGTGCCATTCAAATCAATCTTGTCTTTGCATTGGTTTGCCGCCTGGTAGACATGCAGTATTACTACTGAACATTCAACACAATGCAAGTTCTCTTTCACAGGTGTACCACAATCATAGAGCTAAACGCCAATACTAGGCAGCAATGCATGCTGAAAATATACTTATTTATTCAGGCATGAAACGTAAAGAGTGAGGTGGACAGTATCTAATATAATGTGGTTAACTCTGTAACAGTTGGTTACAAATTATGGTTTGAAAAATATGATGTCAAAATTTCATTCATGAAGATAAGTACAGCCACTAAGTTGGTCTATAAATATGTGTATATATATAATAATATGTGTTAACCTTGACTGCTGTGGTTAATTGTTATATTTCCTTTGTTCCTTGTCCAATATTATAGATCAGCATCAAACTATAAAACAATATTTCCAGACATGGCTTAAAGCAGAATGATTAACTCAGACAAAATCAATGCTGAAGGCTGTAAGGGAGCTGTATCACCAAACACTGCAGGGAATGTTTGTTGGATAGAAGGACAAAAGGCGATACATTTTAAGTTGGTCTATACGGCAGGTGGGTTGCTGTGGGATTTGTTTTTTTTCTAGACATAGGTACATGTACATGTTGTAAATATATATAGTTATAATATCTTTAAAAATCTGCATTTTTTAATTGCATTTATTTTATTTGTTAGAGCAACATTAAAGGAGATCATATGAGCAAAATCAAGCGTATTGAGCTTTTAACTACATTTTCCCTCATTAACCTTACTCAGAGTTGTATTTTGATCCTGTATTGTCCTGCATTCAAGGGTTGAGTGCTCAGAAAATTCTTATTTGCACCTATCCCCTTTCTCCGCCCACATCTAGTTGTGTTTATTTGAATGTAGTTGTCTCCAAGTTTGGGTTTGTAATTCCACATAGCCACATTAAAACACTAGATGACAATGTGCTGCTTGTTACAATGAAATTTCACTATGTAGACTTGGAGCCAGCAGCAGAGAATCACTTCTTCAGTTTTGAACAGGAAGTCAGTGGACCTGTTTATGTTAATATTCCACTTTAGTTTTATTGCAGTTTACAATGGAACAAAATGCTAAGTGAAAAAAGAGAAGGGGAAACCATTATAACTTGGCTAAAAGGGCCCATATTGTTATCTTATCTTGTTATAATGTTGTTTCCTCATCACAAATATACCTGGAGTTCTGTTTTGTTTCATTCACACGTTTAATACAAAAACCCTGCATATTTAGGCTGAGTTCTTCTCTCAAACAGAAAACACCTGTGTGGTAATACAGGAAGTGCTCCATTGTGTTTTTAAGCTCATGCATCTAGAACAGACCAGGGCTTTGGTTGACTGACTGGCCCGTTTAAGCTACTTTGGAATTACAAAATAAAGATATTTTATAATTTTACCTCATGCATGGACTGAAGCTGCATTGCTTTTATTTCAGAGGCGTTTTTTTTTAAATGACATTTTTTGTAAGGCAACCTCACTTTTTCATTGCTTAGTCATAACATACACTCTTACAGGGACTAATGAATAATTTCAATAAATCAATAATGAAATATTTGAAGAAAACACACAAAGATTAACTACCTCTGATTGTTTATTAACAAAAACACCTAAATCACTTCATTTCAAAGTGATTTAGCTTTTTTGTCGTTAACCTTTTCCCATCCAGCTTTTTCCCTACATTTTCTGTTTGGCATATTTGGCATGTGTTGAAACCAACGAGTAACCCACTCTTCTTTGTCGCCTTTTAGGGCTATGCAATTTATGCTTGACAAATGGGCGAATTATAGTATTAGCGCCCTCTGCTATTAGTATGGCCGACAGCCGGTAGACCGGACGGCCGTTCTGGACTTTTCCAGAACACACAGATTGCCAGTCCACCCCTGTACTCTTACCAGTCTTACCAGCTTGTCAAAACAGTGCTATTTACTGCTTTTTATAAAGAAATACAATTAATATTATGCAGAATTGAGTTAAGCATTTTGGCCCAGCCCTCCACAATATTCTATTTCTCACATGGCCCCATAGAAAAAATAATTGCCCACCCCTGATCTAGAATCATTTGATGATATCAGCCCTGGAATTGCCAATTTCTATTGAACTAAAGGTAAAAGGTAGCTGCTGACTTGAAAACTACTGCTTCATGACATCACAAGGTGGAACAGAGCATTTTGAGCTTTGGAGATGTAGACAGACTAATAATAAAGTGTTACTCAAACGTGTGAATGAAACAAAACACAACTCCAGGTATGTTGTTTTTAATGAGGTAACAACATTCTAACATGGCTTAAAGCTCACAAGCATCAATTTTGTGTAATATAGTGTAATTTTAAGTAAATTTGTCTCCTTTATAGAAACATCTGTTTATATTTTAAAAAATATTTGGATCTGCAATAATTGAGTCTGTTGAAAAACCCCTGTCCAAGCAAATTGAAATACCAGAACAACAGCATCTAATGATTAGCTGTCAGCATGTGCTTTTTTTGGCTTTCTCTCCATTCACGTCTCTCTTGTAATTTTACCTGCGCAGCCTCAGCTCTTGGCTGTCAGACAGGTGCTCCCCAATCTCTCTGCATGTGTGTGTGTGTTAATGAAACTGACTAATTCTTGCATACTGCTCCACCCACTCACCAACCAGTCCCGAAAAACAAATCAAATATGCATGCTCAGCAATTTGTTTCTCTTCGGCATTGGCCTTGTGCAAAACATTTTTTTTCCAGAGGAGTCAATTTTAGGCAATCATTGTTAGGCAATCATCATCAATTTTAGGCAATCATTGTTCATAAAATTTGTTTTACTTATAACTGCAGACTTTAAATATCAAAATATAGCTATGTTAGGTTAGGATTACTGCTAATTAAAATGCAGATTTCTTTTTGATTAGTTCTCCAGGGAATAAAAAATGCATAACCTTTTTGCTAATGACTGCATCCCTGGACATCTCACATAGATTTTTAGAAAGTACTTTCCTACTCTTTTGCTACCTAAAATGTATTTGTGCATTACTAAAAAGAATTCCACTGGTAGTTTTGTAATTTAGTCACATGCATCCATTCATTTTATTTTGTATCAGTCCTATCAAAGATGAATAAAGATCCAAATGATAGTATTGTCGATGCATGTTTATTGTCGGCTACATAATGTGTCTGGCCCCATTGTGTCCAACTCCCTGGATACAAGTGTCAAATACCTCAGTGTGTGTTATACTGTAAGAGCGTGGTGGGGGTCGTGTGCAGCCCCTGGGCGCTTCATTAAAATTAAAATGCATGTGTTTTGGGGCAAGTATCTGTGTGTGTTTGTTCCCACTGTTCACATAACTGTTTACATAATTGATGAATATGATAATGATGCAAGCTGGCACAGTGTTCATATGGCGGCCTGTTTGAGCGCTGCAGTATACAGGCTTTATGTTGAGGGCATTTTAACTTCTGGACCATTGACTTTGTTGTGACAGACAGAAAGATGTGCACGCTGACAACATATGGTAGTGGACTGAAGACCTGTGGACCCATGTGTGAGTTAGAAAAACACCCCCCTTATCCCCCCCCCTCACTGTTGGCATATGCTGTGTATGGTTGGCTGTGCGCCACTTGCCGATCGGACGCCCTGGGCAGTGCAGGGCACGGTGCCACCTGTGCCTCTGTCCCAGCAGCAGCTCCCTGAGCTCACTGTGCACCTGTGTCCACGGGAGCCATTCAAATACACAAACACATTACTATTATTATGTTATGGCCTACAAAAGTAAACTAGGCACAAATGTCCCGATCAAGATTCGCAAATACTTTCATTGATAATATATTGACAGTGTTTATCAATTATTATTTGTTTGTTTGTTGAATAGAAATATGCAAAACCTATTGTTTCCTAAATTAGATTATTAGCTATAGGAACAATATGCAATATTCAATATGCAAGAAACAGATTGATGTTATTTCAATCTGATGGAGCTGGTGATGTGAAACAAGAAAAATTGTACATACACATAAGATACTAGTATATAATGCTTTTTCTTTTAATCTATATCCTTGAATCCATTAATATTAGTAATACGATATTCATCTGCTCTTTCTGACCTATTGCTCAGAGGCCTACTGTGGTCCTGTTGTACTCAGGACAGTGGGATTATGAGGATTAGGCACTCCATAAATACATTGTGTCTCACTTACGTTTTAACTTATACAGTAGTACATACTCATACAGTTTTTGAGCCATATAGTTATTTATTTTGTGGCTATTTTACATCGCCAGCGGTTGTTAGTTTAAGAGAGCGATAACTAAGGTAAAATCAGTGCACTAAACTGCTGAATGTTTTGCGTGCGAAGTGGGCAGCAACACAGAGGAACAAACAGTGTTATCTCTATGGCTGTGGTCTGTCAGATCCACATGTACTGAGTGTCTGCAGGCTACAGCTTTGTTCACTGTGTATGAACAGAGTATGCAGGGCCCTCATGTGGAGTCACGCAGCAGCCATCAGCTCTCTATATGCGCCACAGAACATAGCAAACACATGGACAAGTGCAGCTGACTTGTCCAAACTAGTTGTACACTAGTTGTATACACTCTTTGTTTGTACTTTGTGGCAAAAACTCCATAGAACGATAAATAATGCAGCAGAAAGATTTCTATATTGTAATGTATTATATGTTTTGCACAGATTTTTTCTTTTTTTTTTGTATTTTATGCCCTTTGTTTATTTAATCGATGACCTTATTTGTACGCTTTTTGTTTTTTTGTTTGTTTGTTGTTTTTTTAATGCATTTGTTGCACTTTGGACAAATGCAATGGTTTCTAAATGTTTTTAATACATTTGAATTTAATATAATTTGCTATTGCAGTCTATATTTAACTGCAGTCACAATGTTATAGGCTATTGATGCGCAGTGGTCAAAACACTGGTGAGTTCATGTGTTGCCTCTGCATGTGTTGTATACGAGTCCTTAACTGCACATTGGTCTATCCCATCTGACCCCCACAGACACATCTGACCCCCACAGACACAACTGACCCCCACAGACACATCTGACCCCCACAGACACAACTGACCCCCACAGACACAACTGACCCCCACAGACACAACTGACCCCCACAGACACAACTGACCCTCACACACATCTGACCCCCACAAACACATCTGACCCCCACAAACACATCTGACCCTGACACCCATCTGACCCCCACAAACACATCTGACCCCACAGACAGCCATCTGACCCCCACACACACACATATGACACACCTGACTCCATATCCTCCAAAGGTTGGATCATTATGTGCACCTGCCCACCCTCATAAACACATTCACTGAGGCAACTGCAAAAACTTAGCTTAACTTAAACCCTTACCATACAATTCATAACTACCATCAACTGCTCTGAATGGAGGGACATTATCCTCTGTATTCATGGGTCTCAAGTTCCTGCTTGTAGTTGTTTTGAGGACCTTTCATCATTCAAAATATGTCTTTCAGATTTTGAATTGCTAATTGCTTTGGCAACAGGGACTCTGAAATCCATGGATAACTTATAGTGAACTGTAAAAATCACTGTTATAGATACAGTATTATAATGTAATAATGATATTATTTGAAATATCATCATAAATATATGGCTATATAATTAACACAGTCCCAACCTAAACACAAACAAAGGTTAGTCCTGCACACCTGACACAGTGGACTCAGTTGGCTGCAGTCATCTGTGGAGGTTTGAGATCAGCTGCAGGAGACACTCTGAACATGAGATGGACAAAAGCCAGAGCCAGACACATGCTACAAAACAAATGAAACAAGTTCATTAACAACTTTAGGTGCCATCATTTTAGTATTACGAGAACAGAAGCACAACTAGTTGTGAATAGAAACAATTTCAATTACCATTGGTGAAATATTGAATTAAGTAATATTAAGTAATTAAGTAATATTACCTTATCTGTAGTGTAGATTTAGGTTTATTTTTTTTCCTACTGTGACAAAATAATGTATAGGTAACATTTTTGTTGTCAGTATAGATTACATAGATACATTTTTAGGATTGTAAAAGGAATTTTTAGTCTATGGAGCAGCATGTAGCTTTTAGCAGGTGACAGTTTAATGGATAGGCTCATAGCTCCAGTAAAAGACTATTACCACTCCAGTGCATTCCAGTTTTATTTAAATTTTGATTTGGGAGTGGACAATAGTGATAAAACATCACAATATTATTTGCAATTATCCTGTTGACATTAATATTATGACAATCTATCAGAAACAAGTACAGAACAAAAATGTAAATATATCCACAGTAGTGCAGAAAAATCATTGTTTAACCCTTATATGATTCTGTTCCATTTATTTATAATCTGTTCGTTTTGCAGTCTTTTATGGACTAGTACTAACTATATACTCAATATTCAAACTTCACATACCTCCAAAACAACATTATCATTATATTATTATTGCTAGAGTCAACAACACTATGGATTTTTCACCACTGAATCAGGGTTGACATGCCATAAAGAGTAAACCTCCAATGGCAGACTCCCTTGTAATGTGCACATGCTTATTTCATATTTGACCCATGACCTAAAGGCAGAAACCTGTCCTTTTGCACGTGTGTTTATTGTGTCTGTTTTCTTCCTTCACCATTGCTGGACAGAATTATCGACCCTTCTCTGTCCACTGGTGCAAACTCAAATAAAGGTGGCCACGCATCAGCTAACACAGAGTTAAAAGCCACTGTTCGAATCCAGTGAACCAGCGGCCAATTAAATGCACCAACTCAGCGCCTGTGATTTATCAGCCAATTATAAAAGTGGACAGGAAAAACATTACAGCCATAAATAAGCAGTGCACACTATTACACTTGGTCAATATTAAAAAATGAAATTGTGACATTTATGCACTGTGAAAGAAATTTATGGAAGAGGCTGAGAAACTGCTGCATCGAGGAAATCAGAATAGACTTTAGTTAGTAGCTTATTTTACTGAGGGTGAGAAGGAAGGAGTACCCGAAATATGTATAAAAGTGCTGTTGTTTTGAAACTATCAAGTATTTATTTATTTATCTATTTATTTCATAAAATATAAAAAGATCAACAGTGTCATAAAGTTAAACTTTATAGTATTTCTATATTATTTCAACTATAATTATTATTACATGTTATGTAAGTATTACAACTGCAGTTACTTTCTCTGTGGAGTAGAACAGAAAACATGGACAATTTGGGCTAAACCAGTACAGGTACTTCTGAGCAGTCTTTGCACAAGTATATCAACCATAGAAAATAATTATGTACAAGTAGTAAGTAACAAAATGTGAAATCCATATTATAATGTTGTTTTGGTGGCTGTACGTTAATTCTCACAATGAAGCCTTAACTTGAAACACTATAAGACATCTCAGCCCAGCACACAGCCAAGATTTATTTAAAGATGATATTATTTGTTCAGTAGACAGTTTGTACAGAGCAGAGGAGAAGGGAAGGCCCTACAGGAGATACGAGACCTGGAGAAGCAATCAGGAGCAAAGAGCCACAAACAAAATGTTTTTATGTGTGCACTTCTGTTTGGTAAAAGTGCTGAATCATTCAAAATACAAGGATCTGAGTTGAGCGATGACAGTCACCTCAGGAAGTGTGTGAGTACAAAAGAATATAAATAACTGCAGGGCCCCAGAAGCATTAAACATTACCTGAAACATCCACATCCAAGTATTTTTATATTTGTTTCCCCATTGTTTCTTAACAATATTTAAAAAGCAGGTGTATGTGTAACTAATTTCAGGTCTGGAGGACTAAGCAATAATTAAAAAAAAATCACTAACAGCAATACAAGAGAAATTGACAAAAAAAATGCATTATTGCATTACAAATGTACCAAATTAAACTGTCTGAACTGTCTACAATATAATTTCTTATTGTACACTAAAGGAAAAGTCAGGTCCCAAGCAATTAGTGATGAGGGAAACTATTCAAGGATTTAAGTTTTCTGTTATATGCACCATTTTGAGGACTTTTGACCCATGGCATGTTGGGTGGGAACATCACTGAGGCACAACAAAACACACAAACACTGTCAGTCTGAGGGGAGCATTTGCAGGTGTCAACGATAATTAAAAAGTCAATAGTGTTTTCAAACAATAGCATCATGTATACAGTGGTGTGAGTCTGTTGTGTTCTGGCTATGGGAAGATCACCTTTAATGGAGATTTTATAGTACCTTACTTACTAATGCAATTGTTATTGGCAAATTATTTACAAAGGCATTGCTAAATTGAATATTTAACAACATTCTCCAAGAACCTCTGCATAATTCTTAAGAGATGCTTGGGCAATATGCATTTATATATTATTTTTATATATTAATAGTGACCTTCCATAAAGAGCAGTATATTTACATTACTGAAAGATAATATTATGTCTCCCAGTGGTCCTCAATACAAAGCTATAAAGAAGAAAGCGTCTCCACGGCCCCTATGGCCCTCACAGTCGAGTGTGAGGAAGGAGGCGGCCCATTTTAGAGTTGAAAATCTGCTAAGCCTTCAAAAACATCATTAATCATTTAATAAAATATATCTAGTAGATTCATTTGTTAGACATAAGCTACAATGTTTGAAAATATTACTAATTTTATTTATTTTTTAGTTTATGCATTTTAATTTAATTCATTGCATTTAAAATAAATACAAATCTGACATTTTCTCTATGCCCTTTCTGAAGAGCAGAAAATTAGCATCCTTGCAGCTTTAAATTGGAGCTGCTGGGATAATGCATTGGACCAAATAGTTTTGATGTGGTGTGAACTCTATTTTGTGACAAGACACTGCCACTCATGAACAGCACAGAGTGAGAAGGAGATTCAAACAGACGCTTCTCTTTAACCTTGGTCTCAATGTCACTCAGCCCACTCGCTCATCCCTGGCCCCTCCCTCGTGGTGTGTTTGAGTGCCTCACCAGGGGGGCCTCTGCCATCGTGGGGGTGATGTCTCTCGGTATGTTTCGTATATGTGGAAAGTGCTAATGTGATAATTGAGTGTTCGAAGTCCAACTGTGCCACTAAACACAAC
Source organism: Taenioides sp. WSHXM2023 (assembly GCA_029959045.1). Taxonomy (NCBI): domain Eukaryota; kingdom Metazoa; phylum Chordata; class Actinopteri; order Gobiiformes; family Gobiidae; genus Taenioides; species Taenioides sp. WSHXM2023. The sequence continues at coordinate 20,189,608 of CM057088.1, read as the reverse complement.
CCAGCCCCTGCATTTCTCACTCCCTGATGACTATTATTAACATCACAACACAGAAGGCAACATAATATCAGGCTGTTGACTTTGACTGTTGACTAGGCTGGATTTTTTCCCAACTAATATCTCAATTTTGAGTAGATTTATTTTGACTGTGGTCATTTTATCCACCCTTATTCATGGGTTTCACCTTATTATCTACTGGTGCCATTTTGAGCAGTTTTCACCATTCAAAACATATAATAGTTTGTTTTTAATTGTAAATTGCCATGGTAATGGTGCTGAGGTTTTTAATCACTTTTAACATTTGAGAAAATAAAACTGCTAAACTAATAAATTCCGCATTTCAGAACATGCAGAGGCTTTATCGTGGTTATCAGGTTTTACACTCAACATGCACACAGCTATTTAGTTAGAGAAGATAATGAAATGTCAGCCTGTGCAATGTGCTTATTGCTTTAATAAAAATAATAAAATTAACTTTAATACTATTGTGATTATACTTGCAATGTATGACAAACACGTATTTATATTATTACTTGCAACAGAGTTGCTGAAGTAGTATTTTTATTTTTTATATAGCTTTCCATCTTGAAAAATATGGAATGCCCATTGAGGAACATTTGATATTTGACTGACTCTGGGCTCAAGCTGTGCATGCGCCATGTGCTCTACCATGAGCTTCTCCTCTGAAGCTCTGCACTGAAAGATCCAGTGGGTCATAGCTGTCTTCAGGCGCGATCTTCACACATACAGGCTTTTTCAATATTGATCAGTCTTTGCACATTCACAAAGACACGCATCAGATGGAGAAAAATCAATGCGAGCATTTACTGCCAGCCAAGTCAGCAGTTTGTATATTTGTGAGAGTTGAAAAGTTGAACCAAAAGTTTTTACCCAACAACAAAGGCGGGTGTGGCGAAGGCGTTGACGGAGGAAGGACACATGCGAGATTAGGCCCGTCCGATCATCATTGATACAACAGCAGCATTTGCCTAATCCTCTGGTAATGGCCGCTTAGACGCCCCAAGCCCCCGCCCCTTTAACACACCCACCCACAAGCACCCCCCTTGGTCCCTCTGCCTCTTCTGGCCCAGTCATTTACATAACATTAGAAACATTAAGGCGGATCCAACAAGGCCCTATTATGTTGCGTGTTGGTTTTGAGTCCCAGTGCGTCAGACCTCTTAGTTTTGGAGGACATCAGTAAGACTTGTCCACTGTTTTGTCCACAAGAGACGTCTAAAGGACTGTGTGAATAGCAGCAGAGTGAATGGAGAGCTAGTGATCTGATACAGGTTTATAAAGTGACTGTTTGTTTATCAGAGAATGATGAAGTCTGCGTATCACAGAGCGGAGCGTAGCATTGATACTTCATACATGCTTCACACCACTAATATTGTTTTTATACACTTCAAACATCAAAGTGAAAGATATAGACTGGACTATGACAAACACAGTTGATCTCCCTCGCAGGATTTGCAAAGATGCAACATGCACAATGTTCAGTAAATAGGAAGTGCAAAATTATTGTTGATGTGTATAATTTGATTACTATTCAGTTTTATATTCTGAGGCATTGTTTGATTTTTTTGTCTATTGTGTGCTATAAAGATTTTGCTAAATGTTATTTATAAACAGGTGCTTTAAATGTAAAGTAACAAACCTTAATTTAACCTTTACCTTTCAGCTGTGTTGTTACTGTCAAATAATAAAACATGTTTTTCAGTTGTGATCAAATATAGGGTCCATATTGATATATACTGTATATTATACTATTACAAATGTCCATCACTCAAATAACTTTAGTCATCCCCTAGGGGCAATTTAAAATGTATATCACTTGAAAACTGTAAAACATAAAATATATAGGCCGCAGTAATGAGGCCAGAACTGAAAAATCACATTAACTGCCCTGTGTATGTGCAGACACATAAAACCATAGACTGTATACAGTGTATGAGACAAACTTATGAAGCACCAGAAAATGTGCATGTATTCAAATGTCTCTCTTCTCTTTTCATAAGTTTCTTCTCTTTCATTTCTCAGAGAGTAAATCCGAGTTTTCAGGCGTGTTCAAAGCACAGAGCCGGGCTCAGTTGGGGGCCTCAAAGCCTCAGTCTGTCGGCAGGTTTAGGCTCATACACAAAGATCCTTGTTCTTTAAGGATTTGGCAGAGCCAGGGCAGGGCAGCACCGCAATCTGGGACAGGAGCAGGTTCATGCATTTTGGACATCTTTTTTGGGACACTCCTCCATCATGAGCGGTGAGTATCTTCTCACTATATTTCTGGTATGGCTTGTTTTTGGTTTTGTGCTGCCCGCTATCCATATCCTCAAAAGAGTGCCTATAAATCAATAGATGTATTTACCCAAATGTTAGGCTTTATAAATAAATGCAGGAAATGGTCTGTTTGAGTTTTTACCTGGGCTTGTAATAAAGGTAATTTTCAAATACATTCTCTAGTTTTGTTGCAACTGACAGTGTGGACTTGGTGCCCCCGTAAAGGCCGAACGTCTCACACATATTCATGGTTGTCAGACCATTAATTTGTGAAATATTTAGTAATATATCTATATTATGATTTAAGTTTGTATAGGCAACATATGCAGTATTTATACTGACATGCACATAAACGGCAGCATGATGTTGTCTTCAGTTATAATATGAAACAAAGTAACTCAAAGGTAAGAATGATTTCTCAGTCAGACTGAGACACAGGGGGAGACAGAGCCTCTGACCAATGATGCCGCCACAGAATCCTTTGAGCTTAACAGGTAGATCCAACTGTTGACCCTAGACAATGTTAACTTATGTACAACATGACCTTACTATTGTAAAATGTTCCAATTACACCACATGTTTGTTATTCTATTTAACTGAACATTTTAAGTATTTTGCATGATCTTATAATTTAAATTTAGACTAAAATATATACATATATATATATATTTTAAACATTGTATAATGGGCTTGTGCTGTTAATTGTGCTGTTAGCATTAAAATATGTAGCAAAGGAAAGTCATACAAAAATATTTTTTTCTTTTATTTTTGATATATCACTATTTTGCCAAACAAAAGCATGGTTCTAAAATGACCATGCTAACCACACTATGCTTTAAATTGCTAATATGCAACCTAAAGTAATAATCACTTTCATGCACAATGTATGCATATCTTAAAATTGGACAGTGCAATACAGGTAAATGTCAAGTCTTAAAAATATCAAATAGGTTATGCCAATTCTTTTTTCATAATTAATGTACAGTTGTTGTAACACTGGCTATTTTCTAGTAGTAAAATGGCCCTATCTTTTCTTCACTGGCCACTGCTGTATACTGGTATTGTTCAGATCAAGGTATTTCCACCACTCTAAAGATCAGAGGATTTTAACACTACACTTTTTTGCCTCTGCTCTCATTGTTGCTCTCGGAGAGTCAGCTAAACGCCCAGATTGTGATAGTAAATGTTGTCCGGCCCACATGTTAGCTCAGTAGTCAGGGCTTTCTTAAGAAACTGCAGTGTGGATGAGATTCAAAGCGGCAGCCATTATAATCACTCATTCAGGCCTTTTCCACTGCGCTGGGCTTGTTCTAAATTTAAAGGGACCCTCTGTGACCTGCTGCCTTTCAGACCAGGCCTCAAAAACCACTTGGACCGACTCTCCTCCCTCCCCCTCCATCCCAGGACGTCTGTCGTATATTGCATTCACTTCTTCAGTCTCAGCTCCTGTTCTCATCACATCTGCCTTTGTAAATCTGTCATTGTACAAAGTTAAATGTTATATATATGAAGTTATGGATGGTTGTTGCATCACATATTTGATATTGGGTGTTTTATAGTTGTTTTCAGAAAAGAAATGCATTTTGGATATTGAGTTCAAAATATGTCACTACATCTGTGGAGAGAAATCTAATGTTTGATAATAATTTTTTTCGTTAGTAAACTTGACCCTAGTGCGGGGTGCAATTAATTTGGCTTTATAGGTTACCCAGATTTAGTATTTTAGTCTTTATTTGAAGGGACAATGTACAGAGGCATTAAGGTAATAAAAAAACAGATTATAGCACCAGATTATAGCTAAATAGCTAGTTTCCATCTGCAGTCCCTGATTTCCAGGAATAAATTATACAATGCAAGTGGTTGACAATTGGTCAACAATTCACACTGTCCACTACACACACATACACACACTCACACACACCATATCACACATTAACAAAGCAAAGCAGTATGTATTTACAACGTCACAAATTTCATCTTATAGGATAGAATAAGATTTATTATCTCTAAGCAGATTTGGACAGTCGTTTGGATAGACATTTTGGCCTGTCAAGAAATGTGTTTCATAAGAACACTGTAATATTTAATAGAATTAGATTAGTGTTACATTAGGGCTCCAAACTGGGCAGAACAGACCACTGGGTTATTTTATCTTTTATTACACCTCTAAACAGATTTGGATAATCATCTGGACAGAATTTTTGCCCTGTCAAGAAGTGTATTTCATTAGGGCTCCAAACTGGGCAGAACAGGCCATCACAGAGAAACACACTCCCACTCGGGGACATCTTAGCTCCTGGGCCCCTGTAACCTGTGCACAGTGGTTCCTTTTAGTGTAAAACTAGGGGAGTGCTAACACGGCTAACGAGAGATGCTAACCACACGGCTGCTTTGCTCACCTGCCTATTACCGGCTTTTTTGTTTCGATGCACGCACAGTTGGGGATAAGGGCTTTGTGTGACTTCTCCTGGTAACCATCACTGTGTGCGATCTGCTAATCATATTTCCCATGGCAGTGCAAACAGAGAACAGGGAAGTGCAGGAATGCGGAGCCAGAGAGGATCATGGGAAGTAATTAGATGTGTTATGAACAGACAGCGTGTGGATGGATACCTGGGTGTCTCTGTGCCTTTAAATAATGCAGGGAGTGGGATGATTCGTACATGGAGATAGGTGTCAGAGCAACGCAGTTATGGAAACATCAGCAGAGCCTCTGTCATCTCCAGGCCGCCAATCTGAAGTAGATAATTAGAGGGTTTACATTGTTAGCATTAAGAGCTGGACACATCAAAACTGAGATAATGCCTGGATTTACACACAAACACAGCTGCTGCCAAATTAATATGAGAATGACACAAAACAATAATACACCCTTTACTAATGATTGTGTAAAATACAAAAGGACAGATGGTTATTACTGCAGATTATCAATGTCCAGCATACAATAATTTTTTGCTCATGATAATGGCAATTAGGTTGAATGTATTCTAAAATTAAGGGTTAAAATATTACAATCAAACATTACATTTGTTTTTGTGGTTTTACTTTAATCTAGGCCTATAGGGTATAGGCTTACCATAAACATTTTAAGGTATTAGCATTTTTGTTTAAAAATGTTTAGACAAGGCACATTTTGATTATGTTTCACAAATTTAGATAAAGGCCAAAATAAGTGTCTGCAGGAGACCATATTGTACCCCGTGTTCTCGGAGCCTTTCTGGGCCTTCCTGTTTTATTCCTTTATCACGAAGCTGCTTCTGTTTCCATCTACATTTTGCTTGCCTGTCAACGCCTCTGCTCTGGTGCTCCTTCTGTAATCTCTATGTTAGTATTCGGCAAATGGCTAATAATAGATCTGCTGTCGAAAGGTGGCAAGAAGCTATTGTCACATTATGGGATGGCTTTGACAGTCTCATAATGCTTTAATTTAAGGTTCAGTTTGGTTGCTATGTGAAAAATCAACGTATATTGCCCCGTTTTGACCTTAGCACATAATGAATAATGTAAAGTCATCAAATTGTAATTATTTCCATTGTCGTGGTTACACACTTCTTGCTAACGCTTGCATGCTCTCATTAGGATTGTGAATATAGTGTTTCATCATTTATGCTAATTCCAATAATGCACTCACAATACATAATTATGTCCTTAATTAAATTTGTCAATAGTGTAATTTTGTGGCCATTGAGCACAGAGCACACCTAACCAATCTCCATTTTGCACGAGACAATGAAGATGATTATATTATTAGTACTAAAGCCATATATTTCATACACAAGGAGAGTATAGTCCTCAATTCTTTGTAGCACATTGAGGCAGAGCTGAGTCTATGCATAATTCATATTTCCATATCATCTCGGTGATCGTGTGTTTGCTCCCTCAGCAGGGAGCGGGCTGGTGGCATGGTGAAGGGTGGGCCACAGAAAGTGTCAGAAGAGAGAGAGGGATGGAGGGGGAGAGGGAGGGAGTGCAGAAGAGAGAGAGTGACAGGTAAAACACTGCTGTTAATTATCATCTGTCTCAAAGCAGCCCATTTGCAGATTTCTCCACCTGCAGTTATTTTTACACGGTCGATGCACAGCGGGATGGGGACAGGCTGCAGCATAAATAGCAGAGAGACAAGCAAATTGATTCTTTTTTTCTACCATGACATATACTCATGAGAAGCAAATCAGCTTTTCAGGTAATAAGGGAAACATAATTATAAAGAAGTATAATTCGGAGACGCTTTGAACACCATTATTTAGTTGAGGACAGTAGAAGAAGCAGTTGTGATGCTTAGGCCTTGGTCCTAAGTAAAGACCTACACCACACAAGGCAAAAAAAAAGTCTAAGGTTGTCAAAAGTATCAAAAATATATTGAAACTAGATACTAATTTAAGTAAATATCAGTACTGGGAAAGAAATACAGAATCAAACCAGAATCTGACCATTCCTAAACAGTTTAAGATCTAGTATAATCACATAGTAACATAAATAAGTACTATTATTTTATGTTGAAAATGCAAATGACTATGGTATCGAAATCAGAACTGATATTGAGCCTATTCCTTAGTAGTGAAATCAAGTTTGAAATGTTAGTATGACAACATTAATTGGTGGCCATCATGGAAAACTATAAAAACAGCCTCACATGTACGAATTGCAAACACCTATCTGCCACCATGCAACTCTTCTTATAAATATTACCAATATTATATATGCACTCAAAGTAGCCTTTGTGTAGTAGTAAGACTGAATATTAGATGCTTCTCGTTGTCTTCACCTCTTCGCCCCTCTCCAGCTCTGTCCCGTGTGAACTTTAATCGATTCAGTTGAGTCAACTTGAGAGAGCCTCAACCACACCGCACACACACTCACGTGCGCACACACACAGCAGAGGCATCCACTGTCCCCCCCATAAACACAAACAAGAAATACGTTCAGTCTTGATATAGCCTTTCCTCCTCCCAGTGGACGAGATGGACGGGAATTAATTAGCCCCGCCCACCCATAGACACAACATAAAGCAAACAGCGAAAACATACACCCACCATATGTATGAGTGTGCCTGGTTAATATTCCCCTGTCGTCCAAGGCAGAGATAGCGAGGTGTTTGTGGAGATTGGGCGCAGTATTGATTAAACCCAGCAGGGGGCCGGGCTGTGAGCGTGGCAGATAGCTCTCACCTGCCACACACCAGCTCTGCAGCCCCCAACATCAAACCGTCCACTGGAGTCATTAGAAAAGACCGGGGCTGGCTCCCGATATGATGGAGGAAACCAATCACGAATTTTAATTTGACTTTGAAGAGCTGCATAATGAGTTTTTATTTTAATAATAAAAAAGAGTTAGTCGTGGCAGGCGTCCTTGCAAAATTTTAACATTTTTTTTAGCAATTAAGCAAGGAAGAACATGTTAACTGTGGAAAAGTGAATGCATTCATTAAGAAATTGATAAATGTAATCTGTCAATCTACAGCAATAGGGCTTAGTTATGGTGATATAAGGACCAAACTGAGATCTCGAGATCTGATCTTGATTAGGGATGCATCAAACCAATTTTGGTGTGGGATATTGGCGCCGATACTGAAAAATGAGCTGGACTGAATATAAGCGTATATCGGTTTGGTCAATATCCTGATTGGGCATATAAGGTAAAAAGACTATTTATCAGTGGTAATTGTCTCAAAATATTTTAACTTTTATTTATACAAAGTTGTTCTGTAGTTACTTCAGGGATAAATAGCAGATGCATAACATATCAGTTTTATCTTTTTTTTTTTTTTTAAAGGAAATAAATGCTTGGCCAGACTCTGCATACATATTTGTTGATATTGGGTCTCGGCAGATACCCACTATATCGATATCGAAACTGAAAAAGCTGGATCGGTGCATCCCTAGTTATGATCATGATGATAATATCATTTTGTAGTATTATTATAGTGACTGCTTCTCTGTTTAATGATTTAACTCTATGCTTTGAGTGAGCAACAGGTCAAGTGTGGTGAATTCTCAGAAGTAATAGTTAGCTACTAAAGCCATTGTAAAAACATTAAGCATTCATGAATCACAATAAACTTTAAAGCTTTAGTCATTTGTGATACTTTTTTTTTTACATATCAGCAAATTGCTCACCACTAGTGAAAAGTGTCTCCATCTATATCTGTTATTTGTAAAACATTATTTACATCCATATGCCATTACATGGCGACAGGATATTCTGAGTGGGATGCCCGTCCACACTTAAAACATGTCTAAGCACTGGGAATTTTTACTTTTAGTTCCTCTAGTGTTTTAATATAAGGGGTCTCAAATCTATTATGTCACTTGAACCTACCAGCTACTATGGTCTTGGAGAGGGTGAAGTAACATGGTGCTGTATGAAAGCGTTTAGGGGAGGTTAGCACCACGGAGGCACCATGGAGGCACAAGTGTTAAAAGGCACCTTTTAACACTTGTGAAGGCAAATTAGCTAGTTCCAATAGTAAAAAAAGAAAAAGAGAAAAATTTGGTTTGTACATTAGCACATTGTCTACTGTCGTATTGTTTGTACCATGAGTACGCCACCATTAGTGTAACTTGAATGGATAGGCTAAAATGGAAAGCTCCAATTTGTAAAATCATCAGAAGGGAAAGGCTGCTTTTTGAAAACTAAAAATACCTGGCATGGAAGTGACACACATTTTAGATTTTGCTTACCATCTCCGTCCAGTAAAATCTTACGATTTAAAATGTGTTATAATGACTTTAATAATAATGATGGACACAATGTCTACACAGGAAAAGCGAGGCCTTTTAGTGAGCACCAGTTTCTTGCAGAGGTCTTGAGCTCCAGCCCCTCATAGTCTTAGATGAAATGGCCTTGAATGGATTGTAATGCTGAGAAAATGCACTGTGCTGTGGTCATTACCATAATCATGCATATTATGTATACTTACCATAATGATGATGGTATTTTGAAACTCACGCTCCCATGCCAGTTCTTTGAAACCCTGGCCTTGCATACCCACAATTACAACAGTGTGCTGTCTATGTCTATGTCCTTGTCCGTCTGTCCATCCACAGTCTCCCTCTGTCCTCTATCTCCTCTCCCTACTGGGTTCTAATCACTGCAGTAATTGGCAACACCCCGCTGTGAGCTGCTGTGCACGCATACACAGAGATACGTGCTCAAGCAAATCCCCCTGGCTATGTATAAATATATGTGTGAGTGGAGGGTGGAGTGGGGGCAGGAGAGAGGAGAGGAGAGAAAGATATGGACAGATAAGAATAATGAAAAGAAGCAAGAGTTTCAGAACTGCAGGCCAACTCCACAGTCTGTGAAGCACTCGGAGCAAGTGGAGCGCCACAGCCAAATTGTAATTACGAGAAAGAAAAAAGGACTCAAGATTGATTACACAAGCCAATATTGGGATGGAGTAAACACTGACAGCCTGTACTCAAGAATATTAATAATTAGCCTCAAAACATGAAAGTAGATCCTATTTCAGATACAGTGATTACCGTAAGCATCTAACAAGATATAATCAATTGTGCAAGAAGGGTTCTCAAGAGACCATATACTGATTTCCAAACATTTACTCAATATAGGTACTTTGGTCAAGGTGAGGACAAGGACTAAGGATTGTCTGAGTTTACAACTCCAACCTATAAGCAATTAATACACCAGTGCTATGAGTGTATGCATGTATTCTGTGTATGGATAATCACTGGGGTACTGTGGCCTCAAGCTACTGTCAAATATATGCATGGGTAGGTATAAATCTGGAGTATAAAAGTGAGTGAGTGAATGCAATGTTGACCAAGTTTTAACAGACTGACCAAGTTTTAACAGTAACCTTTCTAAACATTATTTAACTAATATTTAATTATTTATCATTAAATAGGTCTGGGCAATATGGTGATTAAAACTGAATTGTGATCTCAGGCCTGTGGCTATATACGATTTTGGTAAAATCGTACAAAGACGCCCCCACACTTCCTATTGGCCTCAACAACACTATGCGTGAGTGATAGGTGGATTTAACCAACTGCAATGAAGTATGAACTATCAGAAGCAGCAGATGACATAGGTTACCTCTTCAAGGCAATATAAAGATACTACTGTGATAATAATAATATATATATATTTTTTTTACATATTATCTACCCATAATTAAACATTACACACACCAAATATTGCATTAAAATGGCAAAAATGTGTTTGTTATCTAGACAAAATACACTTTATAGCTGTGAAGAATTTACTGGATTTGAGCTGCTTTTACTGGGGCTTATGGGAGCAGCTTGGGCCTAAACCCACCATTACTGCAGTGTGAGAACCCTGTGACAATGACCGTGCCGAACCAAACGCTCAACAATCCTGGCTCTATGGTTATCATGGCACATTGGCTGCAAAAGCACACTTTCATGCTTGTGTGTGTCTTTTATGTGGGTCATCCTACCATGGCTAATGGCCCCTCACTGCGCGCGGCGTCCTGAGCTGAGCTGCTCCCCGCTGTCCCCCAACACACACAGACACCCCTACCCTCACAGCGGGGGAGATTCTGGGGTGTCCCGCACCCTAATACCCTCCACAATACAGGACCTGGCATCTGTTGCTCCTCAAAGTTGAAAGTTGTGAACTAGTAACATGTTGTCCTGCTCTGACTGCCGTCCCATGTTAGTTATGAGATGAGTGGATGCTTTTTGAGATGTTGTTTATTTATTTTTATAGATAAAATAGACTAATTTATTTTTCACTCCAATGTTTGGATTATGTTGATTTCTTAAGATGCTTTGGGGTGATTGAAAGAGTGTGCTGCTTGGCCTTCTTTAGGCCTTGAGACAGACCTATCTTACCATCAGGTGAGTTATGCTTGTACTCCATTCATCTTGCTGGCAACACATTCACAACATTTTACTGTTATATGAAATGAAAATATGTGATTTATGTATTTGGTGCTTAAGGGCATTAGCATTTCATTTGATATCCCAATTGTGATTTTTTTTAAAGGATTGATTCAAAACAGTAAATCTGAATATGCTTCATGGCCTTTCATTATCTAATTCCAATAGCTATTCTTGCTCAAAATTTGAACACTGAATTTGCAGGTAATTTAGCACTGTTGCACAGAAAACAAGTAAGAAGAAGAACTATATGAATAACACACAATTTGCCTACCACACTCAGTTGTGGACTAATTTATTGACAAGTGAAGGAATATTTGTGGAGTTTTTAATAAAATTATCATATTGGGGCTTTTTTAGGTAGTGCGTCTTTAAAACGTTTGATGCTGAATCTCCAACATATCTGACAGTGCCTCTGCGTTGCTACTTATGCATGCTACTGTACCATGCATTGTTTCATTGTCCTCATCATTACCATTATTAGTCAAAACGAAAATACATGCAGTCATTCCCATCTAAAATATTCTCATTGTTCCTAGACAGTAACCAGGCAGACAAAGGGGGGAAAAGTCTATCATTAAAATTCTGGTGCTGAAATTTTTATTTACAACCCGCAACTGTGGAATAATCTGTAGAAGAGAGGGGAGAAGCGAGTATGGAGCTGTATAGAGGGGGATGGGTGAGGTACCAGAGAGGAGAGAGGGGGTGTGAACACGGAGATGCTGAGAATTTCGATTAGCACCACAAGAACCCACCTATACACGATGTAGTACCAAAAATATGCTCAAAATGTTTCATATTGGTAATTCAAATAGCTGAAATACAATGTGAGAATGTTAGAGAACCAGCAGTGTGCACAAACTTTACATTATTATTTGTATATAAGTTACAGAATCTTTGTCATATAATCTCTAAGAAATGTCAAAGTAATGATGTGTTTAAAAGCTATAAAAATTACCAAATAGAATTCTCATAATTGTCAGCAAAAGGAAAAGTGTGGCTACGTCAGAATCTTTTGCACACTGCACTAGGGCTGGTGTCTCTTTGTCTGCCTGTCGAGCTGCAGCTGTATAAGATGGAGGCGAGAAATATGCTTTTACCAAATGCATCGCGAGAACTCAGACATCACTTTGTAATATCAGTCCCTCCGAAACGGCATTGTTAAAATATTGATTTGTGTCTTACATTTTTGGAGTGGGTATCCGTTGTTGCCCATGTAAAATGATGTGCTGGGTGTAGCCATTATCTATGTATTATTGTTCGAATAAGCTAGGAAGTTGTTTGGGTTGAATTTGAGGACGGTAACCTTCCCAGCACCTGTCTTTCACTCTGATGGTGTTTGAGTGCACTGAAAAGCAAGCGCTGACTTTATTTTTTATTTCTTTTGAGACTCAAGGCTAAGTTGCAGTGTATTTTTTAAAAGGTGCTGCCACCAATTCTTTATTTTCCCTTTTCAGCAACCAAGAATGAGCTTTTAGATAGATGAAAGCTAATAACATAAAGATAATGTTAAATATGATATTGATTTCATGCCGTACTTTGGTTTGTAAAAAGTGGGATCAGCATAACGTAATGTTTGATCTAAAGGATGTATTTTAGCAAAGGGAAATAGTACTAACTGATTTTGGTTGCATAGATGTAGGTGATATTATTTGACTGAAATACATTTTTGGAGACATTGTATGAAATGATGTAAAGATAATGTTAAATGTGGTATTATATATTGTACTTTGTTAAGGTTCCCTGTAAACAAAACATGACATATTTTGGCAAAGGAAATAGTAATAAGTGATTTCTTGGTTGTTAAAAGGTTGTCGATGAATTAAAATATATTTTGGAAGATACTGTGTGAAATTGCTGGAACATGGTAATGCAAAGACGAAAACAGATCATACTACAAGGTACTGAGGCTATCCAAAGTCAGCTTCAGATCCACCTGTACTTTTAAATCTTAGCCTCACCAATGGTACAAACCTCTCTCCAAGTTCCATAAACGCTCTCTTTACATTGCACATTTCGATGCACCATTCTGTGATACTGTGCCTAAACATACGCCCTTTTCAAGAGCTGAAGCTTCCATGGATAACACACATGGACATAGAGAAAGAACTAAGGCCGGGCGTGCAGAAAAAGCAGATGATTTGCATGTATAGACGGCGGACAGAGCCGGTTCACCATTGTACGATAAACAGAAACACAGATGCTTTGATTCTTGGTTGCTTTGGAGCGTTCGCAGCGGGAGCACCCCTCGCACGCACACATTATGGGCTGGACTGATAGGATTACTGCAGCTATAGTCTCCACACTTTTCCTCTCTCACCCCCCTTTTCCCTATCTATCGCTGGCTGCCGACTCCTGATTATTCACAAGGTTAGCTTCTGATTGCCGTTAGCGCTAGCATCAGACTTTCATTATCTTGGTTGTGCTCATCTTTCCTGTTTTTTATGTTGTGATTCAAAAAAATGACCATCTGAAATTTTACAATTACAATTTTACTGAAGTGCACATACTATTTGTATTGCAATGCCTTGTCTCCTATAATTCTTTACTTTCTTTGTTATGATAGTTGTGAATTCTACCTGCTTATATATAGAAATGTTAAAGAAATGTTAAGTGAAATCATGACAAATTGCATATATTTTCTATACACTATTATATGAATTGGGTGCATTTTGACGGTGGTGTCAGCAGTCAATTCAGTGGTAACAAACGGGGCCGAATTGGAGACATAGGCAGCCTTAGCAGAATACTGATGATGTGTGTGTTACTGCGGCAAGACTTCAAAAGCACGGACAGGGCTGCTCCGAGTGTCACACTATAGAGATCCTGCCTACAGCTAAATATAATACGGTACAGCCAAGGGTTTGGTTAAGCTGAAAAATGTACTAGTATTATTACTATCATTTAGATTTGTATATAAAAAGAGAAATGTTGTAGAGTCAGATTTATGTTTATTTCTATGGTATTATGAAACATACTAATTTCACAAGTTTACTAGTTTATTGGCAATTTGTGGTCAAAAGTAGTGATATATAGGTACTACTAAAACAAGCATCAAAACTAGACAGTCATTTGAAGTATTGACAATGAAAAAAAATCACATAAACCGGAAAGGCCTGTGAAAGGTTGCCCTGTCTCCTATAATTCTTTGCTTTCTTTGTTATGGTATTTGTGAATTCTACCTGCTTATATATATAAATGTTATATAAATGTTAAGTGAAATCAAATTGCATAAATTTTTCATACACTATTGTAAGAACTGGGTGTGCATCATATTATATAAGAGCAATGTGATCACATGGCAATATTTAAGAAACAACCGACTTTTGTGTCAGAAATTACAGTCTATTTTCTAAAAAAGTGCTTTATATTGAGGATCAAGTCTTTTTCTTTGTATCAAAATTGATCTTGAAATTTTAGTGTTGTGATACTAAATCAGACAATTGTGTAATGTAAGGATTGTTTAGTTCAAAAGAAAAGAAAGAAAAGAAGATTCAGGTTCGGTCAATATGCATTTTACATCACAAGCCAGGACTAATGCCTTGGTGGAGGTCTAAGCTTTCCAGTTGCTTAGTTGTGATTGTGGATTTTTTTTTACTGTACATAATTTCCTTTGTTTACATTTTTTCTGCTTGCTGGCTGCAGCTTTTAAGGACAGTTCAGAGTAGGAAATTGCAAAACAGTTGATAAATATTGTGTATTTTCAAAAACCAAATAATTTTGTGTAGGTGATGGAGAGACTGTTTGTTTTACCATTCTGTCCTTTGCACAATGTGGCCCATTTGTAGCCGAGTGTTGACACATGTTAGTTCGGCCTGATTAGTCCCAACATAAAGACGAAGCACACAGCCCCTCCGTCACCATTCAGCCATTTTGTCTGTGTCTGTCACGCTGGTGGATGGGATGCGTGTGTGCAAGAGGCTTTTGTTAAGGTAATACAGAAAACAGAGGAGAGCCAGAGAAGACACCATGCAAAATTAACCCCTCTGTCCCATTCACTGACCCCTGGATGGTGGTTATCTACAAGCAGGACGGCCCCCCTTGCGTCACCTGCAGCAGCGCAGTGGCACAGGACCAGGTGAAATGTTAGTAATAAAATAGTGAGTGTGAGATGTGGGCTTTTGCTGTCTTTTGTGCCTTTAAGTGGATTAACATAGCGGTCAGTAGGACGCGCACCCAAAGTGGCAGCCATAGCCGTTGTTTACAAGCCGCTCTCGCCTTCGTCGCTTCACTTTTTGGGCTGATTTTTTTTCTCTCTCACAAAAGCGTAAAAAGGGTGGGGCTTGAGTCGGAGCCGAGTTGTGTAATCTGGATTTTTTTATGACGCTCTGTGGTGGGAGAAGTCAGGGATTATGATTTTTTTTTTTTTCATGTTAAAATAAATGTGTGAATTTTAATTAATTGTATAAAACTAAATATTACTAGGGGTATTATTATTATTTTAAACTTTTTCTGAACTGTATAGCTAATGGAAACAAACATGGATACTGTATACAGATTTATGAACAAAATGTGAATGGACCATTATGGTTAAATTATGATTGGTAAATTACATTATAAAAATTACTAACTAACATTGCAGTTAATAATTAAAATGTATAGATCCTAAAAGTCCAAATTATTATATTGCCCAGATATGTATAAATTTTTAGAAAAACAAACAAACATATTTTTTCAAAGCTGTGTGCTGTACAGGTATGTCCTAACCTCACAGTTTTTTTTTACAACTGATAATAAACATCTGAAACATTAAAAATAAAGCTGAGCACAGCATGGATTTACAGAATGATGACAAGGCCTTACTGTATCGTGCAGTTTACCCAAACACTGATGCATTTAAATGTGTTCCACTATCAGCATTAGTTCTGGTTAGAGAGACAGTGTTCTGTGAAATGTTCTGTGAAATAAAAAAAAGCGTGCATTGAAACAGTGAAAATAAATACAAATTGTTTTTTATTGTAGATTGCTCTTTTTACTCTCATATTGTAGAAATGTACTTTATATATTTGGAGTGTATGACGGCATAAGGTGTATGATTACTTTCCATTGTTGGCTATTATCTTATTAAAATCCTAGGTTCAACCTCATCTCACAAACCCTTTCACATATACAATGAAAAATGCTTTTGCACAGTGTGAAAGATATAAATCCATAGTCATCTTTTGTTGACAAAGACATCTTTTTTACCTTTGTGTTAGAAGTAATTTATCCATTTGTGATCAGCGTGTTTCTTATCAGTACAGGTAATGTATACATCTGTAACTGAACACTTGACCCAGACTTATGCGATTTCAACAGTGTGAGATATTAACAGCTACCGCATTGAATCTATGATTAACTTGGATGGCCTTGACATATGCTATATAAGATATATTTTTTTTTATTTGTAATCTATAGACAGGTTATTTTTGTGGATCTTGTAAGGATAGTGAATGAGAGCTAGGCCAGAGATATCTGAACTTTGTTGCATTCTCTGGAATTTAATAAGAGAAATTAGAAAACTTGTTGGTTTTTTTTATTATGGCTTGTTTAAAAATATCAGGACTTAGATTTTATGTTTGATCTTTCTGATAATTATGATAACCGTAGTTTGTAGTCTGTAGTTGATGAACACTAACCATAAACTGATCTTTGAAACACTCTTTATTTCATAAGTATTATTACTTATGTACTACTATAATATTACTTATTTCCAATGCACCTCTGCTTTTAAGTTAAGCTCAATTATTTGTAAAAGGTTCACACAAACTGAGGCCCACATATCAAGCATCTCTTTGCACATCATGTATAGCTGGAGCATCTTCAGTCTCTGCAGAGCTGTACGGCCTGTTTTTCCAGCCATTCTTTTAAACTCAATGCACAGAGGATCCGTCATGCTTGGGGCCGCCCCTACATTGTTGCCACATAAGCAGCTTTTAGTCCAACTTTAAAGGACTTTTCCTATTAAAATGGACCGTTTTTGTATTGTTACAGCTTTGTGATAAAATAGGGGGAAGGTTTGGCAATGGTTCTCGGTTCAACAAACTACAATTGATTTACTAATGACAGAGTGGCAGGTCTTAATATGACGGCTGTAACAGGCTTGTCCGTGTCAGTGTTGGGAGGTTTGCAAGAAAAATTGGCTCAAGAAATTGATTAAACCACAGGGTGATCCGGAGCTAGCCGTGTACTATGTTTTTATTCACTGTAAAAGATGATTATGGATAAGAATAATAATAATATAGCTGGTATTGTTTGGAGGCTAAACAAATAAGAATTACTGTGGAAGAAATTTGCACAAAATATGTAATTCTCTTGGTTTACAAAGTGAATTAGAGATGACTGGAAACATAGAAAGTGCTGCATTGTTTCTTCCTTGCATTGTAAATTGGCAATAATTTAGTTAGTGTAATGGGTTGTTTTGACACAGTCGGTTCCCATTTAGTTTACAATACTTTAAAAAAAAATTCTCCATAGTGACTGTTAAAATCTTTTAAACAGTAAAAACAGAAAACAAAAATTATAGTAAATTTGAATTACTATAATACATACATGTATTGGCAGAATATAAAATTTGGCTGTACATATTGGGCAATACAACCAAATTTCATAGTCAATTTGTATATCTTTCACATTTGTCTTGTCTTTTTCAGTCATTTTATATAACATACATGACATCATTTTGTAAATAATTTCAGCCTCATGACATATAGCACAATATTGTAACTAAAGTAATAAAGACTATATTTAAATTACTCTTTAAGCAGCTTGTGGTGTGACCCATTTTTGGATCCTGACTTGACTTGTATGCATAGAAAATTGTTATCTCTGCAATGAACTGTGTTCTCTCAAATTTACCCTATAGGCTTATAAAGTTTGCCTAGACAATATTCATAATAAATTGATGCAACACCCCACATTACATTTCATTGACAGTATTCCATTTTGTTTATATAGCACATATTGGATCATAAATTTTAACACAGCATTCATCTTAACTGCTGTGTACCAGACTGACAGCCATGTTAAATGACTTCAATAATATTTATCACATTTGTGCTATGAGCTAAGTCTGATTCTGAGCCCTGTAATGATAATGATATATGTCCCTATGTCGTACTCGTGTGAACTGCAGTGGTCCGAGCCTGCTGCGTGTGTGACATAAATGGCCCATAAATCCAGATGTGTCTGTCTTTAATGAGCAGCTGTTGACCATAATCCTGCCGATAAATGACTTTTAGCAGCTTTCCACTCGGCGTCCTAATGTGCAGTTTAATTTGAACATGACATCGAAAGCTGCGAATGAACACCAGGGAGTGACTCTGGCTTAAGCACCATCTCCATCACTTTGGATTCATGACTTGTATGTGTTTCTGAGAGAGACAAGCTGTTTAAAGTGAGGAACGAGTCAAATGGTCAAGCGAGAGCAAACTGCAGGTGACTAGGATTTAAATCAGTGCTTAGAAAAATCATAACAATGCTTTTCATTGTTTAGAGCTTTTTCTGGTCTTGTTTAAAATTATGCATGTTATTTAAATGTAAATGTAGAATACATTTATTACAGCTGAATAATGGAGTTTATATTTTATAGTTAGTCATTATGGATTGTATGATTACAATACAATGCTAAATTCAATTTGATATTAGAACAATATTGTGGTTCTGACTTTAATTTTCATTTCTATATATATATATATATATATATATATATATATATATATATATATATATATATATATATATTAATTTCAATATTATCATTAGTGTTTCTTGATCAGCTCCCCATGCCCTAAATACAATATGAACCCATACAACACTTATAGGGTGACTACCATTACAGCAGGTCAATTCCTATCAATATCTTGACAAAATAAAAGGTGTATAGGCAATACCTGCTTTTCAGATGAAGAGTTTGAACGTCTTGGTGAAGTTCATAGTGTCCATGCCCTAGAAAAAATATACAAAGGTTTATTTATTTTTACAATAATATCTCGCTTGAGAGGAGAGGGTTTGTATTCTCCACCGCCCTATCAAGAACTGTCCGTATGATTTTATTATTGAATATATTTCTGTTGATATTGCTGGGTTTCTGTGTTGTCTATCTCGGTCAGACCCCCATCTCCTCTCTCTCTGCCGAAGTACTTTTACCATGGCAACCCCTAATGCAGTATAAATGCGGGTACGGCAACTCCTGCTGCAGCAACACACGATTCATAAAAGCAAAGGTGAAATGTCATTCGAGTAGTGGCTTTAAAAACAAGTGGGGCTTTTGATGTGTGCCACGGTCAACATTAAAATACTACTACACCAAATTAGGTTACTGCTTCATGTATCGCTGCATGGTTCCTGTCTGTGCAGTTTGTATCTGACAGAGTAACTCCACCTCAACATGGATCCCCGTGTTGCATTATTGTACCACTCGAGTTTTGGAGAGCTTGCCAATATTGTTTCTCCTGTATGTCAGCTCCTATGGTCTGACTCACATTGTTTCCTATATCGGCTTATACTGGACAATCCCGATAATCCCACTGTAGTATCTGAAGCCAGCAGTGTCCTCTTGCCTCCAACTCAAAATGGATAACAAGATATCACATATGTTACGACTCGTTATATTACACTTCTATTTGGAAAAATAATTATGTGTGCATTTTAAGAACATACATGGGAGTACTGGCAGATAACAAAGTTACAAGAAATAAAGAGGTACTGAACATATAGCTAATACAGCTTGATTAGTGAGTTCTTACTTATGTTAATGCATTAGCTGTTTTCACATGGACTTTATTTTTTAATAAATTACTTAATTAGTTAATTCAGTATATCTTATTTGAATGACTTTGGTACTGTGGCTTTAACTGATCATATAATAATTTTAATAATAATTGTACTATTAAACTATTTTATGTTATATGCTGTTAAGATTGTCTAATGCAAAAAAAAAGATAAAACAACTGATAAAAAGGTCAATGGATGTATACTGTGACTTTAAAACAATCTCTTTGTAAATAACCATCTGCTTTTGTCATTGAAAATATTGTATATTTGATAAGGTTATGTAATGATGCAATGCTCCCCTGTGGTGTAAACAGAAAAGCCCAGGTATAGTGCAACACGAAGCAACACAACTTTGTATAAAATAGCAAGTGAATGGTGTATAATTTATAGCATCATGTTTTGTGAAGAAGACATGAATTGAGGGCCATAAGTTGTAGCCCTCCACACGAGTATGTTAGCTCTATGCAAACATTACCACAGTGGTGACCTGAGAGTCTACGGGGCAGTTCAGGGGGGCTGTTTGTTTAGTCTGCCCCGTCTACAGCTCTGCCCTGCCCCGTTCTTTCACACTGAGAGAAAGAAACCACACCTCTTTAGGCCCAGGCCCATAGTGAGGAGGGATTTGAGTCTTTGTCACGGGCGGCAGGTTTGATTTTGACATTGGACGGTGTGTAAAAATCATCCTCAAGGCCAAGAGGATTTTGGTTGATTCCCTGGACTCCCCCAACTCTCTCTTTCATCTATTTTTGTAAAGAAGTAGTTTTCTAACTTTTAACGATATACATAGACAGCCCCGAAACTATTACTCACATTGGTTTGTTAGCTTTGCTACACAGTTATCATATAGTACAGAAAATGTTTACATACAGAGCAATAAATGGTAATTCATTCTAAGACCGTATTTTCTCTTTGTCTAACAATAACATATTGTAATTGAATAAATGGTTTAGGGTGTAATTGTGGAATAGAGATTTAAATATGTTCCAAAAATCAAGGAAAATACTCTGTAATAAGTAGATAAACAAAAATATTAGGGGTGTGGGTTTTGTTGGCATAATTTGAGATATAACCAATGCATCCTTATATATTCAACATTGTATGCTTTTGCTATGTCCTTGAGTTAAGTGCTATTTCTCCATCAACAATAGTAACTAAAAACAAATGTTTCAGATTATAGGATAATTTAATTTATTAGCGGTAAATGTCAAAATTATTGCCAAATAAAATAATTTAACATATTAGAAATATCTATAATAATGGTTTCTGCCATTTTTAAATAACGATGCCCACTTTGCTATATGGTACCTTAAAGAAGAAAACTACCTCAAAAGCACAAACAAAATCCACAGGGGACGAGTAAGTGATCATAATTTAAAGGCTCCATGCCTCGGCATACGTACAAACACATCCCTCTCTGAACCTATCGAGCGGATTTCAGCCAATCAGAATCGAGCACGGATCTGACCTGTGCTTCCCTTATGAATTTCCGCCCCCAGGGAAAGTAAAAGCCTCCTGTTTTTATGTGCATTGTGTGGCTGGTATTATCACACACCCCTCCCTAGCGCACACAGAGCAGAGGACACATACAGGGTCCTCATAGCTGTGCAAAATGTTACACAAGTGCAACAGTCTCACTACATGTTTGTTTTGACAAATGTGCGCGGTGCAAGGTACAACAACACCGCGGGTGTGCAGTTAGCGTCTGTGAGGGATTTTGTGGCTTTAAAATGTTGTTCTTTCTCATAGACATTGTATTTAGTTTATGTTTTAATGTGGATACAATGTGGTGAAAAGAGAGTATTGTTACTGCCAATGAATCATTCAAAACTACAATGAATGGGTTTTTTCAAACAAACAAAAGTTCAGACAGTTGTCAACACCAATGATGTTGAAAAAAATAATCATTTAAAATGGTGAGAGCAATCATAAAAGAGTACTGCAGAGAGACAAACAGAAAGGATGCCTAATAATATGTTAAAATATTTAAATGTACTGCATGCTATCATATATGGGTATGTCATTGTTATGTGATAAGCACAATTAAATGTTTTTATATACATGTATATAATTGAAACATACCTGCTGTAGCAGGTAAAATACAAAAATATAAAAATAAAAAATTCTAATAAAAGATTCTATTCTAATTTTTACCTACATTTTCTGTAAGATGACCACATGTCAGAGATACTAGTACTACTACTAGTTACTACTTTGTCCAGTTTGGGTGACATCACTCCTTGTCCCTGTCTATGAACACCAAGACACCAAGTATGACAGGTTTCCAAAAACAGACCAAAGCATATATTGCTTCAAATGATTAACGACTGTTTATGAATAAATAAACTTGAGAGTGAGAGAGCTGTATATTAACAGATACTATGCACCGGCAAAATATCACTTGCTAAATATAACACTGTAGCTCAGGTTTGGTGTATGTTCTAAAATGTGTCATTCCACTAATAAACATTTTTTATCTCTAAATTGCAGGTGCGTGTCCTGAGACCATGGAGCAGATGAAAGGCCTCTCCAGCTGCAGGAACAGGAGCTGTGTGGGCTCCACTGTGGGTCATCACTGAGCACACTCCACTCTGAGCTATTTCAGACAGGACTGGTGCATCATGGGTAAATTCACAGGGATTGTGGATAAAAATCTTGCCTGGAACAAACCAACATGAAAAATAAAACTATGAGATCTTATCATGAACTAAAAAAGGGATTGGGTGAAATAATGCACAAATATTAACAACTGAATCATTACTAATGTGTATTAATTATACTGAGACAGGGCCTGTTCATTGTGTAATGTAGTTACAAGCACAGCATTGTAGACAGAGTTTGATCTAAGCTTACATGTTCAAAAATAATTTATTAACTGTTAAAAGTTATTTAACAGTGATAACAGTTGATAGGTGGTGTTTGCATAGTTGATTGTGTAAAGTAAATAATATAAAATGCTTGTGTATGAAGCCGCAATGATTAAAAAGAAACTCTAAATGTAATCAAGCGTGCAGTGTACTTTGTGATTGCATTATGTCTTTGCTTACGTCTTTCTGGATTTCTTGAACCAATGAGTGTTTCCTTAAAATGTACATATATTACACTGCCTCATAGGCCTACACCATGTAGTAATATTCTCACACCTCATGCTGAAAACAGAAACTCCTAATGGGGTTTAAAACCACATAATTACTTTTAATTACTGTCATTTTCAATGTGACAACACACTATGACGCAGGCTTCACTCATACTGGCAGATGAACATATTGCGTACACTAGTACATTCTTTCAGAGAAGGATTGGAATTGGAATTTGCTTTGGGAAGTAATCCCCCATGTACATATTGTAAACTGAGTAAAACTACTTGGCGAAGGTTTTATACAGCATCAAGGGTCTCTGTACCTGTGAAGGCAGGTAACTACTGCAAAAACATTTACGTGCTTTAGACTTTAGTGACACTACTAAAGCTGGGAGTTTTCTAAAACATAGCCTATAATGTAGCTTTTGTTTTATATGCTTCTTTGAGCATTGACTTAATACAGAGCCAAATATTTCATTTGAAAATTAACAGCCAGCACTGTGTGATCTGAGAATAAAGGCCAGCTAGATCACACTATTCACTTAAAGGACCTTGCTTTGCCCATGGATCAGTGTAATTTTAATGACTGAATCTGGCTCGTAATTGGGTAAGAAAGAATGATTAATCCTACAGTGAAATATTTAGCATGATCTTATAAAACAAAAAGTAAATAATGATCTAATTAAAGACTGTAAAGAAATGGCAATATATTCAAATCTACGTGATTAAAATAATGAAATAAATTAACACAAATTATTTAGGTTATCTTACAGCACTTACCTGAGTGACCTTGTAGGAAATAGGGTTGGTGCAGTCATGTAAAAGCCTTAGGATATGCTGATAAGACAAAATAATACATCTTCAGTAGAAATTTATAACGAAAAACTTAAAATCTAAAAGTTAGGGTAAACACGTTGGATTTTCCTCCTTATCGTTTGCCGGAACTCATTTCATTTGTGTATTCATACACATAGTAGGGTGCTCAGTTTAATCACCGTCATGCCATCATAACGACTTCACTATGACATGCTTAGCAAAAACACCTACAAATATATATATTACTGTATCTAGTAAGTATTTTAATATATTTGTGATGTGTTTGAGATTCTATTTTATTCACCTATACGGCAGGATATGTGGCCACAGGAGGCGTGCTGCGGTCTATATAAAAGCGCCGCCATCTTACATTTTCCAGTCTCAGCTCCTTCAGACGAAGTCAGACCGGCGCTGCGAAGGGGGTGCACCGGACTCCCGCTGCCGTTCTCCCCAATTTTACCTCCTGTTTCTTCTATTTTGGGGTGTTTTTACTTTTCAGGACTCGATTGAACGGACTTGCTGAATTGACAAGGGTAGGCATCGCCATTCAGAGTTTGGGCTTTATTATTTTGTCCCTCTTTACGGGACTCGTACGGGAATGGAGACCGCTGTTGTGTGCGGCTTGACCGGGGATGCTGCTGCTGCGGCGGCGGCTTATCCAGCTGCTTCCCTCGGCTTTATTTTTGGATTTCCCCGACACCACCCAATGGAAACGTGCTTCTTTAACATCTGTTTTCATTAGTGTTTCGTTACGGCGTAGTATGTGTGCGTTTATTTCGTGTGTAATTTAAAATTTTAGCTCTTTTATTGCGGTCAGATTTTTTTCATTTGGAAATCTACGATAGTTTGTTAACCTCGACGCCATGGTTCTTGAGTGAGCATACGATTGTTTAGCCCATGTTGGTGCACTAACTCGACAACTATTAGGCCACTTTTGCTCCTGGCCACATTCCTCTAATGTGACTCATGTTTGCTCGACGGCAGTTTCACCTTGTGCCGTTTTGCTGGAACTTTTAACGCAAAGCATTAGTCAGTTTTAAAGTCACGATAACTTGGTTTATAAATTCCAGTTTTGCCTTGTGTCCATTGTTGATTCACTGTTGTTAGCTTGTTAGCTTCACATAATCCTTCGTCGAAAGTTGTGTCGGAACTTTAATGAAATGCATAAGACGAGTTGGTTAACCAAACCTCGGCACTTAAAGGAATCTGGTTATTTAGATGAATTTGTTAAACATGATCAGTTTGTTTCACATGGATGTTTTTCTTGAGACTGGCGTGGGCATTTTGCCTTTCAATCAAAGCCCGACAAATTCCTCGGAGCTGTGGAGGTTTTGGAGGAAGACGAGGAGGAGCCTGGATTGAAATTTGACTCAGTGTTGTTGAAAGTCCGGGCAGCCAGCAGCTGTGGGAGGGGGCCAGACGGGGCTATTATTTGGCTCACTTTGTGCTCCAGCTTCACGTTTTAGATTTGCGGTATATGTGGCATTATTCAGGGCTTAAGATTCACTGGCGCCATTGAATGGACTTTATAAAATTACTATCCACAGAACTGGTCGGCTTTCCCACGTCGTTGAGCACCACTAGGAGTGTGTACAGCCAAGTGTTGATTTGGTAAAGCAACTTGAATCTGCCATTAGAACAATACACGAACTATCTACGCATATTTCTGTGTGCGTGGCTCAGCGCATGAACTTTATATTCAACAAATAAAACTGGGAAATCTGCAATTTTGAGCACATATTTCATCAGGTGTTTAGAGACGGAAGTGTGGGTGTCGGCGGAGCCTACACCGGTAGTGGTCTGAAGTAGCCCACGGAATCACGGATAAAATCGTGTGCTTTTCCGTTGTTTCGCAATTGGTTCTGTGCGCTAACAATTCCGCTAAACCAGATTATAATCTTTGACATTGTTACTTGCCGCTGTTAATAAGTCGCAGAGATGTGGTCCATCCAACCGAACATCCAGTGCAGTACTCAAGTTTTGATGATTGCCGCTCTTCTGCATAAATGTGGTGGTTCGTGATCGTATCTTGCCGTGAGCATCTTGCGGGCGTCAGTGTTGCAGTTCGGACGCAGCGGCTGCAGGGTCTCGGCTCTCGGCTCATTGTGTTGTTGGCAGCAGTGTGGGGCTGCTGACCCTGCACATTACACTGCCAACACTGGAGCTGGGCGCAGCTATTGCCTCTGCTCCTGCCGATAATAAGAGCCCGTTGGGCTCAGTTATGGATGTGCTGTACTAGGAAGGCTGGTGGGAGCAAAAGGGAGATTTGGCTTGGTTCTTTACTGCAGATTATTGGGTCCTGGCACAGATTTCAGTAGTGTGGCTTCATACACACTGAAATTTGGCAAGTTGAGTTTAAATTATTATATTTTTGATATAGTGTCCATTATATTTGAATGGACACTACAAAAGCTCACTTCAGCTTGTTTTTGTTACCAATTTTGAGCATCAAAATCTTACAAAGTTGTATTAATGTATTTGTTTACCAATCTATGTAAACTCTCACTGCTTTTATTATAGCATCCAGATGTAGAGAAGTAACTTTCCACTGCAGCAGTCTTTTGTGAGGGCTTTGATGGTGTTTTAACGTCTGAAGGGGCATCTGGCTTCCATTAGGAGTGGGTTATACAAGGGTAGACTGCAGAGCCCCAGCATAGCGTGTGAATGGTAAATTTGAGTCTATGCTTGTGGTTAGAACCAGCAGTCTCTGGGCCTGACTCAAGAGTGCGTTTTAATGACACTGCTTCGGTCAGACTGCTGAGACTAGTGGTCCCCCTGTATGTGTGCTGTGCTCTTAAGCTCCAGTGCTTGGGTACCTGAAGGTCTAAGCAATTTGTAGGCAAGGGTTGGTACAGGCACTGTACATCAGCCCAATACAAATCCAGTTATATTTTTTTGTTCGGCTTTTATGCCTCTTTCATGTTTATGGTAGTATTGGGCAAATTGTGCTGGTCTAAGCTATTCTCATTAATTGTAAGAACACATCAAACTTGCTGTCAAAGGGCTTAAAGCAACATCAGCCAGTTGCACTTGAACTCTTCAGAACGTGTCAAAACTGGCCTGCTGCAATTGAACAGGATTTGCTTTACTTTTTAAAGTTGGCTTATCCTGAAATAATCAACCCTTTGAAATGGTTTGTCAAGAGACTCTGACCTATTGGATCTTATCTGTTTATCCTCCATTTTCCATGAAGGCCTGCCACATTTCTTGTTTTTTGTGCATTACTGTCAAAACATTTTCTTGGGTTGCATTGGCCTTATTTAAACATTGTGAATAATTTCCCGTGCAGACCTGCTCTCTGCTGCCATTGCTACTGTTTACTTCTCCTGCAGAGTTCAAAGCCATAGCAGGAATGTGTGCCCTCCTCCCTGCTCCTCCACCCTGCGCTACACTTCCTCTGTCCGTCCGCACCTAAATGGCTGCCTAATGGAGCCTTTGTACGAGCCTCTGCTCAACTGGAGTTTAGGGGAAAAAAAAAAACACAAAAGTTTCTAACATTTCAAAGTTTGTAGCTCTTTGTGCCGCAGTCACCAGTGGCACTTGGCTGTACTCAAAGGTGCAGACTTGAGGGAGGCCATGATTATAAATGCATTTTAACTTTATAAATATTTACTGAGTAAATTGGACTAAGTGTTTGTTTCTTGCAGATCAGGAAGCTGTGCAGGCCGTGGTTTGAGAGCGCAACATGGCTTCCCAGGGTGAGTTGAGACCTTTAGAAGTTTCTCTATTTGAGCACAATTGGCAATTACACTTTCATTTAACTAAATTCTAAATTAGTGAATTTTGAAATGGTAAAAGTAAAACTAGGTTTCAGTCTAGTCTCGCCAAACGACGTGCTTTTTTTACTGACACAGGTTTGGCTGTGTCAAGCAAAATCCCAAATGGCTCATTGTCAATGACCATTGAAATGATTGCTTTTGATTAGCATAGCCGCAGTTTGGCAGTGACCCTAATGTGAACACATGTTGTATGTGTTTGTTTTGTAAATGACTGTGTGTAGCTGATCTGATGGAGCTGGACATGGCCATGGAGCCGGACCGTAAAGCTGCAGTCAGTCACTGGCAGCAGCAGTCGTACCTGGACTCAGGCATCCACTCAGGAGCCACGACCACAGCGCCCTCTCTGAGCGGGAAGGGAAACCCAGATGAAGAGGATGTGGACAACCAGGTCATGTACGAGTGGGAGCAGGGCTTCAACCAGAACTTCTCCCAGGAACAAGTTCAAGGTACGAACTCTTTGCCAAAGATTCCGGTTTAGTAGATTTTATAGGTGCTGTTAAAGGAGACATTTAACCGGCTTTCCTCCTTCAGACATTGACGGTCAGTATGCCATGACACGGGCCCAGAGGGTGCGTGCAGCCATGTTCCCAGAGACTCTGGAGGAGGGCATGCAGATCCCCTCCACACAATATGACACGGCCAACCCCACCAATGTGCAGAGGCTGGCAGAGCCCTCACAGATGTTAAAGCACGCCGTGGTCAACTTGATCAATTACCAGGATGATGCAGAGCTGGCCACCAGGGCCATCCCAGAGCTCACCAAACTGCTGAACGATGAGGACCAGGTGAGTGCTCTCACTACACTGTCGAGAATCATTGTATCTTTGATCCAGACTTGACTTCTGTGTGGTCTGTCTAAGGTGGTTGTAAACAAGGCAGCAGTAATGGTCCACCAGCTTTCAAAGAAAGAGGCTTCGCGACATGCCATCATGCGCTCCCCTCAGATGGTCTCTGCCATTGTCAGGACCATGCAGAACACAAATGATGTAGAGACTGCTCGCTGCACTGCAGGGACCCTCCACAACCTGTCCCACCACAGAGAGGGGCTGCTGGCAATCTTCAAATCTGGAGGAATTCCAGCACTAGTTAAGATGCTGGGGTATGTAACAGCAGAGAGTGGGCTGCATGAGACATGGTTAAAATTGCATGTGGTGCATATAACAAGCTTTATTCAGTTCTGGGTCACTATTGTACTAAAACTGTCTGTGTTTTCTGCAGCTCCCCAGTGGATTCTGTCCTGTTCTATGCCATTACTACCCTTCACAACCTCCTCCTGCACCAAGAGGGAGCCAAGATGGCTGTTCGACTAGCCGGAGGGCTCCAGAAAATGGTGGCTCTGCTCAACAAAACAAATGTCAAGTTCTTGGCCATTACCACAGACTGTCTGCAGATTCTGGCGTATGGAAACCAGGAAAGCAAGGTAACTTATTTAGTGGTAGACATTTGTAGCAGGCTGTGTAAATGCCATGTCTTACACTTGCCGTTTGTTGTAGTTGATAATCCTGGCCAGTGGCGGCCCCCAGGCGCTGGTGAACATCATGAGGACTTACACCTACGAGAAGCTGCTCTGGACCACCAGCAGAGTGCTCAAAGTGCTGTCAGTGTGCTCCAGTAATAAACCGGCCATTGTAGAAGCTGGTAATGACCCTTTGTTAATGAATTTGTATAGTTATTTAGACATGTGCTAATGGATTTAAATCTGGTGTTTGTGTACAGGAGGCATGCAGGCTCTGGGTCTGCACCTGACGGACCCCAGCCAGAGACTGGTCCAGAACTGTCTCTGGACTCTCAGGAACTTGTCCGACGCTGCCACAAAACAAGTGAGTGTTTTGTTTGACTGCAGTTTTTTTTCTCTTAATTGGACATTAATGTGACTTGTGCATGTTCGCAGGAGGGAATGGAGGGTCTCCTCGGAACTCTGGTCCAGCTACTCGGAAGTGACGACATCAACGTAGTGACCTGTGCTGCTGGTATTCTGTCCAATCTGACCTGCAACAACTATAAAAACAAGATGATGGTCTGCCAGGTACAACCTTTTTTCCTTTTTTTATTTATTTATGTGAAACGGGTTGATTTATAAAGTCACACATTTCCCCTGTTCTGTGCAGGTTGGGGGAATTGAAGCGTTGGTTCGCACAGTGCTTCGAGCTGGTGACAGGGAGGACATCACAGAGCCAGCCATTTGTGCGCTGCGTCACCTGACGTCACGACACCAGGAGGCGGAGATGGCCCAGAATGCCGTGAGACTGCACTATGGTCTGCCTGTAGTGGTCAAACTACTGCACCCTCCATCACACTGGCCTCTCATTAAGGTACACATTATAATGCAGTCCCACTCTGGAACATGAAGTAGTTTACTGTGGATGGGATGTTTAACTTGTCTTTTCTTGCACAGGCTACAGTTGGATTGATTCGTAATCTGGCCCTGTGTCCCGCTAACCACGCCCCTTTGAGGGAGCAGGGCGCCATCCCAAGACTGGTGCAGCTGCTGGTGCGAGCTCACCAGGACACACAGAGGCGCACCAGCATGGGGGGCACACAGCAGCAGTTTGTGGTGAGGCCTGAACCTGAGGCTAATAAGTCTGAGGGGTCACTGTTAGAGGGTGTTTAATAACTCGTGTTTATGCAGGAGGGGGTTCGTATGGAGGAGATCGTGGAAGGCTGCACAGGGGCTCTGCACATCCTGGCCAGAGATGTTCACAACAGAATAGTTATCAGAGGGCTCAACACCATCCCTCTCTTTGTTCAGGTAACATAAAAACAAACTCATTTTATGTTTATGGTCTATATTTAGTACCATAGAAAGCTGTCACTTGGTCAATAATTTTCAGTATTAACATGCTATTGTGTGTGCAGCTCTTGTACTCTCCCATTGAGAACATCCAGCGTGTGGCTGCTGGGGTGCTGTGTGAGCTGGCACAGGACAAAGAGGCGGCTGAGGCCATTGAGGCCGAGGGAGCCACTGCCCCACTGACAGAGCTGCTGCACAGCCGCAACGAAGGAGTCGGTGCGTACCAACATCAACTAAAGCTTCTCGGTGTATTTTTAAAGGACAAGAGATTAACTTGAGCTAACTTGGAACGATTAATCTCTCTACAGCCACATATGCAGCTGCTGTCTTGTTCCGCATGTCTGAAGACAAACCCCAGGACTACAAGAAACGTCTTTCAGTAGAACTCACAAGTTCACTTTTCAGGACGGAGCCAATGGCCTGGAACGAGGTGTTTCTTTGCAACACTTATTATTAAAGCTTTATTAATGTTGACGCATTAATTTTGCTCTCGCTAACTCCTTTGTGCTGTGCTCTGCAGACCGGAGACCTGGGCTTGGACATTGGTGCTCAGGGAGAGCCTCTGGGCTACAGACCTGAAGGTAAGACGCCTCTTCACCTCCCGCTTCAAGGCTCCCAGGAGACACACATGAGCAGCTGAGGGCAGATGGATCAGATAAACAAGTCTGCTGCCCTCATGAAGCTGTCCCATTGTTTCTGTATGTGGAGCCCTCCCCGTCACTGTCACTGTAGGAGCTAGTTTTAAACCGTAACCCGAGACAGTTGTGATGTCTTAATCCAGTCTGACAGTGTAGATCACTGCAGCTGCCTCTAGTTAACTTGACCATCTCTGAGCATCTTGGACAGAGCTACTCTATTTGGCTGTGTACAGTTCCTCTTCCTCAGCTCATGTCAGTGTAATTGGCTCATAGTGGTTGCCTGGTCACTCAGCCTGCACATTAGTTGGTTTGCTGTTGAGACTGAGATTAATTTGTCAATTGAAACCTGCTCCGGAGGTGTGGCGTGTTGCTGTGGTGATAAGTGATCGTACTACTGTGTGACGCTTGGGTTTTTAACATGCTCTAACCGCTGCTCTGCTTCCCCTGCCTCCTCACTCCTCCCCACACCAGACCCAAGCTACCGTGCTTTCCATGCGGGGGGTTACGGCGGAGACACTATGGGCCTGGAGCCTATGATGGACCATGACTTGGGACACCACCCCGGCCAGGACTACCCTCCCGTTGAGGGCCTTCCTGACCTGGGACATGCCCAAGAACTGATTGAAGGTCTCCCTCCTGGTGACTCCAACCAACTGGCCTGGTTCGATACAGACCTGTAAATACCAAGAGCAACATTACACTACACTTTCTACTAGGTAAGGATCATGCACCCTGCTCATGGTTGTACTAAATGTCTAAAATGGGCAGTCATTGGATTCAAGACTTGATGGCGTCTGCATGTTGAGACTCCTTCTAATTACAAAGTGTGTGTTGTGGATTTTGTGATGTTTGTGGTACTTTGATCCACTTGTGCGGCCTGTTGCCAGGATAGTTCCAACGCCTTTGTTCTTTTGCAGCTGTATCATGTGATCTGGATGAACCTGCATCGTGATTTGCCCATGAGGAGGAGGCGGGGTTTCAGAAAGTGCCTGAAGACGACTCATAACGGCTGTTTCCTGTCTATGGAAACTCCATTGGGACAAAAGTATTAAAAGTGCGGTTCTGCTCTCAGCCTGAGTATGGGCTGACTCTGATTCTGAGGAGACGAGTTCAACTTTTGTTTTGATTTTGCATTATCCTTTTATGTACTTCCGTTTTTTTTTTTACCATTGGTTTTACTCTTTATCCAGTTTTCTGTAAGGTACATGTTTTTAGCTTGCTTTTCCTTTTAATCTGTTTCTGCTTGTCATTTTGTTTTTGCAGTCCATGTCTGTCATTTTTATGCTCCATCCAAGTAAATCTGAACACATTTTGAATGGTGTCCAACACAAGTTAATCATTTGAATTGTATTCTGATGAAGTGTAACATTGTGTAGCTTTTGTATAAAAACATGAATTGGAAATCATGGTCCAAATATGAAGCTATTTTCTTGCTTTAAGGTGGACACTAATGTGTCTCTGCTGTTCCAAAGGGGTGTGGCCGACAGTGCTGTTACTGTGGGAGGGTTTGGGAGGAGCTGGTTGCTGTAGCCTGCTGTGTTAAACAATAAAATGGACTGTCATTTCACACCAGTGCCTCTGTCTCATTCAACCCAAACACAGGACATGGTGAATCAGTGCTACATCACACTTGAGTCAGTTTGACAGTTATGACTGAAGGCCCAGGCTGAGGTGAGATTCCTTGTTTAGACAATTATACCAGGTTATTTGCAAATGTAATTTCACGCTATTGACAAAGCCCCACCATGTCTGTCAACACTGCAGTTTTCTTTATCAGTTTATAAGAAACTAAATGAGTCCGTTTGGACTGGTGTGTGCCAGCTGTTTGCTGTGGCTTTACTTGGATTTACATATGAAATTAAAACCAGGAGATGGGGCTGCTGGTGCTGTGTTTTGGGAGAACAGCTGTGGTGGGTTTTACAGGACTAGTCTCACTGTATGTCCCTCCTAAAGTCCACAGACATGCTAATCAAACCTGGCCAATCTGCTGCACTCCATCTAACTCTTGAATTAATGCAGTAAATCCATCTAAAATGCCACTTTGACATGGCTAATTTTAACTTTTACAACCACTATATGTTTTTTCAGAATCAACACTAGTGCTTTAGACCTACTCAGTAGTGTATGGCAGTGGTACAGAGGAGTCCAACTGTAATCCTGCTAAAGATCTGACAGACAACAGTTTACTGTAACTTCACAACTTCTTAGTTCATGAGAGTTTCATACATGACCAGCTATTTACATTCACAAGGTGACATGTTTTGAGACTATTTTAATGTTGATTTTAGCAAATTCATACCCACACAAAATCATAAGAAACCAATTACACATTTCAGACATAACGATAGCAAAGAACCCATCGTATTTCTTAAAACCTTGAAGATTTTAATTTTAGAAAAAGCTCAGACATTTACTGAACAAGTATCATTACACAAGAACAAAAAATATTTATAAATAAGATTAAACTTTGTGCTAAAAAGTTTTTATCCCGTAATCTGATTGAGGATTTCAGCAGCCAGGGACACCACCTCTGCATGGCACCTGAAAGAAAGCACCATTATTCATTGTAGAGAGTCACAGGATAAAGTCATATAAAACATATATTCTCACTATCTAAACAGTCCATTTAAGAGTCCATATAAGAGTTTGACTGCAGCTTTGATGAGATGTATTTTTGAGCCAGGTTGTGTATAGGAAGGGTGGCACAAAATTTCAATCTCACTTGAAATAGCCTCTTATGAAGGCAAAGGTCCAGAATTTACCTAGAATAATGTGTAGTCAGTTAGATAAATAAGTGCAAATTAGAACCACAAATTAGTGACATTGTAAAAAGAACAATATATATTTTGTTCCATTTCATTATTTATTGTTTAAATTCTTTATTATTACTACTCTGATTTGTTTAGATTGGCTTTTAAAGTACTTTCTACTTTCTAATGACTGGGAGTCCTTTAATCTCCACATTGGGTTGTACATTTCTTCCTGCTTTATTCATGCCTCTCTCCTTAGGTTTGTGGCTGCAGGTGTCTGTGGGGCAGCCTCTGAGCCAGACCAGCGGAAACCCTCCCACTGCCTTAATTAAAAATCCACATAATTAACCTAATTAACACTTTTCCCACAGGCTTTGGAAATCCTTGAGAGTTTGTGTGGATTTAGAAAACATAATTTGAATCTGTTAAAAGTTTCCCCACAAAGTTTGGCAAGTCAATGAGTGTAGGAAGACAATGGAAAATCTTATTTATTTATTTATTTATTTATTACACAAGTATTTCACTCATTAACTGCAATGTATAAAACTGTGCTGCTGAAATGATGTGCAGTCATATAATGATATTGCCTCCATTGTATGTTATATCCAAAATGATAACTTGAGGTGCATTCACATAAAATGGTCTGGCTCAGTTAGAGCCTAAGGAGCTCAAAGCTATTAAAAAAATAGAACAAGTACATTTCAGTCAATGTTGATGAAACCCATGGTTTAAAATGCTGATTTGATAATATAATTTCACACAGCTGGAAGATGGAGAGAAAAGAAAGATAATAGAACAAGAAACTGATCTGAAAGAATCTATTCACTCTTCCTCTTTTAACCCCAGTTACAACATGATCTATCTAATGGAGTGTTTATAGATGACACATGCGTATTTTTTCTGTCAGATGCCCTTCCTTGCATCTCACTCCATTTCTTTCAGCTTGGGACTGAAAGACCTCATGCTTCCAAGGAATTGAACCTGGGACCTTGCTGAGAGGCGAGATGTGTTCACCACTGCACCAGTTGTTAGATTTCCACTAGTTGCCTTCTCTGTGTTGTCCAAATGGGAATGTATTTTTTGCTCAGCTGCGCCTGTTGTGTTTTTGACTGCCCTGTACGGTCTGGGCCTCTCTGTTTTTGTACAGGGGTGAGTTAAGCCCCTCCCCCTTCTGTCCGCGCCTCATTTTTGAAAAAAGGCATTCCTCAGGTTGTCATGGCAAACACTGAATGACATCATGCTTCATCCTCTCAATTAAAAAACCCTCCCCCTCTCATCTCCTAAAACCTCTGCTTCTACCTCCTCCTCCTCCCTTCTTCCACCCTTTTTCCACTGTGGCTGCACCACTATGGAGTGTGCCACTTCAAAGGCCACATCTGAGTGCAGAGCAGAGAGGAGAGGGCTGGAGAGCCAGTGAGGAGGAACAGGCAAATAGAAAGAAAAAAAAAATCACTCTTGGGGAAGGAAGAGGGTGCAAAGGGTAACAAAAAGCGGGTGAGAGTTGTAGAGGTCTATGTAGCTGGACAACAATACACCTTTATTATCGATCTGACAGGGCTGTGCAATTGAGAGGAGACTTTCAGACTATTCTCCATGTTTGTGTGCGTGAGAATGGGTGACAGGTCGCCAGTCTCGTACATCACAAGATCAAAGAGAAACATGGTCGCTACGGCAACAAAACCCTTGGCTCATACGCACAAAAGCAAAGAGAGTGAGAGAGAGATGCAGCGATACAGATGTTCACGGAGCTCTTCACACAAGAAATATCAGACGTGATAAATACAAAGTTGGCTCTCACGGACAAAAACTTTGAAAAGAAGAGGTTTGCTGTGACCCTGAACCTGTCTGCCAGATACAACTGACTATTTTATTATTCTTTACACCACGATAGTGTTGGTTTACTAATACTAGTATAAGCTTTTTGAAAGCACTTCCTCAAAAAGCATCTTCAAATTAACAGTTTTAAATCAATTGTTTGAAATGTTTGACTTTTAAATATTGTCCAAACACATTTAAAAATACTCTTAGAGCAAGTCTTTGTAGTAACTTGCAAATGTTCAGGTGGATTCAGCTTGTAATAACTTCATAACATTCTTTGTCATTAATTAGTTAAAAGTGCATTATGTAACTTTTCTCATTGTGGGTCCACAATAAACCTATCTAGCATCTCCACTGAGCTGCTACCAGGCTGAATTACAGGTCAGAAAAGATCAGATCTGTGGAGTGAACGTCCTCACTGTAAATATCAATATTAAAAAAAAATATATATATATATAAATAAATAAATAAATAAATTATATATATATATATAAATAAATAAATAAATAAATTATATATATATATATATATATATATATATATATATATATATATATATATATATATATATATATATATATATATATATATATATATATATATAAAAGATAAGATAAGTATATAGACTTCTCTAACCAAATACATGGGCACCTGTGACACATTTCTTAGACATTAGACATTTTTTTAGCATTTATTTTTTTATTAGCTATTGCAAAATGGAAATTTGTGGTATAAGATGCTGGGAAAACCAAATCCCCAGCCTATTACCTAACATTCAGTGCCTTCATTAAGGTTGACACTACTTGCTGTCATTCTTTAATTGAAAGTAATTGGCGACATTTTGGGCCAGCCAGTAGGAGGAAGCAGCGTGATCATAATATTTGGTCCTTTTGGTCTGGAGAAGCACTCACCTGTCAGAACGGGCCATTTCCTGGATAACAGTGAGCAGCTCGCCTCCTTCAGAACTGTCAACCCACTCACATTTATCAGTGTCTGTGGTCTGCATCTGCAACAGAGTGGACCCACAAAAGATATGATAGCGAAAGAAAAAGCGCCAGTATATGACCACTTTAGCCACACAAAATAGATGGGTTCACATGGCATCACAACTTTCTAGAATGGCTATTGATATTTTGCAGCTGATGCCATCCACATTCCCTGGGGGTGTGAAGCTAACTGAAAGCACTACTCTGAAGTTCTCTTACGCAATTTAGACTTAATCTGAGCTTTATTTTAACACAGTCTAACCAGAAAGAGTTGACTTAGTTGGAATTACAACAGGTGAGATGGTCTGTGTACTTAAACAAGTCTCTCACATGTAAAATTACAGTCACAAAATAGCTAGCAATAACCAACAATTTTTCAGTCATCACTTTCAAATTTTTGTTGAAAATCGAACTCCTAAACAGTACCATGGACCATGTATTGATCACAGGCTTTTGAAAATGTGTTGTTTAAATCCATTTTGTATTTTTTCTTGAGTTTTCAGACAATCTTAAAACTTTTGTCAGTGTTTGCTAATGTGGGCGTTATGTCACCATGGTAACTCCTACATGAATCTCTAATGGTGGAATATAGAAAACCCCCGGCATGATGTCACTGCAAAGTATCAAGAGTTTAAAACAGAGCAGGAGGACAAGTCAGAGTTCTATATAGTCGAATGTTTAACCTGGTTTATGCTTAATATTTCTGTAATTACTGGGTCTATCCACCTGAAACAAAAACTGGCACAAAGTTCAGTGTATTCTCAGTTAGTATTAATAAACAAAAAATACACACATTTTGTTATAATAGCCTCAGAACATTGGTATTGTTCAACCTGTGATTCTTATCTGTTGGAAGGAATTCAAGCCATAAGATTAATATGCCAAGTTTGTGGAGCCAAAGCTAACAAATAATGATAAGAAAAACAAGTTTCTCAAGGTAATATATCTGGGAAACCATTATATTAAATTCTAGAACATGAATACATGGGTTTCAGCTTCCTGTTTAAAGGTGACATTTTGAGGACTTTTGATGATTAAAAAAAAAAAATAAAAAATCGTGGTTTTGAATCGTTAATTGCTATTTCAAAGGGGCTCATTTTTAATCACTCCGAAGCCCATGAATATGTTTATTTTTATTTTTTATTTGTTATGATGCCTAATATTATCAACAAAAATGGTTTTGTCAGTGGTTGAGAGGACACTTTTTTAAAATCAAAGCCTTTTCAAAACCAAATTC
This sequence comes from Taenioides sp. WSHXM2023, assembly GCA_029959045.1. Taxonomy (NCBI): domain Eukaryota; kingdom Metazoa; phylum Chordata; class Actinopteri; order Gobiiformes; family Gobiidae; genus Taenioides; species Taenioides sp. WSHXM2023. The sequence goes on along the minus strand of CM057088.1, from coordinate 20,151,816 downwards.
ATTTATTCAGTTTGATATCTGTTTTATTAATGTTGGATCTTAACTCATCCCCCCTTGACAACTTGTTGATGAGTTCTAACATCTGTATGATTGTAGGCCTAGAGTGGGAGCGCTGTGCCTTTCAACTGACTAAACTTTTTGTCTGTTATTTGATGTATTCTTGTCTCCACACGTCTCCTCTCACACGCCCTTGAACACCTGTTAGTGTACTGCTGCGTGTGTACTTGGTTGTCACAAATTCATGTTTAATATTAGATCCTCAGCACGGCCAAAGGTCCAACTTGTGTAACGAACATGTTTTAATAAATAATGACCGCTGTTTGCTGCCCGCCTCTCCCTGTCCTGTTGCGTATTCGGTGAGTGTGTTGTCTCTGATCTGCAGTGACATCATCACCTCTGTCTCCGCGCGACATGGCATGGCTGTTGCTAGGAAACGGGGTGAGGAGTAGACAAAAATACCCCCCTCTACTCAAACAACGCGCGCAGGAAGAGTTTTGAGTGTGTCAGGGGACATGGAGGTGCACAGGTGGAAGAAGATATCCTGCTAATGTTATGTCCACCTCCATCACACTCTAGGAAACAGATATCTGAAATAAAACTGACAGAAAACATTTTATAGTCACTGGTCCTTACTTTTGCACTGAAAATTGATTCTTCTCCATTGTGAGATACAGCTATACTATATTCAATCAGCTCCCTGTAGTATACTGTATCTACAAGGGGTCAAAGTAAATAAGATTATTATGATGCTCTGGCAGAAGTCTGTACTCACCATAGTCTTTATCCATGGGTTTCAAAATTATGAAAAATTTGTTGCCATAGCGATTAAAAGCGATTTAAAATATAAAAATATTATATTTTTTTAATTGTGAAAAGTTCTCAAAATCTTGCATAAGAAGAAGATGAAACACAAGACTCTGATTACCTGCTCCAAAGTAGGGATGTCATGATCTCAAATTTTAGTGTGATTATTGTGAAAAGAGACATCACAATTTTACGTTCAACCTTTCATTTTCTTTTATTCTACAGTACTTTACCATTCCTCAAGTATGTGACCAGCTTTATGAAATTATTAAAAAAGTTACTATGACATAAATATCCAGATATAAACCAAAACAAACAAAAAAACATTAAATTTGCTTCCAAAATTGCCATGATTACCACCTTTAGTTCTTAGGTTTACATTGTGCCCTATATAATCACAATTATTGATTTACCGTCTTGACATCCTTATTCTTATTTTATTTATTTGTAAAAGGACAAACACATATTAATGAACATTTAAACTGTAAATATCTAAAGATGATAGCCAATGTGGCTAATTTCCATCTTCAGTCCCTCGGCAGGTTGATGATCCCTAGCCCTTAGTTTCTGTAATTTGTATCTTGGTTTACTTTTCAGTCAAGTCTTTCATTGTAGCTCTTGGGAGCCTCACCTCTTTTAAAATGTGTGTTCACCACTGAGAACTGATTTGAGAGGTCAAATGTAACAAAGGGTTAAAAGTGAAACTGTTAACACATTTAGAAATGTTTTGCAAAATGATTTGGAGTTAAGTGCTTTGGCCTTCACTGAGGTATTTCAGCGACACTAGATGACAGTGTGTTAGGATTATAGTCATAAACAAACAATACAGATAAAGCCAAGATGACAACACTGAATATCTTAGCAGCTCATGGAGGTTTCTTTATAAACATAATCAGTGCATAATTACTGTAAACCCACCCAATATAATATGTGAAATAAATGCACATAAGAATTAAGACGGCAGAAACAGAGCAGATTAAAAGTCGTGTTGCTAAGTTACACATTGACTAAATAAACATGTGGAAATTATTTTAAGCATTTATGAATCCCATTTCCTTTAAGGATTTAAGAATTTTTTACTTAATTTATTCTCCGTTTCTCCTCCTTCGCAGTTTCGAAACCATTAGTGGGATCTTTGATTGAGATTAGTCGAGGCCTGAAATCAATGAAAGATAATTAAAAAGCCTTTGTTGAAGGGCAGGCTCTTGTCGGAGTGTGGAGGTGTGTGTTGTGCATAATGTGTGTCTGATGTACTTGTTCAAAGCTGCACGCCGCTCTCTGCGCACTGATTGGCTGATAGATAATGAGATTTTGGAAAATTCATTCGTCTTTTGACAACACAACTTATAAAATGCGACAGCTTTGTGATTTGATAGTCTTTTTAAATCTGAGGAAAGAGACTAGTACAAAAGTAGATTAAAATGTGCCCATATATTTATCAAGCCTTAAATCGTATTCAAAAGTTAATGATCGGGGTAGCTAAATGAGCAGAAAGGTAGATTGATGTAAATTTGTTTAGCTCCTGGCACCAAGCTGCATTAATGAGTCATCCACCAACTACAAGGCTGTGGTTAGGACTAAAGCAAGCTAGCCTTCAGAGTGCAAAGGAGGAAAGGGAAGTCTGATCCTGTGTATAGTTCAGGTGCCACAAACTCATTAGAGGGAGGATTTGAAACGTGCACACGAATTTAATAGTTTCTCTCTCTCTGGCTCTCTCACTCACACAGGGAAGAGCCGCTCGTAGGCAGGCCCTTTAGTTGGAGCCACAGTACATTCTTGGGGTGACAGCTGACCTTGCGTCCCGAGTGCGCACTACCATCGCACGACCCTGCAGCCAAGCCAAAACATTAGCATCGCATTTTAAATTATTCATAAACGTCCACAGCAAAAGCAGACCATTTTTCAACCTCAGCCATGTAGACTTAAAGCAATTCTGCACAGAATCTAATCTTTAGTACTATTTATTTTTTATAATCTGTTCCAACTGGTTTGTGTTTGTGTGATTACAACCTATAAAAAACAAGTTGGTGACAAAGTTTTGATTAGCACCACATGAAATTAAAGTGTCAAAATGTATGTTTAAAAGTCATTTCTAAAAAAAAAAAATGACCCTAGAAGCCTTTGTACAGTTGCACATACTGTACCAGAACACGGTACCGGGACGCTGGACCTATCTCGCAATTGCCCCGTCAATCAAAACTTCACACTTACAATAACAGACAGTATGAGGGACAGGGTCAGGCAAATCTTGCAATGATTGTCTAAAGTAACCACAAACCACCCTATTTCACAATGTACTGAGCCATTAAATTATTCCTCAATCAACAACAAAAAAATAATAATTAATTAGTAAATAGAACCTATTCGGTGGAGGTAGTAAACAAGTGAAAAGCGATGAAGGTGACTTTTACTGTATACTAGAAAAAAACACCAACAAATCACAACTAAAGGTATTATGAACAAACCTTTGCTACCAATAAGCCAGTGATTCCACACAGTAACCGAATACAGGAAATGCAGACCATTCAGATGGACTTACAGTTATTGTTGCCGCTCCAGTAATAGCTCACCTCCATTAAATTTTTAACTGAATGAGTGAGTAGTTACAGCATCCTCATTATTGCTGCGTGTCGATCAGGGTGATAGCTGCCAACTTGCCTAAGAACTAATGCTGCTACGTGTCAGGAGCAGTTGCCTCAGTTTTCCCCATGTTCCCAGATGGAGATGGTATTATTTATTAAGGTTGGCTTGAGCAGGAGCCCCACTATATCTCCCCCTGCTTTACCACGGCGCGCGCTCTTACAAGTCAGCCGTTTTTTGGCCTGTACTACAAATCATTTTGACTATCAGACAAAATTGGACAGACACTCGAACAGAGAGTGACAGGCAGATACAAACTAACACTTTTTCGGCGCATCTGTCTTGCTCTTTCTGTCAGTCTGCAGCGGGCGAAGCTACTCTCTATTTTGAGAGCAGCAGCACAGCGAGCCTGACATGTGTACATTTTTATTTTTGTTTATTCCAATAGTTTTAGCCGGCTGTGGTGATTTCAACCCACAAAAACAAGAAACTTTGAGACCCGAGGATTGCACTGGCATGTATGTGTAAATGAGCAGTGGAATGCCTGTGGACAACAACATAGATATAGATATTGTGCATGTGTAACAAACTCACCAGTCTCTTAATAATCCTCAGAGTTGTGCGTAGGGCCCTTGTGTGCTCACTGTTCATGTGGGAGCGAAGGACATGTTGGAAACTGCACAGACAGGATGCAGAGAGACAGTCCTGGCCCTCGCCTCCGTACAGCTGGACCAAGATGGAGAGGCACTGAAGAGAGTCCTCCCACATCTCCTGATGCTCCGTGGACAACTGAAGACAGATAATTAAATATTCATTCAATTAGTGCAAGATTAATCACTTCAAAGATGAACAAGACGCGTTTTATATCTCCCAAGATTAATTATAAAAGATTAAAAACTCCCAAGGCTATGATTTATGTCACTCTGTGCGTACCATGGAAATGAAGGTGATGGTGCGATTACTGGACTCAATGTAAACATCAAGTGAGACTCCAAAGTGCATGTGACAAGTGTGCTAAAGTGTTAATATAGTTTATTTAATGACAGTTTACTTTGCACCTGAGCTGCTTTAATAAATTACCCAGTGATAATCAGTAAACACAAATGCATATGTGAGAGCTGTCAAATTACTTTCATGTTATAATGTGTCTTAAAGGACCACTACAGACTTTCCTGTGGGAAGATCCGTCACCTGCTTGCTTCTTTGGTTATTTTTTTGCCTGGAATGTTCCACAGTATGGCATTTAACTTATGTCAATGGAGAAAAGTCAGTGACACCGCAAGATCATGTAACAGGTCAGATCTGTGGAGAGTCGACACAATAAGAATACATGCTTTTAGAGGTATTTTTTTATCAATAACAACACCTGTGAAGTGAATGACTGCAAGATAGATACATTTAATGTCATACTGTGAAGGTTCCAGCCAAAGAAATAAAATCTCCATGGAGACAAGCAGTTGGCTCAGAAAAGTTACATACAGCACCTTTAATTAAAAGGGAAATCTAATTGCAATTCTTACAATGTAACTGTAAATGTAAATATTTCATCACTTTCCCATTTAAGTATTATACAAGTAATATATGCAGAGTTTTGTATTTAAGAATAATGTTGACATATCCTGCCCTCTATCCTGCTAATCTCCCATGGGGCTGTGGTGTAGAGCAGAGGCCAGGGGTGTGTCAGTTCCCCCCTCACAGCGCAGACACACTAGACGCCCACCCAACACTTCATGTGTCAAGTAGAAGTAAAAACCTTTATTGTTTCCCTGGAGACCTCGCTCTGCCCTCCCACTTCAGCCCTTGCCTTCCCAGAATTCATATGGATTCAGCCCATCTGTAAAACCATTTATCCAGAGAAACTTATTTCACAGGTCCTGGTCTGCCCCGAGATAATGTGGATTTTATGGATTAATTTGAAACTTTCTATGGTCGACGTCACATTAACTATTCCAAAGCCTCTGAGTCCAAAATGCTAATTTAGATAAGCTGCCTTGGGTTTTATTTAAACCATGATTTGTCCTCGAATGTGATAACATTTTTTTTTTTTTTTTACAAATAACAGCTGAAATATAACTTTAGAAGAAGCTTAAACTGTGTATTCTTCTGAAAGGTGTGCTATGTTGATCACAGAGACCCATCCCTTTCAATTCATATGTAAAAACTCTTCAAATAATATCACTCGGAATATTAAATTGTACAAAAATAACATATAATGCAGTCCAAAATAATGTAAGCATTGTATAAAACAAGTTTTGTTGTGTTGGTAGTCCAAACCCTGCATGATGGTGAGTGCATGCAGAGCACTTAGAGCCCTGCACAGACAGAATGAATGAGTCGGCCTCACCATGTGGATGAGGAGAGTGCTGACTTGGCTCAGGGGTCTGTTGGCCAGGAGCAGCTTCTCTGCTGCCTCCGTCTCCACCGCTGGACAAGATAGCCTCTGGCTCTACACACAGACGCACAGACACACACATGCCTTAAATCATTTATAGAGATTTGACAGTCAATAATGATGGATCCAGAGACCTGCCAAGACACATTCTGACAGACTGAGGCAGATGGAGAGAGACACTCAGGTACATTTCCTGCATACGCTGTTTTTTCCAACACCTCTGCACCAACAAGTCTTCAACTTCACTAAGTGTCTGTGTCACTTCAATTTATTTTAGCGACTCATTTATGGCTCTCACCTGCACCTGTCGTCACTTCATTAGCACCTCAGTCCCTGACTCTCACTTGTTGCAGTCTACAGTGAAACCTACTCACAATTAGATTTGGAATAAAATCATATTATGAAGACTGCCACATATTTTACCCTTCCCCAAAGTCACACCATCCTCGCATCTCTCTCACTGTCTGTATTTTTAGACTTTATTATCTCAACTTGACTCTCGTGACCAACAGAACGATAGTTTGGAAAAAGTGGCCTAATCACATCCTCTCTGCTTATCAGACCTTATTACCCAAATGATTTTGGTTCAGGTTGAAGTTTTTCTTTATAATGAGCTTTGCATTTCTGGCAGAATTGATTTCCGCTACAAATTGTGCTTTTCTCCATTTCTGCTTTCTCTCCATCCTTTCCTCTCTGCTCTCTTCATCCCATCCTTTTACCCAGAACCTCCTTGCAGCCCCCCACCATGTCCGGCCATTAATATGTATGCACTGGGCTAGGGTGCACACAGTTGGGAGGTGGGGGCTGGTGCGCGTGGAGCAGAGCAGGGAGGCGAGCTGAGGACAAAGCCAGTGCTGATAATGAGGCCGCAGGGACATTGCCAGACAGAGCCCTGTGTGTATTTCCATGTGTGTGTTTGTGTATTTTATACTGTATGTGTGTGTGTGCGCCCCAGGAACTCAGGACATGATCCACTTTCTCCTGAGTCTACAACTTCAATACTACCATTGCTTCAACCTGCTGGCTCCCACTACACACATCAGTGGTCACGCAAACAGACCCAAACGCACACACATTTACACAGAGGCCTCTGGGACCTGCCAGGGCAACATTTGGAGGGAGCCGACTTTGTGCTCCTGTTGGTGGTGTTGTGCTCAGTGGAGAAAAAAACATGGCAAAAAGTGACAAATCAATGTCTAAAGGCAACACATGATACAGCAAAAACATTTTATTAGATGACCACCTAATAGAAAATACTATTAATTGTTACACAGTGAATTGACTGAAATAGAAGTTCCAGTTTCAAACCCATTTCAGTCTTTTACGTCTGTGCAGTTTCTATAGCATAAACAAACGGTAAATGGGCACAATAACTACTGTATATAGGGCTTCTTCTAAGTCCTATATAAATGAAGGTCTTTACATTAAGAAGCCACTTATTCACACACACATTCATACACCAATGTGCAGACACTAGGGACAATGTGGGTTAAGTGGGTTAAGTTTCTTGGCCAAGGACACAGCATTATTCATCTTTGGGAGTGGGAGTCAAACTTCGTATCAGAGGGCACTCTACAAACTACAAACTGCCTTGTACTGTATTGTGTATATTTAGAATATATATTTTACTTGTAGTGTATTCTGCATATATATTTTACCTGTAGTGCTGAGCGGACGATTGAGGATGTCTGCTTGAGGATGTTGTGCAGTAGCTCCAGCACTGTGGGGAGGGTGGGCAGGACAGGCTGACTGACCCTCCTACGGTCACTGAGCCCCCCATCCAGATGGAGCGACACAGCTTCAGTCAGGGTCCTCACCACCACCTCTGTTAGACCTGAGGAGGAAGAGCCAGTGTTACAAAGGGGACGCTACAACTGCTGCTTGTAAATGAATGTGAATTCTTATTATTCATGCCTGTGAGATACCCATGTAACTGTGCTTAGGATGTACTCTCTTTAGCTGCTGTAACAGTATTCAGCAACTTGTGGTCGCAATTCAGGGGTTTCAGAATGATGAAATTAGGACTGATGCCATAGTGATTAACAATTTAAAACAAATCATATATATTTTGAATGGGAAAAATACCGGAACTGTTGCATGTACTTGAAACTTTAAATCCACGAACAGGGAAATATATAGTGGACTTTTTAAATCACTGTGTGCAAAACATATCTTTCGCCAAAACTCAAGTTTATACTGCTTATTCCTTTCAATCCTCAGTCAAGAAAACGACCCAACATGTTGTAAAGCTGCATAGAGATGAATAAAAGACCACTCTCCAAAGTGAAAACCCATGTTCTGTTCTCATTAAAATTAACATGACATCCAGGATACTTTGCATTTTGCGGCATGTTCCGCGCATCACCGATCGAAGACAACTGCCCCCGAGGTGCGCGCTTAAGTGAAGGGTGGATGCCAGCCTCGGACAACTTTTGAACTTCATCTATAATTCAGCCCAGGCTTTTCCAAACATTGTTACTGTTTTATGAGCTGCGCTGGGTTAAAAATGATCACATTTACAGCCTGTGCATTTATGGGGATGTTTGCAATTTGACCTGTTTCAATTCAAGTGTGATCAAAATTACATAATGGAAATCAATTCTTTATGACCTACAGAAATAAGTGCAGTTTGTAATCAACTGGATACTGGATAATGTAATAAAGTGTGAAATATAATCCATCATAATCGTTTTTGTTGGCACTTGATCTCAGTTTTTAGTTTCACAAATACTGAAATATGTATCTTTTCTGCTTAATGGAGCCTTCTTAATATAGAAAATGATGCAGCTAAGTCAGTAGAGTACACAAATACACTGAAAAACAATGATCTATTCCTTGGAGTCGAATCCACTTGAGCTGTTCTTTTCTCAAAAGCGTCTTTATTTAGAAAGTTAATGCTCTTGTTTATTTTGGGGAGTGAAAGTGCAGGAGTCTGTGTATGCTGTAAAGGAGCTAGCCTGTCAGTGAGACGAGGCACAACTTTGTCAGACTGCCACATAATTAAATAAACAGGCTGCTCCTTTGGACACACAAAGACCTAACTCTGCTGGTAATGTAATGTGACAATTCCCTCCTGCTCTGGCCCCAATAGTTGTTCACGGATATGTTAATAATGTTTTTTGCTCAGTCTGTAGGAGGATTACATGTATAGGGAGCAAAAATCTGTCTGTTTTTACAATAACTCCTAAAATACATTTCTTGACTGACTGTGAGGATATATGTTCAATTAAATTCTGCAGAAAATTATTTTGTCACTTGGGAAAAATCTAATGAAATGATAAACAACTTGAAGTACAGTATATAATTTCTGTGTCTAATTCTGTGTAGCACCACTGTATATGTGCAGCTTTATGTCACTGACTGTTAAGTCCTAGGCTTTATCACAAGAGCCAAGTAGTACCGTAGCATATTGTCTAAGCACGTCAGGGTTACTCATTTTGTCTGTAAAATAAATTGTGGAGGATCCAGATTTGAAGTGATTTCCATATATGTAAAATGTTTGTGGCCACAGAGCAGCACTTTAAATGTGTCAGGGAAAAAAACATATCCAAATATTTACTGATAGTGTCTTACCTATTTAAAAGCACAGTGAAGAACCTTTATTTTATTTTGTAATATATTTTGTATGGCCTGAATGGTTGATGTCAGGGGTACGAGGTCATAATATAGGTTTCAGCGAACAGCGGTATACATATTGTTTGTTTACTTGTATGTGTTCTTATTAGCACCAACCAATACAAAACTGTGCCTCACCTTACTAATTAGATCCTGGAGACCGCTCATTTGAAACCTTTTGTGAATTTGATAATATGGCAACATTGTATGCACCAAGACCAATCTTTGTGGTATAAATTGCCTGGGGTCATTTCTCATTGATTGGGCACATATGGGTACGGGCTTTAGCCACCAATTGGGGAAAGTAAACCAATTCAAAATGGCAATTTATTGATGTGGGTTCCAGTGAAACTCGCTAACAATGGCACAGAGGCAATTACCTAAAATACTCCTCTGAGCTCTACACAGAAGGTCAAGACAAATAACAAGGACTGGCGAAGTCTTAAACCCTAAGATGGAGCAAAAAGTCCTTAAAGGATTCTCCAGATGCCCACAGTCCCCCATGCATTCCTAATTAATTAAACCACAAGAGTCATGCAATTAAAATAGCACCTTGTCTGCGCTCAAGGCCAAAGCCAATCTGCTCTGTTCTGGATTAAGAATAAGAACTTTTTAAAAATATTGTTTTGTTTGACGCCTATGTCAACATCTCCATCTCTTTTAATCCTGAACTTGTCTGATTATCATTATGTCTACAAAATAAGTCTCCAGTAACCTGTCAGCAGTGAGGTGCTCGGCTTTGCTTATCTTTACCAACTTTGTTTTGGGAGATTCTCCTCCAGGTTTTTCATATGCTTCCACCCCACTGTATCTCTGCAATCAAAATGTCATTCACTTCAACCTCCAATTTTCTCCTGCTATCATCTCGACGCTGCTCCCAGTAGTCTCCGCACGCACCACCCTCAGCCTCTTTGTACCGCCGTCTTCCCGCTGTCACCTCTGTACAACCTCTTTACCTCGCGTTTTGCTCCGTTTCTGCCTTTATCGTCTCTCCTCTCTATATATCTCACCATTTCCTCATTCAGATACACTTTCTCCATCTCTTCCCCTCCCCTGTTTTTATTCCCAGGGGGGCATTATCGCAGTCAGAGGCAAATCTGCCCAATTATAAACCTCATCTCCGCTGTGCGCGCCTCTGCCACTCTAGACTGGGAGTTCCTGCATCCACTTTCCACCCACAAACATTTCATTTCAGTCTTTCTCAAATAGACACAAGCACAAATAATTCACACCAGGACTACTTATTTGGTCTTTTCTATTGCATCCAAACACATAGAGCCACAAGCATGCATGCCTCACCACCTTCCCCTACTCTGTCACACCAATTATACACGCTTCCAACCTCCTCCATGCTTTTTGCTATCGTCACACCAATCTGGGATGAACCACAACTAAAAGTGTAGGTAGATTTCCAAAATAGTGTAGAGGGCATAAACAAGAGCAAGAGACACAGACAAGGAGCCAACATAAGCAAAAATAAATGTTGGGAAAGACGTGAAGGTTAGAAAGCAAAATGTAAAGAAGGAGAATGACATAAAGTGGCAAAGGAACAAGAGAAGATAATGTTAATTGCCAGGGCAGTATTAGTGCTGGGTTGACAGTTTCTTGTTGAGAGAATAGGAGAGCTGATTGGGTGATAATGATGCTGACTACTCAAACTGAAGCACTGCTGACCAAATGGAAATAGTGGGAGAGAGGCCCGTAGTACATGTTTGGGGAAAGTAGGGTGTGGGCTGATAAAGAGGAGAAAGTTAGAGATGCAACACACATGTAAATAGTAATGAGAAACAGAGAGGATTTACTCTAGCAATATGTGGTTTCCCTGTTGAGAGTCAAAAAAGTCCCTGACAATTGTTTTTACTGGATACATAAGGGCTTTACTTTTGTACATAGCTCACTGTTAAGGCCAAAGATCCCTATATTTGTTGTTTATATTTGACCCATTCTTCAATGTCACTAAGGGACCCTGTCAGGAGCAATGGGGAATCATTTTGTCATTTTAGTCAGGACAACATTTTGCCTACTGTGCATATTTATATTTTATATTTTATTATTTATTTTTATTTTATATTATTTTTATTTTATTTTATTTTATATTATTATTATATTTTATTATTTATTATTTATTTTTATTTCATATTTTATATTTTTCTCCACGGGAACAAAATTAGAGTCTATCTTTAAGTCTATTTCTAAATTATTACTTTTTAGCCATTATCTATTATCTTGTTTTTATTGCATGTTCCATTTTCCTGCTGTTCTTGAACTGTGCGTTGCAACACTGGAATTTCCCCACTGTGGGACTAATAAAGGCATATCTTATCTTATCTTATTTTTAGGTGTTACTGAGACTGATAGGCTTTATGTTTGGTTTTAAGTCACAATAGTATAAAGTTGTGCTAACACCTTAAATCAAAACAGGATTTTTCAAATTTAGGAATAAAAGCTTCAAAGACACAACATTGTTTAAGAATTAAGTGGTACTAATGAGTTGTTGCTATTATGTAACCTTCCTTTAAAGCTAATGGTATGCTGTATGCTCAAGTGTGCTTTTGTGAATCAGGTTCAGGTTTGTGTTTATAGAATTAAAGAAATGCATCTAACTCATTTGCCTAACATCAAGGACAGTAAACTCTAGCTTTTAGTGGTAACAAACATAAATTACAGAGAATCTGAGTTGCATTGACAAAGAAACACATTTTAGTGTAGCACCTGAATCAGACACAGATGGGAGTATTGCCCTCAGTAAAACTGTACTGCAGCCAAAACAAGGCATCAACAAGTGACAGGAAAATTCTTGTCTAATACTAGAGTAGATAGATTTGTTGTAGTATCCGTGACAACAACAGGTCAAGGATGCACTTAACTTCATTTTGTGCAGTGAAAGCTTCCACTAACGATGTCAGGAGGAGACAATTGATAGTGATTTGTACAAAAGTGGGTCCTGTCTGCACGTACCTTGTTGCTGCGAGTGCTCCAGGTCCAAAATGGTGTCTCCACTCAGGTTACAGAGCAGAGCAACAGCGTTTTGAACCATTGGACTAGTTACATTATTACTGCAGGCCTAGAAATAGAATAGAGAAATACTGTGTTCAGAGTATTACACAAATGGACACATACACCTATTATAGAGTGAAACGATTATGGTTCACATAGTGGCCACTGAAAGGTGAAAGGAGTACAACAAGTTACATCTTTCTGGTAGTTGACACTACAGGTGAATATAATATTGTATAAATGAACTGGTCTTAATGCTATGCTTAATAAGCGTAGTTTGAAAGATTGTCAGCTGTCAGATACAAACAAATGGCCATACCGGCTTTTGTGGCCATACTGGCTTTTGTGGCCTGATCTCATCAGATCTCAGAAGGTAAACAAGGCCAGGCCTGGTTAGTACTTGGATGGGAGACTCGTTGTGTCCTTAGGCAAGGCACTTCACCCACATTTCCTAGTATGAAAGTGGTGTGTGCGTGAATGATGGTGGTGGTCGGAGGGGCCGATGACGCAGATTGGAGGCCTCACTTCTGTCAATCTGCCCCAGGGCAGCTGTGGCTACAATAGTAGCTTACCACCACCGAATGTGGAGTGAATGAATAATGCTCTGTAAAGAGTCTTTGAGTGTCCAGAAAAGCGCTATATAAAACTGATGCACTATTATTATTCATTATTAAATGGTAACTGGTACTAGGTGTACTAGGGTGTGTCTCTTACCTACACCAAAACGCAAATCTACCAAGGTCCAAAATGAACATCTATAAACTAATGAAACAATAGAAAATATTATGTAACCTTTTAGGTGTAATAGTTTTGAAAAGAAACAACAGTTAAACAGCACATTTTGTCCTTCTCTCATAACATTCCTTTATAATTTGTTGTATTCATAGCCCCTAATTTCACATTCCTTTTCACTTATTTCCTCTGTTTGATCCTCAATGTATGCCATGTGCCTGGAGGGCAGTGTGCAGTGGTCTGATCTGTGCAGGGCACTGAGCCTGGCTCAGACTCATCATGTGCTTTAGCCTCAGGGTAAAGACTATGACATCAAATCTACACACGACGACCTGCCTGCCACCAACAACAAAAGATGGACCCAAATTTTCTTGATCTTTGCCAGGCACTGAGCTATTGAGTTATATATTTATATGATTTTGAAACTCATCTCTTTACAAAGTGGACTTTTTCACTGCATAGCTGGACAAGATTGTTGGACTGAACATCAATGTTCACTGTTACTAAGAAACTAACTAAATTAGCATGTGGTCTATTTTTGACATTGAAAGCTATTGTTCAGTTTGAATGTAGCTACATTTAACAGTGGGGTCTTGTGCACTAATTCTTTACTTGGAAGTCAAACATAAACATAAAGAATGCATATTGCTCATCACAATTGTGTACTATATTTTCTGTCATTCCGTGTGTCAGGTACAAAAGAATACTTTATATTCTGCCATAGCACCCAACAAGAAACAGGAAGCACTGAAGTTCACTGCAAAACAACCAACAAGTTACAAAACCCAGGCGTCAGTGGTTGAAGTCCATTCACGTCTAGTAGAAGTACTTCATCATTTAGACAAATACGATTAGGTGAGGCTGTGGCGTCTGTGATCACCAGTGACAGGTGTAATCACTGCAGATCTGAGCCAAACCAGGACGAATAAATCAATCTAAAACTGAACCATGCAGACTGCTCTAATGGGGCCCGACATGACCAGTTCAGACAGCAGTAAACAATGAGAGGCAAAGTCAATCAGGCAGCCAGCTAAGTGTTTAACATTGTGCATAGGGGGTGGACAAGCAGCCAGGCAAAACGCTTATTATTTAGTGCAAGTAATGTTTGCATATATTATCATAAATTGTTGTGCGTTTTGGGTCGCTGCACAGATTACACTATGTGCTTGTTGAAAAGGGTCAAGTGAATTAAGTTGTTTATTGGAGACAAGCTTCAGCGATAACAGTGGATTGTGAAACGTTGTGTCTGTGTGCAATCCACTTCCCCAACCTCCAAATTAACCCTTCGTCGTCTTTACGGACGACCTGCCAGTCAATTACACTGGCGCTGCAATAGGTCAACACCATTCAGGTTGATTTACATAATGCAATTGTAAGTGCTAGATCGAGTGAGAGAGGGAAGCATTTGAGAAAAGCGCACCAAGCAGGCGTATAGTTTAGGGGAAATTCATTCAAAAATGCACACCGTGATTAATGTGCTTGATTATGTAATTGAAAGTCTATTCAACAAAGTGACATTGTTATTTAGTCAGTAGCTAAATGAAAATGATTTAATTAATTGATTGATTGGTTTCTTACCATAATGAGCTGAAAGACCAGTGGTAGGATCGTGCTGTGTTTTATTAACCTAGAGAACAGACACAGAGAGAGAGCAGGGACAGAAGGAGCAGGAATTAATTTAATTTTTAAAGCACAGTTCACATGCTGCACTCACATACAGGACATTTTCATCTTCATTAAGTTTGGGGCTTCTCTGTAATGACTTCAGCTGCGTTCTGGAGGAATTGGAAACGGAAAGAAGAGGGAGGAGGTGAAAAGATGAAAGTTTTAGACGGCGGTAGAGAAGATTGCAAATGACAGGTGAAGGAAAGGGCACTATGGAAAATGTGGACAAAGAGAATGAACCTAGATGAATTCCTAAAGAAAGATGGTGGTGTAAATTAGAAATGACTATTGATTAACTAGTCTTACTTCATGAGCAATTAAGGATGTACAAGAATGCTAAAGGGCAGCGAAAGTCAAAGAGGTCGTAAGGCTTCCTGCAGGATCAATAAAGTTTAGATCTAATCAAATCACCTTAACTAATTGCTATATATGCCAACTGTAATGACCGTATGTACAAATCAAGAATACTGATAGACATGCCATGGTAATTTCCGTGGTAAGTGCTTGTGTTTTTGTCTTAAATTTCTTGTTCCTGTTGGTTTAATTTAAAAGTTGATAACATCTTAAATTTGTATACTTTCATGTTTTTCTTTTTACTTGTATTGCAGTCACAAAGGACTTCTTTTAGTGGTAGTAAACCAAAAAAAATGGCAGGAATGACACCTTAACAGTATTTATGCAATTCATACAACACAGTAAAATAAGAATATTTAAAGAATTTTGCATTGATCAAATACTGTATATCGATGTAGTTTCTTGCTTACTGGCTTGTATATTCTGTATTACTGAACATGTGGCTGTGGGTTTGTAATTGTACTGTACTGTACTGTGTTGTGATGGATAGACTCTCCTGAAAAAAGTGACAGGCTGAGAGATGGGAGGACAGGCTGGCCAGCACGACATTATAAACTGGACCACCTCTCAACTACAGGCCATGCATCAACAAGCACCACACAGCAAACAAACAGGAGCGCAGAGCAGCAGGTACACGAGTAAGACCCTATACGTTACGTGTCATAGTAAATCTGCAAGTCAGACAGATTAACAACACCATTTAACACAGTTTCTGGCTTTTCTCAGAATCCTGGTATGCAGTGTCTTACACATTTTGTTTAGCATAGGATTTTTACTTGATGCTCTTCCTAATGCAATCTTCATAGAGTATATTGCCTGACAATGCACCATTTTGTTTTTATGATGAAATCTCTTCCTGTTATATTACCCACTTTTTCTAATTGGTCAAATTTAACCAATTAGAGCAAACTGTGAACTCTCTGACCTCTTAAGTATTAATGTAAGTTTTATGGTGGAGGGGGTGCTTTGCTTGGAAGGTTCTTTACTATAGTATGGCATTAATCGTATCTATGTCCATGGAAGCATCGGACCATGTTATAAGTCAGATCTGTGGAGAGACAAATCTGGTCGCAGTAAGAATGTATGTTTTCCAAGGTAATTTTTTTTGCATTTACCAACACCAGGAACTGAATAAATGCCAAATATAAGTTTGATGCCATATTGTGGTGCATTCCAGGCAAAGCAATAACATCTCCATGGAGACAAGCAGATGGTGGATGGTGTAGTAAAAAAGTTACCACATAATTACCCCTTAAAAGCAATATAAAGCTAGCTCGAAAATAAGAATCACAATAAAATCTAAATTGTGATGATTTATTTATTTGAGAAAGACTAAATTCTATAAAGTCTAATCTCAATATAAATGACAAAATAACCTCATAGATTTCCAGAAAAGTCTCAGATGAAATGACAATAAATTACATCATAAACAATCCAAAAGTCTAGTCTCTGCATGTATGGAAGGGATAGAGTAGTCACCCCAGTAAAGGCCGTAAATCTCCCTTGGACACGCACAGGGGCTGCACTGGGGCTCTTTTTGCTTAAAGGTCAAACTAAATGTAGTTGATTGAAGGTGCCCGAGCTGTGATAATGCTGGGAGAGACAGCGGGCTTCCTACCCAACGCTAATGTCCCCAATTTACCATCTAATTACTGCCGGGCCCGCTTCATAGCCACACTTATCTAACCAAGACCCAGGCAATTTAATTTTTGATTGTACAACCACAGCGATGGAGGCAGAGTTTACGAAGAGGGCAGCTGAAGAGAGACTTGTGCGCTAATGTTAATAAATTAGAGATTGTGAAAAGGGGGAAATGAATGAAAGACTAGAAAAATGTTAATAATGTCATAAGAAAATGAGTGGTAGAGAGGCGAGCGCTGACACCAATTTGAAAAGTTCATGTCACTCTACTTGTGCCATGGAGCGATGGGTGAACGGAAAGGAGAAGAGAGCGAAAGAAGGAAAGGAGAGAGAGAAAAAGAGAGGGAATGGGGGGTAAAATAACTGATAAGAGAAGTAGGGGTGCTTGCTGCTCTAAGTGTGAACTGTGACCTTTACAGGATGATGGATTGGAGTCAGAAGAGGTTAGAATATTCCTGATAAGAAGTGTTTTATATACAGTGGGAGCAGGCGTAGGAATAGGTGTGAAGGACTAATCACAAATTTGGAAAAACAACTAGACTAAAATGGGGTAAAAAAAAATCTCCAATAAAATAGATGGCACATTTTGACAAAGAATCTTGAAAACTGCTTTTGAAAATACACAATTTACACAATCAGTTTCTGTGTTCTGGATGAAAGCTCTTTCTATCATACTGTTTTCTCATACATAAGTATTAAACAATTTAATTGCTGTCCCTTCCATTCTTTAGCACTGTGCTAGCATTTAAACAGTTAAGGTGTAAAAAAAATTGTTGTGCAAATAGTTGTGGTGCATTTGTGCTGACTTTGCAAGTATGTTTTCTCTCACATGAATGCATAAATATCAGAGCTTTAACAAACAATAACAGCTATTAGTATTGAGTATTTCTGTTGATGCAGCATAAAAAAGCAGTCTTTAGCGATTCAGAGAACTGGGGAAAAAACAGGCCTTGGATGATTACACTGGACTCTTTCATCTGCCAGGTGGATATATATTATTATTTTATACAGTATCTACTTTTTTCACATTGGATATGCAAGTTTTACATGCGTACACCATTTTAAGTCTGTATATGCCTACCTGCAGATGGGAGTGCTGTGTTCGGTCACTGACACCAGCAGTTTGAGGGCGTAAAGTGGGATGGGCTCTGTCGCTTGAAGTAGGCTCTCATACCTATGTGCACATGAGAACATGTTACGAATAGTCAAAGTGAAAAAAAATCTTAGTTTAGTGATCTTTAAACTTAATCTTACAGGGCCCATTTTATGCTATTTTAAGATCTATATTATTATGTTGTTTCCTCATCAGAAACATACTTGGAGTTGTGTTTTGTTTCATTCACATATGTTTAACACAAATCAAAGAAAACACCAACACAGTTCCACCTTGTGATGTTATGTGGTTTTATAGTGCTCCACTATAAACTACTAACTATTGTGTTTTCGAACTCTATAAACTTTCACTAGAATCATTTGGATGATTTCAGACTTAGACTTGCCAATCTCTAATGAACTAAAGGTAAAGGGTAGCTGTTAACTTGAAAACTGCTTCATGACATCACAAGGTGGAACAGAGATGTAGATGTAAACAGACATAAAGGACTACTCAAACACGTGAGAACAACACAAAACACAGCTCCGGGTATGTTTTGATTCTTGATTTGATTTTTAATTCTAACACTGACAAGAGTCAATTTTCCATGATATAGGACCTTTAAAATAACTCAATGGAAACATATTGATAGCAATATTTGAAATTAGAAGTCTGTCATCTGTCGTAGGCAGGGTAATCATTTGGGACTGGGACATTGTATACAGTTTGTCTCCCAGTATTAAGAATGAGTTGCTACTTCAATAAACCTGAATGCAACACTTTATATTTGAGGCCAACAAACATGACTGTGTGAGGCCAATATTAATCTCACCTTGGAAGCAGAGAGTTTGAAATGAGAGCTACAAATTGAGCTGTGGACTCCACTTCTCTGACACAGCTTGGTTCCAGCGGTGTCTTTTGTTTGTTATTCTGTGTATTTTCCTCTTCAGTGACTTCGGGGTCTCGAACCAGCAGGACCAGACTGAGCTCTAAAAGCACCTGTAGCACAAACACACACCACTCCACTGCACGCACACATGCACATTCAATGCAAAAAAAAAGGAAAAATCACTCAAAAGTCTTAAAGCTTCATAAAATGAAACATAATGGAGTCTACTTTTGCTAAATGTTTTGAAAGATTTACACCAACCAATAATAGGTGAGGCAAACCAAGGTCAAAAGACTATATGCAGTATATATCAACTGATCAGAAAAATAACAAGAAATGTATGTGTTTACCATTACTATGACAACAAAACATCAATAATATAGTTATAGTGAGCGGACCTATAAATTAGCCTGGTTTTGTCAAGTCTAGATTTAATTAAACCGAATGTTTGTAAAACCACAACAAGTAATTTCTTTAACTTTTTCATGGTATCAAATAGGCCTATTCTGAGTAAATTGTTATTGCTTAAATGTTTATTGCATATGCTCTACTAATGTGAATAAGGAAATGCCGAATACCATTTTTGCTGAAGGCCAGAGTCATCAGTGGAGGAAGGACATTATCCACTACCTTTAGGAACAAAATAGACACAAATATGATTCAGTACTGGTATACATAAAATAGACTG
Source organism: Taenioides sp. WSHXM2023 (assembly GCA_029959045.1). NCBI lineage: Eukaryota > Metazoa > Chordata > Actinopteri > Gobiiformes > Gobiidae > Taenioides > Taenioides sp. WSHXM2023. The sequence continues at coordinate 20,132,366 of CM057088.1, read as the reverse complement.
CACTATTTTACATGCAGAAAACAACAGGCTGCACTATATTAGGATGCTGGGCTTTGACAGCAGACCACTATCAGAGGGATCAAATTACCATGGAAATGCACTGTTGACTGAATTCTTTGATCAAACACAAAACAAAAGTGCGCCCACAATTGTCGGGACCCTTATTTAGCCATGGATCTGTATTGGACAAATTTGCATGATTACCAATATTACCATAGAAACAACACTAATGCTGAGTGAGGCTGTTACAATAGGAGCAGGAAAGAGCAAACTACAAAGGATGTTGTTGGGCTAAATGGGATGTGTATTAATATCACAACCATCAAAAGACTGAATGGAGTGTTTTTAACAATGTGTCTATCTGCGTATCCATCTGCTTGTGCCTGTGCGCGTCTAATTTCCCTAAAATGTGAACTCCACATGACATGTTTCCTCACTTGGAAACTCTTCTGAAGACACTTTCTCTTTTTATCTTAGGGGACCAGAAATCTGATGCCAAATTGGATCAAAAGTATTCAGCTACAATAATCAGATAAACACAAGATATATTTTTAAACAACTGTATAAGGTAAGTGAACAAATGGTTTCCTAAATAAGTAGTTAATTGGATTTGGGTCTGTTCAAGTTAAACATCTATCTTGATTTCAGTAGCTTTGAAATCTTGTTGTTGGACACCATCTTCTATACATACAACCTCTAGTTCTTCTAACCCATTTTTTGGAACAGCACAATATGCATAATTATTTTTACCGTCGCAAGACATGGAAAAAACCTTGCCAAAATCCCATTTTTTTGTTGAAAATGCTGGTTTTTAGTTACCTAAAAATAATTGAAAAAGTTCCAAACCTGTTGTTGAACTGAAACTTAGCAAGAAAAGTTTGTACCCTCACTCAAACTGAATTGGAGTCAGCAGGCACGATAACATAATCTGAGTTGGCTGGAGGTAATTAAACTGTCTTCCTGTGTTATTGAGTATCAGGCTCCTGTTTGCTGCAGTCCTGTATTCCTCATCTGTTCTCCCTAGTTTCCATCTATCCACACTGCTTCCTGCTGCTCCCTGCTTCTCCATGTCAATAGTCATTAAACACATCTGATCGTGCCATCCCTCGATCACATGCACATGAATATACAGGTAAAGACACTGGTGTGATGAGCTGCTGCTGGTTCAATAGTTGATTAGTGTCTTGTCTAATAGCACACAGATTGACCCTTCGTCCTCACCTTTAATGGATAGGTGTAGTGATCTGGAAAATACGTGCCCTGTGTGTAGTGGAGGAGCTGTACAATTTTCATTATTGTTTGTATTGTCTGTATTATTATTGTATGTTTATAGAGGCCTTAATTGTATGTACAGCAAGATTATAAAACTATTAAAATGACAGTATTTTGATCTTTGCATCTTTGATCTTTTTGACATTTTACTTATCGAAATAACTGCAGATTTTGTGATTTGTTAATTGCGTCAACTCAAACTAAGGTTAAGGTTAAAGGTTAAATTTGTCCTCTGCATTCCACCAGTCCTTCTGTCGCTGGAGCATTCAGCTACTTATCCACTGTGCCACCAAACTGCAATTTCAATTTTTTTTAAAACTTAATCTCTAGTAGACAGCAAGTTACCATGTTTTTTAATTCACAGAAACATATTCAACATTTCTATAAAGCAGAACATAGCAGTAGTTTGGAAATACACTTACAATGCTATGATGAGGAGAGATGAGGGCATGATGTTGGCTCAGGACTTCCACAACAGACAGGGTTGTACGTGTCAATGCATCACAAACTGTTACACCTGTTGAGCAAATCTCACATGATTCACCACTGCAAAAGTTTATTCTGCAAAATCAGTAGATAGTCTGCACTAGGAAGTTACAGTGTTTTATTGCCTCATTATGCAAATGATGAGGAAGAGGGTAGAGAAAATGCTTGTGTTTGCAGATTGATGTACGTAATTAAAAAACTTACCCACAGCAGTAGCCAGATTAGTTTCATTAGAGTCAATGGAAATGATATGGTCCTAAACAAGAGAGAAACAAAACATGAATAACCTCAAATCAACCTCTTTTATATGTTGTTAGCATTTGGATCCAATCTGGATTTTTTCAAATAGCTCTAAATAAAACTCACCAGAAGTTGTCCAATGTTAACCAGGAACTTTTCTGTCACAATCTGAGACCTGAAGACCTGTAGAACAATTTATTGTAATCAAAAGGTTTTATAATGTTCATCTTTTTGAAATCACTCTAAATGTCAGAAAATAATGCCTATTATAATACTGAGTTGCAGGGATTAGAAAAATATAATGATGTATCAGACTAAACCTTCAGCACTAAAATTTTGCAAATATATGTAGTAAAATCTAATTATAAAACTAGACAAATGACATGAAGTACCTGAGAGGACAGGAGTTCTAACACAATGGATAAATTTGGTAATATCTGTTTAAGCTGCCTGCTCTGAGCTGTCGATGGATGCCTTCTTCCAATCACACCTTTTAGTGCACACAACACTTCATCTGAAAAGAAGAGGGGTGGAACTTTTTTGAAAACAAGTGAATTAACAATATGAATTAAAGGAAAGCATTAGGGTGAATCAAATGGTGAAACTTAGGCCTGATTTTGTCTGTACCTAGTATCTGTGGTGCAGTGTTACTCAGATATGCAGTCATCACTTCCAAACACTGGGACAGGTATCCGGACTGGACTGTGTTCTCCCTCAGAGCTGTGACTTTGCGGAAGTCTCGCTCCAGATACATCACCAGTCTAAACCCAGAAAACCGGCTCAGTATAACAAGATTTAACTCATTGTACACTTTAAAAAATCCTCTTGAGAGAGTAAACACACATGAATAAAACAGGAGCTTCTTGCCCTTACTACGACAAAATTTTTGGTACCAGTACTTAAACAATATCTGGTTTATTAAAAGTGCACGATGTAACTTTTTCGTTGGGTGTTTGTCACCTGCTTGTTATGGGTATGTCATTGCTCTGCCTGGAATGTTCCATAGTATGACATTAAACTGCATTTATTAAATTATGGGTAGTGTTATTGCTTAAATATACCTAGAAAAACAGGCATTCTGACTGTGAGCAGTGCTGCCTCTCTGCTGATCTGACCTGTAACTTGGCCCAGTCTCCATGAAGATAGAAAGGTTTAACACCATGCTGTGAAACATTCCAGCCAAAGCAATACCATCTCCACAGAGAAAAGCATTTGACAGACCCTCCATCTGAAAAGTTACACAATGCACCTTTAAATTCCTGAAATTATTTGATTATATCCATTGCAATTTTAGGAATAGTTTAACTGAAACAGAGCAGACAAGTGTAGAATATATTCATCCATATTAAGTCAGTGAGCTATAAGATGCCAATAAGGGTAGAGGCAGACAGACCCTGAGATTGAGAACATTTTTATTCTCGTCAGCCAGAGTGTATTGAACAGTAATCAATATTATCCTATTCACAAATTCAGAGTGTTGTGGTGAGGTTACCAGCCCTAACTGATATTCATTACACATAGAAGGCACTCCCACACTAGTGCAAAGAGACACATGAGCCAGCACAGACAGGGAGACAGGGAGGTCATGTTAGTTAACAAACACTGATTTCATGTTTCAGAACGATGATGCTGAAGGGGATGGACCATTACAAATTCAGTGCGTTTGCTCATAATCTCGTACTTAACCGCAAGGGCTTCTGCATGGCTACTGTAAATTTATTAGTGTCTAGAGGAACCATGGTTGAAATGTCTTTTTAATTCAAAATTCATCATCTGTGCTATGTATCTACCCAAAATCAGTTGTTTGCTCTAGTGGGCATAACCTTGTAAAACAGGGCCATATTAGAAGGTCGCATTATAAGTGTGTCCTTGAGAGGAGCGAACACCAAACCAATATTATTATTTTAGATGTAATTTTGAATTTTTTTAACATCAGCCTCTCAAAGCAGCTTACAAAAAAATAAAACTCCATTTGCTGAAACACCCAGAATACTTCACCAGCTTTACTGTTAACAAAAATTTTCACTGTCTGATTTGAATCATATATTGCATCACCTTATTAAGAAACACTGGAACTAATAACTCTGCCACTGGCTGGACACACCATTAAAAGAAATATTAAGAGTGGGAAATTAGTCAAAAATTAATATAATGGATTTTTCTGGAGACAGATGACGATTTCAATATTACTGCAATTAATGCAAAGTAAGTACTCTTCTAGTGTCTTTAAGAGGTAACCATGTGCAATAGGTTAAAGCCACCTGTCGCTCACTCAGAGCATTGTTGACCAATAGGAGGTGTGGGTGGAAAAAAGTGTCTGAGCATGTTACCACAATTTTACCAAAATGGCATATCATCACAGTAAGGAGATCACAATAATTTTAAGGATATGCACAATGACAGAATCAGAAAATGTAATATTCTGGATATCAAGTAGTTTTGATAGTTGATTGTCAAGTAGAATGGTGGACCAAATAACCAGGAGAAATGGTAGAATGACCATTCCATCAATGTCAGTACTGTGTCCAGCCAACTCACATGGTCACTGTGGGAACCATGCACAAAATGACCTACAATAAGGGGCTGATTGTCTGAGGCCCAGGCAAATTTCTATCACAAACACGCAGCATGCACATTTGACAGCTAACGCGCTCCATTTTCTCACCACTGAGGAGCTAATTACACACAAGGCAGAGGGGTGAGAAAGGGGCTGATAGAGAGGAACTGAGAGAGAGGCTGAGAGAGAAGGGCTGAGAGAGAGAGGGGCTGAGAGAGAGAGGCTGAGAGAGGGGGATTGAGAGAGAGAGGCTGAGAGAGGGGTTAAGAAAGAGAGGCTGAGAGAGAGGGACTGAGAGAGAGAGGCTGAGAGAGAGAGAGGCTGAGAGAGGGGGATTGAGAGAGAGGCTGAGAGAGAGGGATTGAGAGAGAAGGGCTGAGAGAGAGGGGCTGAGAGAGAGAGGGGCTGGTCTGTGGGAGCTCTGTGGGAGAGGAACAGGCAGGTCAACACTGACAGCTCCAACGCTGCCAACAGACACACAGCAAGACAACGGGGAGAGACAGCATGAGTGCAATGTGCAATCTCAGTTAGGAGAATGTAAATGTTAGAAGAATACAAGCCAAAATTTGTTTCTGTACTGTTCTTCTATACTGTACTATAAAGGTCACAAGCTAGTCAGTGTTTTTGTATTTGTCCCTATTCAAATAAACCACTAGTACTATACTTAACACAGTGCACTAGTCCAAAACGTGTGTAAATAAAGTAATGTGGATAATTTATGTCAAATTAAGGTCCAAATAATTCTTGAAGCAAACCCAAACCGAAAACTAAAGAAGTCTAAAAGAAGATAAGATTATGCATGTGACTTAAACATTTAGCAGACTTGGCCCAAGGCCCTGTTGAAATTTATGGCTAGCTACGCACTAAGATAAGATAAGATAAGATAAGATAAGATAAGATAAGATAATCCTTTATTTGTCCCACAGTGGGTAAATTGCAGTGTCACAACGCAAGTTTCAGAAACAGTAGGAAAATAAGAGCATGCATCAAAATCAAGATAAATAATAATAAGTTTTACAATCAACTAAAAAACACAACACTGTAAAGCTAAAAGGCACAGGAACGTTGCACAATAAGTGTCTTTGATTCAGAGCAGTGAACAAACAGCAGTTAAAGTGACTCCAGTATAGTAATATATAATATTACTACAATAAAGTGACTCAGATGATTGTGTACAGTGCAGTGATGGACAGTGGTGGTTAGATAGATAAGTAGCAGGTAAAGTGACTTTAAATAATATTGCACATTGTTATTATTACTATGGAGATGACACATGGTTGCTATGGAGATGACACATGACTCGCATTGATCATTGTACAGTCTGACAGCAGCAGGAAGGAAAGACCTAGGACACTAGGGCTGCAAGATTTGTTTTGTAATTATTCTGATGCCACTGTCCCAATTCAGTAAATAAATACAATTAAGAGCTAGTTGGAGGGAACATTCAGTACTAAAGTGAGAACATACAGACTCCTGTAGATATAATATATGAATTAATTATGATGTACATAAATACAAGGGTTAGAGATGTTCAACTATGTGGGATCAAATAGGATTGCACAAGCTCTTACGGTAAAACCAATTCACAAGATCAAAACTGAAGTGCAGTCACCAATGTAAACAGTATTTGTACTAATTGATCATCAAGTCAACGAGTCACAAATAAGAAATAATTAATTCATTTAAGCCACTTCAAAAATGTAAGAGGTCACTCAGAGTAGCATTTGAATAAAAAAGAAGAAGAAAGACGGCAAACGAGAAAGAAGACATCAAGGGACGAGAGGCTGTAAAGCTCCACATGTCAGTAATGTAGGGCATCATTTTGTGCTGGAAAACCAACTGGATAAAACCACCAGGGACCAGAGTGTGTATAAATATATCTATCATGTATATGTATATGATCTTATGGACTGTGCACATTTGCAAAGGTCAGGGGTGAACCAGAGGACAAGCAGCTAATGAAACATTTGAAGTTACGTGTGAAGTTTTGCCATACACTAGCACAAACTCAAGTGTCCAGGGCTGACGCTATATTCATTTTCTCAATCCCACTGCTACAGCGCTAGTTAACATAAAGGTTACTCAAAGTACAGCTACTCTGCCAGATTCACTAAGCTGCATTTTCAGAAAGTTGTCCCTGGTCTCTTCTTCCTTTCTCTGAAAACAGTCTTGAATGTATAATGTCTTGTGCAAAACCGTCCCTGACTATGAACTAAATTTGCCCCATAAAGTTGGTTAAAAGCATGCACAGTTCATTTAGGCCAAGTTCATTGTTGTCTCATTTTGCATTACTTTTTCCAATACAACCAGGCTAACCTACTCCTATATCACCTCCCAGTAGAAAGCCATATTCAGTAATGTTGGGAGCAGAGTAAACAGTTAGAGGACATTTAGTTTTTACTACGATGCAGCTCTGTGTTTGAGTAGACTCCGAGTGCTGCAGCTAAATAATTTAAAAGGCACACACAAATGTTATTTTTTGTTCTTGACAGTTGCGAGTTTGTGTGTGAACATGAACCACTACATTCCACAGAAACTAATTAGCCCGTGGTCTGACAGAGTTGCAAGCCAAAGTTATGAGCAGGCTTCATTGGTCTCTGTGCAGTCAAACAGTGGAGGGAGCTTTGTGCTTTGTGGTAGAACTAACGGATACATCAAATATTTGGTTGTCTTGTTTGGTTTATTACACTCGCTAAATGAAAAAATACACTTGTGTTTACCTGTAGGGCCTAAAATGTTTGGGGATATTGTGGATGTGTGGTACCCACCTGTGCTGACAGCAGTACAACAGTGTTTGTGTACTGTCTTGGAGTAACAGCAGCAGGAGCAGTGACGCTTTGGCTCTGGTCACTGTGGATGGACTCTCGAGACAGCGGAGAGCCTTCAGTACCAGGTCCTAGAGAATACAAACACAGAAAAGTAAAAATATTGTTGCCTGCCCAAAGAGCAAAGCACACAAAACTCCTGCTGTAGTCGACTAAAGAAATTCTTGGCCCAAAAAGACATACCCTGTACATTAATTAATCAGCTAATCAAGGACAGTGAGCAAAAAATACCAAGAACTCAAGAATATATTTCTTAATTAAGGCTTACTGTACCTATCAGTCTTTCTTTCTGCCTTCATCAGCTTATTGTGGCATATATGTGTGGCATAAGTCATATGTTTTTCTGTGCTTCTAGCAATAATTTATGGACTATTATATGTATACCTGTCACGATAATTACTACATCGACTTATCGTCATTTTTGGGTGCCAGTATTAATCGTGAGTACTTTTTTCTTTGTACTAGTGGTCATTTTTTGGTCATTCTTTCTGCAATATAATAAGATTTTATCTGTAGAAGTTTGAATTATGAACTAAAACTGTTATATACAATCTAATTACTAGTGTTGCATCTGCCATTTGTGTATTACATGTTTTTTAACAACATTGTACTATAGTTTAATAGTTTTTGGGGGATAATTTTGCTTTAAGGTTTACTTTCAGTATTACTGTTTATCGTGTATATTCACTTCAGAAATATGTAGTACCTCATAATTTGTTATTGTGACAGGCCTAATTATATGTTTAGGAATTTTAACACCCATATCAATTTGGTCTAGGTACACATTTTTGTATTAACGTTTGTAAAGTATTGCTAGTGCTAGTAGTATTATCCTGCAGGTGTTAAGAGAAATCAAATCTTAAAACTGTTCCGAGTAAAACTTAATTAGCTCAGACAGCACAAGGATGGGTCGCACACACATGAACACACTGTTGGATTTATAAGCCTACAGCAATTTTAGACATCCACTCACTCAGCAGTAACTGGATATAAAATGTTTGGACTGGCCAGCATTCATTACCATTGTCATTATCACCAACAGCAGCGCTAGCACACTCTACTGATGGTGTGCATGTGTATCGAAGGGGGAGAGCCAGTGTGCGGGAATGTGAAAATGTGTGTTTATGAAGCAACACACCAAGTTAATTAATTTCAAAGCCCAGTAGTGTGTGTCTAGCTGATAAGTCCCTCCCCACTACCCATAATGCTTTGCTAAAATAGAAGGCTGCAGCATGTTGATTTAGCCAATTAGCCCAGATACTGACACAGTATACAAATTAGCACAGGCGCATGTACACAGACACACATGCACACTAGGAGACACGCGCTAACAGACTGAGTTTTGTGTAAACAAACTCTCGCACGGTCTGTCTTTGCGCCAGGGGAGGGGGGTGCATATCAGTGTATAATTAGAGCAGAGTTGAAGTACTAAGTTTGTATTCTGGTGTTAAATTGGAAATGCTCAATGCAAATAAATTCAGTTCAGAGTCAATTACCAATCCTAGACTCCCAGTTAAAAGCCCTTAAATCAATTTCAACCCCACTGCATTTCTAAGATTAGCGCTTTTCCACAGACTCAAAATGGACAGACTGGTAAAACATATAAATTAAAAATCAGTCTGACAAATTAGCCAAGGCAAGGTTCACCAGCAGTTCATAACTTGTGCTGGAAAAACACACATAACCGAAATAGTCAATGATGATGGAGAGATGACGAGTACAGTGCAGTCTTCTTTGTATGTTGTTTTCACTTAAAAGTTTGTTGGTGTTTCTCAGTTGTTGAAAAACTATCCTTATTATTAGTGAAATTTCCTCTCCTCTACTAAAAATATTGCAAGCAAAAGCCTAACTGACAGACAATAAAGACAGACAAATTTGAATTTCATTGTAGATTCAGATTACAGCAGATGCTGGAGCTGTGCTTTTCATGAATCTAAATGGAATAGTAGGTCATAGCCCCAGGATTACATTTTCCATTACAGTTTGGAGCAGATGAGTTCAGTTTTTCTCCATTTTTGTAATACGCTGAGATGGGTCATTTAATTAAATTACTTGAGCTGCTCCTCTGTCAGACTCGTACCTGGCTCTGAGTGATGCGGTGGGTGTGTGTTTTGGAGGTTAGCAGAGCCGTGGCCAGAGCGGTGAGGAGGTGCTGCTGGACCCTGGCTCCTGCCCCACCCACAGCCTCCAATATGACTGCAGGGCCACACACGTCAATCACTGCACAGAACACTGCTGGGACCACCCGCGTTAGCCGGCACAAGGCCTGGAGATACACAGATGTACATCAGGAAAGAAAGCCTGCACCAGGGCAAGGGGCTGTGTCTAAGTTAAAATGTCAAAACTGAAATAAAAAACAAACCTCAATTAAGTATGCGACAGCATGTTAAATGATATAAGAATGAATGTTATACTCATATGACTTGTGTCCCGTATTAAAAAAAACTCTTGACAAAATTAAATTGTTCACCATTTGGAAAACCGTTGGAAAACATAGCAAATCTAGATTTCAATTGATTGTAGTTAGTAACTTTTCTGGTGGAGGGGTCCACCACATGCTGGTCTACATGTTTAGCGGCCCGTATGGTATTACATTTATGTATGTAGCTTGTATTTATTACAGGTGTTTTTATTATTGTGTTCCTTGATTTCGATCGAGATAACATACATTTAATGCCCTCCTGTGAAACATGTAAGGTAAAGCAATAAAATGTCTGTGGAGACAAGCAGGTGGTGGACCTTCCAAGTTACATGGTGCACCTTTAAAGAATTTTAAGGAAAAACAATGAACACCTAAGCCTGTGTGTCTTGTTTGTGTCTTCTGTACTTACAGATATTGCAGTGACCCGGACTGCCTCCACAGTGGAGTGAGTGAACAGGTACCACAGAGCAGGGCCTGTGTCTGAGGTCACCAGGCGGTGTGCTGGACCAGGGACCACGGTGGCAATGTTTTCAACTGCTTTGGCTGCCATATGATGAACTACTGAATCATCCTGTGAGAAAAAACAAAACAAAATCTTCTTTACATGCAAATGGACTTTATAAACACTGATATCTTTCAAGTTAGAACAGTTTTTATATGTTCTATTTTATTGTTTTAGGGGATGTGATAATATTGAATTTTAAGATTAATGACAATTATTGACATCATGACCAAGCAGTTTAATTTTAACTTCCCCTTCACACTGTTTAATAGATCACCTGGTCTCTAGCATGTGACCAACTTCTTGAAATCAAACTTTCTGAATAATATAATAAAGTTATTGTGACATAAACAACCTGATGTGAAACACTTTACATTGTATTTTTTTCTTTTCTTCTTACTGTGATTATTTTTTCAATTTTTACACGTATACTGTGCAACAATATAAACACAATAGCTTGTTTTATAGGTGAGAATATAAACACATCATTTTACTCGTACAATTGTTATGCCTCTATGTGTTACACTCAATAGACATGATTATGAAAAGGTCCTACAGCAAAAGGCAGCAATGAACAAACCCTAATACAATTACAGAGCTGACAATTAGATTAGCTTTAACACATCACATCAATACATACAGGAGAGAAATAATGTGTGCATGGTTGTATCAATTAGTGTGTATGTTTGTGCGTGTGGCTGGGTGTATACTGTATGACCCTCACTCCTGAGTTGAGTAGAGAATAGTTTGTGTTCAGACAATAGACGCAGCTAATGAAATCTCTGTGGCTGAGGAAATGAGTTTTTCCAGGAACGCCATTGTGGAGAAAGACAGGAAGTGGAAGAGCCGTGATTGCCTCTGTCAGGTTATTATTGTGTTTCACCATGTTACATCACTTCGACACTGCTCTGCCTAGGAATAACACACAATGGAGTCTATTCAGGAGTTAACTACATTTTGGAAAGGTTCATTATAAGACAAAGTTGGTTTATGCAGTGGTTATGCAGGCGCAGGATAACAAAACAAACACACTAGAAAAATGTCACATAGGTGTTGATTAAGTAGGCATCCCATCTCTTAACCTTGTTGGTAAAATGCCAATACACAACCAACTTGCAGTTGAAAATACACTGACAAGTTGGAATGCACTCTCTGCTAAACGGAATGAATAGTTTTAGCAGGTCTTGTCAAGTTGGACTCCACTTGAAACTTTATTTTAGCTATTTAAGAAAAAAAAAAACAATTGTATGGGAAAAATGGGTAACTGTTTTTCTTGATTTTAGGAGTCTAAAACATGATATTACAAAGTCTGTATCTATGCTCAATAAGTAAAGACTAGGTAAAACTTTAAAATAGTTACTTGCTCCCCCTATACTGGTGCTAGTATGAAAGTCGATCCTGCTCGAACCCTTGGGAACACTAATCAGCACTCATATCTTAAATAACCAACCCATTAATCCAATATAGGACATCACATTGTATATTCAGCACTTGGGGACTGCGTAGTACGACGACATAATGAATCCTCTGGCACCCCTCCGGGAACAACTAGAATGGTGTGTTCCTGCTTTCCCCGGGCCACGCGGGCTAGTTCACTAATGAGCCCACGGGGGAGCACCCTCTGTCTGTGTGTTTAATAGACTGTAGCCCTGCCAGGAACTACACAGAGTCGAGAGAGAGGAGGAGAGAGAGGCAGTGATAGATGGGGGTGGGGTATGAGCCTTACATGTGGTGGGAAACAAGTAGCTCATGCAAGAAACTCCGTCATTACGATGCAGAGAGAGAGGGGAAAGCAGGAGACAGAGGAGGAAGTTATTCTCATTATAATTTCTCCCAGCAAGAGAAACAAGTTCATCCCAGAAACACACTCATTATACTATTGTCAGTGTCCTACTTAAACCTCTCCAGAAAGTCAATGGGAAAATGGGAAGTGGCTGAAATTTGACTGCAGTTAAAACTGCCACAGAAGGATTCAGGTCGCATTCAATTTGTTAGATGATTTTCCTATGAATTATTGAACAAATGTTCAGAAATTTAATACCATAAGTCTTTTGGTCTGTGCTTTTCAGAATTGCCACAATAAATCATATCATAGTGGGCAAAAATCAGCATATTAGTTTATGCCAGGTGTTCTATAGTAGCTTTCCACCACCAAGTATGAATAATGCACAAAACTGTACAGCAACTTTGAGTGTCTGTAAAAGCATTATATAAGACTAATGCATAATAATTATTATTACAGTCAATGGTTCTATCCCAACAATCCCCTCCATTGACTTGTGATCTTATGACTTGAGATGCTGACCCGGGCTGTATAATAGATAGACATAGTGGAAAGATATACAGAGAAAAATGTAGGTCTTTTTAAAGGTCCAAACTGACAATTATATTCACAAGCATAAGTATAAAATCTGGCCACTGATTTCCTCTAAGGTTTGTTTACTCATATCCACATACTGCATTTGCAATAACTTTGCAATACTGAATATTGTACATCCCAAGGAGCTTAGACAAAAAAGTTTGATAGGCTTGCCTACAACAGAAAATTTACCATAAAAACTAGACTAAGCTTTTCAACAGGCTTGAGCAGTACTTTGTGTATTACAATACCAGGAGCACAACTAGGTAAAATGAATAAACCGCTTTCTACTATTCAGAGATTAGTTGAGGCTCATCCCCTTTAACCCCTGGGCTAAGAGCTGGAAAAACCTGTCCCGAGATGAAAAGAGTGAAAAGACTTTATAGATATTCACCTGTATGAAAAAGGGGATGTGAACTCGTCTGATGTGGTATAGCGTGTAATTACAGTTCACAGAAGTTAAAACACCTGGATGTGAATGAGCAGCCACAGCGACGCCATCTATCACTCTCACTGCACTACTAACACTACCATTAGCTGCAGACAGAGGCCGGAAGCAGACAGGAATGCTTTAAGGGTAAACAGGGGAGAGGTGGAAAGAGAGGTAAAGCCAAAAGCATCTAAAAAGATAGAAAATACAGCCGCAAGTGGCAATGATCGGCCCTCGTGCGCCTCCTCCGCGCTCCATGAACGTCGCACCCCGCAAACGCTGCACCCCACTCTAACCCAAATAACCGTAAACCCCAACTGCGACTCTAACCCCTAGCCCCAACTTTAACACTAGGCCTAACCCTAAATGTAACTCTAAGCTTAAACCTAACCCTAGTTGTAACCCTAACCAAAGCCCCAATCCCAACTCTAACCCTTACACTAACCCTAGCTCCTAACCTAACCCTGCCATTTTTCTAAATTTCTGCACGTGTTTATTAAAAAAAAAAAAAAAAATCCAAGATGGCGAACTTCCGGTTTGTAAAGGGGTGTGGTCACAGTATATTTTTTTTGCTCCTATTGCCATGATGCATTTGGCTACCAAATTTGATTTGGCTCCACCAAATTTTTTGTAAGGACATCCCACTGGCAAGGACAGACTTTTTGGCTTGTTGCCATGGCGACACAATGTAAGTGGGGTGTGGGCGTCACTGAGTTTTTTGAATCGAGACCATGTCACAAATGTGTGTACCAAATTTTGTATATCGATGACAAAACATTGTTCCATACAAATTGTCTATGGCATGTGTGTCACTGACTTTTTGGATCAGGATGGCAAAATGGAATTTTGTGCAACATTACAGAAATTTTTGAAAAATAAAATATATATTAAATTTTATTTCAATCTGTAGGGGGCACTAATGCACTAAATTCAATTTTTACACATTAAGTAGCTTTAGGGCAGAGAGTTCAACAACTGTTTAAAATTTCATGGAAATCAAAGTTCGTTTGTGCAAATGGGTGCAATTTGTAAAAATCCAAAATTATGGGCATTTTTTTTCAGTTCACTGCTCAGACGTGTGAAAAATTTGGATAACTTTTGATGTCCCACTCCTTGAGATAATGTGTACCAAATTTGAGCCCGAGTGCGTAAAAGTATGAAATTTCCAAAAAAATGCTCAGTCATGCTTAGCAAACTTTACGCCGCATTCCAAGTTATTGTGCAAATTGTGTTTAAAGGTAAAATATTTAGTTTCTCAGTGAAACTTGTGGATGGTTTTGTGTTTTACCAGGTGCGTCCAATTAAAGGAAAAACGACTTAAGGACGTTCCACATTATTAAGCAGAGCAACATTTTCAAGCATATGGGAAAGAAAAAGGATTTCTATAGTGCAGAAAAGCATGAAATAGTGGAATACCTTGGACAAGGTATGAAAACCTTAGATATTTCACGAAAACTTAAGCGTGATCATTGTACTATTAAGAGATTTGTTGCTGATAGAGAGCACACACAGATTCGTGCAGATAAAGGCACAATGAGGACGGTTTCTGCCAGACAAATACATAGGATTAAGAGAGCAGCTGCTAAAATGCCATTACATAGCAGCAAACAGGTATTTGAAGCTGCTGGTGCCTCTGGAGTCACACGAACATTAAGGTGTAGGATCCTCCAGAGGCTTGAAGTTATGCATAAACCTTCTATTCGGCCACCCTTAAACAAAGCTCACAAGCAGAAAAGGCTCCAGTGGCCCAGAACTACATGAAGACTAATTTTTAAACAATCTTGTTCACTGATGAGGTTGGTGGACAGCCACCATGTCCCAACAAGGCTGCGATGTCAGCAAGGAGTTGGCATCCTGCAAAGAAATTCAAGCAGAAACTCTCCACAATCTCACAAGTTCAATGGATGCAAGAATTGTGAAGCTCCTATCAAATAAGGGGTCCTATGTTAAAATTTTACTTGACCTGTTAAGATGTTTTGATTGCAATAGCTTTTGATTTCAGTAATATGCTAATGCTTCTAATTGGAAAATAAACAAATGACCATTTTCAATTCTTTACAACAATAACATGGTTTGAAACTCTGATGTGCATAATTATTTGGAACAGTGCATTTTAAGCTTTTTATTTTTGAGAAAAATACTGTTATCATTGGGAGGTTTGTTCAATAACATTTGAATTGTACTCTAAAGGCTGATGACTTGAAAATTATGATGACTGCCATTTATATTGACAATTTGTCAAAATCAGAGAAAAATATAATTTGCATAATAGTTTGGAATGCAGTGTAATCCAATATGGCTGACCCCTGGTGCAGCGGATGGCGTTGGTGTAATATTTTTTCCTTGTCTTGTCATGATCTACTTCTGTGTCAAATTTCATGATTCATTTGTATACCCTAATGCAGTTTTGGCATGTTTGGGGGCACTGACGTGCCACTTTATTTTCAGAAAATGGAAATAGCCAAAAGTTAGAGAAGTGAGAGTTTTAACAGTTGGCAAAATTTCGTGAGTTTTCATCATTGTTCACTGGGTGAACAATGGTTGAGTTGGTTACGAGAAAAATAAGAAGAAAGAAGATTAAAGCTGCAAGTGGCGTCGAACGGCCCTCGCCCGGCGTGCATGCTGCGCCCGCAAATGTTTTTGCTTCTAGTCATTCATAGAATTTAATTCCCAAATTTAGTGTAAATCCAATAATGTTGACATTTCATGTCTATGCTAGGGGGCGGTATAATGTACACTTTTCATATGAAAATTATCAAAAATATTGATTGAAATAACGATTGATGTAAACCGTGATAGTTATCAAAATAAATTGGCTAACTTCTGATGCCCCACCTCTCTGGATGATGTACGGTGATTTTCAGCCCTGTCAGTGAAGCGCCTTCAGAGGAGTTCGTTGAAATGCAACGTCAGTGAAAATGCTGACTCAGCATTTAGAAAATTTAAATCCAAAATGGCCACCTTCTGGTTTGTCAGGGGGTGTGGCCATAATATTTTTTGTTTGTCTTCACATGATGAACGTGTGTACCGAATTTCGTGGCTCTACAACAAAGTTGATGTCGGGACATCTCACATAGGTGCAATGTATTTTGAGTTTTCCAGGTGGTGCAGTGTTGCCATTTTTTATGGCCATGCATGCAACCTATATTTTACAAAATTTTTTGGCACTTCTGAATTTTGGGCGAAGTTTGGTGAGCTTTGGAGCGTGTTTAGGGGGTCAAATTAGAGCTCAAAGAGCAGAAGAATAATAAAAATAAAAATAATTAAAGCTGTAAGCGGCATTAAAATGGCCCTAGCGGGTCGCGCTTCGCACTCGGCTGACACGCCACTCCCTCAGGGTGGTGCTGACGCGCCACTTATGTCTGTGTTACATATTTATTTATGTTGTATTTGGGTTGTACTTGTCACTAAACACACAAACTCAACACACATAGGAGGCACTGATGTGCTAACAGATAAACATGAGCATTTTGGGACATCTTCATGGCAGCACCGTGCAAAATACAACTTCGGCCTCCCAGACTTTTTTAATCGGGGTGACCTGAAGAATCCCTGTGCCAAATGTCACGTTCTTCAATGAAACTAAGAAGTTGTTTGAAATGTAAGAAAATTTTGAAATTTTGCCATTAGGATAACATTGGCACTTTCGCGCATCACCATGGCAACAGGGTTAAAAATACCATATGGTTTACATAGACTTTTTTGATTGCAATGACCCAAAGTAATTTTCTGCAAAATTTCGTACATTTTTGAAAAAGTAAAATTTTGACCCTTCATGCAGAATTTTGCTGTGTTCTGTAGAGGGCGCTATCGCACCAATTTTGTTTGTGTCACAATTAGTAGGTTTTGGTCAGAAAGTTTTACAAGTGATTCAAGTTTGAGCCAAATCGGACTCTGTATGAGCGAACGGGACAAAATTTTGACATTTGAAAATTTCAAAAATTCAGAATGAAATTTGTGGCTTCGCTGCACATAAACTGTGACAGTTATCAAAATAATTTGCCTAACTTTTAATGCCCCACTTCTCTAGATGATGTACGGTGATTTTCAGCCCTGTCAGTGAAGCGCCTTCAGAGAAGTTCGTTAAAATGCGACGTGAGCAAAACTGCTGACTCAGCATTTTAAAAATTTAAATCCAAGATGGCCGACTTCTGGTTTGTCAAGGGGCATGGCCATAATAATATTTTTTGTTTGTCTTCACATGACGAACGTGTGTACCGAATTTAGTGGCTCTACGACAAACTTTACATCAGAACGGCTCCTATAGGCGCAATGTATTTTGACTTTTGTAGGTGTACGCCCATCGACTCAGTGTTGACTATGAAATGTTAGCAAAAACAAATATGGGTTGCTAGGATACTGCTGTTCATGCAGGGTGCTCCGTGCTCAACTTCGAGGCCTTACACCCTGTAGGGGCTCGGGCCTAGTAATAATTTGAGCAAAAACAATATATCCGTTAACATGGGAACAGCATATTATACGTTTTTTGAAAGCTCTCGACCTTCCCCACGTCACTGTGGGGTCATTGATGAATGACGGGCGCGTCTGCACCATCTCATCAGGGTTGCCCCCTGACCTCCCATTGACTTCCATTCATTTTAGCAGCGATAAATATGGCCCAGGCCTTGGGCATGGGTTATTGGAATACTGCTGTTCATGCTGGGGGCGAGCAAGAAGACTACACTGCACGACGTCCTCTCGCATATGCCCATGCACTCACTGTTGTCCATGCACTCACCGTAGCGAAAGCAATAGGCCCTACGCCCTGTAGGGGCTTGGGCCTAAATATTCCAATGTTCCACTTTTTTTGGCTAACAAACTAAACATTTTCGGAAAGCTCTGATGCATTCCTACATCATGGCAAGGGTCCCTGGTCACTATGGGCAAGTCACATCATGTCATTTCACTTCCCGCCCACTAGGAGCATCGCTTTGTGATACTAATAGGCCCTATTAGTAATAAGGGGACAAAACATCTACAGTATACTACAGAAATAGAAAGAGTCTCAGTTGTGCTTTTTTTTCCTCATTGCAATTACAGAAACTATTATTATAATCTACTTTGCATTGTATGTCCTGCAAAATGAAAATCTAAAAATTGCCAATTCTGCTCCAGTCTAACACTGAAAATATCAAAAATGATTCTGTTGCATTTTTAACTTAAACTCAACAGGTGACTGGAGAGGGTTGAGTGTTGTAACAATAATGCACATTTTTACTGAACTTCACGTTGACTTGAGTGCAAATTAAAACTGCACTAATGTGAAATGGTCATCCTGTGTTAAATTGTTAGGCTTGGACCCATGATGGACTTATGGAGTCTCTGTGAGTTCTCCCTCCTGCGGGGAAGTCACTGATAAATCATGAATAGACTGTTTTGTGAATGTTTCTGCCTGTGCATGTGGCTGAGCGAGGAGGGGATTTCACCTCGTGGCCGCTGGCTCCTCTCACTGTATTACAGTTCAGCTTTACCCCCAGCTGCACATGCACACACACAGTTTTCATCATAGGCAGCAGTAGCATCATCGTGTTCAGCCTCATAAATAATTTCCTGCAGCTCAAGTCTGGCCTGGAAACCTGCCTTTCACTCCATGCCATCCGCTCGGCCTCTTCCCCAGCAGCACTGGGTCTGTGTCTGTCTCTGCCATCCCCTGTGCTGCCACACACCTGCTCCTCTCTGCTCCTCTGTCACTCACACCATTCCCCAATAACCATCACTGCACAAACACAACCTCCATCGTGTCTTTGGCTCTGTGCCCTCTCAGCTGACCCCATCCTGTTGTACAACAATGTCTATGCTTCTCTCTGGTGGTTAACTTGTAAATCAGGAAAACTCTCAACAGCAGCAGAGGGGGCTGGGGTGAACCTGCAGGTCAAAAAAACGCATCAAACCCACACTGCCTGGAGCGCAATAGACAGCCTCTATCTCAATACTGTCATTCAGTAAACAATGTGTGGCACTTGATTTACATTTAGCACAATGCTAGACAAATCATCTCCTTATGTCAAGACATACAAACACAGCATAAAAAATGCATCAGTGAATACGTAGCCACCAGAGGGAAATCGATAGCAATGCAACTGGACATTAATGAATGCACCAAATACACAGTATTATTTATGCTCACAACACTTAGCACACATGGAATCTATAAACACGCCACTTAATGTTTAAAAATTAATTTTCATGATGTTTTAGAATTTGGACAGTTTCACGGATTAATTTAAACTTTGAGCAGATACTGAGATAAAGCACTCTTAAATAGCACTAAAACTACCTTGTAATTAAGCATACCTTTGACTCACACTTTAAGATAAAGTTGTCAATTTTAGACAACTCTAGGTAATGTCCTATGAATGGGAGACACAAGCATCCGGAGAGGGGGTGCAGAGAGCAGTGGGACAGGAGGCAGAGGAGGGAGAGAAGTTGGGTTGAAGATGAGTGTCTGGTCCCTAAGGCTGTATTGTGTATTGTGCGTGTGTGTGTGTCAGAGTGTGTGTCTTTCCGTCAGTGCACTCTCACAGCTCAATAATGATAAATAAGTCAACCTCCCCCTCCTCTCCCCAACCCCTCTCCTGTCATGCACCCCGCTCGCCCCCCACCGCACTCCCAGTGGTAATGAAGCAACAGTAGGTACTAGCTGACAACTGTGCAGACCAGTTTCATCTATATTCATTCGGCTATAGTGGGCCCCCTCTCTGGGACCCCGTCTACCTCCCAGACACACAAAACATCCATCCAGTGCTTTTCTGTCTGTTTACTGTCCATCTCACGGTCCACAAAATCTGTCTGCAATAGTTATGGGATTATTGCATTATTTATCTATTAGCCATTGAGAAACTTGGGGGCTACATGGGTCAGGAGCACTCTCATTCGAGTACCTAGCGTATCATTTTCTAATTACAATAGGAGATTATCATAGTTATACAGGTACACCAAAGGACTATTTAATAGGCTAGTAAGTAATATAATATATAATAATTCCTATGTTGGCTAACTGAGAAAGCAAACACGGGTTACAAATCAGTGTGTGTTAAGCCAACCATAACCAAATACCCCTGACCATATTATATAATAAAAAAATAATTAGATAGAGAAACAGTTCTAAACAAAAATGAGGCATTGGAGAGAACTGCCATGGTGCCGGAGCTGTACCTACAGTAAGTGCGCGTCTGGAGGGTCCTAATTGCTGGGGTCAGGCTAAAGGGCTATGTTTGATGCAGGTAAGAGAGAGAGTATGTGTGTGAGACTGCTCTGCATGCCCTTGACTTGCAGCTGGCAAACAACGCTTTAGGCCCCCACAGCTGCCTCATCATTACCGTTCACAGGGATCCCCCGCCACACACACACACGCATGCACACACACACACACATACACACGCACACAGAGTGAGAGAGACTTAGTCACTGCTACACAAAAACAGACATACACAGAGACACTCACCCCTTCCCGCAGGCTCCTCATTAAGCCGGTGTAGGCGGCAGCGGGAACGAACCACAGTCCCTCTGGGGAGCCTCTCTTCTCCTGCTGATAGAGAGGCATGGAAAGGCAGGGAGAGGGGTGAGAGAGGGAGGAGGACACAGGGGGGCAGTGGGGCAGGGGCAGTGGAGGTACAGAGCAGGAGGCAACAGCAGCCAGATAGCATGGACCAGATCCAAGCACAGATAAGGAAACGAAATGGCCCGTGAAGGGAGCAGTGAACAAGAGGAGTTATGAGTTTTAATTACTTGATTACCATCCCAGTTATACAAGACGGTATAATAAGATGCCTTATCTTCATGTGAAAAGAGAGGAACTGGTAATTATAGTTCTACAAGGATAAAAGTCATACACTGTAATTGTGTGGCATAGAACGCTAACAGTAACGGGCATACTTGACCACTTACATTCTCCAATTTGAATGGTCCGATTCTCAGAAAACTTGAACAGGAATTGTTATATTCTCAAAACACTCATGTGGCAATATACACCATTTTATAACACACAACTAAACCAACTACAAAAAATAAACATAAAAGTCTATGAACACATTTACAACTAAACCAAAAGACTCAGATTGCAAACAATTGTTATGAGGCATGCTCTGCTCCATTGCTGTAGTGCTAAGCTTTAGGCTATACCTAACCTTGAGGACGGAGACAGCACTGGAGGCTATAGTTAATCGTTGTCATTGACTGCTGCTGCACAAGAGGCAAAGTAGGTGATTTTACCTGGGGACAATTAAAGGACCCATCCACAGTACTTAGATACACCTGCATCCTGTCACTTTGTGTGTGTTCATGACAAATACCACGACTCTTCATGTTACCATTGTTCAAGTAAATAAATATTTTAAAAAAGAATGCAAATTTCTTTCTGTATTAATATCCATAATGCAAGCATAGTTTGTAAACAGTTTGTTCATCATATTATTTGTAGTTCATTTGTGCATAATGTAGGCTTCAGTCACATTTAATTGGCATTTTTACTCAATAATATTTATTTCAGGGAATAAAATGCTCCATGTTGTCAAGAGAAGCTGAGCTATCTGCTACAGATTGATTTTTGAAGGTTATCCATCAGCCTTGTAAATAAAAAGACAATAAATTAGATGCACATTATATGGAGGTGAAGCACCTTTTCTAATGAAGCCCTGGTCTTTATCAGACTTCAGTCTTCTATGGTTTTTCAGGGTTAGAGTCAATTAGGCTCTAACATCACTTCAGTCAATTAAATAATTCAACAGTACAATTATATAATTTTAAAAGCTGGGGTGGCGGGGCTTCAAAAAGACAACATAAATCTTACAATTGTGGATAGGGATTTTACCCTTATTTGCATGTCTGATCCAAACCTATCCAGACACTGATTATGCCACCTCTAATGAGCATGTTGACATTGAGGTGGTACCTGTGAAGTGATGAGGTAGAGGAACTCCCCGAGTGGTGGCAGCAGGAAGTGCTTGACTTTGCTGTTTCTCAAGTTCTCCCTGAGCAGGTCTGTCAGTGTTGTTACCACCTGCCACGACAGAGGGACCATCTCAGTAAACAAGCTTAGAGACTCATGCAAATTAAAACCACTGTAATGAAAAAAACCTTGGTCAGACGATATGCGAATTTGACAACTTTGTCTAAACTCATTCCAGAAAAAACACTGTTTCTGAAATAAACTAGCAGGAGTGGAGGCAGGTGAGACAGCGGTTCGAGTGGAGGCACACAAACACCTTTCCTGGCACCTGTATTCAGAGCAATAAGTATATGCATAAACAACTTGGTTCACTAAATCATGCAATCTGATGCAGTTGTAATGCACGCTCCACACAGTCTTAAGTGTATGCAGACAGCCTTCCTGCCTGGCTGCTTCCTGGCATTAGCATTACTGCCAGCTTCCACCCTCTGTGATCCAATACGAGTTTCCACACTGCTCTCTCTCTCTCTAACTTGTTTTTGCATACATCTTATTTCTGCTTATATTGTTTCAAACTATGCCTTTAGAGAGTCACTTAAATGAATATAAGTAAACAATGTGCATCGGTTTTAATCACCATCCTCACACATGTATTGACTGTTTTAATCCTGTTTTATAACCTAGAATGCCCATCTGTATATTGCAATCCCATAGTGGAAAGTCTGACAAAAGCTATGCCACTGCACAACAAACTTATAATTGTTTCTCCTTAACAAAAACAATGTATTTCTGCCATGATGTTAAAAACCCACATCGACACATACTGCTGCGCTGCTCGCCCACTCTGCTGTCACTCTTCCTCTCTCTATCACCCAGAGCTAAATGCACTAATAACATGAATGGCTGAGTGGTTTGTTGAGATTCTGGGATGTGTTTGAAAACCAGTCACGCAGCTGCTATCAGGAAGAAAGTGCTGAAAGGCACCGCTGTGCAATGAGCTGCAGTGAAAACCCCAGCATCAACACAAAATGACTTCCCTCTAACACATCATCATTATTTTAACATTAGATCAGTTCAAACCAAGCAAATTGAAAATTAAACAACATAGTCATGAGCAGAGGATTGTCAAAAGCTTATGAGATACTGAGTTAAAACTTTTGCCTACGGTTTGGCCAAGTGTTGCAGTATTACATATAAACATGAAAACTAATTGCTAGTAAATAGCTACATTAGTTCATAGACTTGCCTTTCAATTGAGTTAATGGGTACAACTGAATCTCATGCTTGAGATAGAAGCATCATCACAAACTGCCAAAAGACCAACTAAAAGGTCACCTCTGTGTCAGCTTCAAATATTATACAGTAGCAGGTTTCTTTTGGCAGGGCATCTACCGCTAAAAACAGTGCTCAAAAGACTTATGTATTCTGGTCCGGTTACCCTGTTTCATTGTTAAACAGGTTTAAACTTGTTAGGTACAAATGATAAACACTCAGAATTGTATGTTCACTGATAAGTTAAGTTAACATAGCCTCTGTATGAGGAGAACAAAGGGACTGAAAAAAGGAAAAGACTGTTAGAAAAAGTTAGGCACAACAGAGCTAGGTGTATGTGTGTGTATGTATGTGTGTATGTGTGTGTGTATGTGTGTGTCTGTGTGTCCCAGAGTGAACGGGTGAAGCATATAGCAGTTACCATGGTGACTAAGCCCAGCCCTGACACTCCAATCAGTGGGACTGCAGCAGGAGCACCCCTGCTGAGAGGCGCACACACGGCTGCACCAAACGGCTTTGTGAGGACATCATCTCTGCTGTTTATTCTGCAAGCCCAAACTCACTCCTATAATGTGAGACTATAACCTTAGGATTTCACCCATAAGGACCCAGGATGGCCAAAATACCCTTAATTTTACCATATAAGTACCTACTATATACAAAAAGTGTAAAACTTGATATTGATAAGGGATAGGCTTGATACACGATCCTGATTTCACTACTCCAGTGATTTAACAAACTATAAAATGTAATTTATACACACACACACGCAATTAGAGTAATTTCTATATGTTCCCATACTAATATGATAAAGGTCAAAACAATTCTATAACTATTCAGGAAAGGTTCAGTTTTGTTTATGTGTTGTTGTTTTTTTTAATCTAATTTTTGCTCTGGGTTAAGTATATAATTAGTATCATTACTTTTGGCAACCCTAGTATCAACACAAATAGATCACAAACACACATTTTCACAGGTGTAAACCATTAGTGAAAGTACACAAATTACTTGTACTTAATAAACAGACAGGACTCCTACTGAGAGCACAAACAAAATAGCCAACACACATTCTACATCTAGGGGGTTTATAAACATACTAACATGCAGAGAGAACACAGAAATTTGGGGTTTTCCTTAATATCCCACTGATTCAGCTGAGTTATAGATGAGTTTTGAGTTTCCATCAAGCCATTATATTCATTTTGTTTCACAATTAAAAAAAAATAATAATAATGAAGAAGAAATGAGATAAAAGAAATATTAAAAAAAAAAATATATATATATATATATATACTATTTGAATTATTGTGCAACTGTGATTGTAATCTACTGCAATGTATTTTATATTATTGATAAAGCAGCCAACAGTTAAAAAAACACTATTACATGAAGTACTTACATATACATATAGATAAAAATGAAGTTAAAAAAAACAACACCATTTTATAAACTATATTTACAAAAGCTATGAGACGCACTTTCACTGTGTGTATGTCATAGTCCATCTAGTTTAATTACTGAATTGCTAATCCTACCTCAAGTTTTTAATGCCCCCTGCTGGTCAACATTTGTAAAGTCTGTAAATAGTAACTACATTTGGTTAAAAAATAAAAGAAAAAAGAAAAAAGAAAGAAAAAAAAAATACAATGATATTGTTAAAAAAAAACTTATAAGCAAAATAGGTCAAATGCATGTAAAGAGACAAAGTGATCACTTATAGTCTTATCTCACTTCCTCAGTGTTGTGGGTATTTATCACATTGTGGGGCCTAGACACAGTTACTTGCATGGTCACCACAAGCTAAAGCCTTTATTAAGAAATCAACATGGTTTAAAATTAAGATATGGGGTAAATCTGTTTAAATTTAGGGTTTCGGTTAGGCAAGTAATACATATGGTTAAGGTTAGGATCAGTCTCCAGTAAATGAATGTTCCTGGAAGTGCAACACTGAATATGATTGATATAATTTAAATCTCAAAAAAATGTACAGCACATGAATGAAAATAATCTTATGTGGTGTCTGCTGCCATCATATGGATAACAACATTACTGCATGATAATTGTATTATTGGTACAAAATAACAGATTACAGTTTTGCAGTATTAATATAAATAATAAAGAATTGATTGCATGTGTTCATAATAGAAATCTTAAATGAAAATATATCTGAGTTGATATATGATAAAATTACAGACCTCAGAGACAGGACTATCCTCTCCAAGTTCAGTGCAGTGCAGTGCCAGAAGTCCCAAGACTCTGAGAATTTTGCTTCTCCTGGGGGAAAAAAACCCAAAACAAAACAAAACAAAACATTAAGCACTGAGAATTTGTATGCTTTCAAAACACATTAATAGCAGTTTGGGCAAATTACACAGCTGTTACAAGTATAAGTGCACTCACACATCCCAGTTAGGAGCAAGTCGTATCTGCTGCGTCAATACAGGAAGCTACATGTAGAAACACATGTGGTCTTGTTGAAATTACATATAATTATGAATATTTCTTTGTATATTTTTCATTACTACTATTAAATATAGTAATCTAACTAAAACTGTAATATGTGAGTACTATTTACCAGACTGGAATTCAAAAGTTTGTTGGCAATGTCTTGATGTCCAACCACACAGCAGAGGTAGCAGAGCAGATTTAGTTTGGAGCGGGCTGCGGTCGAAGAGGCTGCACTGGGAGTAGCAGGACTGGAGATGACAGAAGTGGAGTGCTGTTCTTCAAAGAATGAACAGATCTGCATGAGGAAAATGTTCCAACCATCTTCATTTAAAGACAACAGCTTTTCCACTGAGGAAAAAAAAAACAAATCAAAAAGTGATGCATAGCTACTCACAGATAAATATAACATCATTAAAGTATAAAAGCTATACCTGAATACGCTGGAACACAAAGTGTTTTGGCATCAAACCGCACAGGGATAGTCTTTAAAATCTAGATATCAATCCACAGAGTTAGCGTTAAGTATAGTAGACTTATAAACATCATGTTAAAGATAATATTCTTGGTTATGAGTTTTGTAAAAAAAAAAAAAAAAAATGCATTGGGATAGAGCTTGGGAAAAATATAATTAAAATAATTTTTATATAATATATAAAATAATATATATACAATGCTTGTCAGAAATATTTTTTCTGACAAACATTGTGATTGTGATTAGATTTGCCATTTTTGTTTTAATAATAGAATTCTGTTAAAAGTTCACATTTTAAATACATCCAGAAGAATTGCCAAAAAGACTGAAATATGAACTGACAACTAAAATAGGATCACATTTAAGAACATATTTGTACAGATTTAAACTTCAGGGTTGGCAGTGTTTATGCAGAATTAAACAGAATATTTTGTTTGTGGAGAAAATTATGGTACTTAAAAAACTGCAGCCTTTGCAATTTACTAGTTACATTAATTCAAACTGCAATTTGAGTTCAGTTTCTGTTAATCTTGCAGCCCTACCTTGGGGTTGTCCATGATCGGTGTAACAGTAAGATCTGAGTCAGTGAAGAGAAGAGCTTTTACAGTCGATGTGATGTCAGTGCCAGCGGTGGGCTAAGGGAAGATTTGGGGAAGTAAATCATTAAAAATATGACATTATCTATTTGGCACAAATATGACTTAAACCATGAAGCAAGAAGTATGATGTAAAGTATAATGTGAACAAAAAGGCAACAGTGACTACCTGATACCCAGACGTTGTGCTGCATTCAAAGGGACTGAGATTATTTCTGGAGTTGATACAAGAACTACAAGAAAATGCATACTATGTTATTCTACACATCAATAAAAGCTTTCTTTCTCAACATTAGAAGATTGAATACCTGAGTAGAAATATAGCTTCAGTATTATCCTCATCCCCACCTTGTTTCGGCCTGAAATCTGATAGACTATCTGATCCAGTGGGAAAAAAAACATAGTCTAGTACAATTATGCAAACAATTGTGTCCTTAAATTGTCATGAGTAGTTACCCAGTGTCATTGATTTATTTGAGTGTTGACTTTCTGTCAACTGGTCGACTTTTCTTTCACCATCTGCACTTTTGCTTGCTCTCTGAGTATTAATTGGCAGACTATTACTATATTCATTACATTGGTCCACTTTTCTTGTGGAATGTGGTTCTATATGTTTCTTAGAATCCCTGCACCCTGGTACAACTGTTGCTGTGTGGATGGTATTTTTGATTGTGTGTTCTTCAGGGCAGGCTGACACAGTGGGACCTCTGTGAAAATAATATGGAAACACACTTTTTTTTACAAATCACCTTCACAGAACATGATATAGTATGGTAAGTAGTAAAGACAAAAACAGACATACTGTTCACTTGCTTCTTTGAAATCAGTAATTTCTTCTTCAACCTCATCTTCTTCTGTGTCTTCCTCGACCTCTTCTTCATCATAACATGTGTCTTCTTTTTGAGCTTTAATCCAGAAAGAATGTTGCAACAACTCGGGCCAGTTCATCCTAAAAAACAGACAGTGCAAATAATAGTTGATTCATAAAACTAATTGGTTACAATATGTGTTAAGATAACTTACCTTTTATATGGATCTTTAACAAGCAGGCTTTTAAGAAGATTTAAGAAGTTCTCACTTGGAGTTGCAGAAGTACCTAACACCACAAAATAAATTTAAAACAAAAAACATTAAATACAGTAAATATATGTGTCAAATTTGTCAGCAATACCTGGTTGTATGAGTGGTGCTGGTTCTCTGTGTAAAATCATATCTGTTAGCACATTACAATCATCACAATAAAATGGAGGTTTACCTGAAATACACAAACAATCATTTGTGAAGCTGTGTAATTTAAATTTGTGTATGAAAGTGTATGAAGTTGGCTGGTTACCAGTGTACATGTAGTGGAGTATACAGCCCAGGGCCCAAAGGTCAGTACTAATGTTGGTTTCTGATCCTAGCAACACCTCTGGGGCTTTATAAAGTAAAGAACCTATAAAAATGTTTAGAGTATTGTTTCATTGTATTAACAGCTTTGGTGTTAATACAAAGCTGTAAGAGACATTACACACAATATACTCATACAAATTTAGCTGACCTTTTAATTTAGTTCTCATTCTGTCAAGCTGCTCCAGGACATCTCCCTGTTCTGATATTTCAGGAGTAGAGAGCAAAGCCATAAAATCTTCCATGGTCTCTCCCTCTGCCTTAGAGTGGCAAAAATTACTAAATTTTAAAATTCCACTGTTATCCAGCAGGATCTGAAAAACACAAGGAGAGTCAACAACAAAAAAGGAGGTGCCAACAAAAGACAATCAAAATATTTTTGAAAGACCTTAGCTGGTGTCAGGTCAGACAATACCACACCCATTTCATGGATATAACGCAATCCTTGGACGAGACCCCACCCAAAACTTCTGACTACATCTTCTGACAGATATCCATCTTGAGTAACAATAGACTCCAACGAGCCGCCTGGAGCAAAGATGATAGTTTATACATGTATTAGGCAAAACTTTAAGTGTGTGTGTGTGTGTGTGTGTGTGTGTGTGTGTGTGTGTGTGTGTGTGTGTGAGAAATATAAAGAATAGTGTCTAACCTGTACAGAGCTCTACCACCAACCACAGGTGGTTGCTGGTTTCATACCACTCATAAAATGATACAATATTGGGATGCTCAAAGTCATGACAAAGGCGGACCTAATGTGGAAAAGGCAAAAAGGGGCATAACTTTATAAACGAAAAAGATTTTGCAGACAAAAATATGATAAAAGGGTAACGTTACATGATTGATGATCTCTGGTCTTTTGATTTTGTCAGAACACACAATAGCCACATAGTTGAGGCTGCCCTTCAGTCTTCCTTTTTGGACAACAGATCGGCTGCCTGATCCCAGCTTCTCGTACAGAATGAAGTTCTCCATCTAACGTTAAAGAAAGTGTTTTTAGGATTACGAGTGTTATTAACAGTTCATTACAAACACCTCATCGACACAGAACTGTAGCATTGTTTTATCAAAACTATACTGTACTTACAATATATGTTTTAATAATTTACCTCTACCAACTTCTCTACCTTTACCAACTTCACATTTTACATGCCGCTGTTTGTTACCGGAAGCGCAACGGGTGTAGGAATCCAACAATAATAGGGGTGAACCAAATTAAAACACTGTTAAAACTAGACTCAGAGATGTCTAGTTGTACTTTAGATCATGTGGGTGATTGTGTACTTTAAACAGTATGGCTACTCAAAGGTAAAAGCTTTGCATATGTACAAAAACATGTGTATAAAAACTTACCTACTTAACCACCCCTTAAATGGTCTAGTCCATGGTTGCTAGGCTACAAAAGCGCAACAAAAAGGACACGAATTCAACGCGTTCAACGTCCATGGAAGTTTGTAGTTTCTCCACTTTTACGTCAGTTTTGGCACACAACTGCACACAATATTATCGTACTATTGTGATATTGATTTTTTTTTTTTTTTTTTTTTTTGCTTTGACAGTACTTCCGGTGACGTTCCAAAAAAAATAAAAATAAAAACACATAATCCTACACAAGGGTCAAATCAAATTAATTAGTTATTATTTATTTAATACATAATGCTATCGATTTATATGACTCAGGAATCCTATCTTACACAGAAGAGGATAGACCACTCAAAATGACTTTATTTTGAAAATAAATTCCCGGATCAGAGTTTCTTGTGTAACTTGCCTGAGCATGGCTTTGTTTGAGTGAAGCGCTTTACACCAAACTAAAGTGCTCCTCAAGTCCGGTACGAACAAATGCAAGACTATTCAAATTTACCAGTCTGGTTGTCTGTGTTCACAGTTTTAGAGTTTTTAGAGTTTATCGTCTGCAGCTGCCCTGACCCTGCACACAAGTGAAGTTTTAGTTGGAGTCTTTTTCATCCACCCCCCAAAAGAGAAAGCAAAATTAATCTAAAAGCTCCGCTCCAGGCACTTGCACCATCTTCTTCAGGGTGAGTCTTTTTGTCACATGTATGCCTTATATTTTGCTTTTAATAATTATAATTATTATTATTATTATATTTTAAACTGATCAAGCACACTCAAAAGTTATGCATTGTTATGTATTATTTAATCTGAATATTTAATATAAAAATACATGGATTGTTCGACATTTTATTAAAAGTTAATATTCGATAACCAAATTAAAACATTGATATAATATGTAGGTTTGTAGTAGTATTGGTAGTATTAGTGTGGTGAAGTTTTTCATGTTTGCTTTAGTTATTTTTGTAGGGTCTAACTTTTTATTCAGATTTTGTCCTGTTTGCAGTGTAACGTGAAAAGTCAATATTGTTTTGCTTTGCTTGCACATGATTTGTCTCGACACAGTTTCACTGCCTGGGTTTCTTCCCTCTTTACACGGGCACTCTTGAGAAATGTCCACAGAACCAAACTTGGATAGTTTCAGTAATAGATTGAGTAACCAGTGAGAGATTGCTCTTATCTTGCTTGTTTCTCCCCTGCACATAACACACAGTAAAATTATGTTGAACAAATTGCAGCAAGGATCTAGAGCATAGGTGTTTCAAAAGCAACCCACTAACTTCAAAAGCTTTTAACTATTTGCCATACTTATAAAATACTTGCATGCATGTATGTTGTTTTATTCCCTGCTGGCACATAAATATTTATGGTAAACAATGGCCATGGATGTTTCAACAAAAAAGTGTCAAAGGTTGTTTTTATGGTTTCCAGCTGCTCAGTGGGTCTACATTTGCTGTAAAAAGATTTAGACTGCTGTACATTTGCTAATCGATGGCCATAATACAGTTCAAGAGCTAAAGTAACATAAATCATGACAGGTATGTAAAATAATTGTAAGGAATTCAGTAAAGCTTTTCATATTTAGAAAACAAATACTTTCACTCATTTGCAGGCAATGAGTTGATGTTTAAAAGGTTTAGTAACCTTAGCCTGTTCCCTTTTGAATAAACATCTGTAGCTTGAACTGTAACTTAAACAGGAGATTGGGTTTTTGAGCGTTTAGCAATCACAGATAGTGGAAATACATAACATATAAATGTCAGACTAATACGCATTCTGATATCATTTTTGATCAAGTCGTATCGCTACTGTATTTTTAAAAGAATTATGGATGTGTCGATATATTGTCATTCTCCTAAGAATCCTTACAATGCCTGTCATAACTGGGTCACTGTAGCATATTATTCAGTACACGTCCAAATACTGCATTGTATGTTTTTGTTTTTGTTTTGTTTTTTTCCTACAAACACACATGGTAAAACTCATATATAGCAGAATTCCCTAAAGCAAGGACAAAGCATTGAGCTTCTAAAACCAGGACAATCATGTATTGTTAATCCATGTATTGACTGTTTGAGTAGTCTGCAGCAGATGGACTAAAGGCTTTTAGAACACTTGGGCCCAATGGCTGAAAACATCTGCCAATTGTGTGCCTGCATAATGGGTTTATGGGGCACACAAAATAAAATCCCAGACAACTGCAATAATATATTAAGATTGCATTAACTTGCTAGGGCATATGATATTTCATTAGGGTACTATGAACTTGCATCACAAATGCCTATCATCTTCTCCATAAGCCAAGAGGCTCAGATGCTAATTATGGAAAAGAGGTTTGGGTGGAGCTGTTGTTTGCTAATAAGATGACTAAATGTGTTGTTTTAGTGCAGCCTTTCCAGCCTCAGTAATATCGGTCTTCCACTTAGTTCTTCCGTGGTGTTGATAAGCAGCAGCTGTCTTTGTTGTTCTAAAATGTTATAAAATTTGAAGTATGATCATAAAAAGGATGTTAAATTGCCATTCACAATTACTGTTTGTGGTTTGATGTTGATTCTTTTAGTAGTTACTTTTTAAAAAATTATTATTTTAAGTAGATGTGGAAATATGTGGAAAAATGCAATTGGTTCTTTTAAGGTCTGGATAGAATCTCTCTAAGAAAAAAGTTAAACAGCTCCTCTGTTCATCTCTTCTATATATTTTTACTGTTTGGTTGCTATTGGCGACAGTGTTTGGTCATTACAGATGTGCTGTCCTCCTCCACTATGGAAACTGTATGACCTAAATACTTCCCACAAACGGCTCACTCAGCTTGTCTAAGATTAGGTTAAATAAACATACCCAAACATAACAAAAGGCAACAACTTTGACAGTGTAATGTAATGAAACAAGGGGATGTGGAGTCTATGAAGCAAATCTCAAACGGAGTCTGGTTAAAGTTGTGCATGTGTGGTTATTAATAGAACAAGTTCCTGTTCAGAGCTGGGCCGGAAGCTTACATGTTATGTGTATTCGGTATGCAATAATCTTACATTTTTGGTAGCTAGGCGTCTCACAGTATTGTAACAAGAAACATTACTCTAGACATCCCTGGATGTCATTTGTTTTCCCTTTGTATAATGGATGACCACTCCCCTAGTATGTGACCAGCTTCATGAAATTCATTTTTTAATGATAATGTAAAGTTTATGTGACAAACAGCCAGAAATCACTTTACAATTAAAGTATATTGTATATATTGTGACCTGAATAATACTGATTAACCAAATACTACTGATATCTGTACGGCTGACATTTTTGTTGTTGTATCAGCAGGTTAGATTGTCATTGTAAAATAATCTTTTCTCCTGTCTGTCCCAGGTTTGCTGTGACTGGCCTCTGTACTGTGGCTGTGTGAGGAGGACCTCTCTTGTTTTAGTCAAAATGCTGTTTATGGTTCGGGATGTTTAAGTGCACGGTGCCAAGCTGGCCTCCTGGACGGTGCCACCTTACACCTGTTCCTATGCCCCGCCCCCTCCTTACCTAACCCAGCCATACAGCCCTGGACCTCAACTGAACAGCACCCCGGGGCGAGAGGAGGAGTTCATCAGTGACGAAGGACTGGAGGCTGTGCTCCAGGACTGCCCCATTACACACAGAGATGCTGAGACCATCACTGGTAAAGATTTCATCTATATCTGTATTTAGATCTGGCCTTGTTGAGTCAGCACACACATTAGCAGCATGAAGAAATATCAAATATTATAATATATTATATATCAAAACTATGCAGTGTTTGATGCTCTAAAGATAATTTCATTTTCATTTCTATGACAATGACAATACAAATCTTAAATCTTGATTTGTATTGTCATTGATAATGGATTTAATATGTAGTATGCAAAAATACTTTTAAATGTTGATTGTAATTGGTAAATAACATGCATTACTTCCTATAGTAATAAAAAACACAATGTTCTATAATCATTCATATGTTAAATTTAATACAAAAATACAAATCCTATGTCCAGTGCAACAAAACTCTCCATCTTAAATAGTTTGTCGGTGGAATTGGTTTTGGTTCTGTGAGAAAGGCTCCCTGTTAGTGACCTTTTAAAGTCACTTCCTGTCAGCTTTAGCTTCAGGGGACCTCAGCTCTGAAGCAGAATCGGTGAAAGAGAAGCTCCCAGTGGACTCTCTGTCTCTGGCACTCATCCCACTGTGAGTCTGTCTGAGGGCCTAAACACCAGCACTCTGTCTCCAGTGAACAGACTTTAACAGACTCGTGTTGATACAGTTAAAGGTGCTTAACAAACATCTGAATTACAAATAACTTTTATAAATAATATATAGGATTGCGTACAGGCATCCTATATATTATTATAGGATGCCTGTATGCAATCTGCAATCAAAACTGCAGATAGTTCAAGGTAATGTGCAATTAAAACTGCACATAGGCCTAGAGAGTGTGCAATTATTAATAGACTATAAGACTCTGAAGGGCTTGCCTGTATAGAGTGACTTAAAGGTCCTGCTGGTGTATCACTCGTGGTCATACTTTGACTCTTATTTATGTTCTGTGCTGGATGGGGATGGATTTGGGCTTATTTATTTTGCTGTGTTGTCTTGTCTTTGTGTTAAGCATGAGACCCCCTGTCCCAAGACAAATTTCTCCCATGGGAGACAGAGACAATAAAGGATTATCTTATTTATCTGAATTAAAACTGTTGCAGCATGTTAGCATTATCGTACTGAATCACCAAACCAGATTGAGCCACTAAATATTGTATGTCTTCTGTCGATGTTGACATGCGTAGCTTTGCATAAATTGGTCATTTTGATCTCTTGGGGAACAATGCTCTTAAAATGACATTAATCAACCAATTGAGTTAATGAAGCTATTTCAATATTTAGATCTGAGTACTTTTTTAGTGATTTTGAGATAGTTAGTGAACATGGGAATGAAAAAAACAAGATAAAATTGGCAGTATCTGAACTTATAAACAGACTAATTGAAATAAAGACAACATTAAGAAAAAATACATGCCATTTTATTGTTTATTGGACACCGTTTACAGTGGCCTTGCGTGTTGCTGAGTAGGCACATCTTTGAAACCTGTTACTCTCATGTAAAAGTGGGTTTAGCTTATCTTTGTACTGATGAAGTGTGTGTTCCTGTTGTTTATTACATTGTTAAATTTCCCCAAAGAGAGTACCCTGAAGAAAGGAAAGAGTACTTTGTCGGCAAGTCAGTTCCTTTAATTCAAACTCAGTGCAGGAAAAGTTCCACCCAAACAGCCTTCTGTCAAAAGAATGGACAGCAACAGGGAGTGTCTAAAATGGGGTGGCTCTTGTATTCTGAGTCTGAGAGGCCAACAATACCAGTGTTAACAATTAAAATGTTACAACAGAAACTAACATATAAATTACAATGAAATTAAATAAACCATTGAACTGTTTACAGGAACTATATACAGTGAAGTGTTCCATGAAATTGCTTGTCTAAATACTGCCATCTGCTGGTTCTTAGTTAACAAACCCATTTGTAATAGTTCATATTTGTCTCCTGCTCAAGTACCACCATATGTATCTTGCCTGTTTCCTAACTTGTTCTAGCCTGCTGAATGTTTTGCACAGTGAGCAGTAGCCTTGTTGGTGGGGTGTATCTGTGCATAATGGCATTAATCTGGAGCATCAATGAACACAAAGGGGTGAATTGAAAGGCTGTTGCCATCAGGAAGTTCCAAGCTGTAAGGCTAATTCTCTGTGGTTACCAGCAGTGGGATGTAAAGGCCTGGCTAACACAGTGCTGTGCTTGAAAAGTGGATGAGTATAAGATAACATTAAAAAAGCAAAGCAAATAGCTAAAAATCCCCCTAAATACACACTTTTTGTATGAAAATCTCTTGGTCTGAATTTGCTGGTCCAGTGAGGCTTCCCATCTGAGTTGACTCTCTTTGCCATACAAGACCAAGGGGGATGTTTACATATTTTCCTCCCACTTTCTGTCATGCGCACTGCACCTCATCTTTAATATGTAGTATAGGTTTAATGTTGCTGCTTTACAGAGTTTGCAATTAATACTTTCACCTTCACATTTCTTTCATTCACTAAGTGAGGCCCAGCTCTCATGTCGTAGTATTCAGGAATAGTGTTGTAGGTGTCATTTGAAGCCCTAGTTTGACCCTTGTCAGGAGCTCTACTAAGAGTACATGTTCTTTCCCAGAACCTGTCATAGTGCTGTCAACACTGCTGCCCTTTTATCTCTGAATCTGTTCTTCTGATACACATCTGTTTGCTACTCGTAAAGCTAATAATATAGTTGTTGCAATACTAGAATTTAAAACTCAGTTTTGATACTAAGGAAAATGTTTGATATTTGATGCTGATTTTGATACCACCATGATAATCATAGCTTATACATCAGTTATACAATACAAAGTAATTTATTCTGATTCTAAAAGTATTCAGGAAAGGTGTTTAAGTAAACACATTAGTATAGTATCTAGGAACCTGCACAAAATTAAACAAATACAGTATGTTATGGTATTTAAGTTATTAAGTATCAAAAACTTAAACTATTTTAAATATTGACTGTACACTGCACCTCTTGAAAGTTGTTAAAATAATAAGTTATTCACCAGGCCCAGTGTGCGCTCTAAAGTCCTGCTGGCTTTGTTTCTAGTCAGAGGAGTGTTGGAGAGGGGGAGGCGTTCAGGGGGCTGCACACTTGGGGCGGTCTGAGTGTGTACCGTCATTGGCATGTGAAGCATGATGAACCAGTTTGGCTCGGGTCTCCTGGCTGCTCTCTCCCTCCAGTCCTCTCTCTCTCTCTTTCTCTGTCCTTGGGAAGTTTTTTTCCAACAGCCTGACTGTTCTTCCTGTTTCTGGACTTCTTGGGTGCTATTTTATGTCTCTTGGACCAGTTGAAAATGTGACTGAGGCGAAGAAGCACTAGTGGTTTTGGGCACCATGAGTAAGTAAACTGTAGCAAACTCTGAGAAATGAAGTGTGCTTTTGTTGTCATCTTGAAACCGGCTTCTAGGCTAGCACAGCTAATGAGTAGCTGTGTAAATAACAGTAGAACTGGGCTTGTGTCATTCTTGTCTCATTGAGTCACTTGTTTTGTGCCTTTTGTTGTTAACAGATTACAGTTGATCTCAAACTATAATGAGGTGGCTGTAAACCTACTTCTTCTAGTACTATTCTAGTCGTCCTACACTTAAGATTTATTCTGTTTTATTTCTACCTAAATGGGTTTGTCTTGATTGGTTTAACCCTAGTTTTCTTGAGGTACAAAAAACTTTACACAACAGCAAAGTTTTGAACACGTTTGGATCTCTCATTAAGTTACATTCTCAGTATACATACTGGTATTACTAGTATTACAATATTCAGTTATAACTGCATTACTATTGGTTTTAGTAAATGTAATCACTGTTGATATGGCTTATTATTCTGCATCTAAAAGTTGTGTCCATGTGATTCGGCAGCATGACACACATACTGCGAGGGGGTGGCTTGTATCCTGCCTATGGGATGATTTACCCACGTCTCCACTGACCTAATTTTAACATTTGTCCACAAGTGAATGGGATAAGCATGATGTTTGATGATAATCTGTCTTTTAATGTGCAGCTCTATGCGCATATTAACAACTAGGATAATAACAAAAAAGTCCCATGCATGGCTTTAATATTTGTAACAGTATTTTTTGTGTCTGCATATGTCCATGTGTTTATTGCTTACTTTGACATTGTGGCCAACTTGACTATTATTACTTTGAACTTGAACTTTCTTTTCATGGTGTCTGTGCCTGTTACTAATCTTAGCATGTCTTTATGTTGGTTTATTTCAGGTATTTGAGAAACATTTAGGTCAGAATGTTTTTTTTTTGTTTTGTTTTTTTTTTGTATCGCAAGCTTAGTTTAAATATCCACAATATCCACAAAGCTAGAAAGCTTCAAGAAAGTACCTACTCTTTTTGGGGATTCATGACTTCCTGTGTAGGCTGTATTTTGGTCATGATACTACAGTTTCTTTCCTCTTTGACTGTTTGTTTTTGGTTGATGCCTAGAGAACCACATACCACATCAGAATCTTATTTGGTTTTCTTTTGCTTTTCCCCCAGCTGTTGTACATGTGTTACTTTTCCAGCACAGTCAGTCATTCTGTCTAGATTAGTACACAGTGACAGAGAGCTTTGTTCACAAACATTGACATCCCGAGGGAGAGGCAGACAGGACACCAACAAAGCATATCTGTCCTGTTTCCTGCTATAGGCTGCATTTCTGTTCTGTTAATGTTGTGTGATGGTGGGTGCTGTTGTATGTTGCTCAGCTCGTTCATGACTGACTCAGGCCTGGCTCCTCCATGTTACACCGAGGTAGGGCATTGTATTTTCGTCCAGAGTGGATGGAGCTTTAAATAGCACATAAAAATAGATGTGTGAACAACAGTGGGCACAAACACAGGTAAAAGCTTCGGTGATATCTTTTGATTATCCATAAGACCTATTAGATATTTTTCCCAACTCATGCAGCTCTAATTGCATTTTGTTCTGACAAGCATTACAGTAGCATCTTTTAATAATGGAGTTCTTTAGACACATCCAGACAAGTTTACAAAAAATACAGAAACTACTACTAAAGAATCACATTTCAGAACATGTTCATACAAATCTAAACTATAGGGTTTGCACAGAATAATAATAAATTAGGGTACTTCAAAAATTGCAACCATTTAAATTGTAACTTCAATTTGATTGCGATTTAGCTTGCAACCCTAAGACCTATCAAACATTTTTTTTGTTTCTAGACATTATTTTATAGATGTTAACTTTAGAAGACGTTTTATCTGCCTGTCCTGTATGTGTCATATTGTAAAATGGACACAAGAGGGCGCCTCAGACCTAAAATACATGCATAATATGCTGTACTTGATACTTGATGTATTACTACCTACTTGTCACTTGAATGGTAACCACATATTCATGTAAATTTAAGATATGTATACTTACTACCTTAAGTCATTTACATGACTAATTGTCTTCCCATTGTTTTGCAGATGTGTGTAACAATACTGACTTGCCGGAGCTTGAGATTATCAGTTTATTGGAGGAACAGTTGCCTGTGTACAAGTTGAGGGCTGATACCATCTTCGGATACGACCAAGATGACTGGCTGCACACTCCACTGGTGGACCCCAACTCTCCCCTCGACCTGACCACTGAACAGATAGAGGAGACTCTCAAATATTTCTGTAAGTACATTTGTGTTGTTTTTTTTTTAAACATATATTTATTTCTTAGCAGTAACCTCTAACAAACTATGTGCATCTTAAAATATAAAAACATTTTTTAAACTGGACTGAAACGGGATTAAACTAGGTTTTTACCCAAACTGGTGTCTTGGGTCTTAATTGGGATTCAGAACTAAACCAAAAGACTTCACCTGATACCAGGGCTAAGAACAGTGACCAGGTCTCACAGGACATTATGTCGGAACAAATGTATGATTAAATTAAAAATAATAATACTATTAAGATATTAGTTGAACCCATGTAAACTATTATTCTATTTTATTAATCATTTTATGTGGCAGTTTGATAGTCATGCCCATTTCATTGTGAACACAGCTGCTGAGGTTGCCACAACAAATACATCTGATCCACTAGTGCAGTCTCTCGTTCTCCAATATTGTGTGTCTATTCTGGGCTTATCATATTAAACTGTCTGCCTTGGATCCAGCTGGTCTGTGAATGATCACTAAAATTTACAGTACATGTGCACAGGCCATTTAAGGCGAGGCAGGGAGTAGTGTATTTCCCATTATGAATAATTGAGTTTTTTTAGTTCACGTCTACACAGATGGTGACTCAGGGTAAAACCGTAGCTAAAAATACATTTCTTTTAAAAATAGTGACTACGCAAGACTGTAATGTAATCTTAATCCCCCATGTCAACACTGGCTGTGACACTGGACTGGCCAAGGGCATACACTAAGGTCGTTCTTCCTTTTTATTAATCTTAAAATAAATCTACTGTATGTGAAAATAGATAGGATAATGATGCACTCAGTATTAGTTATGCATAATTAATTTTACATATGGTAAGAAGCATGTTAAATATGAATCGTTGACAAGCTGACATTTTTGCTCCCCTGGTAGATTTTAAATATGAACTTTCCTCACGTGATATTGGCTATTGTTCCCATGCGCTCTAGATTATTTATTCACGCTGCACAGAGAGTCCCAGTGTGAAACAGGACAAAGCATAATGGAGGGGTCAGCAGGTGTCTACACTGCCACATGACTGTACAGTGTCAGAGTCACATGACTGGAGCTTCCCTTACGAGCTGTGTTGGAAGAAGAAACAAACAGTGAAAGGGCCTAGAGAAGGAGGGATACTTGGTAGTAAAAAGTAGAAAAGCAACCATATGAAACATTTTACTCTTAAACAAAGCACAAACTTTTTTATGCTCACACCAAAACTGAATGAGAGGGACTAGCAAGTCACATAGAGCAACTGTTTTATATATGAAATCAGTAGAGTAAAATAAAGCATATCTATCCACACATACGCAACAGACATGAATTAAAATCCAATCCAAAAGTCACTTTAAGTATTTGCCAAACATAGTGGCATATACGCCCAACACGAAAAATAATCACATAATTTGAGTAGTGAAGTAAAAACTAACTAGACTAGTTTATGCGAAGAATGGGTGATGCAACACTGTTACACAAGTCCCAAGTACATGTGGCCCTTTATTTTAGCTAGCCTTTATTTTTATTATAGATTGTATAACAGCTTGCGATGCATTCCCATTCTGTTTTTATTTGTCATTATCCTGTGTATGTGTATGTGTATGTGAGTGTGTGAGGACTCCCGCTCAGTCATTATACTCATTATTGTGCCATTTCTCCTCAGCCAAAATAGGACTGTCCCATTGTGTTCATTCATTTGGTGTTAGCCACGTCACTTCTGCCAACACTACGCAGCCAACACACCGTTTTCCTGCTTTTAGGATTTCACAGGCCTTGGGCTAGTTACTATAGCAACCACAGAGGAGAACTATATAAGAGGAGGGAGAGAGATGCTGACAGAGATGTAATGGGCGGGGACAAGATGCTGATGCGAGGGATGCTTGAAGAATCTGATTGGTTGTGTTGGTCTTTTAGCCCCGCCTACTCCACTGTGTCATGTTTCTCATCATTTCTGCTGCAAAACCCGTGACTGCTGCTACTGCTGGTGATACTGGCTACTCTCTCTAGACCAGTGTTTTTTTAGCTTTGTGAGAGATGTGGTAGCCCATGTGCGGAGCTAGGACTGCCCCTAAATGACGATGTTGCAGAATCGGAAGATATATTTTTAACATGGGAGCTAAGAGGATACGATGCTAACAGAGGACAAGCGAGGAGAATGGAGTGACAAGAATGTAAACAGTAACGGAAGGACACTGGTATTTACGATGATGTTAGGAGATTTTTGTAGTGACTGGGAAGACTGAAGGATGGATGTCAAGAAAATTAGACCATTTTAAAGGAAGTGTGACCTTACTGAACAACACAAAAATTGATACGTTATACATCTGATGGCATAGTAGCTGCTCTCTGTATCCCAACAATATGAAGACTGTTTGCTGCTAATGAGCTTAGGGCAGAGAGGACATATGATGACACTGGACCTTCACCAACAAATATTGTGGGACAGCTGGTAGTCGCTTGGCATGCTGGGATATGGGCACTAACCAACGCTACTACAATCAGTGACATCTTGGAGAGGGTATGTGGCTGAAGTTGAGAATGCAGAGGATAAATTGCTCTCTAGACTTCTGTTTCCTGAAGCAGTGAGGATGAAGAGGCGAGGCCAGGCCAAAGGGCAGAAGTTTGTAAAAGCAGACTACTACGAGCTGGACTGGTACTATGAAGAGTGTACAGATGGTAAGTTGGGTCTACCATAGAGGAAGCTAAGTTGTTCAAAGTTTTTATACTACCAATATAAAATGATCTATTGACTAGTTCAGACCAAAACTTACCTAGTTCAGACCATAACCTATTATTATGAATCTAGTATGTCTCAGTGACTAAGCAGTGATTTCACAAGCAGACCACAGCTGCTCTTGGTGGTTGTTGTAACAGGGGCCATTCTTTGTGACCAGATTCTAAAATAGGGAGAAGTGGTGAAGGTGCCAGTGCAGCAGGCTGGAAATTAAGGGACCACTTCTGTTGCCTTTGATGGTTGGAACATTGTTGCTGGTTGTTTTTTTCGGTACTTGGCTACTGCAGCTGCTTACTATGGTCATCAGGGAAGCAATATCTCTCCAGAGAAAATGTATGGAGACACAGGTGTGAAAAACAAGAAGTGTCAGAGGTTTTGATAACTGTAGTGTTAATAGGTCATTACATTAGGATAGGGAATTGTGTATAGACCATAAACATGGATATAGTGATTATTATGTAACATACTGTAGCCCCATTTTAAATATGCAGTGTTTCAATGCTATGGAGCTACTTATTTGGCATAGTAAGTGAGCTGTGGTCTGCTGGAGTTGGTTGGTTTGGCAAAAAAAGTACCTTTTGCTATTCCAAAAGCTATTTGGACCACTCTTACACAATATTCATATGGATCTATGAAATGGTACCAGCTAAAATGATGTACTCCAGTCTGTGAGAATGAGGTCTAATGAGAACAATATTATGCACGTGTGTAAGGGATGCGCTCAGATGTTATATAATTTTCCAGACCACTCTGCACCCACCAATCTGTACCGTTTTCTACATCTGCAGTGTTGTTGTTAAAGCTCCAGCATTTTCGTTTTTCTGTCTTTGTGTTCAGTGAGTCATGACAATACCAATGTGACTTTATGTACATTATTATATTTTACATTAATAAATGTAATAAATGTTTATTTATTAATAAATTAATAAATTAATTAATAATTGTTTTTCAAATGGTGGTGCCCTGGAATGGAAAGCTGGCTGTGTTATTCTAAGCTGAGGAACAGAATAAGGAAGTAGGTTGGTTTATTAATAGATCAATGATTTGCCTCTTACTCACCAACAGATTGTTGATAAAGTTTCTTAGCAACTTTGGCTCTTAAGCAAATGTAGTAAATTAACCAAAGAAATAGGGGGGAATTCAAAAGTTGACATTGCAAAGTCAGAATACTTTATTTATTTTAGCAGTCATTTTATGTTATAAATGAAAACTATTTTTATTATATTTAGATTTTCATAGGATTGTTAACCCATCTAACATATTTATTTATTTATGTTTAACTTTCCCGAATATTGGCAGTAGATATGTTTTGAATATTTTAATGAAAAGAGGTCAGGCTGAAAACGTGACCAGAAAACTAATTTTATTTCATAAGAGACAGAGGAGTGCCTGTCTCAGACCCTTTGTTGTATTGCATGTATGGGACCACTGAATAAACTCATTCACGCATAAAGCTCTGTCTAATTTGGCAGCACTTTCTGAGCCAAGTACTGTAATTACAACACTTGAATGGCACCTACTGAGCAGAAAATTTGGAATGCCAAACAGTAACTGAAGGGCAAAATATAAGGGTTGCTGGGTTTGTTAGTCATCGTGCTTGCATTTTAATTGTGCAAATACTGCTTTAAAATCTTATCCAGCTTGGGCGTTCAGGTCTGGCTCTAATCTTTGTAAAGCAGAGGTGAACACTACACTTACCTGGAAGTTTCCTTTGCCCCACCCAACACACAGGAGGCAGGACTATACCATGACTATACCGGATTATACCATGTTGCTTAATGAAAGGGGGTGGTTTGTCTTTCCTTCTGTCCACATATTAAATCTCTAGTTTTTGTTCATCATAATAGCCCACATTTTTTTGTCCCATCATTTTACAGTTACAATTTTCTTTAATTTTTTTCTCAAAACAAATTAACTTGTGTGGATTGTATTGTTTTTATTTAATTTATATTGGAAAAGAGTAATAGGGAAAAGTGCAATTTTTCCAACAGCTGTGAACTGTAACTGACCTAGATGTATATTACAGATTAATCATAATCCCCTCTTATTTTACATTGACCTCGATTGAGAGATGTAGTAGTCTTGTCTTTGGACATGTGTTTTCACCCCTTGGTTTGAAGGAAAGTAAAGTAAACCACTTTCAACCAACCAGGATGAGGGGGAGGAGCTAATGTGTCATCTAGTTGACATGTCACAAGAGACAAATGATACTCACAATAAAGACTGGCTTGCTGGACTAGACATTAACTGAGCCAACACAGCTCATTCATGTATTACTCTTGTGGACTTTTTGTTAACATAGTGTGCTTCTGCAATGCTTATTGGATATACTTTACACACAAAACATCCAGGTTACATGATTGAAAACTCTCCCCTGATGCAAACAGTGCAGGTAGGAGCCATGGCATTGCACCTGCTGGCTTTGCATATTTGCATTTGGACTTAGAAACAGTGGAGTATGGCACTGCTCAAAACTGAGGTCTATGAGAGCCTAAATCAGTCAGAGGAGGATGACGACTGTATTGGCATTCCTGTTTGTGAAAGCACCAAACTGGAGGAAGAGGATGAAGAACAAGAGGAATATTTCTGTGGGGATAGTGTTGGAGGTTCAAAACTGGACCAGGAGAAGGACGAGGAGCAGCAGCTTATGTTGGAAGGTCTGTCCTATGTACATTTGGCTCATGTTAAGGTGGAAATGACATCTTCACCTTTGACCTGCAGTAATACCATGATATTGATATATGTTGTTATAATAAGCTTCTAAAGATGAAGCTGGATAAAGCCATAGTTTGCGTACACTGGAAAACACAGGTTGTTTTTTGAACATTTTGTTAAGAAATTTATTTGGGGAAGGGGATCAGTACTTACTAATAACCAAGTAATTTTCTGACACAACTGTAATATAAGTAAATACAAAAGTGTTTTCTTGTCAAAGGTGTGTATATCACCAAGTACAAGTACCACATTTTTTCCACTTCA
Organism: Taenioides sp. WSHXM2023; assembly: GCA_029959045.1. NCBI lineage: Eukaryota > Metazoa > Chordata > Actinopteri > Gobiiformes > Gobiidae > Taenioides > Taenioides sp. WSHXM2023. The sequence continues at coordinate 20,087,900 of CM057088.1, read as the reverse complement.
TTTGTGTGTTTGTAGTTGTCATAGGAAATCCAAGAAATCTTTTGTTTGTTGTCTTGGTTTGCGTTTGTTGTCACTAACCTTTGACAGGCTGTTGCCCAGAGTAGCAATGAGTATAAACTCACAACTTTCCCTTACCCTGACAACTTTACAACATGATAAGAGCCTTCTCCAGTCCATAATGTGAATAGTAAAAGGCCCAAAAATAAGTTATTTATTTGTGAATTGCACTGATGAACATTGAGAACCGGCTGTATAAGACTACATTAGATCTCTTCTTACTTTTGTAAAGGGACACAAGGGGAGAGTGATTGGGTTTGTCTTGAATTACTCACTCTGTGTCACTCTGTGTAGAAAAGATCAGGAAAAACATCTAGATCACCTATCACCGATCACCAATCTTGGGTTACAGCACCTTCACCTATACAGTACAACTGGAATCAAGCACTTCCCTTATAAAGAAAAACACATACAGGCTAGAAAAGCTAACCTCACAAATTCATCATGTTCATTTGTAGTGGTTATAATAGAAACATTATGCATTGAACTTTTAATCAGTTAATCACATCTCTTCCATTATTTATATGATCTAACTAAAATGGTGTTAACTAAATACGCTACTGCTTTATTGTTGTATTTAGAGTATTTAGAGAATGCATATTTTATAGGCCTATATATTACAACATTATATTGGTCATTGCTATGGAATTAACTCCATGTTTTGTTTACCAGGAAGAAGTGATAGCCAAATGGAGTTCTTATCAAACACCCAGTCCCATTGTTGGGTCGATAACATTAAACTTAACTGTTTACATGTGGGGCATATTTGCGTTATTTTCATTGAATACTAATACAGATTCTTTGGTAACTAACATTACCTTAACAACTATCCCCAAAGGAGCAAAACCAAAAGCTTTATGTGTGTCCCACTGGAAAAGGTTCCTGCAAGCCTTGTATTCTGTCCATACTGTGCCATACTGTGGTGCCAAACGTAAATGGGCTGTTTGCATTAGCTGTGTTTTACATATGGGCAAAACAGGGTTAAATATGTTTAAAATGAAAGTGAATAATTAAAGTGCAAAATATACAGAAAATATATTATCTTTTATTAGAGACTGACCAATAGAATTCAGAACAACTAGTGACCAATAAGTTCTGCTGATAATTTTTGGCCAATATGTAGAGCCAGTTTTGATTTATTTTTGCCAAATTATATCATTTTAATTTACGATAAACTCACCTACAGTCCCTTTTTATCACAAACCTTCAAGAGATCTGTGTAGTCACGTTTTGAGCACAAATTAAGCTTTGTGTGTACTCTCCCTAAACTAAATATCAGCTTGTGCTGGAGATTTAAGGCAGATAGCCGATTCGCTAAAAAGTATAATTATCGACCCGATATAACGGCTAACCGATATATGGATCTATTTCTACCTTTTATATTTCTAGACTTCACAGCAAATCAGTGTTGGACTAGACTATTGTGGAACGTCAGGTGTGGTGCCTTAGAGACTGCCTTGGCTGATGATTTATATTTGATTTATAACGCGCTGGGTGGAGGTCCTTCTTGGATATTTTTTTGAACATAATATCACAACTGGGTGTGATTTATGGTGTAAATGTAGTAGAAAGAAATGTACAATAATTTTTACTTTACAATAAATAAGTAGTTCTAAAGAATCTTAACTCAGCACAGTACTGTTTATTACGAAACTCTTTTGGACTGTTTATAGTTTATTATATCATAATTTCACTTATTTGCTTTGTCTTTGCAGTGCTGTGTGCAGACAGAGTGGGCCAGATGACAAAAACATACAGTGACATTGACGCTGTCACTCGACTTCTGGAGGAGGTAAAAGCCAGTTTAATAATCTTTCCTACTGTTTACGTCCCACACTGTAGCCCTGTAGCCATAGCTGCCCTGGGGCAGACTGACTGACTAAAACTTTGTGTTACTGAACAAGTGACTTGTGTGTTAATGTCTCGTCCAAGGAGACTTGGATTTGAACTGACAAACTTTATGGTCTTAATGGGCATCAAGTCTACAGCAGACTGTAATGTACTTTGGTCAGATCTCACTTGATAAACTTCATGACAGAGAAGCTTTCATAAGAAAGAACCATTAAAATATTAAAATGCATTCAAATGATCTCAAGTGCTCAATTGCTTGCTTGTTACAGTGCCATGAAGAGGGAGTGATGGATAAATCATTCTTATAATAATGCAGTCACTTCATACAGGACATGCCCAAAAAATATCTCCTCAGAAAATAAGCTTTTTGCTTACCCTTTACATTGTTTTATTGCATATAGAGTTAGGTTGACAATAAAACTACTTTGACTTTGACAATTTGGCTTTGACTTGTTGTTATTAAGAGATTGCTTCATTGCAGAAAGAACGTGACTTGGAACTTGCTGCCCGCATTGGGCAGTCGCTCCTGAAGAAGAACAAAGCACTGAGTGAGAGGAATGAGCTTCTGGAGGAACAAGTCGAGCACATCCGAGAGGAAGTATGAACAAAAGCGCCTCCTCTGGCTTTACAATTCATTGTCTTCATTCAATCATTATTGCCCTCATTTGTCTCCAGGTGTCACAGCTGCGTCATGATCTGTCCATGAAAGATGAGCTGCTGCAGTTTTACACCAGTGCTGCTGAGGAGAGCGAGGGAGAGTCCACCACCTCCACACCGTAAGACCCCCTACAGTACAGCACAGTTATGCAAGCCAAATTCAAACATAACAACATTTCATTAGTTACAAAGGCAGACTTCCTGGCTATAAGCTCTGTGAGGCTCTGGTTCATGCAGAAAGTCATTTTATAAAATGCTGCTTAAGCCTTTTAATAAAAGCAGCTGTGTAGTTCAATAAGTGAACGTGCATTATCACTACCCATTTTCTCAGTTATCTCGGTTCAATATGGATAGATAGATAGATAGATAGATACTTTATTTATCATTATTATTCAAGTGTCACCTTAAAACTTTTCCTGCTTTATAATGTTTTGTTGTTGGTCCAGTGCTGAATGTAATAATATTGATAACATAATTGATCACAGAAGCATAAAGGACTGTTTGATAGATTTTCCATGTTTGTATGTTTGACAGTGTCCGCCCCCCTGAAACTAGTGTCTCACCTCCAACATTTTTCCCCCTGGATTCACTGCAAAAGAAACTCAAAGACCTGGAGGAAGAAAATAAATCATTGCGCTCTGAGGTACAAAAATTGTAATGACAATTTAAGGTAATGTAGGAACAGAATAACTTACTGATACGCTGTAATATATAGGCAAGTCATTTGGAAACAGAAACAATTTCCTATGAAGAGAAAGAGCAGCAGTTGGTCAGTGACTGTGTTAAGGAACTGCGTGAGTATCTACACACACCTTACACACCATCTTTACTATACTGGCATGTTACTGCTACAGCTAGCAGAGGGCTTGCTACAATAACACCATATTCTTATCATAAAAAATATTTCTTGCAATGCTCCGTCAGGTGATGCAAACCGGCAGATTGGGTCCCTCGCCGAAGAACTGGCCAAAAAGACAGAAGATGCCACCAGGCAGCAGGAAGAAATCACACACCTCCTCTCACAGATCGTGGACCTTCAGAAAAAAGCCAAAGTGGTAAAAAGCATTTACAATCATTAAAAATATATAATCAAGGTTTTATAGATGGTGCAGTATTTCACCTGTGTCCTCATTTTGTTTATTTTCCAGTACGCTGTGGAAAATGAGGAGCTGACTCAGCACTTAGGAGCAGCCAAAGATGCCCAACGGCAACTCACTGCTGAGGTAAAGTTGACAAAAATGCATTTAATGGATATTTTATCATGTTATGTTATAAATAAATTGGCGATATGTCAATAAAAACTAACACCTTCAGTATTTTATTTTTAGCAAAGATGATTCAAATAGTTTTCTTATTAGTTATTTTTTATTGAATGTATTATTATTATTATTATTATTATTATTATTATTATTATTATTATTATTATTATTATTATACATACCTATTTTATATTATGTTTCCATACATGTACACGTAACACTATAACCTTCTATTACACAGCTACAAGAGTTACAGGACAAGTACGCTGAATGTATGGAGATGCTGCATGAGGCTCAAGAGGAACTCAAAAACTTCAGAAATAAAACATTACCTCTGAGCACACCCAGGCGTTTCCACTCACTCGGACTCTTCCCACTGGTGAATAAATGAGAAATCACTTTAAAGAAAAAATAAGTGGCTTATTATGTATTAATCTTATTGCTATAATATTTCTCTTTCACTTTGGTACAGGACTCTTTAGCAGCAGAAATAGAGGGCACCATGAGAAAAGAGCTTCAGAACGACGACCCAGATGTAGAAGAACAACGGTAAAACTTCACAGATGCCTTTTTAACTAAGAGCCACCAAATTATCTTTTGTTTGTATATTAAAATATGTCCATGTCATGTTGTGTAAACATTTTTGTGCAAACATTAGCACAACAGTTACTTTTATTTTTTATTACATAAGTGCACTGTCATTGTGTTTAGGTTTACACTGTGGTTATTTGTGGGGTTTATGGGATGGAGGTCTTGCATTTTTTATTGCACTTTACATCATTACTATGCAGTATTATATATTCCACTAAATTGTGTTGTTTTCTTAGGAATGAAGTACTTAATCTTTGAACCATGAAAATACCATGAAGTAACAACATATGCATTTTCTCCAGGCTGCAGCCAAAGCGAGTATTTCAGACTGTGAAGAACCTGAATTTAATGCGTCAGCAGCGGGCTTCATTGGCTCCATCCCCCCTGAACATCCCCGGATCCAACCAGACGTCCAGTTTGAACTCTGGCCGCTCCAGCAGAGAAAGCACACCGCGCTGTAACTCTGTTTTGGGCAGTGACACAGGAAGTGGCATTATCCTGGATAACAGGACCAGCAGCTTTTTGGAGGCCTCAGACGATGGGTAGATAGATCCTTTTCAAATAATAATTTCAAGTGTGATAAAGCAGATTTATACATTTGTGATTTTTTTTTCAGACACCATCTATTATGTTCTGTTCTTTCCTAGATCAGAGGATTCAAACAAGCGTCCACCAGGGACCCCAGGGACCCCAGGCAGCAAGGACCTTGAAGCAGCTCTGAGACGTTTGTCTCTCCGGCGCGACAACTACCTCTCCGAAAAACGTTTCTTTGAGGATGAGAGGGAGAGGAAATTGGCTTATTTGGCTAAAGAAGAAGAGAAGGGGGATGGAGAAGGTAGTGGAGACCCTGGGACCCCAACAGAGAGCCTATTCTCACTCTGCACACATCCGTCCATTGGGAGCATCTGGTCGGGATACTCGTTCACTGCCAGGTCTTACCTTCCCGAGAAGCTGCAGATTGTAAAGCCACTAGAAGGTGATTATGTAGCACAGAGCAATGAGGTGTTGATTGTGGTGAAAGAAAATAAAGATTTTAATGATAAACAGAATCAGAACATTGGGCATACTCACCAGCCTTTCACACAGAGAGATTTGAATCAAACTTTTCCAAGATGCCAACAAAATTGTTACCTAATTTACAACTGTGGTGAATCCAACATCTCAGTAAAAGCCTCCCAGTTTCCCAGCCCTATGACAAGGTCCTCCAGTCTGTTTGGTATTAGCCACTCCCTGAGGTCACAGGCACAGCTCAGAATTCCTCTTGCTTTAGTCACTCAGCTGCTAAGAGTGTTAGAACCACCAGAAGGCGCTCTCAGCCCCCAGCATTCATTTTTCTTTAGAAATACACAGCCACGCTGCTGGTTTGAATGATGACAGTAAAGTAATGTGGCATGTCACCATGGTTTAACTGTATTGCACATAAACACAAGCCAAAGGTTACCCAAACTAAGCACTTTATTTTACACTGATATAACTGATCTGTTCCTCCCTTTATTTCTTGTTTGCAAAGGCAAAGCTAGCCATTAGCCTGGCCATATATAGTTATGTTAATGCAATTTAATGGCGCCATCTGCTGGTAGAAGTCTGACCCTACCACAGTTGGGTGTACTTTTGTGCTTTTCATTTATCACTGTTTCCCTCATTCACTTTTTTCTCCTCATGTTTTTTCCTAATGTTTCTGTTGAACCTTTTTTCTTTGACGTCAATAAAAATCATACTAATTTCTGCTCTTCTCCTTTTCTTTATTTTTCTTCTTTTGTCTTTAACTTACTTACAAAAACTCCCAAGTACTGTTTGTGTTATACATTTATGTACATATATTTGCACCCCTTTAAACTTAAAATTTGACATGTAAGATCCTTACCAAGTGTTAAAATTCCTTCTAATGGCAATAACAAGTATTGAAATATGCACTATCCAACTTCACTCTTGTAGAAGCTTTCACAATGAAAACAAAGCAGCCTTGGTCTCAAACACCATAGTTGACTTTGTTGTCTTTGCAATGTCGAATGACATCTCCTGTTTTCTTTTAGGATCTGCTACCCTCCATGCCTGGCAGCAGCTGGCCCAGCCTCACTTGGGCGGCTTGTTGGACCACCGTCCAGGAGTGGTGACGAAAGGCTTCCGCACTTTAGATCATGAGCTGGAGCAGGACAGCTGGCAGTTGGATCAGCCCGAGGAGGATGAAGCTTGTTGTGACTCCTTTAACAGCTCTGCCTTGGATCTGACACACACTACCTCCTCATCCTCTGCCTGCTGCAACCAAAATGGCACCATTAAAGACCATTTAGAAATATTACGAGACGAACAAGCTGTGCACATGCCCCCTTCCTCCTCTAGCCCCTCGTCTTCCTCTGATGTGAACGGACACTTGGACCTGAGGGAGCTTCAGGCCCTACAGCCCAGTGCAGTGGGCCGCCTGCCTGGTGAGGGAACACCTTAGCTGGGCTCAAATATTGCACCTACCCCTGCCCTCACTGTAGCCCTGTGTCATGGGGATAGAGGGGCGGGAGGGAGGTTATGGGAAAAGCTATGGCACCCCCTTAACTGTGACGTCCTGTCATGATCTCACCCCAGCAGCGTCCTGTGCAGTCATCGCATCCATCGAAACTGAGTACTTTTATGTTTTTAATATTCTGTCATTTCCCCAGCTTTCTTTCTTCATTTCTGACTTGCTTTAAACCTAATTTATCGCCCTACACATCTAGTAAATCTTGCTTTAGTACAGTTATAGCATACATAAACCAGTGCACGTTGAAATATCAGTGCTGAAGTTCACACAGTGAACTTTGAGTGCAAGTATCACGTTTGGTGCAGCTGTCCAACTCACATGACCATTTGACCTCAGTCAGACTGGCTCAGGTTGTTTCTGCTCTAGGGTCATTTTTACAAACTTTATCTGCTCTTTCAGAAATATGGATGTGTTTCTGCTCTGGGTCTCCTGCTTCATTTCCCTTCATATTTTAGCTATATTCTGTATAGGTCTGTATATAGTTGTGTAGTTAACTCTTTGTCCTTTTGTGCTCCCCTTTTTCGTCCCTGTAGTTAATTTTCCAGGGAAGTGTATGTCCCACACAAGCTCCACATACACCTTCACCACCTGCAGGATCCTGCACCCCTCTGATCAGCTGACCTCGGTGTCACCCAGGTAAAATACAGTTTCATAAGATTTAATACATACAAGTGAATATTACATGTTTTCTTAAAGCCCTGCCTTATGATTAGCCCCAGTAGGTCCAGTGAGGATGAGGAGGAAGTTGAGTTGTATCATATGACAGATGTAGAGCACTGAGAGCAGTGGGTGAGGAAAATGCATGAGAGTGTGGTTCTGTTACTGACCAGTGTTTTCTGGAACTAACTTATCATGGATGGTGGTACTAGTCAGGGTAATCAAAACTAAAATGGAAACATATTCTACCCTACAACGGTATCAGTTTCAACTGCAAAAAGATGCCTTTTTGTAACACTGTTCTTCCAAGGTCTCCACCTTTTGTTAGCACAAAATAAAGTCTTGTGAATGAACACTAAGATAGCATGATGTGTACTGGGACACAAAGACGTAAACTTTCCATTGTTTTATTAACACGTAACCCTTTCTTTCCGTTTTCTCTCTAGTCCGTCCACAGCGTCGTGTCAGAGCAGTGCTTGTCTTGGGACCCCAACCCACACTCCATCCTCTGTTCCTTTCTCTGCCCCACCCACACCATCTTACACCCCCAGCTGCACCCCACGCCGCCTGTCTCTATCCCTGTCTTTGGCTGAATCCTCTACAAACCTGCGGGACTCAACCAGGACCACCAGCACGTCTTTGGGCCTGGTGCGCCTCCTACAGGAGCGGGGGATTTCTGCATCAGTGTATGACCCTCACAGCTGGGACAGAGGCTTGGATACTAGCACAGCATCCACCCCCGTGGCAGACAGGACACCCTCAAAACCTGAAAAAAGACCACCTGCACAGCGTCCCAGCAGTTTGCCTCTAATGCTCCCAAACACACCACCAAACTCTCCTCGTTCTTGCTTAAAATCTGCCTCTTCACCCGTAGCTAGACCCGTATTTCAGTTCAGCCCATGCCAGGAAGAACCACCATACTATGACATCTTTCTTGCCTCAAAACCAGCTCGTACCATTTTAAGGGAAATCCTGGGGGAGTCTGAGAGAGAGCGGGGCGCACAGGAAGACGATAATGGCCAAATGGAGACTTCAAACTTGAGACTCGTCGACAAACTGAAACGTTTTCGCACCCTCTCCCCCCGCTCTGCTTCATGTGGGACTGCTTTGCTAGTCCCTTTCAGTTCAACCAGCTTAGCTAACAGTGCACTGGGTGGGGGTCTGACAGGGCTTAATGCTGGACTGAGGAGGAACCGGAGCTATCCTGCTTTGGTCGGGGCCAGTATGGCAATGAAAAACCCAGGAGGTACAGATATACTAATACCACAAACTACACAATCGACAGAATCACAGGATGTAAGCAAAAATCCCACAAATTTAACTCTATACTCAACACAAGCAAGAGAACATGACCCAATAGAGCCGGCAACATGCATAAAGACTAGGCCAAAACTCATACTGCAAGATTCAGTAGATAGTGAAGATGAATTTGGGGCATAAAGTTTTGCACAGGAAACCAAATGGAAAGAGAAAACCCAGTGCTCTCAAGTCAGTTATTATGCACAGGTGTTTAGTTTAGGTAAATCCTCTTTGTTGCTTGACAAAACTGAATTCTGTTACACTGTGGCAATTTGTAATACTGCTTGACCAGGCAGAGTATGTTGCCTTCTATTTGCCCATTTTATACATGGCTGGTATACACATATGCACTATGCGATATATGGCATTATGAATTGAAGGCCTGATCCAGATTAATAAAAAAAAAACCTTGCATAAATCCACTTTTCCTTCAGCATATTTTATTATATCTTGTCTAATTTGAATTTATACAACACCATAGCTGTTATTCTGAATGTGGCAGGATGGTTTGAGTATAGATGTTGTGGTGTGAATGTCTGCGTGCCAACCCTGCATCTAACTGGTCATTCTGCCTCATCAAATATATGACATTGCATGAATAAAAATGTATTCTGTAGTAATTGATGGTAAAAAGGTCATATGTCCTAACTTTTTAATTGAATAATTTTATTGCATTAGTTTATTTTTATACCAGAAATTAAAGTGTTTTTGTTTGTTTTAAGATAAAAGGGGAATTTGTATTTTTATCTACCAGAAATATGTTGTGCTTGTCATAACAGTGCATAGTCTGGATTGGGCCTTTAATTTGCTTCATGACTGAATGTTCATAATGTGCCTAAATCATCTTGAATCAGATCGGACTACAGGTCTGTTGTTTCAAAGAGCCTCCAGTGGAAATGTAAGCTGTAGTAAATTTGAATGGATTTTTGCATTTTACAGACACACTTGTCGAATCTGCTCTGGTACTTGCTTCTCAGTCAGTTCAAGGCATTAAGAAGTTGCCTGTTCAAGCACTGTGACTGGGACTCAATGGGAGATTCTGAGTATCCATTATTCCCATGTGTTATTGATCAACTCAAACTGCTATATTTTTTTTTTTTTTTTTTTTTGTCTATAGGTTACTGGGAAAAGAGCCGGTTGTTTAACAAAATGACAGAAAAGTATATTTTGTAGTTGATTTCCAAATGAAGCACATATATAGATTAAAAAATTAGGTATCCCAGTCATATAATGTAAAGCAAATCTGAAGTTAACCTTTCAATTTTATTTAATTGGCTTGTGACTACCTTTGTCTGGATTTAAATTATGTCAATATAAAAATTACCATATGAGTGCAGTACAGTGCCTCTAGATTTTGTTATACATTACTGCCTTTTTCCCCAAACACATGTATGTGTGTGGCAATACATAATGGGAGATGTTGTAGTAGTAGACATGTTTGTCTAGCTTTGAAAAGCTGCTGAAATCCTTGATGATTAAGGGGTAAGTTTTTAGAATGAGATTCTTCTATATTTAATAAATGAGTACTGAATATTTAAGTTTTGATGATATTATTGCTTTGAATGTTCATAATGTAATTTTAAGCCTTTTGTTCTTGCCTAATAACATTTATGTGGCACTTAAAGTTGACATTTCCATAATTAATTATTTATTTGGTTTGCTGTGGTCCTGCCTCTACTCTGTAATGAAAAGCACTGTTAAGACATACAGTATTTATATTCTAAGTGCCAAGTTTGAAGCAGGGAGCAGTCCGCGTAACCTTGTTATTTGTCACTTGAATCATTTGAATGTAAGTTATTAAAAGCATTCATCCTTCTGTAGGGCCATATATTTGTGTACATATGTTCATTTGCATTGTAAATGTACGCAGCAATTCAGAGTGGTAAAGCTACCTTTTGTAAAGAAAAGTATAAAACAAAAATAAAGGGATTATAAGAGGGAAAGAAACTATTTTGTGCAGGGACTGAACAGATTGTACTGTCAATATCAATAAAAAAAAAAATATAAACAACGACCGTCTGCTTCGGGTTTGAGTTATACAATAGCCAAACAAGAGTGCATGTCTGAGAAGGCAAAACAGCTAAACTGTGTCGGAAAAAAAGTCCAAAAAGTAAATTCTAATACTGTTGTGGCAATGTAATTCAACTAAAGTTCATAGTTACGATAGTCTACCTTATTTTATAACTCAGTATTAAATTGTTAATACTGTCCACTGTTTATTTGATTCATTCCGGTTTGTTTTCCACTGAGAGGCGCTGTGTTTCCATGTTTTACTGCGCCACTACTGTGAAAATGAAAACAGGATGAACTTCTGCTTTTTAAATGCGTCTGTGCCAAACTCGACCCTCGATGTCGTTCTACATTTTACTCCAGGTTGAAAGGGTTCAAGGTGAGTACTCGCATATCAAACTTTGACATTTCCAAAAACGTATTAGCCTTATAAAACATGCGAGCACGCAGTATTTAATATTCGACTTAACCACATACAGAGGGACACTTTCCCATTCATTCTTTAAAGCAGCAAACAACTCATCTCAATTCAACCGAGGAGGAGGACCTGGTTGGTTGGACGCACAGCCGCGCGCTCTTGGCCCGACAAGCCGTGATGAGGAGCTGGTGCCAGATGGATGGGCAGGACTGGATGCTTGTGAGCCTCTATCTGAAGCTCTGTGGAGCACTAGCAGGTGTGCGCAGTCCCGCTGGGGAAACGGGGACAGTCTGGAGATTTGAGTCAGCCAGGGCCGAAGTTAATACATTCAGCATCCAATCAGCCTAACATGTAGAAGAGACTCAAGCGAGAATTCTTTGACAACAACTGGGAATTGTCTTGCTTTGACAGTGAAACTTTTTTTTTTCAATAGGCTATATTATAGGCTGTGGGAAATTGCCCTCAACTGGAGAATGTCAGTAGATCTATTGAATTGACAGCTCTCACAACTGCCTCTGACTGGGTCTGTCAGTTCTATCACAGTAGTGATCAAATACAATGTAATGTCCTAATGGTCATAGTCTTCTGTAAATAATTCCCATTTCCACTGAGATAGCAAGGAACCAATGTCCAAATGTACTGCATGGGGTATGGATATAACATGGATTTCATAGGAATCATTTTGGCAGCTGTGGCACATATAGGCCCAAGCGGATGCCCTGCAGCGTGAGGCTGTAGTTGTCTCAATGTTGTCTCAAATGTCTTTATGTGACTGTGTGACGGCCAGAGTTTTTTTTGACTATATAATTTATTTTTCCTACACAATGTAGCTGATTTATTTATCAGCATGGTTCCTTTGTCCACTATATGTTTGGATTTGAGGTACCAACAGTCCACTGAGGTGCATGATGTAACTTTTTTATGGAGGAGGGTACATCACCTACCTGTCTCCATGGAGATGTTATTGCTTTGCCTGGAATCTTTCAAAAGTACCTTGAAGAACATGTTTATAGTGAACGGGATCCACAGGACTGGCATGTAACTTGGCCTCGTGTTACGAGTCACTGATGATCTCCATAGATAGATACGTTTAATGTTATGTTGTGGAACATTCCAGACAAAGCAATAAGTCCAACTTAATCATTATCTGTATCTCCTATACCCTCAGAAGACCTGACATTCTCTCTCCTCCCAGGAAATCTCCACATGGCCGTGCTTCCATAGATGGTGGACCCTCAAAGCCAAGAGCTTGTTGAGCATGGATTAATTAAAAGCAACATGAGGAGGTCCACTTGAGCACACGGCAGGGTTCACCATCATCATCCTACTGAAGCCACCCTCCACTCACTGACCAGAAGAGATCTGGGAAGGTACTTATATCGGTATATCTGCTTAATATGAAGAGAATGTAGTGATTCACATGCTACATGCAACTGGTCACATTGGTAGATATATGTAGGTTCAGGTTTTGCATGTAAATCAGTTCATCACTAAGGCAGGAGTATTCAGATACATTCATATACACCACATAGATGAAACTGTGATTCATTCAGCAACTTCAGTTTGATTTGAAGTACCACACTACACATTAAGTCAGTCTGGAACCTTAAAATCTGGTCTGTTGCACATCAAAATTTGTTATTGAGGTTATAATGGTAGAGGATTTTGAACATGAAGCAGAGTATTTCTCAGAATAATGTTGGATTAAGTGCTGGGTATGCCTGAGGTCAAAGGAGAATAGGTTTACTCAACATTACAGCTAAACATGCTGCAGTAAATTAATTAGATACTCATGCAGACCAAAATGAAATTGGTCCAATTATGTTTTGTGTCTGGGAATGACAATTTGCAATACATTAGTATCTAGTAATGTAACTCAAATGTGTATGATGACTGCATTTTGAATGAGAAGTAAAGCGGTCTGTAGTTTTGCCAGGGAGAGCTAAGGCATCCTGCCATTCTTTAGCTCAGAGCAGAGACAGAAGCACACAGTGATCTTTGCACAGCCGGAGTCAATGTTGATCTATGACTTCACAGATTTAACTTCAAAACACCAAATGACTCATTGGACATTATACAGAGGAAATCTCACAAACTTTAAATGTAGCTGTAATCCTCTTCCCTGGTGTGGACTTGCATATCATAGCTGATAATTAAGATGTGATTTCTATTAATAGAAGTGAGGTGAGGTCTTAGTGAGGTAATGAGATGCTCATTCATATTTATATTTTGCACTGCCAACATGAATATTGCATGGTGCCTTGGCTTATTTTGTAAGTATGGCAGCACAAATTGATAATAACCAGGAGGCTTGTTAAGATTTATAGTTAAGACGTAATTGCTATATGCATCCTCACATTAAAATATACATATATATCCTTTTCACCTTTTCCCTTCAGTCACTGCAGCAAATTTTTAAGTGACTCCCTGCATGCTGTGATTTACATTTTGATTTTGTATTGCTTTTTCAGTGAACACCTTTTCTGATATCTTTATTTAGCGAGACTTACAAGTGGCACAGAAAGTACATTTTCTGTCCCAGTACTCATGTGACATTTACTTGACCATAATATAACTGTGTTCCTCTGTTTGAGATGAGGCATGCTTTGTTGTCCACATATAGAGAGGTTATAGTTTATTGCCTAAAGAAGGGTTGATAGAAAAAAAGTACCGGTAATATATTCAAATAGCTTTAGTGCTTTAATTATCCAGTCGGAGCAGACGGTGGAACATTGTGACTGCCGTACATGACTGCCCTACGCTTGCAAAATACACCATAGAAAATAATGTTTGTCTACAGGAGGTCTCTGCAGCTGATGTTCACTCATGCAGGGTTATCACTGCTCTAAATGTTCTGCCATTAGCAACGTTTATTACCATTAAGTGTGACTTTACAATATGTAGTCAAGTCAATGTGAAAGAGGCCCCCTCATATATCACAGGCTTATTGTTAGCCCTTTGTGCCAATATGATGTCATGAGGAGTTTGCACATGATAACTTACCAAGCACTAAAGCTCATCAGTCCTGCCCGCCTTCAGGTTCTGGAAGTTAAATTTGTTTTCTTTTTTCCCATAGACCATTTGAAGAAGAAAAAAAAAAGTATGATATACAAACATTCAGCCAGCTTATTTTGTGCACATTTTCTTTGCAGTAATGGGTACATTTTTTGTTATTGATAAGAGTTAAGCAGTAGAGGACTGAATAAGTAACTTTTATGGCAAATTATTAGTTCATTCTACTATTTATTTGTTGGAGCTTTTAATGATACTGTATATTTTTAAATTGGTTTACTGGGATTATCGAGCTTTGTGTCAGTGGTGTAAAGTTTCAATATTATTGATTATTTTGATATTTCTCAATAGCAATATATTGCATCCTAAAATTTGTTATCATGACACGCCTACTAATAAGCACTAATACTAGTAATGCAGTCAGTGCCTTTTGTGTCGATCCAAAGCCCAAAGTGGATTTAATAACAGTTTAGGCAGCCTTTGGTTTGGTCTTGTACCCCATGACAATTATTACAATTTGACTGTGACATTTTTACTGAAACAATATTCAGATGTGATTAACAGAATTAGCCTGCTGCTTAATTCAATCTGGCCAAATTGCGTGTCTGTGATTTGCCTGGGAACATGCATTATTAGCTGCTGACACCACTCCTCATTTCCTCCTCATGAATGAATGGCAAAAATAACAACAATTACACTGCAATAACATTACATTATTTACTATTTTCCAAATTACTCACAACACGAACCATAGGAATTTATTTGATGTAGTTCCCCATTCAAAAACTGGGTAAATCCGTTATATATTTTATTTAATACTGTTATGTACAATTATGTAAAAATATGTGGAGCTGTGTAAGAACGTACAATAATAATACTAATGTAATTTAATACAGACCTTACTACAACTGAAAACATCTCATGCTGGTCTAAGCTATAGAGTGTATGCAGTTGACGTCACAGGTTTCCCCTGATCCACTTCCGGCGGTCCAGATCTCCGTAGGCCGCCATAGTAAACACACTGTTCAGTTCTAAATTACGCGTCATAAAGTCACAAAATGCCCGAGAAATGTTGTGCCTATCAGTGTTCTCAGACAAGGGACAAAGATAAAAACATTCAGCTGTACAGGATTCCTGCTGAGTCTGATCCTGACCGCAGAAGTAGGTGGATTGCTGCGATTAGACGAGCCCATCATAAAACTGCTGACAAGCCCTGGGAACCAACCAAACACTCCAGGCTTTGTAGCAGACACTTCATATCAGGTGTGGTTTGATTTGATCTTTACAATTTTACTAGTAGGTCAATCACTTTGAGTGGTTTCACATTTGTAAGCAAGAAGACTTAATTACTATTAATACAGTGTAACTATCAGATGTTGCAGTGTTTTTGTATGTTTTTGCACATAGCTATCACTTTATTGGTCTTTATTCACAAAGTTTTAACATATCATTACCTCCGCCAAGGAGATTATGTTTTCGTCTGCGTCTGTCTGTTTGTTTGTTAGTTTGTTTGTTAGCAAGATAACTCAAAAAGTTATGGACGGATCTTGATGAAATTTTCAGGAAATGTTCCTAATGGTAAATCCAACAGATGATTAAATTTTGGTGATGATCCAGAAGAAATCCTGGATTCTGGATCACTTTGAAAATTTCGTTAGCATTGCGTTAAATGGGGCTTGGCGGAGGTCTGCGCTGAGTGCTTTTCTAGTGTATGTTTGTATTATTATATATTTATTTATTATTCATTTAATGGTTAATAATTAGCCATATGAAAACTATAAATTTATACTCCCCGGTGAAGTGTGATGGGAAATTTATTAGATAGTTGTAAATATCTGGCCACTGAAGGTCTGGGACAGAATCTACCGCTGTTAGGGCTGTAAAAAGGACCTGGGGCACACTGTAGGGGTCCGATATGTTCAGATTAGCAAGCTTGTCCTCATATCTTTTCTTTGATTACTATCTAGGTGATTAGTGAAGTCAGTATGAGTAAAAGACGGCTTTTTGTTGTCACTAGAGCACTGGCGGTCAGTCATGATTAGACCGTCAATATGGCGGATTGACAACTTCCTGTCACGTGACTGCATACACTCTATATGACTAATAGATCAACATCAAGTGTGAAGTTCCTAGCTTTGATATTTTGCACAATGCGTCTCCCCACATCAGCCCTATCCATTAAAACATATAGTATATAGTGTAGGTATAGTATAAATTAAATAAAGCATATATAGTCATTCATATTGCAGTGTGTACTGGATTTCGTCATTCCCTCTGCTCTGACGTCAGCTGTCTGTGAGGTTAAAGCCCAGGTTTTGACCCAGCAACAATTGACTAAATATGCCTAAAGACTTCACTATAGCGTATGATTTGTTACTTCCTCCCAGTGACTCAAAAAGTCTAGATCTATTAAGTCATTTCTTCACGGTCTGGTTGGCATAATTTGTTTTACTGCTTTTTGCTAACTTTTACCCATGTTATTTTTACAGGTTATTGCACAGCTCCTTATAAACCCAAGGAGTCAGCCAACGTGATTATGGGGCTATTCACAGCGGATGTGAGGTGGGTTTCCAATGCAAAACTCACATTTGAAAACACAGTTGGGAATGTCACTGCAAGGTAACATTTTTATATATAGCAGCTTGTATCATTCACGTCAGTGTAGGACCAGATGACGTGAGGATGGAGATAGGAGGGACATGTAGATTGTGTGCATATTCAATGATTGTCATAGAAAGATATTTAGATAATCACAAACTGTATGGCCCTAAACATTATTCAGTGAGTCTATTTGTGTTTATGTTCAAGTGAAAGCAAAGACGCAGCCCTAAGCAGTGCACGAGTTGGCATGTAATTTGTGTTTTGTGTTAAATTTTCATGATATCTGTAAAACATTTAGAGCGAATGATGGGTGAAGCTGACAGAGCGGCATTATCGGTGGCACTAACATAATAAAAACATTGACATAAAACTAATCTAACGAGCATGACTCACGAGGAGAGGTGGAGGATGCCATTATAGCTTGTTCACAGGAATAGATTTGTCTTCAAAGCAGAAGGGGGATATGCATAGAAAATACTACATATTCATTTCATACACTACTTACAAATGAAGGATTACTTAAAAAATGAAAGTAAAATAAAGTAAATTACATTCTTGACCAATGAAATAATAACGTCAACGACAACAAATTACAGAATGATTATTTTACAACATTTAAACATTATTTATAAACAATAAAACAAATAAAAGACACAGAAAAACCCTCAACTCACACAATGATAAAGCAAAAGAATAAAAGTGGGTGTTGGTCTTAGGCACCATGAGCTGGAGCTGACCTCAGTGTGCGTTAGTTTATGTGTAAATGATTCTCAGAGGAAACATCTTGAGATTAGAGGAGGAGTTATTAATGGTACCATGTTTTATTGTACGGAATATTTACTGATCACATCATTGTTACATATTCTAATGGTGGCTTTTCCTTATCGGCTTTGACCTTTTGACAACTGCCTTCTGATTATGTACTTTATGAAGCATTTGGACCCCACTGTGTATGTTTATGGCCCATTTCTCTTGTGTCCAGGTTATAATGACATTGTGTAGTTGTTTAACGCTCCACTAATTGTCAGAAATAAGTGAATGAATACAGAGGAAACAGGCATGAAACCTCATTTTATCTGTTCTTCTTGTAATATAGGTTTACCACCATACAGAAAAGTTGAACACACTGAAGTGGTTCTTCCCTTAAATTGGTCCTATATTTCATAAATTTGTGAAATATTGTTCCTCCATGTATATTTCTGTCAAAGTGCAACTAACTCACCCTGCATACAACTTAAGTAGGATAACCTCCAATAAGTTTGAAATTATTTCATTGTTTTTATTATATTACTTTTACCATATATATTTTTAATTACTGGTGGTCTTTTGAGATACCACAAGAATCTGTTTTGTGAGAAGGGCTGTCACTGTGATTTTCCCATTTGATTCTAATCTAAACGGACACAATAACAATACGCTGGGGGTTTTCCACCAAACTCGTTTAACATGTCCAGGCTTATCCTGAAATCCTGAGCTGAAACTAGCTCCAACTTCAGTTTAAGCCTCAACTCGTTTCATGACAGAAATAAAGCTGACCAAGAGTCTGACCAAAGCGAACTCAGGCCGGAGGTCCCCGGTGACTCTGAGAAGGCCAGATCTATGGAGCAACGACACGGGAAATGGGCCAAAATGTTTTTGTTTTTTATGATCTGCCTAAACGAGAGAAGGAGCCACAGCGCGCACCCGCAGTTTGATTTGGGCCACGGAACTTTTCCGGTCATTCTGATCTGAAGACCGAGAGGAAAGACACGACTCCCCCCTCCTCTCCCGGTCGCTCCGTGGACAGAGAGGAGGCTGACTGTGCAGTGCGGAGCCTGGTTAATACGCCCGGGGAATGAAGTTGCCTGACCCCTTCCCGATGCGCGGCAGTACACGCGGAGCTTAAGTTCCGCTGTGCGTAAAGTAACGGACCTCTTCACATGTACCCTAAACCCTGATCTCACTGAAAGGGTTACATGTTAACTCTATGTAAAGGCGCGTCTGCGGCGCAAATGAGTGAATTGGGCGGTGCGATTCGCGCGTTTTGAGCGGCGCGATTGTGCGAATCTCGCGTTGACGCGCGTCTATTCGCGTCGTTTCGACCAATCAGGGGCCGTGTTTTGATAGTGACATAAGCTCAACAGAGCAGGACCTACACCAGTCTCTTTCCCACTCTCCTTATTCTGTCCCTCAGCTCTTCCTTTCTTCATGCGACGTCTTTTTGTATTCCGCTCTCTGTAATATGTTAATATGTTTAATTGTACATTATGTATTTTGTACATTAAAAAAATGGCGTTCTATGGCATTCTTTTTATGCACATCATTAATATCATCATATTTGTTACTGGTTATTTATAAACCATTTGTATCTGTTAATGTTTCATCATAGTTGACAACAGAATATAATGTTAGTATACACCAACAAACACAGAATTCTGACAATAACTAAAACAATATTTTTAAAAAAGGGTCCTGTAATTTTAAGACAGCCTACAGAAAATATTTCAAGGATATTTTAAATATATTTTTGCTGGAGGATTGAGTGAACCTAAAAACGGCTCCGAGCACGCCTTGGTTCACGTCTCCTCCACATTAAATAAAGTGCCGTAACCCGCTGGATGTAGTCCAAGTCCGCCATTTTTCAAAATGAAAACAACAGACACTTTGGCGGAAATGAGGCTTTGACAAGCCTGGATAGGCCAAATAAGTCAGGCTTTCGCTTTAGCTCACTTCATGGAATAGCCTCCTGACTGACCAAAACAAAATACCTCATTCTCAGTAACATCTTGTCAGACAAATAGTGGGCGTTTAAGCACCTTTTTAGTGCTGTATCCAACTTAAAGGTTGTTTGTGTCTGTTTTAGATATGTTGACGTCAGTGGCTTCATTAAAAAAATGTCTGCACTATATAGACAGAAACATAGACAGACTCACTACAAATGGCCTGATCCACTTTATTGTAGCAAGTGGCCACTTAATTCACCGTTCATTCAGTTGTTTAGTACACGCAGACACACAAAATACAGAGGGAGCCGTTTTGTTGTGCATATCACAAGTGAAGCAGAATGTGTCCATCTACACCAGGGGTCTCCAACCTGGAGCTCAGGAGCTTCCAGTAGCTCTCCACCCCCTTCAGTGTAGCTCATTAAGGGATTTCTGAATTATATGTACTCTGCTGAATAACTAAAATTGTATTAATTCCCATTGTAATTGTATAATTTTGATGCCTAACTTTGTATACTAATAAATAGATGATGGTTTATGGTTTATGGTTTATAGGCGTCTAACTGTACCTCATCTAAAACGTGCCGTACTATACTATATGTATTTCTTGCAAACACTAAAATGAGTCTCTGGCATTTTTGTTTGGTAAAAGTAGCTCTGATCTACACTATCTGGGATTTAGTAGTGTTGTAGTTAGTTGTGCAATTTTTAAAATGTGAACTTTTAAAATAAAAAAAAAAAAGTTTTAAATCCACTTCCTCTTTATCTTCTTGAATATTGCATAAATAACTGTAAGTGTTTCTCCTTTTTATTATTATTATTATTATTGATCCAATGCAAGTATTGTGCATAAAGTATTATTATTAGCAGTAGTAGTATTAGTATTTTTAGTATTAGTATAGTATTATGCTGTAGTAGTTAAAATAATATGTAAAAAGTGACTTCAAATACTGATGTAACCTCAAGCACAGGTTTTCTCAACTTGTACTTTTTAACACTTCAAATCACTTTTTCTTTCACCACTTTTTCATTATCAGCCCACAAATAGCAACATATTGATAGACACTCACCCAGAAACATTATAATTCTGTTGATAATCATATTCATATTGAGTATGAATGCATGGGATAAAGCCATCTACTTCTAAAGTGATGCAAAAAACATTTAAAGTGATTACAACCCCAAATCTGTAATTGTATTTCCAATGTATGACCTTTTCCTGTGTTCATTTCCATCTGTTATCTATTATTTACAGTAGCCTGAATCACACGAACAAGCTGCTTTTGGCGTTAAGCTTGAGTTTATTATTAATGAAAAGTTCACAGGTGTTAAACATGATTTATATCTGTGCCTATAATGATCTCGTCGCGACAGTCAGCTCAGCAGAAGCCATTACGGTAATGGCCACTGGAAACAGCAGGTCATACGTGCAGTCCCATCCGTATGAAGCACTGGGCTCACGTTTTGACAGCTACAGATTATAGATAACACTCATTATTTACACGCACATGCAAAGAGCCAAAGATACAAATACACTTTTTAAAATAGACATTAATAATCTTTCATTTGGAGTGAGAAGCCAAACCAGATGCAATATTTAGAACATTTTGGAGCTTCGGTATCATATCGTTCAATGAATTTTAATGTGATTTGAAATTAAACTTGCAAGTTTGAAAATCAATATTGTCATGTAGAGTGAAATTCTAATCCATATTTAGGTATAGTCATTTAAATATGAGGCAGAATAAATGTATTTTGGCATATAAGTTATATCTTTGACTGTATTGTGATATATTTGTGACTCAAATACCAATTAAACATTAATAATGTGTAACAAATACATTGTTATTGCTTCCACTGGCCATTTTCAAAGCAGTTTTTTCCCTTTTCACCCTCATTATAAAAACCCATACATAGTATTTTCTACAATCCTGCTTTTCTCCAGTTAATTCCTAACCTCCAGAGACTCAACAGTGGTCTAATCTGAGTTAAATTCAAGATTTAAACATCATTAATTTGTCCCTAAGTGCAAAAATACACAGCTCTTAGAGTCCCTTTTTGGGTTTTCCCAACATGAATCATCTTCACTAGAGCTTCACTAACTATCGTATATGTAATCAGGCATTATCTGATCTTAACTTAAATAATGTTGCAAATATTAGAAAAACCACTTTCTTTTTTTATTACTACTAGGGCATGATTTTATCTTATATTTATTTAATAACAAATGGTTTAATGGCAACACTTAACTTTCAAAAGGGAACGTTAGCTGACAGCCAGTGTGATGGATGGCTACTTAGCGGGCAAGCCTCCTATCGACGTCTCCGTGAAGAAGTTTACATAGTGACAAAGCAGACAGTTGGTCGCTAATGCTAAATCATAATCTATCAGTCACAGTGGCAGGCTCCATGGTTGAACTACTCAGACAGGGAAGGAAAGGACAAGTCTAGTGTCAACTTTGTAAATCGGGAGACTTTCTTTTCCATCATAGCTTCATATTGATTGTCGACCTCACCTTAGAGACGATACTGTAACAGTGCAGCGCTCACTGATTTTGGACCATGTCATTTGTACTATATTGATTCACCACAAAGGTTTTGCCATGTTCATAGACGCATAGTTTTGATTAAAGCTACTGAAAGCTTTTGTGTCCTTTTGGTTATTAATGATAACAATAAATTTAACTAAAACATTCCATAAAATTCATCAAAAACCCAACCTCAGTGACCAAGATAAGTGTTTGATATGACCCACCTTAGCAGTCACCTCAGATCCTCAAAAAACTTTAGTTAGTAGTTCCAAAATGAATACACATTAGACCCTAAACAAGTACAGCCACTTCCCTGTCAACATATTGTTAAACATGCACATTTATAGTGAACCCAGTAGTGCTTTGCTGCAGTGTGTATTCTACATGTCTATCACTGTCAGCGTGGTCACCAAGTAAGGAGATTTGTTTTGTTCTTAATAATGAAAGACAAGTGTTGCAGGGAGCACCACCACACCAATTAGGCATCTCTGCTCAGTCTGCCCCATTCCCCTGTGCCATGCCTGCAGTCAAGAACACACCATTAATCCTCCACAAAACCATGAACAATGATTCTCAGTGATAACATGCCCTTCATGTGATTATATGATGGGCATGATAATAGAAGTTTTAATGGCATTTTCTGTTTTATTCTTCTCTTATAAGACCAGTGTTGTTTGTGGATGTTTGAAGGGTTATATTTTGAGTCGTGACAGAAAAATGTAAATGTGTTTTGTTCCCTAGACACCCGGGCGGTGACAATGCTTTGAAGTGAAAACACTCGACTCAATTCTTCTGTTTAAAGTTAATAAAAATGTGGCCGTCCTTGAACATGTTTGGACTGGTTCACTAAGTTAGACATTATATTATACTTTACAAGGTCTATTCTCTAAAGGTGCACTGTGGAACTTTTCGAGTGAAGGGTCCGCCAATTACTCTCTATGGAGATGTTATGGGTTTGCCTAGAATCTATATCTATACACTATGGCGTTAAACTTGTCAGTGTCCATGGAGACAAGTAGGTGATGCTTTCAGGCCAATGTCAGATCTGTGGAGAGGTGGGTATATTTGTTGAGGTGTCTTTTGCCTTTTTCTAATGGATTAAATGAAAGACAAATAAGTTTGACTCCATACTGTGGAACATTCTAGGCTAGAAGAGATCTCCATGGAGACAAACAGATGGTGGGCTTGCATAGAGCACCTAATTATGTTTTTAATGTAGACCTGTCATGATAATTACTATCGACTTATCGTTCAATAATAGATGGAACAATACTTTTTAGGGGACTTCAGAATTCACTTCAGAATTTGTTATTGTGACAGGCCTATTTTAATGTCACTGGTGCAACCCATAGACCACCATACTTCCATTATGCATAACAATGCAGTGCATACAATAATAGTATTAATATTGAATAAATATGCTATGCTGCCATTCTTAAACAATCCATCATGACAGATCACGGCAACAGAGTCTCAGCTGCTCTCCATCAAAAACACAGGCGTAGGTAACAATGGGGGCTGTTGATCCAGTGATTCACTCTCATTGAAATGAACATTCACTACTGACCGCAGATGTTTGAGCGCCCTGTTTAACCCAGTATATAAAACATACTGGGTTTGCGTGTTTTGCTTGTAGGCCTATGACTAAAATTCTACACTGATGTGCGTATCTTGGTCGCAGAGGTCAGTGAGAATGAGCGTGGGTGCTACTGTGAAGGTAAAACAGAGGAAATATACTTGACAGTGGCTAATGCTATCTGTCAGTGCTGTGTCAATGTTAGGTAGGAGACATGGGAACAAATGGGACAGGCTACAAAACAAGTGTGTAGTCAACATCACAATTATGAGAAATGCGCTATTTCTATGGAGCTTTTATTATCAAGACACAGAATGCATATGCTTTATTGTGTTCGGTTCATTGTTTTTCCAGTCAAATAAGCATAGTCTAGCAAGGAGTGAATTCAGCCATTGTAATGAATGTATCTCACTCACTCCATTCACAAAAGGTTCATTTTCTAAATAATGGCTTCAAATTTAAGTTTTCATTTACAGTAAAATAGCCTTGTTTCTGCTTAGCTTTCTGCTTAAAAGAAATGTAATGACTATAAATATATTGTTTTACTCTGGCAAATTCAACAGAAACAAAATATTTGTCTGTATTAGTTCATTGTGATGTTATTGGTTTGCCTGAAATGTCCCATAGTATGGTATTAAACTTGTCTTCATAGAGATAGATGAGTTTAATGCCATTTCACCTGCCCCGCGAAGCCTGTGCCACGAGGTCTCCAGGTGGGATCTACACAGACAGACTCAATAAGAACAGCAGAATTCCTGGGGCTGTCTCCTACACACTCAGAAAATAACAGATAGCTTGGGTTATTACAACAGAAAAAGCAGATGACACACTAGGATAAGTTACAGATTGGTTCTGTGGAGAGGCGAGCCTGTATGCAACAGGAATTCTTGTTTTTCAAAGGTCCATTGAGCAATAAAAACAACTGTATTTGAAGAAATGCAGGATAGCTACATATAATGTTATACTGTGGAACATTCCAGGTAAAGCAATAACATGGAGACAACCAAGCGGCAGACCCTCCACCATAAAGGTTCCATAGTGCACCTTTAAGCTGTCACTGCTGGTTACTTATTTTTGTATAATTTATCATTGCTCAGGTCATGAACCTTTAGGTCAAGTCGGTTTTCTGACGAACATGACGAAACCATAAGATCCCACCTTATTACAGTGGACGATGTCTGACCTCTGACCTTTTATATTAACGTTTACAGCTCAGCAGATGTGTTTCTTGTACCAGGCACAGGTAATAACAGCACTAACAGAGTACTACAATAAACTTTCTCTAGACTTACATGCCCTGCAGCTGCTGTCCACCATGATGTCTTTATTTCTATACAAGTCCGTCTTTTCAATGGCGTATCTCTGTCACCTTTTTATTGGTGCAATGCCGCCTGAGGCACAGAGAGCCAGACAGAGACACAGCAGCACCCACACAACGTAACACTGAACTCTCCCCTTGGGTGCTACACAATACAACTACTCCCCACTGGTTTATCACAAACCTGAGTGCTGCCTTTTGGTGGCAGGATATTGATTTATGGAAAAAGAATGCTAAGATGATATAAAATACAGTTAATAACTGAAAGAATCACTGTGGTAGTTAGTTACTGTATTACATAACCCATACTAGATATGTCTTTGTAAGGTGCTGTGATGCTAGTGGTCATCCTAGGGTACATTTTCTATCTGACCATTATTTTTTTCTGGTTTGGCTCAAAGAAAGTGACAGCAATATGTGTTTTTAGTGTTAAACTATAACTCAATCAATTCCTTCCTCTACGATATGGAAGACTTCATATTGATCAGTCAGACTTTTGATTTGATTATATTTGCAAATGTGTATATAGAAATAAATATGGCTTTAAATAATAGGGGCCATATTAACCAATGAGACAGCCTTAGTTTTAAGGACTGTCTCGTTTTCTCTCATATCAAAAGATTCCTATAAAAATCTGTTTGCGTCACTACAGTCTTCTTTTTTCCCTTCAACAGCAAAAGTGCTCCAGGATAAACCACAGCAGCCAATCTATGACCTTCTCATAAAAGATGCATTATCCTGATCCCATACAAATGAATGGTGGGCAGAAGTGTGTTTCTTCTAATGAAACAGCAGAAGCAACGAAGCCCTTAAGGGAAATAAATACCTAAAATAAAGTTTATAGACACCTCTCTGGACAACAATCATCAGTGTAATGGTCAAAGTTTAATATGTTATCGATAAAAGAAATGATAACAGGTCACTGGTCATTCCCACTGTCAATATTTACAGCTGCGTTTCTTATGCTAACTGAGGCTAAAAATCAATGTTAGCCTATAAACGTGTTCCAATAGGCCTTTATTATTTCACAATGTAAACCACCTCCCCACACACATTTCTAACAAAACATTTTCTTCATTGCAACAGGAAAACTCGCCTATTTTTTGCAAGTGACAGACCGCTCGGGGCTCGCAATAAAGCTGTCTAAACTAACTGTCAAAACAAGAGCAAGCAGAGGATCCTAAAGTAGAGAAAGGCATCAAGGGGGTCCTGTGTCACCGCTGTCCCACCTCTGTGTATTACATAGGTAAGATCTGTATGTTAAGGCTACACACATACACCATTACATTATGGAATTACTGATTTAATGTAAAGAATGGCAATTTATAATTCCAGGAGCATTTCACTCTGGGACACTGTTGATTATTATTTATTACTGTTTACATTGCACAGCTATTTGTTGGTCTACAATAGAAAACATATTGATCTTTTGCTGTTTTCAATTTAATTATATAAATTTCTGCTCTATCAGAAGTATATATAGACTATGTGGTGTATGTCCATTGGTAACATGATAAGTAGAGTGACGTTGATTTGACCTGGTACTTGTTAGTTACTTTGCTTTTACTTCTTTTAATAAAAAACATGCCCTTATAGTTTGTTTTCTTGTTACCATTATACCTGTATGGTCTATATATATTTTGCTGTTCAAGTAATTGCCATTTGTTAAACTTCTGTTATGAGAGAAGCATTAGCGCGGATGAAGGTGTCTATTGGAGAGAAGTGTTGTGGTCATATGTTATTTCCCCAGAGAAAAACAGTCTTAAGACCTATCGTTCAGAGCCACGGTTTTAAAACAAACACCTTTGAAAGCATTTTTCCAGTGAGACCAGACTTTGTTGCTCATTTACATTTTGTTTAACGAATAGGTATTACCAGGAAATACAATAGTTCACCTACATTTACAAGCCCTCTTCAGACCGCAAAATCAGACCAGCACCAAACTTTTCAGCTCTCCATAAAATGATCCACTCCTGCAGCTGGGCCACCATTAAGCAATGTTCTCTAATCTGCCATTTACTTAAAAACAATGAGCTGTGTTCTGCTGCACTGGAGCAACTGACAGTGCAGTAATATTCTTGGTTACATGAGGTGGTCATTTTAAAGATAGATTAAGATATATTACTTACTGATGCTATTGGACAATAAAGATTGATATGAGGCACACCAGACTGGAATAGTTCTTCTTTCTCATATCATGTGTTTCTTTTAGATAGATTTTAATACCTCTTCCCACAGACCTTCTGTCACTTTGCGGTGAGAACTATAAAGGGAAAGATGGTTTGTGACCCACATGATGACTCAACACGCTGCAATTAAGTCAAGAGCTCAGCTGACTGACAAGAGAACATCGTTAAAAAGGGTCCAACCATTCATGACCGAGAAGTAGGTTTAAATATAATAATGCTTAATCTAAGACAACATACAAACGATTGTTCTTGTTCAAATGTAGCCTACAGTGGCATTTTTCATTTCCATCTTTAGTTGAACATGTTTCTTTTGTGTTCCTATACATGTTGTAAAAGTAAACAAAATCTTATGTGTCTAACACTTATTGGGGAAAAATGTGATTAAGAATATTGCATAGATTGCTGTGTCTTGCAGAAACAGGAGGAAATAAAATTGGGCCAGTGTGCTGGAGGTAGACAGGTGTCATTGACAGGGGAAGGGAGAAAGGAGCATGCCCATCCAACTCAGCTGTCACCCGCAGAGTTAGGAAACAGGCTAATGTTAGCCTCATTAGCATTCTGGAGTATAGGGCTAAAAACACACAGGACAGGTCACCGACACACAACATAAATAGACGTATATAGTCTGTGCCAGGAGGACAGTTGGAGAAAACAAGTTGTATTAGTTACATGATATTTTTTTCATCAATTCATATTAATATATTTACTACAGAATGAAAAGACAGTTAAAATATTCCTACACCATTCTTTGATGGAAAATGTAGTTCAAAATGCACGCATATTTCCTGCTGGGAGTTTTTATTGTGCAGTATGGGTTGTATAATTTATTTTATTGATTGCACTTGTGAGGGTTGAAAGATTAGCCAGGCATAGATTCTGTCAAATATTCTGATTTACATTCCTCTCAAAGTACTGAAACACACATATATAGGACTATTACTATAAAGAATATCTAATAGTGTTTAATGGGTAATCAGCAAGTCAACAACCCTTGAGTCAATAGTGAAATAAAGTCGCATTATGGAGGTGATTGGTGGTTGGCACTATCCTACTCACTATCACTGCATCAATACCACTCACTTTAAGATGGTGAATTTGATATTTGAAGTACATTATTGGATTTTTGTGCAATGTAAATTTGAAGATTTGTTAGACTGAAAGCAGTATGTCACAGTTTTGAATCAGTTAAGTTTTACAGCAATGAATACTGACATGAAAAAATAATACTGTCAGTTACTTCTGAGTAATGTTTCTGATTCAGTAATTGTCTTTATGCTTCAACCGTTGTGGTTGAGTTTTGTGTCAACCTCAGCGTTGAGCAAGTGATTCCCAGGTTAAGTGTGTGTGTTCACATTGCCCTGGTTTGGTCCTGGTTTGAACCCAGTTTGGTCCTGACTGAGACTTGGTTTGGTCCCGTGATAGTTCTGGTTCAGTCTTGGTATAGTAGTGGTGTGGTTCCCATACTGATTTGATTATACAGACCAAATAATATATATTTTTTGTTCAACATTTCTGGATTATCTTTTTGAAAAATTAAAAGAGCCTCAGTGTGAATCAGATCAGAGACCCTCCCTCAGCACAATATCAGATTATGCCACATCTTGCCTCTTGTTGGCTGCAAAGACAAATGCAAATATGAAGAGGAATTGTCAATATTGTATTTCCCCAAGAGCCAGTGTGCAAGCCAAACTCCAGCCTGTTTTGCACATCGATTTAAGTGATTAAATGGATTATTTGAAAAACATTTCAAATAATTTCAAAGTTCATATTTGACCTTCATACTGCAGATCAGATTCTTAAAATCTCTTTTTACTCAGTCAAAAACTTTTGAAAAAGGTAATTTTTAAAGTTTTCCAGGTGTTAGCGCTTCTACAACTGCTGCAATTTTAAGATTACCTGCTACTTCAATTTTTGGGTTTCAAAGTGATAAAAAATGTGTACCATTGCCAGAGAAATAAACAATTCAAAACCAAATATTATATCTTTTTGTTCCTATCAGTGCTACAGAAACCACACTATTATAACATCCACTTTTCAACCACTAATTTGGAAGTTGGTGAACTTTTTTGTCAAGTTCACCTTTGTCCCTCCCCCTCCTTTTCGTGTGAGCTTTTTATGTATATTGCAGGGTTTTGCCAGTGCATGAATGTGTCTTGAATTGCGTCAGTTGACTGTAGTTTGTGCGCCAGTATCAAGCCCCGCCCCCCGTAGCAGGCCCTCACCCTTCCTGTGTGGTCCTATAAAAGCCACCTCCTCCTCCGAGCCTCAGACTTGAACTGATCACTGGAGCAAAAAGTCTGCATCTTCTGGCTTGTCCTCCTCCACATCTACTACTGCAGGTAAGAAATACATTTTATTGAGAACATACGTGAACAAAACGTTTAAATATTATTATGAAAATTAAACAACTGCTAAAGATGCACTGTAATTTCTATAGTTTACACTTGTTAATTCTGCTGTGGCTCAATCATCCATATCATTAAAATGTGCAATTAGAAAGGCTAAAAATATCTCTGAACATAATTAGAACTGATTGGGTGAATTACTATTGACTTATTTGGTATTGATTGATTTAACTGAATTTAAGAAAGAGTTTATAGCATCAAATTATTGCATAACAATCTTTAGAGCAATTTGAGCATTGGTTTTGGATTATATTTTCCCACCCATCTTAATGAGTCCTATGAATAAATTAATAAAAGTGTATAGGCTATTACATTTAAGGTAATTAACCACAATTTTGCACTAAGTGGGCACGTGGAGTGAGTGGAGCTGCACCACCTCATTACAGCCAATTGAATAATGAATGAGTGACTATGACCAGCTGCTAACTGGAACTATATTTGCATTTACATAATGAAAATGTTACATTCACCTTACATTATGTTATTATCTATCACACTGGTGAGTTAAAGCGACCAAAACAGGACAATTGAAACAGAAAATAATATGCAATTTATTAAATGGGACTCAAATCCATAATAATTTACATTAAATCAATGAACTCTGAAACCTAAGCTAATCAAACAACATTGCTTTCATGTATTTATGTTTAATATAATATATAATTAAAAATGTGTATAAAGATGTGTACTATAGACTAGTAAAAATAAAAACTGATATAACTACTTCCTTTGAATGTACTGAATCTATGAAGTACACAGAAATTGAGTACACAATTTTATAATTTTCCTAATTTACTAATTGGATGTATTGTTTTGCCCTGTGTATTGCAGTTAGCAACAGTCAGTGATTATGAGAGCTCTTATGGAGCATACTGAAGCTTGAATTAGTCAAGCCAAGCGCCTTGAAGCGGCTGGTGCTATTGCTTTTATTTAATTGGATCATTTGCTTTGGATGAGTTGGAATCCAAATCATGGCTTCATTTATTACTGTACAAATAAGCATGTTATCCAAGTGGGCAATTAGCAACCCCCCTAGAGAGCTTATATTGTTTTAAACTTTCCGATCACTAGGTTTTTTTGTACTGACAATTGAAACTTGTCCATTGCCTCAAAACCATCAGAGCATTTTTGTTAATCAGAATAAGAAATGCAGTCACAGACGCACAAATGAGTCCCAGTGGTGTGGAGCTTCAAGGCTTTCATGTGAAACTGGTCTGAAGAAAAAAGAAAAAAGACATTGCGCAGTCTGCAAAATGAAGATTTGCAGATAATTGGCAGATTCCCTTTGGGACGTAGCTGTTGTTGGCAGATTGTATTCATCACAACAAAAACAAACACAGACAAACACAAATGACTCCTTTTTTAACACCACTGAAATGACGCTTACTTTGTCCAAAAATTATGTAGATTTGGCATTGATATGAACACAACTTTTTTCACCCGAAGACAACACATAGACTCAAATCCCTAATAATTTATATAAAATCAATAAATACTGAAACCAAAACTAATCAAACAACATTGCATTCATAGGTTTCTATTCAATTCCTTCCTGATTTGAAGGAGTTTGTGAGGACCCATCGAGGACATTTCCCCTTTGAAAAGATATAATATTTTGATTTGAATAATTGAATTGCTGTGACTACACGGTTGGACGGTTGTCATATTTTGAAATGCATGAACAGTGTAGCATCAAAGCCAAATTAAGATTAGAATATTTAATGACCAAACAATATATAGACAACAAATCCATGCTGTGATAGAGATTTGCAGCGTGCGTTATGGTCGATATTACAATAATATGATATAATTTTTTAACAAATTTCTCTTTATTTCTTTGGTTAGACATGAATTTAGGTATGAGTGTGTGTGTCCTCCTGGCTGCTCTCTTCAGCAGTTCCTTGAGTTTGCCTTCACAAACCACGGTAAGTCATTATAAAAAAACATCTTTGTTATGCAGGTGGTGTGCTTATTATTGAATATAGTGTCATTTATCCGAAGTCACAGAATACAGAGATAAACCCCCAGGTGTCAGAGACCCTCGCCCCGCCCCCTGAGGACAGTCACACACGCCAAGTCCGCTCCGCGGGCCCAGGGCTGTCCCATGACCAAACAGAGACAAGCAACACCCTCAACCAGCTGCTCGTCAGGCTGCTCTCCAGGAAAGGTGAGCTGCAGAGGCCACTGGCTACACTTGGTCCTATGTGCGTTTAATAATAATACATCTTTAGGCAAGTCCTTTAATCCCCTCATATTTCATAGTGACAACTAAAGGTGACACTGGTACACAATGATCTGCCACCATGGAGATGTTATTGCAATGTTCTACAGTGTGCCATTAAATGTGTCTAGCTATCAGGTGACACCAGGCCAAATTATAGGTGAGATCTGTGGAGAGGTGAACCTACTCACACTATTTTTAAGAAAGAGAAACACCTGAAATAGCATCTATAAGAACAAAAGCAGGTGGTGGACCCTCCACCAGAAAGGTGGTAGTTAAATCCAAGACAAATGCATTTTTCTACTGCTACTAATTAAGTCTTCATAGAGGTTACCCAGATTGCATCAGGAATCTTGATATAATATGAATGATAAGCATATTTGTCCTGCCCATAAAACCTTATTAAACCCAGTTAAATACACTAGGTCAATATGTAAACACGGTGTCCTATGTTGCTCTCTGTGTGATCTGTGGTCCCTCATGCCATGCTGCCATCCCACCATCTGTCCCCTGTCCCACCTCCCTGTGCCCCCCCACCCCTTGAAGGCCCCGCTCGGTCATTTACATTCACTCATTTCATCACAACCACTTGTTCTCATAGGTTATCTTTTTGCATATCTACTTTGCAATGCTTCTGTTTTTTCCCATCACCAGCTGAGCTCATTGATTTCCATTTGAATCTGGAAAAACAAGCCAGGAGGAGTTATAGGACAAGCCCACTGGAGATAGTTTTGCATTGCTGGTCACAATGGCTGCATTGAATCTAAACATGCATAAAAGCCCATGCTATCCTTGTGGTCTCAAAGCAATCTAGTCTGAGACCATCACCTTTACCACAAAATTCAGTCCAAATTTTGCCTATTTCTTGCATCTCTCCCACCCTGCCAAATATACCCTACCCACTTACAGACTTACGTGCTATTCACGTTACATATCAGTGGTTAAATATTTTGCTTTATTTAAAAATTATTGATGTTTTGCTCAGCTGCAGCATCCCACCCGCGGTCCTCCCTGAGCAGCAGAGCCAGCGGGCTGGCCCCAGGACACAGGATAAAGGACAGAGACTACCTGGGGTGGATGGACTTTGGGAGACGCAGTGCCGAGGAGTATGAATACGCCTCTTAAGACCCGTCTCCACCTACAACCATCAATGACAGAAATAAGGCCTTTTCTCACTGCACTTAACTCTATTCCACAAGACAATGTATCAAGTTCATTCATATATTCAGGGCATATATACATATTGTAAATGGTTAGGTTGACATGCTATAATACTATTATTCTAAGGAAAAACAAAACAGCTACTGATATGAAACATTAAATTGTGATTTAAAGCCTTATTAAATGTGTTTTATTTTCAGATGTGTTTATGAATGTATCCACTAGTGCTGCACAATATTCACAAACATGCACAATATAATATAATGAAACTTTTTAAAATTAGACCTTTAGAACATTTAGTAAGCTGTTTTGTTTAAGATTATACAATCAGTGCAAATGGGAAAATTACCCAAGGCCTACTTTTATTGTGGGTTAATATGGTAATGATTTGCATAAGCCTATATGTTCAATATATTGTGCAGCCCTAGTTTTCCTTCCCCAACTTTCAAAAACAAAAGCACTGTGTAAGCACTGTGTAAAGAAGCTTCATTCATATTTGTGGTACGTAAGTGCACTATAAAAGACAAACAGTTAAAAAAATGTAGTACTGAGGGAAAAGCTGGTAATATCGAGCCCCAGAACCGTCTGCCTCACAATCCTATATTGTTGTTACTTTTGGCCTGTTTTGCATTGAGAGGCTGATTCTGAGCACCTCCTTGTTTTTCAGATAAGCAGTTGGTGTAATTGTCGAGGGGACACTACTTTTCATCAAAGCCAAGCCATGCTCATTAGTTCCTTAGAAACAAACACATTCACTACTTATATTTGCATTTCAAATAGTGGACACTCAAATGTGTTGTTGGGAATCTGCCTACTCAAAACGATTATTTATTTCATGAAATGTCTCTAATGTTTGTGTTTTAATTTAGATGTGTATATTGTATAAATTATGAATATTATTCGGTGAATACAACAGCTATGTCTTAAACTAATCCAGGAGTGGTATAATAATTAATCAATTCATAAATAAAACTGAACTGCCTCACTGCTAAATGTGTGGCTCATGTTACAATTTCTTCTTATGCAATTTTTCTGAAAGACAATAAGGACAATTAGCAAAATATTGTAGGGGGTGAATGTGGAAATCTAATGCAGAAGCCATGCTTGATGTGCAATTTCATTTATTGTTGTGGTGATGTTTTGAACATAAGCAGAATACAACAGGCATACAAACAGCATAGTATAACTATAAATCACAGTTTCTAGTAACTATTCTCTGTTATAAGTGGTACTTTACTGACCCCAAATGGTTAAACGCTGTAAATGCCATGGTTACAAACTGGCCACACATGTACATTTTTTAACAATATGGTTTTATTATTATTATTATTTACATATTCCAATGGCCCACCAAAATGCATGCATACCTTAGTGCCATATCTCCTAGACTCTTGCATTTTAGGATGTAAATTACATTCATAAAACAGTTCAAGAAATGAAAAAATACAGTTTCAACCCATGTACCCACACCTCAATATTAGGATCATATAGCCCATTCAGGAGCAGAATATGCCAATTATTACATATAATGACATTTAATTTGACGATGTACCTCTTGTCAGCTTTAAAATAACATTTTACAGGCTTCACCTTTAGAGATCATTTAACAACACTGAGAAAGTACAAAAAGAAAAAGGCAATAACATGCATTACAGTGCTCAATTAACATTGATATGTTCTGAATATGTACACACAAAATAAGACAGACAGTTTTCTTCAAGCATGGATTACATCTGCGTACAAAGGCATTCAGTTTGGATTATTCAGTTAAAATTGGATAACACTGAAGCTTTGGCACTAATTATGAGGCTACATTTTGTTCAGATTCATACAGGACTACCGCCAACTTGTACACTAGAGACAGGCCAAAATGTATTTACTTTGGCAACTGAGCCATCCACAGTTTTGAGACATCCAAGATAACTAATGATTTTTGGCTCACTGCAAATTTCAGTTCTTTGTTTTATAGATGATTCAAGTGAAAATGTGCTGAGGCAGACTTCTCCCCACATATAGTAACACTGCCCAATCTTCCAACTATGCAACACATTACAAATCATTACAAATGCTGGTATGACCGAACCACTAACTTAAAGGGGCATTATTACCTTTACTAGTGGACGGTCTGTTAAGTTAATGAGTGTCCAAGGAGCCGTTATTTCTTTGCCTGGAATGTTCCACAGTACCACTTGTCTCCATAGAGATAAATAAGCTCAATTCTATATTGGGAACCATTCCAGGAAAAGCAATGATTTCTAAGTGGAAACAAGCAAGTAGCAGACCATCCACCAGAAAAGTTACAGAGTTTACCCTTATATAATTTAATGTTGAAACTACCTCAGACAAGCTGACAGGTACTACATATAGATCTTTTATTCACAAATCAAGTTATAAAATAAATCATATGTACTATACTTTTCTTCTAAAATGTGTTCTGCAATTTGCACATTGACAAAACACCGATTATTGCCCTGCTAAATGCTACAGAAACAGAGTCTTTGGTCACTAAAATAAAGTTAACATAAGCATTCAAGTCACAGATAAAAGTAAAATTTGCTGCCAACTACTCTATATAACTCTGTATGTGCAAGAATGGCACATGACAGTAATATCCAATCACTGTAGTTAATGTTAGACCTATAAACAAATACATCTCGCTCAGTTCCAGTTATTTTCAAACACTGTAGTATAACTTAATTTGTGTCAGTGAAAATGCCCCATAGCCTCAGCAGCTTTAACCCTCACAACGGGATCTGGATCTTGAAGCAGCATCACAAGACCTTTTGAAAGCAGCACAAACGGAGTTAAAATCCTGTTTATTTAAAAAGTGAAGTGATGATAGTACCTTTAGTAATGGTGCCCATGTTGAGATGGGAGAGATGCTCCTCTTGTACGTTACCGAGTAGAAATCCTGATTAAAAACATTTAAAAGGTTAATTTAAAAGGAATACGGCTACAGGCAGCTAAAGCTAACAGTTTAATAAGAGGTAAAGCAGCTGTCATACCTATAAACATGGCGGCTCCAGCTCTGACTTCAGGCCAGTTGCTTTTGAAGAACTGGATCACGGAAATGTGATAGAAGTTTAACATGCTTGGGAAGTCCTGGATCTGCAAGCAAATATATAGTTTCCAAACCTCAAAGGGGGGTTATAAATTAACAATAAGCCTGATTGAGGAAGCAAAACTACTCCCTAAACTAATTTATTTCTAACCTACTTATTATGCAACAAAATACTGCTGATTTTTCTGTATTGGTCTGTTCAAGATACCAGCAGTACTGTGACTATAATAACGATATGGACTTATTCTTCATTTTTTTCTTATTTTGTTGTAATAATTTGATATATTCAGGTAGAGAGGATCAAATAATTTACATATTTCTGACTCGTTATAGATACAAAGATGCTTATTATAATTAAGAGCATGCAGTTTCATTGAGGTGTTTATTTGTTGTTGCTTTAGGGTTATTTTATTAGTGGTATAAAGAGGTTTTAGATTATACCATCACATGTAATTGAAGCTATATGTTTTGATTTAGGTTACGATCCCATCAGTTGAGAATCGTATTCATGTTGATAACAGTGTCTCACCAGGTATTTAGTGAGGTCATTAATGAACTCTCCGTAGTGCAGGTTCTTGTCTTCATGAAGGTGGTTTTGAAACATGGACGTGATCTGCTCCGAGCCCACCACAGGAGCACAAATACGCATAGCATACTTACAGGCCTAAGGTAAAACCACAAATACAACCATATTGAGAACATAACGTAACAATAGATTCTACTTTTCATTAAATATTTTATCATCATTAAGAGTTTTTTCTTACCTTAACAACCGCCGGGTTTGGGTCGACCAGGTGCAGTAGCAGGCTCACTAGGACATTATGGATCTGGTCTTTGAAGACTGGCTCTCCTGATCCAAACTTTGACAGGTTTCCCATCAGATGTATGGACGCACAGCGAATCTCATCATTATCCTGGATAAAGGTACACAAAGATATAAAAATATCTAATTACGCTTTTTATAGGTGTGAAAAGATCTTACTTACACTCTCCAAGAATGGCTTAATCTTCATAAAAATATAAACCACCAGTAAATGAACATTTTTCTTATCAAGATGAAGAAGAACTTTTGACAGACCAGACATGGCCTCAAGAGTGATCAGTTTACCTGAAGGAAAAAGGCATAAAACAATACTCATTAAAACACCCCTACAATTGACTCAAATACATATAGAAAAGCTGTTTATTAGTTTACCCGGATCATCCTTCTCCTCCATGCCTGAGCTCATAGCTGCCAGAAGCTCCTTTGCATATTTATTCACCTAGGTGGAGATTATCAATATGCATTACAATAAAATTAAATAATTGCCTACTTCATTAATTAAATGAAGTAGGCCAATTATACACTTATTTATTTATTTATTTATTTATTAAAGTGAACTACTGAAATACATAATGTGTGCATCTAAATGAGACCTGTACCTTTTCAGGTGACCCAACAGCTATATTGCCCAAGCCCCTCACAGCCAACATTCGGACAGTGCTGCAGTGGTCCGATATCCTTTCCATCATATTGTTCATCAACACATCGATCAGCATCAGCTCTGTCACCACATGATGGTTTAACAGCTACAGGGGATGAGGCAAGCACGCTCAGTGAAAACCTGGTAGTATCCAAACTGGAGCAATAATAACACAGGAGTTACCTCAGAAAAGAAAGCTGTGACAGTAATCCTCTGGCATTCATAGATGTTATTTAGAGATGGACACAAGCATTCAACGATCGCTGGTAACCGTGGACCTGCACGCTTAGCAACAGCTCTATTCAAAACAAAGACAATCCTTTCACTATCAAGTTATAGTGAAAGCTACATATTCAAACAGTAGAAGCAAACCTGGCCAGTAGTGTAATTCCACTTATGTGTGAATTGGGTTCTCTCATTGCATCCCAAGCATTATCTTCATCTAGTCTTTTCATGACTTCATCCATCTGGACTCGTGCCAACAAGATCCTCAGTGTGTCAGCGGCAACCCTGTACACAAACATAACAAAATCCAAGCCATATATAAAACTATGCTACCATTATGTTATTCTAATATTTGTTAGGTTTAGCAAATTAGTTACCCACCCTGCTACATGGAGAGTCCCAGTCTGTTTTGCACTGTCTTTTGGAACAGCAACACCAACACTTGCCCCAATTCTCACAGTGAGAGATGAGAAAAGCTGTGGGAACAAGCTCAGAGCAGGCTCTTGACTTTGGCCATTTAATAATAAGTCTTTAAGTCCACATGTCATCTGAAAAAAATGTGCATAAGACCATATATTATCTTAAATGTCTATGTAAATTTGCATTCATGTGCTTACGACCCAGTAGCTTACAGCAAGAGGCTGGTTTGTGGCTATCTTAGTAGTTCCTCCTCTGATCATTCCGTCTTTGCGGTCAACGTACGGAGCCAAAATGAGTAGTTTTTCCATTACCATTTCCATTATCTGTTTGGCTACGACAGGGTCTGACCCCAAAGCCATCCACATCTCACTGATCCAACTTGAAATAAGATAAAATATTTTATCCATCAATATTATGCATGATATATTACACATATAAAAGATCCTGTTGTGTTTTGGTTTGTACCT
The DNA here is from genome assembly GCA_029959045.1 of Taenioides sp. WSHXM2023. Classification (NCBI taxonomy): domain Eukaryota; kingdom Metazoa; phylum Chordata; class Actinopteri; order Gobiiformes; family Gobiidae; genus Taenioides; species Taenioides sp. WSHXM2023. The sequence continues at coordinate 20,049,238 of CM057088.1, read as the reverse complement.
GTTGTATGGAAGTGGCTGGTTTATTAGTGTGTTGATTACGGTGTGTAGATGCTGAGAAGCCAAGATCAGTACCGTCTGTCCCACTGCGACTCTTACCTACAAACAAAAATCATGACTCTACACAACAAGACCATTTGAAAGCTTGAAGCAACATTTGGTATTTGATGAAAGCACAGTAAAGGATGTCAAACTGTAATAGGGCTGTTCATCTACTATATTTAGATACATCTATACATTTTTCTATGAGATGGAAGAACATCCAATTCTAAACTACCAATAAAATTGAATTAAAAGGTCCTATATTACACAATATTGACACTTTTTTGCCTCCTCAAAAACATACCCAGAGTTGTGTTTTGTTTCATTCACACTGCCTACACAGGAAGTAACCCTTTGTTATTAGTCTGTCTACATCCCCAAACCTCAAAATGCTCTGTTCCACCTTGTGATGTCATGAAGCAGTTTTTTTTTTTTTTTAAGTTAACAGGCAATTCCAGGACTAAAATCAGCCAAATTATTCTAGTGAAGGTATATGGAGTACACAGTATACAGTGCAGCACTTTCTTTATCACCACATGACATCACAAGGATTTTCTGTTTGAGCCCGAAATATGCAGGGTTTGTGTGTAAAACATGTGTGAATGAAACAAAACACAACTCCAGGTATGTTTGTGATGAGGAAACAACATTATAACATAGATCAGAAAATAGCGTAATATGGGATCTTTAAATTTGGGCAATATCACAGATTTAACTTATTTTTGCTCGTTCTGAGGTACTAGTTTATGTTTAGGTATAACAGATACTTACCTGGTCATCTGTAATGTTCTGCAATTGTACATGTAGCACCTCAAGCATCTCAGGGACCTAAGATGGTTAAAATGTATTACAGATACAAATGTGACTATTTTATACTGTTTCTTCATCTGTGAGTTACCAGTTCTTGTAGTCCGCCTCCTCTGTTCTTGAGGAGAGTATTGAGGATGACAGAAGAGGCTCTACAGCAGTTTGCCTGGCTGTCCACTAGTCCCTCAAAAAGCATGAAAACCAGTGTCGTCAACTGCTGCTGTGGCAATCTTTTGCTTATCACCTAAGAGCAAAAGGAAAATGTGATATATACAGTGCCACTTAATGGTACAATGTTACTTTTTTCTGCTAATCTGATGAAGATGCTATTGCTTTACCTGAAATAGTCCCCAGTATGGCATCATATTTATAATTGCCTTAAAAAACATACATTCGTACTATGAGGTTGCCCATGAGCAGATCTGACCACTAGAATTGGTGGTGTCTCCTGCTTTTCTCAATAAGAAAAGCTAATGCTAAGCTAATGCCATAGTGTGGAATATTCTAGGCAAAGTAGAACAGCTCCATGAAGACAAAAACATGCGGCAGAACCCTCCACCAGAAGTTACATATTGCTTCTTTATATCATGACAAGAGGGTGAAAAGTTACTGTACCTTGGTTATTTCTGAACACGTTTTATACAGGATTGCGTGGTCTGGGTTTTCTAGACTTTCTTTTAATTGTAGTAAACTGTCCACACCTTCATCCTTATAATCAAGGGCAAATCCTGCAAAATGTGGAAAAAATTTGTAATAATTTAATATCTACATTTTATATGATTTTATCTACTATTTTATTAGATATGTGTATGTATATTTAATAGTATAATATAATATAAGCTCTGGTTTGACTGTACCTTCATATCGTAGTTGAATATAAAGCAGAGTATACAGACAGTCAATAGCAACGGTTCGGACAGTGGGAATAGGGTCAGAGCAACGTGGAGACAGACGCCCCAGGAGAGCTCCAAGATTGTGGAAAGAAACCATATTCTAAAAACAAGAAATTAAAATGGATTTGGTTATCTCAGTTATGACAATATATTTATGTATGGATGTACTGGGCCCATACCTTGACTGTGAGGATATCAAGATAGTATGATAGTATGTTTGACGTAACAGAAACGGCTCTCTCTCTCTCGTGATCCTGACTTGAACTTAACCAGGATTCAATGTGCTGAAAAAGACAATAAAAAAAAACAGCTGACAAATGTAACAAATCAAACTGAAAGAAATCTCAGTTACAAAGAAACAAGGAGTTGAGGATTTCAAAGTAAGAAAATATTATATTGACCCCATTTGTTTAAACCCTGCCTCACCTTAAAAACACTCTGCAGGCCATCCGGAGTGGGGTCTCTGGACAGAACACTCCTGAGCAGATCCTGAAGTGCAGCTAATGTGTCTTTGTAAAGCATCTGCACAGATTTCATATGATAATTCACCAAAACAAACCAAAAGGGGTTCATCATTTTGAAGTTGATATTGCACCTGTCTTTGTTTAGGATCAAGTATTTCCTCTTCTTTAACTTTCTCAGGTGTGTGTGTCTCAGGTGGCAATGAAAACACACTGTTCACACAAACCTTCAGCAAATCAAAAGTCTCATTCTCGTTCAGAGCAGGGTCAAGAGCGCTGGAGTGGGAGTTAAAGATAGTTTAGTGGTACTTCAAGTATTTGTGTGAGGTTTGACACTTCACCACCGCACCACAGTGTATTACAATCCCCACAGTCTGAGCTTTTATACCGCACATGAAGGATACATTAGGTTGGCACAAGTTGTCATCACTAGATGGCGCACTGGAGTTCTCAAAGAATCAGCTGCCTCAGCCTTTATGAAATCCTTTCAAGAAAATGGGGTAGATTTCAAAACTATTTTATTTTTTTATTTTATTCTTTGTTCACTTGTTACTGACCAACATAGTTGTGATGAGTTCTTGTTTGCGAGTGAAAACATAGCCCTGTTTCTTCACACACTCACTGATGGCTTTGGCAATAAAACCAACACTCTGGATCAAGCTCAGCTTCATGGTCATGTCCTGAAGCAAAACAAAGAAAAATACAAGAAAAATTTAGAGAAATAAATTCAGGTCAAGCACAAGAGGTTAAATTTAGAGTAGCTTTATAATTTAAAAATGCACAACACAGCGCACAGCCTAATTTAAATTTGAGATTAAGCAAAAGCAAAGCTCTATTTGAAATAAACTTAAACATCAAGCAAGAATGTTGATCAGGTTTTAGAGATATTGACAAGTGACAAGTGTTATTAGGGGAGATATGTTTCAGTGGCAAACCATCAGCAAAAACTACAGGCTGAAGTCTAGAGGTAAAGATGATCATTTCTCACCTTGAACCACATGACTGATTTAAATGTTAATTACAAAGCTATGCAGAAGAGACACCTGAGAGGAAAGGAAGACAGCAAAAGTTTTGTTCAACCAAATCAGGGGAAGCCTGAAACTAAAAATAAAAGCATTTCAAATTAGATTAGTAGGTTAAATACTTCAAAATCATAACACAGGATCTACAATTTTCTTTTTGCTGCAGAACAGCAGTACATCAGTGCATTGACTGAAGGTACCAAACCAGCACGCACTGCTAGTAATACTTTTACTTTACAATTTTGCTTATCCAATATCCAAATACATAGTAAATTGTAGTTCTCTTGTAGTTAGCTGCTCTTCGACATAAAGATGTTGTAGCCAACACTAGTTGATTTAAGTGTGTACATTGTCCTTTAAAGCTACAGAGCAGAAGTTTGCATTCAGTTCACACAATTAAAAATATGTTTGGGTACATCTATACAATTCAACAACTTACAAGGTTTACCAATTGGGATCACACATTAATTTGAATAAGTTTGTTATATTTAATGACTTAAACTGCACTGCTATTGAGAAACTACACTTTTATGACACTGATACTTTATACCGCAGCTTTAAAGGGTAAAAAGGCCAGTGATACAGCAAGCAACAGACTACTGGTTTTACCAGTCACATTGCATAAATAGCACAAGAAACCAAGAAAGATTCAGATTAAAGATAGAAAAAGGCAGGAGCAAAGTTATTTATACTAAAACCAGAAGAGGCCCCATGTAATTTGATGACGATACCTTAGTCTCTACTTTTATCCCCAGAACCTGTGTGGAGTAGAAGTGACAATGGTCATAAGACTGTACTGCTGTACCTACCTTTATGAGTCTCCTTACCAAGTGTGCAATACCTTCTATAAAATAGCAATAGCATTACTTTACTTTACATTACTGTATATACCTATACACCTATTCATGATTACCTTAGTATTGAAGTGTTTATTGATGTTTCGGAGGATGTCCTGGTCGATGCGGTTCAGGATCTTTTCTGGAGGAGCGTACAGAGCCACTTGTCCATAGCACAGGATTAAAGTACTCTTCACTTTCTCCACTTCAACTTCATTACGCTCCTGAATATAGTTAAAGATACTGCCATATGTTAGGATTGTCACAATACCATTGCACAAATAAACTTGAAGATAACAAAGCACTTTTTATATTTAAGGTTGATTTGAAACTTCTTAGTTTTGTTACTAAAATACTCAAGATTATTAATATTTAGTTCTTAAAATTAGACAGAGACCTCATTAATTAACTGTTTATGTTGACACCCCGACTAAATGCACAGTCATAGTTTAAATTATGCATTATGAGTGAAGATGAATGTACTTTTAGCAAGTTGAAAATGCTTGGTGACTTCTTAAAAGCTTCTGATTTGCCAAACTCCTCCAGTTTTGCCAGTGTACCCTCGAGATGGCTGTTTGCGCACAAACCAACACCCATCGCAACTCCCTATAATGCAATAAAAGTGAAAAGATTAGAGAATGGCACTAAAATTTGTTTGTTAAGATGGTCATCACCTCTCTCTCAATGGCATCACTATGGTGTGCTGATAGGAGAATTTCATGCAACTGTTTTTTAACTTGCTCTTTGTTTGAACTTTGCTGAAGAATCACTCCTATGCACCGATAAAGGAAGCTCTGCAGACAAAAAGTACAGCATATGCATGTTATTATGCACTCATAGACAAACATAAACAGTAAACATAAATATGGTAAAAAATATTCTGTTAAGGTGAAACTTACCTTTTCTTCTAAGGCATTGTTATATGTGGAGAGGTACCGAGTTCCTTCAGATGCCAACTGACAGACCCACTTTTCATCGTCAATAGTAGCTAGTGTTTTGGACAAGAACTGAAAGACACGTCAAGGTTATTAGACATTTGTTGTGATTCTGTTGCATTCCCTAGTTGATTAAAGGCCCTATATTGCACAAAATGGAATCTTGTAAGCTATGTTATACTGTTATTACCTCCTCAAAAACATACCTGGAGTTGTGTTTTGTTTGTTGTTGTTTAATTCACATGTTTGAGTAATCCTTTATTATTAATCTGTCTACATCTCCAAAGCTCAAAATGCTCTGTTCCATCTTGTGATGTCAAAAAATTGTAGTTTTCAGCTCCTTTTTACCAATTATTATCAAGTGGAGCACTTCCTGTATAACCACATGACATCACAAGATGGTTTTCTGTTTAAACGAAGAACTCAGCCTAAAAATACTGTGTTTGAGTGTTAAACATGTGTGAATGAAACAAAACACAACTCCAGATATGTTTGTGATGAGGAAACTACATTATAATAGAAAATAGTGTAATATGAGCCCTTGAAGAACTTGCATTTACCTTTAACAAGTTATCATCCCAGCTTTTCTTGTCAAGACTTTCAGCTGTGGACTCTGAAAATATTACACATGGGTTATACACAGAGGAAGTTAAAACACGGACCAAGTGGATGGAACATATTAAACTAAAATGCCTGACCATACCCTCTAAAAGGGTTAATAAAGGCGGTATCTCATTGTCCCATAGTGTGTCCAACTTTGGATGGATGTTGGTGCTGAGAACTTGAAGCAAAGAGAGTGAAGGAACACCATGGTCTCTGCTATTATAAGGAAAGGCTGCATTCACCTGTAAAATAAATTAAGGTAATTAAAATCAATCAATCAAAATAAGAATATCCATTATGTTGACCTGCACTTACCAGAAGTCTTATGAATAGTGTATGAGGGGTTGGTAAATTAACTGTAAAATAAAAAGTCAAACCTTAACCACAGGCAACAAATCACAACACATTCTAATCATTGGCATGTGAAATTATCATCAGCATTAACCTTCTTGTGTGAAGTCAATGTGGAAACTAATCTCCTGGTTAAGTTTTTTCTTATTTCCAAGAACAGTTAAACTTTTACAGAGAGGCGTAGTGGCACTGCTGTACTGAGGGGGAGTCAAGAAATACAAAAGTTTTGGCCAAAGAACCTGCAAACACAATTATAAATGAACAAAACTGCTAAAAGATGCAGATAATTGCTTGGGGAAAAATGATTTCTCTACACACGTCTGCTAGTTGTCCAACAGTGGTGGTGAGCAGATGGAGAGTGTTGTCACACATGGATCGAAGGGCCTCATTAGTCACCTCTTCTGGATCTGTGGTTCTTTGTCCACGCTAAAATAACATATCACATACGTTTTATTTATTACACAATGTCAGAACACTTGCTTATGAATGAAAAAAATAAGTGATAATATGAATGTTACATAATAGATAAAAGATTTACATGGTACGTGTCAGGTAGAGCGCAGTTTTGAACGATGAACCGAACCAGTAACTCTCCTCCTTCCAACTCAAGATAACCATGATGGGCCATGGCACTAATGACCTGTACCACTCGCTTCTTCACCTACAAGACAACAATGTCGTACCAAGAAACAATTAAATCTATTATAATAAAATGCAACTAAACTAACAGCGCTATATTATGCTGCTCCTGTAACTAAAATTCATGAACTGAAGAAATTCATGAACTGAATATAATACCTTATTGCTGTGGTCAGCCATTGGTTGTCTAATGCTGGCCAATATCAGGAGTTTTTTGGTTTCCATTGTGGAGGCTAGAAGGAAAATTTACTAATTTACACATAAAGAGTTACATGGAATGATGAAATGAATATCGTTAACATTTGCTTCCTCACTAGTAGAGTTGATCAGGTGGCGAAGCACAGCCAAAGAGCCCAGTCTACTTCTTTCATTGGTGTTTTCCAACCTCTGAAGTACAAACATAATCAACCGGTCTGGAAATGTGTTTGCTGTAAAAGTAAAATGGCATTTGTAAGTGAGCTGTAAGAAAGTAGCAGAAAAAAACTGATTAAAACTAGACTGAATAGGGAACTGTCCCAGTTAATATAATTATCTAGTCAGGCCATGGAGTCTCGCTCATTAAAGCATGATCACATTAGTGTTCTTGTGACTGAAACACAGAAAACACTGGACTGTCCCTGAATTATATGTAAAGATTATGTTACCGAGCAAACTGAAGCAGCGAAGGACCTCATTGTGGTTCTTTATGGTTGGTGGGTTACTGTAATCCACTGGGACAGACACCTGAATATAAGACAGTAATGTTCACGTTAATTTAAACAGTATGGGCTAAATGTTGGTGTTGCATTATCTTTTTTTGAAAAACATTTTGTGAAAAACATTTTGTGAAAGTCTGAAATTAAACTATAACTTCCTGTCCCCACATGACAAGCAGCGTCCCATATCCCTTTCTCAAAGTCACTGTGGTTTAATGTTGCAATAATCAACAGTTAAAGCGGAGACTCAGCTGACTCATACACATATGACTATAACAGCCATTTATCACATGTGGGACGATTGTTTGCTAAAATAGATTTGTTTTAACAAATCTAATGACAGCATTTTAGTACATACATATACCTGATGATGAAGAGCGAAGAGTAAACTGTCCAGTTGTGATTCCAACACTCGGCTGCCCATATTGACAGAGGCATCAAGCACTTGACACAAGCTCTACATAAAAGAAAAAATTATGAGATTTTGCTTATACCTATAAAAGAGAACAGAACAAGATACAGTAACATTACCTTACTTATAATATAATGTTCATTGTTGTGTTTTTTATACAAAGACAAAATCGATGGAATCAGTTTTGGAATGTGCTCCTCCAGTTTGTCACTTGCCATTAGGTGGCACATAGACCCCAATGCCTCAGCCACAGTAAGCCTCAACTAAAACACATGTTGGAGAAACAAGTTACACACCTTATGTAAACATTTCTTCAAGTGGTTGTGTGCAGATAAGGAAGCAAGTGAATACAAGGTGAAATTCTTAAGCAACAAGACAACTAGGGACAAACATAACATCCTACCTTAGGCTCTCTGCTTTGTAACCAGTTCTGGAAAAGTATGTCAAAAGCAGCACAGATTTCATTGGAGAAGGTGTCTTTTCTAACCGTGGGATCCGGAGCTTTATCAAGGTTTGCCAGATACTCCAGGATACTGTCACTGAAATGACGGAGGGCTGGAGTGATATAAAAAATAATACAAATACAACATTTAGACTGTTATGTATTATATACTGCAAATCTATTGTCCTCCTGTGAAGTCTTACCAGAAGAAAAGACCCACTTCATGTTGTCCTGTTTGGCCATGTTGAGCATGGGCAGCATTGTGCCTAATATAGCATTCAAGAAAGGCACCATACCAAAAACTAAAAAGGAAAATAGATGGTAAAAAAAAATTATCAAAAAAACATAAGTATTTAACTGGCAGCAATACTTTTCCGATTGATTGTGCAATAAAGTGGTCTGGTCTGCCACAACTTGTAACATAAAACGCTTTTAGACAGGTTTAGCGAGTTCAGGTCTTCCTCAACACAATGACTTTTGAATTCCTGTTTAATGAGGTTTGAGTGGTGAGTCCTCTTCAGAGTTGACATGTGCTGTGCAAACTAATAAAATACACATATTTTAAAGTGTATTTAGGTTGCTCATTCTTACCATTCGAGTCTGACAGATTGGCCAATGTCTGAACAACAAAAAAGTGGGGCAGGATTCCAGGCTGAAACTTGCTCAAAATCTCCTCCATGATGTCATTTATGTGCTTGTTACCTACAGCAACCAAAATATTACTTGCTGCCTGTTGCCAATCAGGGATGACATCCTGTTTAGAAAAGGAACACAAAAGTGAATGGCTTTTAGCAGAATGGTACAAACAGCTTGTGAACAACGGTAAGACAATAGAATTACCTTTGAACGTGTCATTTCATCAGATGCAAGTGAGATGATGCTTTTGATTTTATTGGAACTGATGTTGTCTATTTTGCTGTCTACAATCAGTTCAATTGTTTGAAGAATCACAACTCTGTGGCTCACAATAAGCTACACAGAAAAAAACAAGAAGTGCTCATTAAAATTGCATGTAAACAATAAATCACATATAAAAAAAATAAAAGCATATATTTACACAAATTACCGAAGACCAATATCTTGCTTTCTATAAAGCTGCTGTCATGTGATTTCTTACTTTAAGAAATCACATGACAATAGCTCTACAGATCGGATTTAACATACAGCTTTTGTTCATGTTCAGGACAGTCAAATCAACAACCAGCTCTACAAATGACATCCATGTGAAATGCTTTTATAGCAGTCCCAAGCATTTTTCTCTGCAGTCTCACCTTTGGGTGTTTGAGCAGGTAGTCTTGGCACATGGCTAGGACACGTTCTGGCTGCTTCTTCCCCAGGGTAAGGACAGACTTCCTGACCTGCTCCTGGACCCCTGTGTCTTTGTCATTGGCAGCATCTAATAAAGCCAGCGTCACCTCTGGTATTAAAATAAAAGACAAAAGAAATTTGAATTATGAACTTTATCATTTGAATCTATCCATAAGAAAATCTTACGCTCCACATCTGTGTCTTCCATGGTGCTCTCCAGGGTTTGAGGTGACTACAGCAGCTTTCCTTTAGCTGGAATTAACAAAAAGATAACACTAGCAGTAACCCAGCTGATGGTAAGTTTTGTGCCATTCAAATCCTGCAATTCATCCACTATCAGTCTACTAATGTTGATGTTTCCTGAAATTACATAACTCTAATCAGTGATAAGTCTAATAATGGATCTAATTATAAATATCTATAAAAGTGAATACTGTACCGTATCTACACGATGTCTTCCATATCTCCAGTAGTCTATGATTACTCTAGTACAGTATACTGATGCTTCTGATGGAGCTAGGCTAATGCGAAATTAGCTGTTGCTGCTACGGAAGAGCGGAGTCCTTGCGTCACGTACTAGAAAACAAATATCTTAAAGCCCTCACTTACCGACCCTCTGTGACTGCCCACTTCACTAAATTATCTTCGCTTTATCAGTGATGTCGTAAGTATGTAAGCAGCTGTCTTCACTGTCATACCGCTGAACAGTGTGCAGGTGTAAACAGCCCGGTCATGTGCCTCCAGCAGTCCTGCTGTAAAGTGACGTAGAGTGACATGTGCCCATAGACTGTAGATATAAATGTGTCCCAGCCAGAGGCTCTTGGACACTGGGGACACGCAGAATCCCCACACGTCTTACCTAAAGACTGTATGGGCTCACCTGACCCGGGAGTCGAACCCAGGACTGTCTGGTTGTGACCACATATTGTGACGCACCGTGCTGAGATTCTACGCATGTGGCCACCAGAGGGCACTGTATGATCACATATCATATCGTATCACATCATATCGTATCATATCATATGTATTTTAGCATGTTAATGTGTGTGGGAGTGTGTGTGTGTGTTTGGGTTGTTCGGTTGTGTGGGGTCAGGCAGCTGTGGGAATGTGGGATTGTTTTTAATCACTGTAAAGCACTTTGTGTTACATTTTTGTATGAAAAGCGCTTTATAAATAAAGTTTGATTTGATTTTGATGAAAGGCGGTTTCATATTTCAGTTTGTCCAGTTTGTGTCCATTGTCCTTCTGAGATTATTCTTTACCAGACAGCAGCGATGTAAAAGTTTATAGCAGTTTATTTCCCTTTGCTTATTGTTCATGAGATACTTGTGTGGTAATGTCCATACATTTTCCCATGGAATATTGTCAACAAAGTTTCTCCAGTGGTGAATCACATATGGAGCCGTAACTATATTTCTTTAAAACAAATCTCTTATTTTTCTGTTTTGGTTTAACTGTGTTACAAAACAAGTTCTGCCAATCACAGTATTTAAAACAGACGACAGGTATGATAAGGCTGTGTTGGTTAAGTCCTTGAAGAGCATAAGGACCACACTAGGTATGGCGTCCATTAAAACAGCAAATTGTTTTGGGGTGACAGGGATTTGATAAGTATTTGAGAATTCAGAGCAGTTTATCAGAAATCCACTGGAGTCAAATCACTGTTTTACATACAAAATATAGTTCTCAAACCAACTGGGAAAGAAAAGTGATTTGTTGTGGTATAAGACGTTACAGTTGTTCCAGATAAGGTATGTTTGGGTTGAAAATGAATGCTTGTAAATGATGGACCACACTAATAACATCTGTTTATGAAACACAGCCAGCTTAGCTGGTAGTTTTTCAATATTGTAGTTACACATAGAAAAGACAGGCCCCCCAGTTTGGAGAAAATGACATTGGGAATGAAATTCCAGATTGATTTAGGGTTATGTAAAAATCTGATTTTGATCAAGATTCTGACTTCTAATAAATCTTTTGATCAGAAGTGACTTGGTCTTGAATCATTAATAAGGCTAAAAAAAAATGCAGAGCATTGTTCCTCCTCTTCTATCCACCTTAATCTTGGTCTCACATATGCCCCTTGTGTTCTCTGTTTATACATTTCAACAAGTTTATTTTGACATTGTGAAAGATTTTCCTCTGTGAGATCCCCATTTTTGTTGGTTAAGAAAGCTGTTTTATCACAGTAGCTAATTTACTACTGTATTCCCTCATATATTTGCCAATATCAAATTTCAGTAATTCCCATTGCAGGCTAAAGGACTGTTGAGTCAAAGCTTCTTCCCAACGTGATTTGATGATATTTGTAATATCACTGACAACTGTTTCATGGGAGAGAAAGCTATTATTCACTTTCCAACAAAGAGCTCTAGGAATAATAGAGGCAGATGAAAGTACAACGTTTAGGGTGATCGATTTATGGTCGGATTTATATCTGCATCAGATACTGAAATCTGTTTAGAAATAAGCCAGAAGTCCAGTCTGGATTGTTTTGTGAGATTCTTAGAACTTCAGGTGTAACACTTTAATGAAGGGATTTTTTTTTCTGAATACATCACATAATCCAAATTTCTCTTTAAAATCTAATAAGTATGTGTTGGGGTGTTTGATTGTCTAGGTGGAATTCAGTCCAGGTTGTTATCTATAACTACATTGAAATCACCTCCCGTAATTAAGTATGCATTAAGATATTTATTTAGCCAAAAGTCCATTTTATCATCAAGTGTTTCAAACAATTTCCCATTTTCAGTGGGAGGATTGTAACCATTTTGGGAGCTTCATTTGAGGGGAGCTGAACATTATGAGTGACGTCACACTCATTTAGTCCACTTCTTTATACAGTCTATGTCCTGCACCCACCCTTGAACACTCTTGTTATAGTGTTTGAATTCATTTTTAAAATAACCCTTCAATCTTATACATGATCTTTTTCATTTCTGTCATTGCCACATTAGTTGGTCTAATGATAAGTTTGCATAACCTTCCTCATCAAAAACAAAACATTTTTGTTTTGTTCTGTTTTTTCAGTTGTTTTCAAGACAATTTACTCATGCACACATGCACATGAACTTATTATTTGACACTATTTGCACAGACTAAACAATCTGAATATGCTTAATTTGGAAAAAAACAAAACAAAAAAACAAAAAAACAAACAAACTGTGGAACAGTCATATTAAAAAGCATGCTACATTTATTACATAATTATAATTTGCACATTTTACTTAGAGAATCAGTGTATGTACAGTATGTACAGTTACAGTGATTTTAAACAACAGGCTTCTGCAATATACAATAAAAGGCAATCCACAAAGTTAAAAGCCAAAATCGAAATAATATTTGAAATGAACTATCAATTAAATGTCCACTGTAGTTATTGCTATGTAAACTGCTTTGCAGGCTTCAAAATGAAACCGTAATAATTCACAAATAATCCTTAACTTAGAAGTTGTACACAGTTGTTGTTACAAATATAAAAGATGAACGCTGAATATAAAGCCAAGCATTTTTGGCCAAAGATGTGTGTACAGTGAATACTGTTATCAGCCTTAGCCTACACTACTTTGTGCTTTAAGGTAATAGTGAAATTTACCCATAACACATGCATTACCCAGTAAATGTCCATTTTCATCAAGTTAATCACTATAACACCCGGAGGCACGGCTGTCTGTTAAGGACTGATACAGGAGCAGTTTGATCAAGTAGCAGCAGTTCAGACTGGAGGAATGGTGATCTCTCCACTGTTTCGGATCTCATGCATCTGCATTAGACAGCTCCCGACCAGCTGGTTTTTTCCTTAATAAAAAAGTATATGAAAAGAAGATCATTTAGGGTAGGTTATAATATTATTATATACTATATAATTAAAATATGTTTAAAATACACATACAATCCAAATAAACACTCAATGAAAAAGCACATGAAGCAAGTAAAGTAAGGTAAGGTATACTTTGCACAATTTGTCCTCTGCATTTGACCTATCCTTCAATGTTACTGGGGCATTTAAAATAACATTTACTAAACTGTTGAAGGCCTATTTATGAATGTGTGCATACTCATTTTTGGTGAGTGGTGCCTTGTCACAGCTGCCTTCTTTGTGCTGTCCCAGGTCCTTTGAGGCCTGAAGAGCAAGCTGAGCAAGCTGGTGTGAGCTCCCTCTAGAGGTAATTCCCTTCAGCTTAACTCTGCAACAAGGCCAGACATATTTACACAAGTACAATCAATTGCTTAGTATAACTGTATAAAAGTGCCCCATACCCATTTGCAGTAGCATCCCCCTCTTCAAGCATTTTCATCCCTGGTACTTTCTGACCAAATATCTTTACTGCAATAGTCATGAGGAGCCCACAGTGGTTCCTATAGCAACAAGTGGCATCAACTGTTAAAAAAACCACCAAGAAGATCAGCAACACAATACCAACTATGCCGCCTTTGGTCATGCTGCTGCCTTTATCTGCATGAAGAATGGAGAAAAAGAAATGAAGAATACAAATGTAGTTTGTTTGAGTCCGGTGGCAATGGTCTTTCTAAGCAGCACTCATAACTTACAAGGCCGCTCTGCAATGGTGAAATTGAAGCGAGCAGGAATGGAGGAACCATTAACATTGATGGCCATCACCTCCAGATCATAGTCAGAGCCAAAGGACAGATTCTGGAGGAGGACTGAATCTGCATTTTTAGACAGCTGTATCTCTTTCCACTCAGAAGCCTCAGTATCCTGGGAGGGGTGAAAATGCACAGTTATTGATCTTTCGTACAGCTTTGGTTACAGCTTATAATGCCCAAACCTTCCATGGATATTCAAAATATTTCAGAATCATATCATTTATTGCATTATTTAATTAGCTTTTAAATGCTCTTAAAATAAATTGAATTTTATATAATGCATAGTATAATTTTAGCAGACTGGCTTTACCTGTTTGTAGCGTACACTGAAGTGTAACAAAGGAGATCCACCGTCCTCACTTTGCCTGAGTGGGACAGAGAAAGAGTTGCCTTCGATTTTTACTTGATCGGTCAACAGGATGGGGCTGTCCGGCTCTCCTACAAACAAATGTACATCACTTATTAAAATCTGATACTTGACACACATAACATTACAAATTAGTGCTTTAGAAATGTTTTACCCTCTTTGAGTTGGCATCAGCAAGATGAATGAAGGCAGCAGCATATGATGCAAAGATGGAGAAAAATAACTATGAGTATTTTGTCACATAAAGTTTATGACAACAGCTGGACTGTTAAAAAACTAGTAGCTAGTGTATAGTAGTAGGGTTGAGTAATACAGACAAAAATGTATATCTCATTACTTATGTGGGATTAGTGCAATGTTGAAGTATTGTCATAAGCTCTCTTTCTCTCTCTAGAACTCTTTTTTATAGGCCACATTCAAATTTTTTGTATATCTCCCAACTCTATATTATAGTAGGCTACATGCATAATAATAATAATAATAATAATAATAATAATAATAATAATAATAATAATAATAATAGCCACTACCTATCACTCATGTAACACCACTTTTATAATAGGCAAAGTGGGTGAAGTGTCTTGCCAAAGAACACAACAACAGCGTTACAACGAAGCAATTGGTAGTAATTCACTTACGTATTCCCCGAGTGCGAACGTTGTTGTTGTCTGAGAACTCTCCCACACCCACAGCATTGAGGGCTGCCAGACGCACTATGTACTTTGTGTAGGGTTTTAAGGATGTGATGGCCAGGGCAGCTAGGAAAATGATAAGTAAAAATCAAAGTATCAAAGAGATGGCAGAGGGTTACTCTACCTAAATTTCATCACAAAATCAAGTTAGATTAATTATCCTACCTGAAACTGGGACAGTGGTCTCTTTCCATTGTTCATTTGGACTTTGTCTCCACTGCAGGACAAAACTTGTGATAGGTGTTCCTCCATTAAAAGGTAGGGTTTTGAGGTTGAAGTGGACTGATGTGGGTCCAGGTGAGACAGACATGTAAAGTGGAGGGCCAGGCTGTGCTGTAAGCCAGGTTAAATTATTACAGTTGATATAGCCTGGTAGTAGGATAATGACTGATAACAACATTTATTCTGAGAAAGACTTACTGAGGATTGCAACGTCCCTGGATGCATTCCCTGAAATGCTCACTGCCATACAAGAATACAAGCCGCCATCAGAGGGCACAACGTGGTCAATCACCAACACACCTTCCACCACGTGAACATGCCCTGAGTCTTGAACCTGGCACCAAACATCATCAAACTCGATAAGTGAGGAAATGCAATGGGTCAACCAATAAGTACATTATTACTTACTATACTATACTTACTATAGCCTGTCCATTGACTTTGTTGAGCCAGTGGAGCTCTGGGTGGGGATGTCCCGAGACATTACAGGAGATGGACACCCGGTCGCCCACGGACGCCTTCTGCTGCTCGACTGAGACAAACACCTCTGGGGCCTCTGAAACAACGAAAGAAAAAGTTGAATACAGTCTATGAATCTTTTCTTTTTATCATGGGCAAATTACTCACCAAAAACATGAAGAGTAATAGTGGCAGAGCTCTCCCCGATCTTATTCTTGCCAGTGCAGATGTATTCTCCAAAGTCCTCTCTCGTCACGGACAGGATGTTGAGCTGACTACCGTCCGAGTTGAACTGATGCCGGGACCTGTCAAGGGAAACTGGCCTGGAATAAGCACCAAACAGGTTAAAGGTAAGTAGAAAACATGAACCCCATCTTCTAGTTATTTTTATGACCAACGTTGCAATTAAAAGTGCACTGCCCGCTTGTGTCTATTGAAATGCTATTGGTTTATCAGTAGTCTAATGTTTCTGGCAAAGCAGTAATATTGTCATAGTAGCAAGCAGGTAACAGACCCTCCAGTGTGTTCATAGAACTCTAGTCTATTGTACTTTTGATGTTTAAGTCAAATTGCACTGCTTTGGTGTCCCCATTTTCTCTTACATGGTCCAGGTGATGTTGGGTTTTGGTAGGCCATCGACTAAACACAATAAGGAAACATTGGCCTCTGGTCCAGCCAACACCTTCTTAACATCTTCTTTTACATGTACTTTTGGAGGAGCTGCAAAAACGTAAACGTGTATGGTATTAGTTTATTGGCCTCTTACATTTACTCTGTTACAGTAGAAGATCTATATTCTGACCATTGATGACCACAGATACGGACAGTGACGTAAAGATCGGCCTCCCTTTTATTTGAGCCTGGCACACATATGTCCCTGCATCCTCTCTTTTCACTTGCCCAATGAAAAGAGTGTTATCTTTCTTCTGCCATACACGCTTTGCACCTAAACATTGTATTTGTTATAATAATACATAATAGTAAGTAGTATGACATTAACATTTGTGTTTTAGACATACTGTTCATGGGAAACTCCTCTTTGTCTCTGAGCCACACAACATCCACTGCTGGCTGTCCAGACACCAGACATGGGACTACTCCATCTGTTCCCTCCAAAAACTCATGATAAGAGGCTGTGCCAACAAATGATGGACCATCTGTCAAAGAAAAATAATATTAGTCAACTTTTATTTTAAGCTGTTTATTGGATTTCATTTACAAATTACAGTAACAGTTATAGTGCAGCAATTGTAACAGTATTTTTAGCCTATTATACAGGTAATTCCAAAATTAAGTACGTTACTGACATGTAAGGACACATTTATAAGAAAGAATACAGCTATTTTAAAGCACTATAACAATTCACAAACATCAAATGTTTAATATTACTTAATATCGCACAATAAATTGAATACGTAATATTTACTTTCATTTACTGTTAGTGTAATTACTTACCATAAATAAAAAGCTGAGTCTGGGCTTCATCTGTGTGTCCTGACTCAAATTCACATTTACAGATGTATTTGCCAGAGTCCTGCAGCGTAGTCTTGTTAATGTGCAGTTTAGAGGATGTTTCATCCACTTTAGACACTTTCTCTTCATCATCTATTTCCTCTCCATCTTTGTGCCACGTTATCTCTCCTTCTCCACTCGCTGAGAAATTACAAAAAAATGAGAACCATTGTACTGTATGTTCTGTTTACATGGAAGTCAAAATACTCACCTTTGCACAATAGTAAGACCTCCTCTCCCACGTGGATGTCTTGCTTTGAGGTTATTATGTTTAATTTGGCATCTAAAAGAGAAGAAACAAATGGTTGTCTATTTTGCTCTATTTGGCTATTAGATTATTACATATTAAATAATATATTTTTTTATCACTCCCCATTTTGCTGTAATAGGAAATAAAGTTTGTGAATCTTACCAGAGCTGCAGATAATTATTGCCAGAAGTGATGCTGTTGTCCACAGGGCTACAGATTTCACCATTGTATCCATTAATAAAATGCTGGACCTTGAAGCTTGTGTGAGAAAGACACCTGTGGCGTTGACAGATGAGGTTTTGGGTGAACAGAGGGTGTTGTTGGGGTTTTATAGGGGCTTGATGAGCAGTGGAGATGACTGCAGAGGAAGGGAGAGGGCTGTGCCTCTGTAGACAGAAGCATGAAGGGAGTGCACTAACTCTACCCCACACTTGATCATACTTCATTAAGAAATTAATTTGTTAAACGCTGGATTATAGTTTGTGGTGTAGTGGCTAGTAGCTATATTATCTTGCAGTCAAACGGTGAAGGCTGATTTACACTGATTCATTTATAATAAACAATTTCTGACATGGGCAACAGAGGAAGTACATTTTTTGGAGTACTTTCTTTCTTTTCAGACAGACAACAATTAAATGTCACCCTTATCCTTAACTTACACTGAGTTGTATTTCAATTGATTCATGCATGTTTGAGTAAATCCTGCATTGTCTTGTATTCAATGCTTGAGTACAGTGAAAAGTTTTGCTTTTCACCTATCCCCTATCTCCACCCACTGCTCTTTATTAACTTGTTATTTTAAAAAATTAGACTTACATGTAGGGTTTTAAAATGTCATAGCCATATGTAATAAAAAGGTCATTAAAAAGTACTGCTTGCTATGAAGAGGCAGGACTTCTCATATCTTCATTTTGAACAGGAAGGTGATGGGAAAAAATATGTTTTAGATCAATATTGTGGTTTGCAATGAACAAAATGTAAAATGATGATATACATATGTTATAATAATAAATAATACTAATACCCCAAAAAGCATATAATATCTTCTTTAATGATTAAGAATTCAAAATGTTGAGATTTTATTTATAATGTGTATCATTTTAACATAATTATATTATTCTAGAAACAATGTCAGCATAATTTGACCCCTTCCTCAGTACAACTCCACTTCCTTCACCGGATGAAGCAGGGGAGGCTGCTGTCCTTTGGGAAAAAAAGATGGAGAGTGATATTTTTATCGCTTGATCGTTTAAAAAAAAAGGGGATCAAACTCTTTCTAAACACAAACAACAAAAAAACACTGCCTTCACATATGTGTCTACAAGGTGTGGCGCCAGACAGTTTTGGTTGGAGGAGCTACCCCATTTTCTTTTGTACTGTGCTATGGACAGTATAAACAAAACAAACAAAATCAAAGTCAAATCAAAGCACCATAATTTTTAAGAATAGTGATTTATTCAAAATCATTCATTTTTACTCTCAATCATCACCCTTTATCTAATCACTCTCTACCACTCAGCTTGAACTCCACTGGGTCCTTCTATTGGCCCATTGCCAGGAAGACCCTCCCACCTCGCCTTTGATAGCCTATCATTGTTCTTGCCCTGCAATACGGTTGACCAATCAAAGGATCCAGAGTCTGAAGGGGCCCCTATCACTGTGATTATCAGAAATGGCCATTATGGCTCATTACAATGGAGTGTGCTCATAATGAGGTCTGCAAGCAAGAGCCTTTAACAAGGCTGGGCACTTTATTAAAAGTGCAGCTCTCCATGTCTTGCTCTGTAATTGTAATTCTTCGCTCAAATGTTTATTGTAGTGGATCAGTGAAATCAAATTTTGATCAATTCATTAATGTGTTAAATACAAAGAACATGAAGTTAGTGTATGTTTTGCTTTGTACAGTTTGTCTTCTCAGCTGCCCTGTCCCTACTGGACAGGGAATAATTTTGTTAAAGGCAATGATTGCACAACACATACATGTACTGGATATGTATATACCAAAAACCAATCAACATAAATTGGTTTAATGTGTTATTAACATGTATTTTCCTAAAGTACATCTTGACCAATCCTATGTGAAAGTGTATTAAATAATGCAGTGTACTGAAGGGTAAAAGTCAGTGCAATGTCCCAATCTATGGGCCCAGTCAGTTATTAAATATTACTGCTACAGTGAGTTTCTGAGGACAGCTCTATGTTAGTAAAATGTAATTAGACTAAAGTGTCAATTATTAATCCAGTTTAGTTTAAGAGAAGCAGTAGGTCCTGAACACAGTGTTATTTTAGATGTGACATTGTAACACAGTGTTCTTCTGGAAGCAACAATATTAAAGTAACACCAACAAAAAAGAATGTTTAAATTCATATTCTTTTCTATGAATGCAAATTACTATATGCTAATAATACGTCATTGTCATTCACTAAGATGCACTATGTAACTTTTTCTGATGGAGGGTACACTACATGTGTTTATTGGCTATGTCATTGTTTTACCCGGAATGTTCCACAGCATGACATAGCCTGGTGGCATCACCTGCTTGTCCCCATGGAGACAGATAAGTTTAATGACTTATTATGGCACATTCCAGGCAACACAATTGCTTCTCCCTGGAGACAAGCAGGTAGCGTACCCTCTACTAAAATTATGACCTTGGAGTTTAGTATCTTAAGGACACAAAGACATAACAGTGCCTAAAATCTGCCTAAAATGTACATTTATGCACTGTTTTGCAGAAGCTCGGTCATGGTGGACATTGTGTTCCTCAGACTGGGTTTATCCAACAATAGAAACATCTGTATGGAAGTAGACCATGTGAATGTGCAAACAATTCAGGGATAAACAATGTTTGTGGTAGAGAGAAGACAGGAGGTCGCGACAGACAGGAAGAACAAAGAGACAACCAGCGTGTGCCGTGACTGTAACTTACACACCCTCCTCCCACTGTGTGCCATACTACAAAGTCACAGATACACTGTTGTAATTCAGCTATTTCAAGTACCAACTCAAAGAAATACTAATATAATGTGTTTATTACGTAAAACCAGCGACAGGTCCAGGCCAAACTGACTGAGTGTAAGTGAGTTTGTAAAGGCGCAAAAACCATATTCTTCCATTGTCATTGTCTCAAATGAGGGGCAAACATTTTAATGAGGGTATAATGCACTCCTGTGGCCTGCTTAAAACATTCCATTAGTAGATTATTATTAAATTAAAAGATTTCAATGATATATATATATATAATTTATCCTCACTTCTATATGTTTAAATAATACATTTTCTCAACTTTTAGTTCAGTTGAATTAAAAGTTGCTGACTCTGGACTCCTTCTATGTTGTGGCCTTTCAGCACAATGCAGGAACTCTCTACTCTGTGCATGTGGACAGATGGCTATCACCTCTGTGACATCATCGCAGTGTGTTTAGCCTGTAGTTGTAACAATGGGACAAACAAACAGCTAGACAATACAGGATAAAAAAAAAACAACAACAATGTAGTGAGATATTTAGATTGCATAAAGATAATATATTTTCTTTTTACTAAATAGTAAATTGTTTTGTCAGCATTGCTGTTTTATCTAAAAAAAAAAGTACAATATCAATAGGACTCTAAGGGCGTTCATTGCAAATTCGATGCTGTTGTGGAAAACCACCCTTGAAGCCAATGGCAAGCCAATTGCACAACTGTCCATCAAATGTGGCATATACCAAAGAGACGCACTGTCCCCACTGCTGTTCTGCATAGATCTGAACCCCCTTAGCCAAATCATCGACCGCACTGGCTATGGATACCGACTCAGAAACGGGACCACCATCAGTCACCTCCTCTACATGGATGACATCAAGCCATACGCTAAGAGTGAGCGAGACATCGACTCACTGATCCACACCACCAGTATCTACAGCACAGACACTGGAATGTCATTCGGGCTTGAGAAATGTAGTAGGATGGTCACAAAGAGAGGGAAGGTAGTCCACACAGAGGGGGTCTCACTCCCAGAGGGAACAATAGCAGACATTGAGGACAGTTACAAGTACCTTGGTATCCCACAAGCAAATGGCAACCTTGAAGAGGCAACAAGGAAAGCAGCTACAGCCAAATACCTTCCACGAGTAAGGCAAGTCCTAAGAAGCCAGCTCAATGGCACGAACAAGGCACAGGCAATAAACAGCTACCCTGTCAGTGATCAGATACCCAGCAGGAATCATAAGCTAGCCAAAGGAGGAGATACAGACCACAAACGTTAAAGACACGAAAGCTCCTGACCATGCATGAAGGGTTCCATCCCCAAATCCAGCACCCTGAGACTGTATGCGAGCCGGAAGGAAGGAGGCCAAGGACTAGTGAGTGTGGGAACTACTGTCCAGGAGGAAACATCCAAAATCCATAAGTACATCAAGGACAAGGCCCAAATAGATGATGTGCTCAGAGAATGTCTCAGACAGTGGAACTCAGAGGAAGAGTTGCTGGAGGGACCATCATGGCAGGAAAAGTCCCTACATGGGGCGTACCACCGAAACATAACTGAAGTGGCTGATATCAAGAAATCCTACTAATGGCTGGAGAGGGCTGGTCTGAAGGACAGCACAGAGGCCCTCATCCTGGCTGCACAGGAGCAGGCCTTGAGCCCCCGAGCAATAGAGGCCCAGATCTACCACACCAGACAAGACCTGTGCAAAGAGGCTCCTGAGACAGTCCAGCACATAACTGCAGGGTGTAAGATGCTGCAGGGAAAGCATACATGGAGCGACATAACCAAGTGGCGGGCATAGTGTACAGAAACATCTGTGCAGAGTATGAGCTGGAGACCCCAAGGTCAAGGTGGGAAACACCTTCGAAGGTTGAAGAGCATGACCGAGCCAAGATCCTGTGGGACTTTCAGATACAGACTGACAGAATGATGATGGCAAACCAACTAGACATAGTGGTGGTGGATAAGCAACAGAACAAAGCCATGGTGGTGGACATTGCAATACCAAGCGATGGTAATATCCGGAAAAAGGAACACGAGAAGCTAGAGAAATACCAGGGGCTCAAGGAAGAGCTGGAGAAGGCCTGGAAGGTGAAGGCATCAGTGGTGCCCGTGGTGATCGGAGCACTCGGGGCTGTAACCCCCAAACTGGAGGAGTGGCTAAAGCAGATACCCGGAAAAACATCAGACATCTCAGTCCAGAAAAGTGCAGTACTAGGAACAGCAAAATACTGCGCAGAACTCTCAAGCTCCCAGGCCTCTGGTAGAGGGCCCGAGCTGGATGAGGGTGAGGGAGACCAACCACCATTCTCTGCAACCTTCGGAGGTGTTTCTCACCTTGACTTTGGGCTCTCAGCCCGTACTCTGCACAGATGTTTCTGTGCATATATATATGTATATATATATATGTGATCTTGGGCATTACCTAAATAATTCCAGTCTGGTCTTTATTTTCATCAGTATTTTTAAGTATTTTCATACCACATGTAAATTACAAATGAATATGTTTATTGCAGGCCTAGGCCTATGTTGTTTGAAAATATGATAAAGGTGCATGGAGATGGTAAAGGGAACTACTTTTTGAATTCACTATCTCAAGATATGTCAATAATGGTGATACAGAAGTGTCTATGTGCATGTGATCATCAGTAGCATTAGCTCTAGTGTCACGCTGGATGCTGGGAAGAGGACTCAGACTCCACCCAAAACTTCTCTGTTACCGAAATAGCAATGGTTTGGACTTCACTCAAAAGCAACACTTCCTGCTATCCTTGTTCGGTCCCTATTTTTATCCTGCTTTTATTTACACATAGAAATGACATTGAGAGTGGCGCCTCAGGGTCATCAAAATCTTTGTTTATGCCAACCATTGTTATCCATGTACAATTAATAAACAAACAAAGCATGACGCTGCATGTACGTGACCTGTATTGTTTAGTTGTACAAGGCGGCCTATTCTGAGATCTCATTTCATAATGGATAAGGATTCTTCTGCTTCCTCCTAATCTCCTTCCATTAAACTTGCCAAAAATGACAAACTTGACAAAAATGAAATACTAGATTATTCAGACACAAACCCTAATTTTAATGCTATATTATCACTACCTAATTATGTCATGCAAGAATATATTTGACACCTTAAGATGTTTTAGATTTTTCTACATTTTTCATTTTTTTTTTCTAGATTTTTCTATTATTGTTATTAAAAGCATCTTGTAACAATATTATTTCATTAAAACAGGGAGGTCAGTTTACATATACTAGGGAAGCTGTGGGTCTGACTGCTACACACATAAACACTACAATGGTAGAGCTATATTTATGTGACTCGTGGTTTATTGTTTATGACTTGATCAATTCAAGCCTAAACAATACAGGTTGCTGTTGTGTTTTGATATTCAACAAAAGGATGTTTTACACACAATGCTTACATTGTCACTTACCTCATAAAAATAAACTTTATGGATTTCATATTCCTCCAGAAACTACAGTGGCATCAGTAATTACGTGAAAAGTTTCAAGTTATAACATAATATTTATCACATAACGTGAAATTATCACGTTATTTTGTGATATGAAATTATCACGTTATTACACGATAGGCATTTATCACGTGATTTCATGATATAATGATATGTTCACACATGTTCATAACGTGAAAACATCAAATATGGTTTTACTTGATTTCATTATAAGATCAGCCACAGCCAAGCCAGTCACACTTAGGGAATGATGGATGTCTCTCGCGGTATGTGCTTTTATTTCCTTCTTGGCATGAGGCACTGGGAAATATGAACATGTCTTAGGATGGATGGGATTCAAATAAGCACAGCAACGCTACGGAGGAGACTGAAATCCCCACAATTGTTCAATTCTTTGATTGTGGTTACTTGACCCAGTTATGTAGCATATT
This sequence comes from Taenioides sp. WSHXM2023, assembly GCA_029959045.1. Classification (NCBI taxonomy): domain Eukaryota; kingdom Metazoa; phylum Chordata; class Actinopteri; order Gobiiformes; family Gobiidae; genus Taenioides; species Taenioides sp. WSHXM2023. The sequence goes on along the minus strand of CM057088.1, from coordinate 20,024,800 downwards.
TTGGAATTTCATATCACATAATAACGTGATAATTTCACATTATAACGTGAAAATACCACATCATGAAATAATGATGAAAAAATAAATAAATAATTTCATATCCCAAAATAATAAAGTGATAATTTTACGTTATAATGTGAAACTTTTCACGTAATTACATGATATAAATAAAGCTTATATTCACTGAACTATTTCTCCCTACATTGTTTTTCTGTATCTGTCACTGAGCTGCTTTGATCCCTCAGATGTGCTAATTGCAGCTCATTCTTTCACATTGTGCATTGACACACTGCCAGCCAGTCTAGGCCACTACATTTCATTCTTTTGAAGATACAGATGTGCCGGATGTTGACATGAGCTTCTGCGTAAATAAAATCGAAGACACTACAACTGTCAATGTGCCAGAGGCAGCACTGCGGTCTAAAACTGGTGTTAAACCTACGTGACTCTTGTTGTGTCTAAACATTACTCAGGGGTTTGTATTGTTTGTTTTCATTTGCATTTAAGGCTTTCCTGGGCACATCCTCTTAAGCTCTAGTGCTACTCTTTGCGTCATCACACCCACCCAGGCACCCACTGCATGGCTCTGAATGCTCAGCGTTATGTGATAGAACTAAACTTTTATTACAACATTTGTACAAAATAGTTATACGGAATAAAAATAAGCATTTTAACTTTACAATAATAAAGCACAAAGAACTTACACAACATCACAGTTATCAGAACCAGAGGAGAGACCAGATCCTTGTTTTGAAAGTCCCAAAATCAATGACCCAATTGACCAAATGACCAAACACAGCTCAAATATATTTATATATTTATTTATTTATTTATTTATTTATTTATTTATTTATTTATATGCGTTTTGTTAATGTCCCTAAAGTCCTGGTCACAAATAGAGAAGTGGAGGAACATGTTTTAGTTCAATCCTGTAAAATTAAGCACTGATAGTACACCTAGGCCTAATTATGAGCTGTACAGAAAAAAGTGTAGTAAAGAGAACAACCAGTCATCTCAAGTCACAGGGCTCAAGACCAAGTCAAGTCCCAAATTCTTAGTCCATTTTATCAAGTCTCAAATTCTCAAAATAGTGAATCAGACCTGCTACTGCCATCTCCATTAATAACATTCCTTTGATTTAATAGTAATAGTAGTAGTTGGAACGTCTTTCCCTACATTCAGACTGCTTTCATGCACCATAGGTCTGCCTTAAAATGATACATCGATACATAGTCTCTGACTTTAATTCTAACACATTGAGCTTTGAATATGTGTCTTGCAGGAAGCTGAAATGATTGCTCTTCTCTGGGGCAGTTGGCTGCAGGCTGTGCCCCTTCCCCTAAACTCGCTGTCAGATGGTCTGCCCGTACGTGACTGATCCATGGTCTGTGAGAGCCAGTGATAACACTAACAAGCTTCCTGCCATTACAGCTAATTGCCCCACAGCCCGGATCTGAGCAGACACCCAGAACGGGGTGTCCCACTGAAAGTCTGACATATTGGACCAAAATATGGACAAGTATGGAACAGTGTTCATATGTTTATGTCTATATGATATAAGCTATACTAAATGCGCTAAATAGAAAATAAGTGAGCTCAATTTGACTCAACTGACGAAAAATATTTAAAGTGAAAAAAGCTGCTAAATGGTTTTGTTCCTGAGCTCCCCCTCCCCTTCTCAGACTAATGTATGTTCTGTCTACATACTGATTATAACTTGAGTCTAATGACATTTGTGGAACATAAAGAAAATTAAAAGGAGGATGTTTAGATCACTGTATGTTATCTGCTCATCAGGTGTATAGTGGCTTTATGTGGCCCCTGGGAGAGCCGCCAGTGTCTGTGGCAACATCAATGAATAAAACCTTTGTCAAGCACATTTACACAATAAATAATCTAATATTCTAGCTACATGTATTAAAACCTCATTATTAGGCCTACTTACTCCTTTTACCTTCCTTAAGTATAATGTAGACCTGACCTAAAAATGACATAAACGCATAACAAAATAAAATGCAAAAATTATATCACATTATGTCAACTACTATTACATAATTTGTCTTACTCTGTGTCTTATAAAACTAACTGGAATGAAATGAAGATCAAGTTGACCAACACTGACTGATGTTGAACATCTGTTTGTGTTTGGTTCAAGGCAGAGGAAGTCAGAGACTAAAATGAATGATACAAACTTTTAGAAGATCATACGTCTTTGTATTGTCTTTATAATGTTGTGCTGATGAGAAAAGATCCTCAAAGTGCAGTGGCATCCTGTGGGGCAGTCATGGCAGGGCAAGGGGACACCCACACACACACCCACACACACACACACACACACACACACACACACACACACACACACACACACACACACACACACACACACACACACACACACATCCTGTGGGGCAGTCATGGCAGGGCAAGGGGACACACACACACACACACACACACACCCACACACCCACACACACACACCCACACACACACACACACCCACACACACACACACACACACACACACCCACACACACACACACCCACACACACACACACACACACACACACCCACACACACACACACACACACACACACACACATCCTGTGGGGCAGTCATGGCAGGGCAAGCGGACAAGCTCCAAGGTGGGTGTCCCGAGCAGGCACCACCGGGTCTGCAGACACTACACACAAACAACACACACACACACACTGTAAAATTAAAGGCCATGCTGTAATTGGACCAGTGTCAGAACCCATGGGAAAGACAGGGGAGGGGCACACCAACACACTCATCAGACGCTTAAATGTTTTATTCAAAATATTCAATAGATGGCATTTTTGTAAAACATACAGTGTGTATATATGTATATATATGTGTATATGTATGTGTATATGTTTTATATGAAACCACAATAAAACAAAATACATTTATAGTCACCTGAAAACTGACATTTACAAAACTAGAACTGAAATGTTACATTTGGGTGAGAAAAAGTTAATTTATTTTGCGTATTCTATAGTTTATTTGGCAGTTTACTGAAGGTACACTACATTACCTTTCTCGAGTGTCCAACACCTGCTTATCACCTTGATAATTGTCAGTGTTATGCCTGGAATGTTCTACACAGTTTAATATTTAATATTATACTGGCCACATGGACACAAGTGATCAGATCTGAATAGGAGTGACCCTACTCACATAGAAAGCTTATTTTTTTGAAGGTAATACAAACACCTGTAAATGAATAAATGCAAAGTAAATAAGTAAATTTATAACATCTCCAGTTTGAATCCCACTCTTGACATAAACATCATTGGTTGAGCGACCAAAACCACAGACACACAGGTTGGCGGTGGGATTCCAGCTCCTACTGATGAATGCGGTTGTTGTGTCCTTGGGCACTTAACCCACCTCGCCCCCAGTGTCTGCATACACTGGTGTATAAATGTGTGTGTGAATGGGTAAGTGGTTCTGTGATACAAAAGTGCTTTGACCACCTGGAAGATGGAAAACTACTATATAAAAATGTGACCCTAACAGTGAAAATCCCACTTCACAGGCAGTGTTGAGTGCTCTCATGGATTCTCCGGGCTAAACAGCCCGTGCTGTGCCTCCAGGCAGAGCACAGGCCCAAGGCAACAGAGCCATCCAGCAACATGTTTACACAGCCACACTTTTTATTTTTGTACTTTTCTTTTAAACTTACAGTTAACTGACAGGTTAACCGCAGGTTCTATCTCAACAAACCAAAGAACAGAAAAAGATGAAACTCTTTCAATATTGATTAGATAAAATTATAGATTGATTTCATTCATGTTGTCAAATGTTGCATTGTTGTAACATGTATATAATGTTTAAAGATGGGAAACAGGTCAGAACATAACTGTATTCAAATTTATTCAAATTGCAGATGTTTAACTGCCTTTATTTGACCAAGAAAGTCTACTTTCTGCAGAAGCCAAATTGTTATGTGGCACTTGTGAATGGAGTTCTTCACATTTTCAGTCGGGGACAGCTGTCATCTGTACCACCATAGTTTATTGTTTTGTTTTAGTCTTGTGGTTTCTCCCTCAAACCACAATGCTGCAATGTGAATGGTCAATGGTTCCAGGACCTTCTTGCTGTGAGGCTGGTGTGCTATTCCACAGTTGTACCCATCTCTATTTTGTAAATGTCAGGGCATCTAAGTGTGCTCTAGCCCCTCCCCCATATAAACTTTACCTGACTGTGACCTTTGTGGCGTCAAAGGTCATATGAATTAGTCCCTGGCCATTTCATTTATGTGTCATTTCTCTTTCCTTACTTCCTTCTCCTTGATTCATGTGCCATATTAAGTGGTGTCCCAAAGCTCAGACAAGGCAAGGGAACGGAAGGAAACCATGGAGGAAACATGTTTGAGGGTTTAGAAGGCAGACATTAGGTCAAATAATAAAACTTATACTAGGTGATGGTGCCACCTGCTGGTCATGGATTTATATAACCCATACTGCCATATGTCAATGAATTCAAACAGGAGACTAACTAAATGAATAAATAAAACTTAAGGATAGATTTAATTACGGGAAAGGAGTTAGGCCTACCCTATCAGTGAAAGCTCATTCCATAATCTTGGAGCAGCCACTGAAAAAGCATGGTTACCTCTTTTTTTGTTTTGTTTTTAAAGCGAGGTGAGGGAGAGGGCTTTATGTAGGACACACAGGGGAAGCATACTGATCAAATTTCGAGATCCAGTGAGATCCATTCTTTGAGGAGATTTGTTTCTACGAGCCCCATTTTCTTTCACACTGTGGTACTGTAACTTGAGCTGTGTGGGAGAAGCAGCACCTTTAATGGATTGTACGCCCTCAACTGTACTTGCACAATGATGTAGGTCTAATGAAGTATCTTTAAAGGTTCTATACTACACAAAATTAGCCATGTTATAATATGGTTTCCTCATCAAAAACAAACCTGGAGTTGTGTGTCATGTTTGAGTAATCCTTTATTATTAGTCCCTCTACATCTCCAAAGCTCAAAATGCTTTGTGATGTCATGTAGTGGTAGTTTTCAAGTTAACAATCACATTTTACTTTTAGTTTAGAAGACATTGGAAATTCCATGGCTGAAATCATCCAAATGATTCTAGTGAAGGTGTATGGAGTTTAAAAACACTGTGGAGCACTTCACTGGATTACCACGACATCACAAGGAGGATTTGTGTGTTAAACATGTGACAAACAAAGCCCTTTAAGCCTTTCTGTGTCTTGACTCCATTTCAAAATATTAACGATATTCTAGTTTGATTGATGAGATTCTAGTGTATCTAACAGTTATTGTGATTATTGATTGATTGCATGTTTCCTACTGTTCTTAAACTGTGTAATTTTGCCATTATCTTATAGATGAAGAAAAGTGTAGTATTAAAATTAGTTTATTGTACACAACACACTACTGACATCAAGACTATTTAGTATAGTTGTTAATATATACCAGGTCTGGCCAAACTTTTTTTCATTGAGGATTAGCAGAACATGAATGAAGCAGATGGCTACAGACTGGTGGTCAAAGCAATTAATCATTCAAATACGTGCATTTAGCAGAGATTTGAGACCACTCCTTTAGTAAGGCATGAAACATAAAGGTCTGTCTCCTACCAAAACATTTCATACTGAAGTTATTATGGTGCAGGATTGTAAAATTGCACTGAGGTTCTCTTTATGGTAATTTGTGAGTAATTCCATATTTGTCCCCCAGGCCGTAGCTTGTTGTGGTATAAATTAAACCATATTTAAGATTTTGATTTTAAATTCTATAAACATGACCAAAGCATGTTGCCACATAAGATAATAACAATTGTAATGCCGATTTTATTATTAGAAAAACATTGGGCATGATAGCCAAGTTGTTTATATTATAATATGATATTTTGGTCCTTGAGCAGAATGAGCTTCACATTTGGGCTCCCAGTTCCAATGCTGAAATCCAGGTGGTTAAAACGTAGAAAGTCTCTTTGACCTGAATCATCACTACCTAACCCCCAGTACCTCCAGCCAATTATTGATCAGTGGTAGTGCAGCCTCTGCAACTCACTGAGTGAATCTGACAGTTTTCACAAGAGGCATTACCTATCCATTATATTGTTTTAAACTAAGCGCAGATATGGTTCCTTTAATTCACTTCAGTCCCATTAACTCTAAACTTCAATTTAATTCATTAGAAACCTCTCTATTCATCATCTAATTTTACAACAGATTATACTCCAATTATAAAAACTAATACTAAACCAAATCATTACAGCATGTAACTCTTAAGATGTGAGGAGTCATTCAAAACTGACTATAAACTGACTGTAAAGTCCCAGTGGTAATTTTACATTGATGCTTAATGTATTGAACCTCCGTCCAGCCTTTGAATCCTCAAGGATTTTTTCTGATGGGTGTGGTGTCTTTAGTTATTGTGGACCAAGGTGACAAAAAGAAAGAGTGAACAAAGAGAGATGGCACCGGTAACCACAGCTTTCACCAAGAGGACGGTCCAGCTGCCCAACAGGAAAACGTGAACAAACAACCTAAAAAGCACACAAGGCAAGAATGCATAAATCAATGACCAATATCCAGTACAAATATTCAGGTATAAATTGCTAAAATCTGCCATGTTTGAAATGTAACAAATGGCAATGCTCTCTGCAGACCTAGGCCCCATTTCAAGAGTTTCAGAGTTTGTTTGACTCAAGTTTAGCTGAGGAGAAAAGCCCTGATCAATGGACTCCATCACAGAACAGAACAACGGTAAACCAGAGGCTTTCATTTTAGGGAGACAGGAAGTCATGTGTCTGTGGAAAGGTTAAATTCAGGTTTGCTATTAAAATAGGATGTTAAGTAACTCTTTGAAAAATAATTAGTATGATGCATTTAAAACACATTATTTTGTTTGGGCTAAGTTTGTAGCTCATTTAGTACAATTTTAAATTTAAAAATTATTTTACACATAATCACTAAGCACATGTTGCACTAAAATTTCCGATATTTCAGCTATTTGGAGTGTAGTAACATAAACTGTACTTTTATATGTGACATTAAATACATTTACCAAATTAAGACAACAATTAACTAAATGTACTGATCTATTTTCTTGATATCAAGCTGATTAACTTGACCAAACTAATTTAAGATGTCATCAAATGGTGAGATGTTACATTATAAATTACAAATTGAAACAAAAAATTATAAACATGGAAAATAAATTAACTTAAAAGTTAATAATTAAATCTTATTTTAATTTTTCCAGTACTTCTCTGAATGGATAAGTGAACTGTCCAATCAGAGCTCTCCTCCAGGGAGAGACTCTAGTTTAACTCAAGGTTAAACAAATAAAACCTGCCCTGGACTGGGTTAGGTTCACAGATTGAGTTACTATGGTGACTCAGGGTTTAGTTTAATTCTCTTTGTGAAGTAAGTGCAAGTGATCAGTTATGATGGTCTGTCTGGTGCTTACTCCATGAGGAATGCCTTGTAGACACAAAGAGTCAACAGCACAGTGACTGGCAGCCTGTAGCTTTTAGGAAGGTCGTATCTGGTGAACATCCACACAACTGCTGCCATTGCGATGTAATGGACCTAAAAGCATTCAATATCTGGTTACATTTATTCCAAGAATTAAACTGAGCAGCAATAAACAAAATACTCACCAAACTAATGTTCGAGTCGAAGCTCATCTGAATGTATTTCCAGTCAAACTCAATGCCTCTGGCTCCAACCCACAAAGGAAGACATCTGAATCAGGCAAAATAATGAACAGGATTTAAATTAATGTGATGAGTAACTTTGATGCCAAAATGAATACCACGTTGAATACAAAAAGCTCACCTGGACATTATGAGTTCAGCAGTTGCCCAGCCCATAGCAGCCACCATGATCTTGTACTCTCCTTTACCAGCATTACGAGACATGACTAGATGGAGGCCCAGCAGGTCGGCCAAATCTACAGTTGCCTTCATGAATTCCTGGAGACAACCCAAGGCAGGTTCTAATCCCATGACATGGAATGTAAATAATGATAGCTGTTCATGTCAAACATACCCCAACAAAGTCATAAACTCCGGCTCCTCCTTCCCATGTTGGAAAAAATGTGGCCAAGAATAACATCTGAAGTGAAAACAAATTACTTTTAAACAGCACGCTGAGACAGTGATGGCATATTGACCTGTTGTAACTCTGGCCCAAATAAACAAATTCAATTAAAAAAATATAAAAAATACATAATTAAAACAACACACACATACAAATAATTGTTTAATGACCAACATTTGGTACCTAAAGTAGCAGCAGATGGAATGACAGACTCTTAACAGTTAACTTGTTTCTTCGTTCTGAAGATTTAGACCTGTATAGATTATCTTACTATATGTACATATGTATAGAAAGAAATACAATTATCTTGCCTTGCATAGCTGCACAAAAAGATAGGTGGCTCCAGCCTGAACACACCTCCAGAAAGCATTGTACTCTGACCTGCAGGAAAAAAATTGAAATTATCTGCAAAAAACATATATTTAATATAACATCATGTTAAAAGACAGGTCCAAAATAGTACTGTCCATTGAGAGGAGTTTGTAATCTTATAACACAGGTAAAAGGACTGCAGCAAAGTAGAAGAGATGTTGAGAAAGTTACATAACAGTAAATGTGACAATAAACTATTAAAACATGTTCAAATTTGTTCATCTGAAAGCAAAAGACATCACAGAAACAATTGTTTCTTACCGGTAGTATGTTGATCTAAGGAATTGTCCATCTATGGTTGTTAAAACTTACATCTTGAACGTTTCTACCACTCTTTCCCTGTTTTATGCTGTTGTAAATCTTCTGTCTATAAAGCCTTTGGGCTCTAATCTTGTATTGTCTGAGTGCCCTTGTCAATCCATAGTAGTAGTAGTAGTAGTAGTAGTAGTAGTAGTGTGCTTGTGACATGCTTAATAGTACTATCATTGGTACAACCAAGAACTTCACTTAGATTGTGACTCCTGCAAACTTCCGATATCCCTTAAGATATTAAACATTAGCAACAAATCTGTTGCTAAAATGCTGCAAAAGATTATAGCCAAGCACACATCATATTAGTCTATACAATACTACTCATAACATTTCAGATACACACTCACAGTCCACTGCACTTGTAGGTTATAAAATACGGGAAATAGGCCAAGGCAAAACAGTTTCCGAAATGAAATAAGGTCATGCTTCTTTAAGGGACAGCTCAACTGCAGAGAGAAACAAACATACACAGTCAACAAGTATTTCTGAACAACTGGGTAAGAGGTTACACATTTTTTTATTTTTATTTTTATTTTTTTGGCAAGAAATTGTTTTAGCCTGGGTTCACTTCAAACCGAACCACTAAACAGAGTCCATGCTACAAACTTAAACATTTCAACAAGTTTTGTTTTGACTATGGCAGTTAATAATACAACTACAAAAGAAATATGAAGACAAACACATTTTAGGCTTCAGTTGACAGTATGGAAGTATAAAAATGTTAATAATATTTTATTATACTTGATTATCCTTGACTGACAGTGGTACTGCTAATGCTAAGTAGCTAACTATTGCTCATATGTATGCGTACGCGCTGGTCGTAAGGAGATTTATTGTATACTAATACAAAAATACAATATATAAATCTCTGTCGTTAGCTAATAACGAGTCAAAAAACGATTTACTTAAAACATGTCTTACTTATTGCCAGTGACAGTTGACGTTGTCTAAAATCAAAATCCTGAATGAATGACAAACGGAAAGTCCAACCTGAAACAGATTCCGACACGGAACATTAAGAACTTAAAGTTAATGTAATGGTTCCGGTTGGTCTTCTTCTTGCTCTAATGACTTCCGGCAGGCTGCACGCTGGTTTAGCGTAATGCTGCCCCCTCTGATTAGTATAAAAACATCACTTGCATCATGATTAATTATGTTTTTTCTGCAGTTCCTGAGGAGACTAACAGGTCCCTATTCGCAGATGATGGCACTTTGTGGAAGAGACGGAGAAACACAGCCCACAGGCTGTAATACCTGTATAATAACGAATGCCAGAGTCATTTTGATCACTATTGGCTGAACTATATCTTGAATGAATAAATATAAATAATAAAAAAAAAAAAAAAAAAAAAAAAAAAACCTGTCCTGCACTTGCACTATTACTACAGTAGAAGTACTAGTAGTAGTAGTACTAGTACTAGTTGTAATAGCAGACTGTTCAGTAATAATCTTTGTGAGTGTGTGTGTGTGTGCGTGTGTGTGCGTGTGTGTGCGTGCGTGCGTGTGTGTGCGCGTGTGTTTGCGTGCGTGCGTGTGTGTGTGCGTGTGTGCGTGCGTGCGTGTGTGTGTGTGTGTGTGTGTGTGTGTGTGTGTGTGTGTGTGAGCAATGGCAATAAAGGCATTATTATTGTGTGAACTAGTTTTCTTGTCAGTCTGCATCCAAATTCATTCTATGGATATTGGAATGTTTAGAGGTTCTTTTATGGACAGAGCCCTCCTCCCATGCTCTTCCAGGCTTGTTTTGACTTCATGTATAAAGATGTTATTTGCATTATGTACTTGTCTGTTCCCTATTAGATAGATCCAAGGACAGTTGATGTTTTTCATCCCCACATTCTAGAGATCTGTCCGCACTATGTCACGTCTATGGTCTGGTTGACAGGCCAAAGTATACTTCCTGTCTGGACTATACCTGGGGTCAAAGAGGCGTAACCTGAATTACACCCGGGTATATTATGGTCTGGGCCAATTAATAAATTAATATAAATCTACATTTTTGCTCTGTGTTCTTTTGTGTGGATGACAATGTCACAGTTCAACAGAATTACAGGAAACATTAAGACTACTGGCATAAATATCTACGTGCTTATAATTGTGTACCTCTTTATTCACAAAGTCAGTCTAGTGTATTTCACAGGAACAGTGCAAACTTTTATAACTTGACCTTATATGTTTTACTGTTTTGCTTCTTGGTCCTGCACAACTGCGGTGCACTCCCTTGACCCAACTTGACCTAGATAAAAATAAAATATTTATTTTGTATTAGGCTATATGTTTCATATTTAGCTTAAAACTGAACGTGTATCTGCATAAACATTTTTATAATGTCAAATGTGGTCATATCACCTTATTTGATTCATGTGTTTGAGTGCACTGTGTCGAAACAAACTGAATGGAGTTCTATGTGTGGCAATCAAGGGTTTAACAATTTTGAATAGTAATAAAAATTAAGTGGCGCAACAAAGCCACCCCAAATCTAGTTTGGGGAAATTAACCTCAGTATAAAGGCGCACAGGTAAGTAAATCAAGAGAGAGCCAGGCTCCATATTGGCAGGACTTTTATTAAATGAATCAAAGTAAATCACCCCTACTTGAACTGCCACCTTAACGTGGTGGAGGGGTTTGAGTGCCTGACTGATCCCGGGAGCTATGTTGTCGGGGGCTTCATGCCCCTTGTAGTGTCAACCAAGGCAAACAGGTCCTGGAGGACGGGTCAGACTAAGAGCGGTTCAGAAGCCCCATGACGAGAAACACAGCAAGGCACAGCCTGAAGGAGGGATGTGGGGCTGTCCTCCCGTGGACCCACCACCCGCAGGAGGATCCGTGGGGGGCCGTTGCAGGGAGATTTGGGTGGCAATCGAAGGCAGGGGCCTCAACGACCAGATCTCCGGATATGGAGACTAGCTCTGGGGACATGGAATGTCACCTCGCTGGGGAGGAAGGAGCCCGAGCTCGTGCGGGAGGTTGAGCGTTACCTACTAGATATAGTCGGCCTCACCTCCACGCACAGCTTGGGCTCTGGAACCCAACTCATTGAGGGGGGCTGGACTCTCCATTTCACTGGCGTTGCCCGCGGGGAGCTGCGGTGGGCAGGTGTGGGCTTACTCATTGCCCCACAGCTCAGCCTCCGTGTGTTGGAGTTCACCCCGGTGAACGAGAGGGTCGTGTCCCTGCGCATTCGGGTCAGGGACAGGTCTCTCATTGTTGTGTCGGCCTACGGGCCGAACAGCAGTGCAGAGTAGCCAGCCTTCTTGGAGTTTTGGGACTCCGCTGTTCTACTGGGGGACTTCAACGCCCACGTGGGCAATGACAGTGACACCTGAAAAGGGGTGACTGGGAGAAATGGCCTCCCTGATCTGAACCCGAGCGGTGTCCTGTTATTGGACTTCTGTGGTAGCCACGTTTGTCCATAATGAACACCATGTTCGAGCACAAGGGTGTCCATCAGTGCTCGTGGCACCAGAACACCCTTGGCTGGAGGTCGATGATCGACTTTGTTGTCATGTCCTCTGACCTCCGGCCGTGTGTCTTGGACTCTCGGGTCCAAGACACAGGGTCTCATATAGCTCATTCTAGTAGGCCCACATATTTTTAATAATTACCTTGTTTGTCGGAATGGCTCAATGTTGAAAAAAATGCTAAAGTGCCGCCACCAAGGAAAAAAAAAAATGTCGGAGTGCAAGAACGTTTGTTAAAAAATGGAAATGCCTCCACTCCGACAATTAGACGTCAATGTCAGAGTGACGGTATGTCGGAATGGCAGCATGTAACCATGCATAACATTAACGTGCTGTCTGGGATGCCCTCCTGCAGCAGAGCACCACCCTGCGCCCACTCCCTGCGCTAGAGTTTGGTTTGATCACAATCTGTACAAAAGCTGCTCTTTCACATGAGGCCATTTAAAGCACTATCCTAAAGTATGTTTTCTTACCTTGTCTGCAGAGTACTGGTACTGCTCATGGCGCGGCACCTCCTTCTACAAGCGCAGGTCGCGCTTTCACCTTCCCACATTTATGATAATAAATGTTTTCCATAATCCGTGGACTGCAAGACTTGGGAACAAATGCAGTGGACACTTGTGAGACGAGAATGTGAGCGGTCAGCAGTAGCACCAGTGGAAACTTGTACCTTAGGTGAGAGACACGAGTTTAAAGTGACTGAATCGATGTTAACAATTCCTGTAGCTTAACTGCTAGGTCTACACTTGTATGAATGCCTGTCAAATTGAGCTACCTCTAACCATATTCATATAAATGAGTGAGTAATGGTGATTCTATAGTGGGAGCATTATTTGATGGCTAAATTGGCCTGTTGATATGTGCTACCTTTAGTCAGAGCCCTATTTGATAGCATAATACGACTGTCGAAATGAACTACGCATAGTCATATAAATAGTCATATAAATTTTACGTAACTAAGGTGTAAAGTATAATCACTGTGTGCAAACAGCATAAAACTCACTGTTTCTAATCCAGAGAAATATGTTGTAAAACTGGGGAGGTTAGCTTTCTTGTATCTATACAACTGTAAACGGAAAAACGTCAGGTAGCTTATTTCGATGCGGTAGCGTGAATTGATAGACGTCACTGTCAATTTAGGCTGCTGGTAGCTCATTTCGATGGGGCAGCCCATTTCAACAGAACACCAGCCCAGGACAAGCGGGAACAAACTGCATGAACGGGTGGGAGCAGACTGCCGGCCCAGGACAAGTGGGAGAGGGTGCGTCCAGGGGGAGAGAGGAGATCAGCAGGTCTGATGTTGGATGGGGAGTGCACAAGAAAAACACCTGCTGTGTAATAGGAAGCAAAAGAATGGAGGAATGCAGAGTAAACTGTTGATGTGAGTGTGCGTGCATGGGCCTACAGGGGTGCGTGAATGTGAGAGGGCCGCACGTGCACAGGGAACACAAGCCCAGCTAGTTCTGTGGCCCCAAATTCTATAATCCTGGCACCACTACTGTTGCGTACTTACATCGTGGTGCTCCAGAGCAGTTTTTGTGTAACCATATATATTTTTTCCTTTTACCCTTTTTTCTCCACACCCCTCTATGCTGCCTGAATAAGATAAGATAATCCTTTATTTGTCCCACAATGGGGAAATTGCAGGCAAAGACTGCAGACATTTCCTACGCTGGCACTGATTTTAAATGCCACAGCGGTCACAGATTGGTTCACCATATCTGTACCTGTTCTGTCCCACTCCAGCCCCCAGCAGCCAAGTACAGCCCGACCTGGACACGCCCCCTCGTTAATGCTAGCGCTAAGATCAGGGGCAGGATAAGGCCCTATATGTTCAAATGTCTCCAACTCATTCACATCAAGCAAAGCACATTAATAATTAAGCGGACAACTTCTAAGAATGCTGTGCATTTTTGTAGATAATATACCTGTAAGCATATTTGGGAAATGTAATACACAAATTGAAATCTGTTTAGAATGTCCACACCAATGACAGGAAAAACACAAATCTAGCTAGTCCAGCATCGGCACATACTAGTTCTATTTCTCATGGCCATTGTTACAGTATTCCAAAATTTGTCATTGTTCATATTTACTGATACCAGTATATTTAGCTTTTAAAATCCATAGCATGTCCTCAAATTTACCTAAAGTAGAAATAAAAATCGCAAATTAACACATCTGTTAAAATAGTAACAATATGTATTTATCTGAGATATCAAATTTTTTTTACATGTTTGAGTAAACATACAGCCATATAACACTGTTCTATTTCCATTTTGACTCATTAGTCTTGTTAAAAATTATCCATGTTGAATTTCAGTTTCAAGTGCTACTATCTGCTGAGCTTTCAGTACTATTGTTGTCCATGTAATTATTATTATTATTATTATGCATCTAGAAACCATATGAATGACATATGACAGCTCGACACATGTGTAATGCACTACACAAAATGTGCATTCATGAAGATCATGAAGTGATAATAACAACAACAGTGCACTGGTCACACAGGTGCACTTATAATAATACAGCCTGATGTGTCACAAGAGTCATGTCCCGTCACGTTAGAACAGCACATTATCACTCACCTCTCACTGATGCAAAACTGCGTCTTTCCTAAAGAAACCTCCTGTATTTCCCAGAAGAGGAGTAGGTTCAGAACAGACACATGTTCCTCCACACATGTTTAATAGTGGTGTTATTCCACTGACACTGTCGCTCCTTCATAAACACACAGAGACGAGTTGGACTCCTTACTGCCCCAGCTGCTCTAACTCCATTGCTCTGTCCGGATCCTCCATTTCACACAAACTAGTCCTAAAACTAGCTCACTGTTTGATTAAATGACTGCCTGTATTTCTAACTAACATCTAATTATTACAAACGCAAAGCTGCAAATGACTTGTCACTAAAAGCGAGTTATTTTTAGACACTTGTATTGAGTTAGTGCTGCTGTTGTCGTCTCCTGTCGCACATGCACACTTACTAGAAACCGCTTCTGTCAGAAAATCACACAGTTATTATGATTCTTAATAGAAAGGCTGTAAAGCTTTCTCTATAAAAAATGAAACTCAGAAGGCAAATTCTGTTTTAAGCTTGCAAGCTTGGGGATCGTAGCGCTTGTTACAGCTAAAGAAGACTCTAAAAAAGGGTTCCATGCTGCCATTCCGACATACCGCCACTCCGACATTGACGTCTAATTGTTAGAGTGGAGGCATTTCAATTTTTTATCAAATGCACTCCGACATATTTTTGTTCCTTGGTCGGAGTGGCGGCATTTTTTTTCAACATTCTGCCATTCCGACAAACAAGGTAATTATTAAAAATACATGGGCCTACTAGAATGAGCTATATGTATGGAGTACGAAAGCTTTCAGAAATATTTGCGTGCAGATGATAGAAATCTGTGCATATTTGGGAAATCCATGCATAATTGGCTGTAGCTGAGCATAAAATAAATATTCATAAACTCTCGAATGAGTCCAGTCGTACATAAAATGTACTGTATGTATTTTATCCATCAAAATACGAACTGAAAAGTTACGACATCAAGAATTACAATCACAAAATGAAAATTTGCGATTACGCTTTCTTCAGTATGACTACGAATTCACAGTTGCAACTCTACTATCAAAAATACATATCTTCACAGGCATTATTTATTGAGCAGAAGAAACATCAGTCAAGATGCCGGACTTTTGTGCCACATACAGACTGAACCAGAACTGAACCAGGAAAAAAACAGGACTGAACCAGGACCAAACCAGTACTGATCCCAGGACTGAACCAGGACTGATCCCAGGACTGAACCAGGAGGACTAACCCAGGACCGAACCAGGTCTAAAACAGGACTAAACCAGGTCTAACCCAGGACTAAACCAGGACTGATCTTGGACTTGAGAGAGAGAGAGTGAAAGAGAACCCCGAGCCCGCAGAGCAGAGTGTCCGCAAAGTGTGATCGGGTGACGGCTGCACTTAGTCTCGGGTGCTCTGCACTGGTACTTTCGCCTGCGGTCACCCAACAGTCTACACGGGCGCACCTCTAGGCCTGCCCCGACACTCAGTCCTGGTTCAGTCTGGGTTTAGTCCTGGTTCAGGCAAAAAAGGTGATGCTCCAAACTATGAGTAGGTTGTCGGAATGGCGGCATCAAAAAGTGTCGGAATGGGGGCATCAAAATGTGTAGGAATGACAGAATGTCGGGGTGGGGGTCTGTCGGAGTGGCGGTATGTCGGAATAATTCTGCTTTGTGACGTAAGCGTGAATAGAGCCTATAGTAGAGCCTAACAGTTGCAGAACAATGGGCTTTGAGTCTCAAAAGATAGTTGAACAAAGATCCATCTTTTCATCGTGATTATCTCACTTTCATGTCATGTATATGCAATGTTTATAGACTTTATAAATTTATATACACAGTCTACGAATTTAACTAATATTGGCCTTTTCATTTCTATATGGGTTAATGCAGGCTTATTGCATAGACACAGCTGGCCATAGGAATGGAGAATTGCATGCATATAGTAATATTCAATTGATTTAGCTTCATAATAAGAAAAAAAAAACAAAAACGACATGGTTGTTGATAAATAATTAATCCATTTGTGAAGCCCGATGAATTTTTGGAATACAGACAAAGATTTATTCTTCTTGTACTCTCTGAGTATTTCCCCTCGAGCATCTCCTCCAGAGCATCTGAGCTCTGAGTATTTATACAGAAATACAAGTTACATACATATCAAAGCAGAGTGACTTTTGTTTCACAGACTTTTTTTATCCTTTATTATCCCTGTAGGAAAATTATCCTCTGCATTTCACCCATCCTTTCAGGAGCAGTGGGCAGCACATGAAGGCGCCGGGGGACCCATCTCCATGATCTTATCGCTAGGCTTGGTCAGGACCTCAGGTGGAGAATTTGGAGCTGGAGGCGTGAGTACTAGCCACTCAGCCACCATGCCGCCACTTGTGCTAATCAACTTAACTTACATCTGAGGACAGGGAGGACAACACAGAGTTTACTGTGGGGTGGGGACAGTTGTGTCTGCTGAGCCTTTACACATGTTAATGACTGGTCTGGCACATTCATTTACACAAACACAGATGGAGAGAAATCTTTCCACAATATACATTTCCATCACATGGTTTACCTGACAGATTAAAAGAAAAAAAAAGTTTATAATCATAATTGATTAATCAACTAAACTTCCCCATCACTGGTAATGATATAATGATATGGTCTTTAGACATTCCTTAGCAGAATGCATGATTCAGTTGCTGCTGCTTGGTTTATTAAAATTAGACAATTTTATGATGGTAATGAAAGAAGGTCAATTTGTAGAAAAAGCTAAAAAGCTAAAGGCATGGGTTATTACAAGTATATATATATATATACACACACACACACACACACACACACACACACACACACACACATGCTTGCCAGTGCAGAGCAAGTTCCCCCTAAGCAGTTGGCCTGTCGTGATGGGAGGGTGTGGTATATACCTCACCATGGTGTTACCACCCTCTAAAAAAAGCTTTGGGTAGTTTTTGACTGTGGGGCCACATTCCAGCTGACCTCCTTGAACTCCTAACTCCTTCAGGGTCCTGATCTTAGGAGTTTGTTGGTTGGTGTTGTCACCAGATTTCATAAACAACTGGTGGTGCTCATGGCAGATGTTGAGGCCATGTTTCACCAAGTCTGGGTGCCAGCTGAAGACTGTGACCTGTTGAATTCTTGTGGCAGCCTGAAGGAGACTGTGGTTAGGACCTTGTTGAATACAGAGTGATAACATATCTGTTCAGCGCTACGTCTTCTCCAAGCTGTACCTCTTTCATTCTTCGGAGGTGTGCTGAGGATAATTGTGACTATTTTTGTCCTGCGGCTGTTGCTTCTGAAGCGGAAGCAATGTCTTTGTGTCAAGAACTTAGTGCTTTGTGCACCAAAGGAGCGTATATTGAATGTCGAGGACATTAACAGCCTTAAGTGGCAACCAATGACATTCTTTCAATATTCCAAGCGACTTTTTCAGAGAAGCTCTTCCATATTGTGGTGACCATTGATCCTGTATCTAGGAGGCAGGGGACTTTTATGTCCCTCATGCTGACCCCTACCACCGGACAGCCTCTGACAAGTCTGCTGTAATCTTCATTTGAGCCCACAGACCTCTTTTCTGACGCCTCTGACGCACCAGAGGGGCCTAGTTTTTCGATGGCTGAATATCCTGGCCCTCTCCCACTCCTTGACTACATGAAGCAACTTCGGAAATAGACAGCGATTGCACAGCGATTGCACAGCGATTGCACAGCGATTGCTGGCTTACCCTACAAAACCGTGCAATATGATCAGGTCTGTTAAAACCATGACAGATAGGCTGAATGCGAGGCTGTTTTACGAAACTCTGAGTAATATCATTAATGTTAGCTTTATTATTGTATCGCATTATTGTATCTAATTGAGACTGTTGTTTTTGAAGAGTTTCTTTTATTTCTGCGATCTCATCAATAGGCTTTGTTGTTACCAAATTTGCACTAGCCTCAACCACGTCAGCCTGCTGATAGTCACAAAAAATGCACAAGGCCGATTCCTCAGATTTTCCCAAAGGTAATGAAAACAATAATCTTACCTTCTCCAGAGGACTGAAGCAGAGTGTATCCTCTTTCCGCTGACCTGTTGGCGCTATCTCCAAAAGTGTATTATTGTCCAATATGAAGAGATGAATCTGGTGCAAGTCCCAGTCCAGTCAGGACCTCGACGCGATGTCCGGGAGCCGAGTTCACCGCCGAGTTCATCACTGGTGACTGGTCATAAGACTAGTCTTTATCCTATATCTGACTTAAATCTGAAAGTTACACCAGTCCATATGTTACAACCAGGGCACCACATAGACGTAAACCCTCTATGCACTATGCCCAGGTGAAACTGGGCAGCTGATGACAGAGCAGCTGAGCGGCGAACCCTGGACCCCAGTGGCTGTGTCTGTGTGCCCGCTGCTCTGATGAGTGGGGTTGTAGTGTATCTTCCTCACGCTCTCCCATGTGGAGGTTTAGGCGAAAATAACTAGCCACCACTGGCCAGTAAGAAAAATAAGAGCCGTAGGATATACACCACAGCCAGATGCACTCATTTCAGCTTGATTTTTCTTTTCTTGCTTGACAGAAGGGTCCCGCTGACACATAGTTCTCCCTAAAATAATTCTCCCTCGCCATAACTTTGCTGTATGGCACATAGTACTGTTGTTATCCATTCATTAGCCTATAGTAGTAAAATGCCGCCAGTGGAGAGCTGGGGCTAGGCAGGAGATATGACCACATTTAACATTATAAACTATGTCTATGCAGATACGCATTCAATTTTAAACAAAATATTAAACATATAAGATGTGATACATATAAGATAATTGATAATGAATTACTCCAACAATACCTGAGGGTTTTTTTTGCCATAGGTTGGGACAGGTCTTATTTTATTTACAAAAAACAACAGCCTTTCAATCACGGACTGATTTGTGATTGCTTTCTTTCTCAGTACCTTGTAATTATTAATAAGCAATCCCTAGCATAGGAATGTTTAAAACAGTATGAGTATAGTTAATAGGATATATGTATATGCAATGTTTATAGACTTTATAAATTTATATACACAGTCTACGAATTTAACTAATATTGGCCTTTTCATTTCTATATGGGTTAATGCAGGCTTATTGCATAGACACAGCTGGCCATAGGAATGGAGAATTGCATGCATATAGTAATATTCAATTGATTTAGCTTCATAATAAGAAAAAAAAAACAACATGGTTGTTGATAAATAAATAATCCATTTGTGAAGCCCGATGAGTTTTTGGAATACAGACAAAGATTTATTCTTCTTGTTACAGCAGATATGGACAGGGCCTAGGCCTGCTCTGGCCAGAGACCAACAGCTTCTCTTGAGTCTCCTCTGTCCGTTCACCCCTTCTCTCCAAGTTACATACATATCAAAGCAGAGTGACTTTTGTTTCACAGACTTTTTTTATCCTTTATTATCCCTGTAGGGAAATTATCCTCTGCATTTCACCCATCCTTTCAGGAGCAGTGGGCAGCACATGAAGGCGCCGGGGGACCCATCTCCATGATCTTATTGCTAGGCTTGGTCAGGACCTCAGGTGGAGAATTTGGAGCTGGAGGCGTGAGTGCTAGCCACTCAGCCACCATGCCGCCACTTATGCTAATCAACTTAACTTACATCTGAGGACAGGGAGGACAACACAGAGTTTACTGTGGGGTGGGGACAGCTGTGTCTGCTGAGCCTTTACACATGTTAATGACTGGTCTGGCACATTCATTTACACAAACACAGATGGAGAGAAATCTTTCCACAATATATATTTCCATCACATGGTTTACCTGACAGATTAAAAGAAAAAAAAAGTTTATAATCATAATTGATTAATCAACTAAACTTCCCCATCACTGGTAATGATATAATGATATGGTCTTTAGACATTCCTTAGCAGAATGCATGATTCAGTTGCTGCTGCTTGGTTTATTAAAATTAGACAATTTTATGATGGTAATGAAAGAAGGTCAATTTGTAGAAAAAGCTAAAAAGCTAAAGGCATGGGTTATTACAAGTATATATATATATATATATATATACACACACACACACACACACACACACACACACACACACACACACACACACACACACACACACACACACATATATATATATATATATATATATTTATATATGGAATACAAAGAAGCAGCAATGAGAAAATTACATGATTTTCTTATTAATGAAATGATGAATAAAGGTTGCTGGTGGTCAATCCAGGTTCCAGGGCAGAGTGAAGCTCTCTCCCTCCAGCTCTTTCTTGATAGTGGAGCTGAAATGTCTCACCTGGTCAGAAGTAAAGTGTTTTTTCCAGTCTCCAGTGATGCCTGCAACATAAATCATATCCATAAAACTAAGGCATAGTTTTATAAAATAAAATTATTTGTATTAACTATTTTTTATTAACATCTAATAAGTTAAGAGAAGTATTCTTAATTAATCTTAATTGAGCAGCTCCTCTTGTATCCATGGCTCATCTAGAAAATTTTAGTTACGTTATGCTTTTTTTTCCCTTCACAGCTATACCAAGGGGAAATTCAGTTCTGCCCATCACTTTAAGGATAACAACTCTATATAGTTATAAAATCCTAAAACAGAGGATAAAAATGGTCAGTATAACCACAATGTGTTCACTGTCTCTTCATCCACGTATGGTAAACCAACATTTCCTGCCATAGATATTCATAATCTCAATCCTCTCCTTTGCATTTTTAGGGCAACACTATTTTAGTCTTGTGTCTAAACTAGATACAGGCTACTAATTAAACTTCTGTTAGTAGTGGTAGTAGTATTTACTGACCTTTTCTGAGAAATGGAGATATGTCAGAATCAATGTAAGCCTTTGGTACCAGACTAAAGTTGGACATCGGATTGTTTTGCATGCTATTGAAGCTGCAGTGGTATGCTATTTTATTGATGACTTCATCACTCAGATTCTTCCCCAAAAAACTGGACATGGCCCTCACAGCAGCAGGCAGATCCTAAGAGACATGAAAATGGTCAATAATAATAATAAATATAGCCACAAGCGGCAATGATCGGCCCTCACGTGCGCCTACGCCGCACGCCGCAAACGGCGCAGCTGCAAACTCCGCACCCCATACTAACCCTAATAACCATAAACCCCAACCACGACTTTAACCCCTAGCCCCAACCCTAAAGCTAGGCCTAACCCTAAATGTTACACTAAGCTTAAACCGAACCCTAGTCGTAACCCTAACCATAGCCCCAATCCCAACTTTAACCCTTACCCTAACTCCTAACCTAATCCTGACATTTTTCATAATTTTTGCGTATGTTTCTTTAAAAAAAAAATAAAAAATCCAAGATAGCGAACTTCCGGTTTGTAAAGGGGCGTTTTTTGTTCCTACTGCCATGATGCATCTGGCTACCAAATTTGGTTTGGCTATGCCAAAGTTTGTGTTAGGATGCCCAATTGGAGAGATTTTTGGCTTGTCCCCATGGCAACACATTGATCAAGACCATGTCACAAATATATGTAACAAATTTTGTATGTCTATAACAAATAAAATGCTATAGTTCTATACAAATTGCATTTCATGATTATGTTGCTGCCTTTTTTGCGTTTAAACGCGAATAGGTCATCGAGGTTTGGCCAAGAAACAATGGAACTGCCGCACGCAAACCCGCGCAATGCAATTTCCTTTCAGTTCCGGCGGATTTTTTTCCCCCGCATTTTATTTTTTGCCCTTATCGATATTATTTTACTCAGTAACGTGGGCGGCTTTCAATGTAGCGAAGTAAAATACTTGGCTTAAAATGTACTCGAGTAAAAGTAAAATTACCTGTTTCAAAAACTACTTAGAAAATTACAAAGTACTCATAAAAACTACTCAGTTACAGTAACGTGAGTAAATGTAATTCGTTACTTTCCACCCCTGGTCCAGTGTGTACCCAGTGTCAGAAAGAACAAGTCTGAATAGTTTTACAACCTTAGTAAATAAGTGACTACTTTGGTCAATCAATGTCGCGCTCCTCCAGGCATAACTTGGGACAGCCATTTGGATT
Source organism: Taenioides sp. WSHXM2023 (assembly GCA_029959045.1). Classification (NCBI taxonomy): domain Eukaryota; kingdom Metazoa; phylum Chordata; class Actinopteri; order Gobiiformes; family Gobiidae; genus Taenioides; species Taenioides sp. WSHXM2023. Next base: position 20,001,920 of record CM057088.1, on the reverse strand, counting down.
CAATGAGGATATTGAAGGTACAGGCGTACCCCTGCAGGTGCCATATAATTTTTTGTTCCTATTGCCTTGATGTATCTATTTACCAAATTTGGTTTGGCTACGTCAAAGTTCTTGTCAGTATGTCCCATGGGAACACAATGTGAGCTAGGGTGTGGGTGTCATTGAATTTTTGATCGAGAGCATGTTGCAAATATGTGTACCAAATTTTGTATGACAAATACATTTTTATCATTCCATACATCCCCTCCTTGAACCGCCACCTTAACGTGGTGGAGGGGTTTGAGTGCCCGAATGATCCTGGGAGCTATGTTGTCGGGGGCTTCATGCCCCTGGTAGGGTCACCCAAGGCAAACAGGTCCTGGGGGACGGGTCAGACTAAGAGCGGTTCAGAAGCCCCTATGACGATAAATAGACCAAGGCCAGTTACGTCGTCCGGATTGGCGTTACCGGGGCCCCACCCTGGAGCCAGGCCTGGGGTGGAAGCTCGATGGCGAGCGTCTGGTGCCCGGGCCTTCCCCCATGAGGCCCGGCCGGGCACAGCCCGAAGGAGCGACGTGGGGTCGTCCTCCCGTGGACCCACCACCTGCGGGAGGATCCATAGGGGGCCGGTGCAAAGAGATCTGGGCGGCAGTCGAAGGCAGGGGCCTTGACGACTGGATCTCTGGACATGGAGACTAGCTCTGGGGACATAGAATGTCACCTCGCTGGGGGGGAAGGAGCCCGAGCTCGTGCGGGAGGTTGAGAGTTACCGACTAGATATAGTCGGCCTCACCTCCACGCACAGCTTGGGCTCTGAAACCCAACTCATTGAGGGGGGCTGGACTCTCCATTTCTCTGGTGTTGCACGTGGGGAGCGGCGGCGGGCTGGTGTGGGCTTGCTCATTGCCCCACAGCTCAGCCGCTGTGTGTTGGAGTTCACCCCAGTGAACGAGAGGGTCGCATACCTGCGCCTTCGGGTCAGGGACAGGTCTCTCACTGTTGTGTCGGCCTACGGGCCGAGCAGCAGTGCAGAGTACCCAGCCTTCTTGGAGTGTCTGGGAGGGGTGCTGGACAGTGCACCGACAGGGGACTCCGTTGTTCTACTGTGGGACTTCAACGCCCATGTGGGCAACGACAGTGACACCTGGAGAGGGGTGATTGGGAGGAACGGCCTCCCTGATCTGAACCCGAGCGGTGTTCTGTTACTGGACTTCTGTGCTAGCCACGGTTTGTCCATAACAAACACCATGTTCGAGCACAAGGGTGTCCATCAGTGCACGTGGCACCAGGACACCCTAGGCCGGAGATCGATGATCGACTTTGTTGTCGTGTCATCTGACCTCCGGCCGCGTGTCTTGGACACTAGGGTGAAGAGAGGGGTAGAGCTGTCAACTGATCACCACCTGGTTGTGAGTTGGGTTCGCTGGCGGGGGAGGAAGCCAGAAAGACCTGGCAGGCCCAAGCGTATAGTGAGGGTCTGTTGGGAACGTCTGGCAGAGCCCTCTGTCAGGGGGACCTTCAACTCACACCTCCGGGAGAGCTTCTCCCAGATTCCGGGGGAGGCTGGGGACATGGAGTCCGAGTGGGCTCTGTTCTCGGCCTCTATTGTCAATGCGGCTGCTCGTAGCTGTGGTCGTAAGGTCAGTGGTGCCTGTTGCGGCAGCAATCCCCGAACCCGGTGGTGGACACCGGAAGTAAGGGATGCTGTCAGGCTGAAGAAGGAGTCTTATCGGGCCTTGCTGGCTCTTGGGACTCCGGAGGCAGCTGACAGGTACCGGCGGGCCAAGCGTGCTGCAGCCCGGGCAGTCGCAGAGGTAAAAACCCGGGGCTGGGAGGAGTTCGGAGAGGCCATGGAGGAGGACTATCGGACAGCCTCAAGGAAATTCTGGCAAACTGTCCGGCGCCTCAGGAGGGGGAAGCAGTGCTTCACCAACACTGTTTACAGTGCTGGTGGAGGGCTGTTGAGCTCGACTGGGGATGTTGTCGGACGGTGGAAGGAATACTTTGAGGATCTCCTCAACCCCACCATCACATCTTCTGAGGAGGAAGCAGGGGCTGGGGACTCGGAGGTGGACTCGTCCATCACCCTGGCTGAAGTCACTGAGGTGGTTGGCAAGCTCCTCGGTGGCAAGGCTCCGGGGGTGGATGAGATCCGTCCTGAGTATCTTAAGTCTCTGGATGTTGTGGGGCTGTCTTGGCTGACACGTCTCTGCAACATCGCGTGGCGGTCGGGGACAGTGCCTTTGGACTGGCAGACCGGGGTGGTGGTCCCTCTGTTTAAGAAGGGGGACCGGAGGGTGTGTTCCAACTATCGGGGAATCACACTCATCAGCCTCCCCGGTAAGGTCTATTCCAGGGTACTGGAGAGGAGAATCCGGCCGATGGTCGAACCTCGGATCCAGGAGGAGCAGTGTGGTTTTCGTCCCGGCCGCGGAACACTGGACCAGCTCTATACTCTCCATCGGGTGCTCAAGGGTTCATGGGAGTTTGCCCAACCAGGCCACATGTGCTTTGTGGATCTGGAGAAGGCATTCGACCGTGTCCCTCATGGGGTCCTGTGGGGGGCGCTCTGGGAGTATGGTGTCCGGGGCTCTTTGTTAAGGGCTGTTCGGTCCCTGTATGACCGAAGCAGGAGCTGTGTTCGCATTGCCGGTAGTAAGTCGGACCTGTTTCCGGTGCATGTTGGACTCTGCCAGGGCTGCCCTTTGTCACCGGTTCTGTTCATTGTATTTATGGACAGAATTTCTAGGCGCAGTCAGGGGCCGGAGGGGATCCGGTTTGGAGACCACAGGATCTCATCTCTGCTGTTTGCAGATGATGCTGTCCTGATGGCTTCATCGGACCGGGACCTCCAGTGTGCACTGGGGCGGTTTGCAGCCGAGTGCGAAGCGGCTGGGATGAAGATCAGCTCCTCCAAGTCCGAGGCCATGGTTCTCAACTGGAAAAAGGTGGCTTGCCCTCTGCGGGTGGATGGAGAGTCCTTGCCTCAAGTGGAGGAGTTCAAGTATCTCGGGGTCTTGTTCACGAGTGAGGGGAGGATGGAGCGTGAGATTGACAGGCGGATTGGTGCAGCATCGGCAGTGATGCGGTTGCTGTACCGGACCGTTGTGGTGAAGAGGGAGCTGAGCCAAAAAGCAAAGCTCTCAATTTACCGGTCAATCTACGTTCCTACCCTCACCTATGGTCATGAGCTTTGGGTAATGACCGAAAGGACAAGATCGCGGATACAAGCGGCCGAAATGAGTTTCCTCCGTAGGGTGGCTGGGCGCACCCTTAGAGATTGGGTGAGGAGCTCAGTCACACGGGAGGGGCTCGGAGTAGAGCCGCCGCTCCTCCACGTCGAGAGGAGCCAGCTGAGGTGGCTTGGGCATCTGTTCCGGATGCCTCCTGGACGTCTCCCTCGGGAGGTGTTCCGGGCATGTCCCACCGGGAGGAGGCTCCAGGGAAGACCCAGGACACGCTGGAGGGACTATGTCTCTCGGCTGGCCTGGGAACGCCTTGGGGTCCCACCGGAGGAGCTGGAGGAAGTGTCCGGGGTGAAGGAAGTCTGGGAGTCCCTGCTTAGACTGTTGCCCCCGCGACCCGGCCCCGGATAAGCGGAAGAAAATGGATGGATGGATGGCATTCCATACATTTTATCATTCCATACATTTTGTACATACATGTACATCAGTCTGTTCTGAGTCAGGCTGTCCACCCACGATTCAAGTTTGAGTGAAATCAGCCAAAGTTTGTGTGATTTCGCGATTTTACCATTAGAATAACATGGAAAATTCATGTCATTGCTATGGCAACACCATAAAATATATTGCTCAAAAAAATTACAGGAACACTTTGTAAAAAAAAAAATGTTGGATAGCTATACAAATATGGATTGTCTGGATTTTTGGTCTGTTGCCACACGATGGAAGATGGCGTGTGGGCATCATTGACCTTTGTGATCAAAACCATATCACGAATGTGTGTACCAAATTTTGTATGTCTGCGACAAAGTAAAATTTTGTTGTTCCATTCAACTTCCCTAGGGGGCGCTATCACATCCATTTTTTATTTTCTTACATCAATTTGTTCAGGGCCGGGGTGTTCACCAATGGTTAAAATTTGAATGAAATCGGCCCAAGTATGTGCAAATTATCACTCAACCCTAGGACAAGTTCTTTAAAGTATGAGGAAAGGAAATGGCACCTTCACTACCAGGTCACATGGTCTATCCAATATGGCTGACTTCCTATTGGTTGCTAGGCAACGGCATAATATACTTTTTTTGTTCCTATTGCCATGATCTATCTGTGTACCAAATTTGGTTTGGCTACACAAATGTCTTTGTTGGGCGTCCCTTGGCGAGGACAGATTTTTGGCCTATTGCCATGGCAACACAATGGGAGATGGCGTGTGGGCGTCATTTACTTTTTTGATCAAGACCATGTCACAAATATGTGTTCTCAATTTGGTATGTCTAAAACAAAGTAAAAATGTATTGTTCCTTACAAATTCTGTTCTTTTAAAAAACTTTTAACAACTTTTAATGTCACACTTCTCTAGATGATACAGATGATTCTGGTGACACTAGGTCAAAAACCCTAGGACAGGAAATGGCGCCTTCACCACCAGATCACATGGTCTGTCCAATATGGCTGACTCTCCATTGGTTGCCTTGCAACCACGTAATATATGTTTTTGTTTGAAACAAGACCAATCCACCACCCGAATTTCGTTTGTCTACAACAAAGTTCATTTTTCGGGTATAGCCATAGGCGCAATGTATTTTGATTTTCCAGGGGGTGCTATTGTGCCATTTTTTTTTTTTATTTATTTATTTTTTTTTATGTGGTGTATTTTGGCGTTCTTTAATTCTGTGCAAAATCTGGTGACTTTTTGTCAGGGGCTGTCGCCGAACTGTGCCCTGGGGGGTGAGAAAAATAATAAGAAAAAACAGAACAATAACAATATAATGCCACCTGGTGGCACATATATATGTCATTGAAAAGTACTCATGTCCAGTAACACACCCGTGGGGTCCACTGTCAAATGACGAGCACAACCTCTTTGTTTTACTCACATGCCCACTGTACATTTTTGGAGTTTACTGGGGTTAACAATTACAATTATGCCACTATCGCTGCAATGGCCTATGCCAGTGGGCACTGCTGGATGTCATGAGCGTCACTATTGAACACTCATGGATGACATGAGTGTGTGACTGTTTTTGCGTGCCCTATGTTTTGGGGTGAGCAATTACAGTTAGGGAGATTGCTCCGTGCCATGTCATCGGACACCAGTCGATGACATGAGTGTTATTATAACAATAATAACAATAATGCAACAATTTTTCTTAAAGATGTGGCACCCTTTACCTCCTTCATTTCTTCATATGTGATGTACATGATACGATCTCCAAGCTTGGGGTTTCTCCAGCTTTTTACATGATCTGTCCATTTTCCAAACGCCACTATGAGAAACACATTAACACGGTCCTTTAAAGCTTTCAGAATCAACACAAACACTTACAGACTTACATTTTCCCTCAAGAAATTTGTCCAAGAACTCCTCAAATGTTCCTGGATCTTCCAGAAATGACGCAGATTGATGGAAAAAATAGAATGAAACAACAACGTCCTTGGGATTCCTCATCACATAGATGACCTGATAGAGAAATTAAGAGCATTAAACTCAATAATAATACGCAAATGTTTGTTTTGTTTACGTTGTGTGTGTGTGTGTGTGTGTGTGTGTGTGTGTGTGTGTGTGTGCGTGTGCGTGTGCGTGTGTGTGCGTGTGTGTGTGTGTGTGTGTGTGTGTGTGTAGTAGGGCTCCTTGTCTCAAAGACGCCTAAGTTATGCAGTGCTTCTATTTTACTTCTATGGGGTATTAACTGCTAAAACATAACATATTTAGATGGCCTTTTACTGTTTTGAAAATCTATAGGTATATTTGCCAAAAACAATGCATTAACATGTTTATTATGTCTCACTTCGCACACTCATGCGTCTCCCTTCCCTTTGCTCCCTGCGCTAAGTTACTTCCCTTCAAAGTGCTATCACAACACCATTAACATGCATGCTGCTAATGAAATTACTGCACATTAGGGCTTTGACTTTTGCCCAAAAATCATATTCGAAGTTTGTTTGTTTATTAATATTAATATTCAAATATATTCGAATATTGTATTAATATTTTGACCATTAAATGCCTTCAGTAAGACCAGGGGTCGGTAACCCGCGGCTCCAGAGCCGCATGTGGCTCTTTCATCGTTCTGTCGTGGCTCCCTGTGACTTTGAAAAATAATAAAGAGTATTTAATTACATTGTATTTTTATTTTAGTTTGTTCGTTTTTAAATGTAAATCTAAAATTGTAGATAATGGTAATCTTGTAACATTTAAATAAAACGTTTTTAATATTTTTGTCGCTCAAAACATGCGTCAAAGCCGCTGATGTGCGCCACCCGCACACACTGGCAGCCCGGACTTACTGGCACCTACATCAGCAGTATGATTTTCGGCCCAATGATGATAAATCCAAGAAAAGAAAAGTTTCTGAAGAAAACTGAACGCTTAATGCTACGTGGGCAGATTCATTTGCTTTCACGGCTGATGAGACTGGTACACGGGGTACACGCGACAGTGGATAATTTAAGTTTGGATTTTTATTTCCTACGAGGAGGACTCAAATAATAATGTGTTTAATGCAGCTTTGCGCACATTTGTTTACGTTTACAGAAGCGAAACTTAAAACCACATGGCTAATTTGCATAAACTAGAAGCACTGAAAAAACTGCTCGCTCCTTGTGCCACTGATGCGGTCAGCTTCTGTCGGACTAAAGGGCAGGACTCAGTGGAATATGCGTGTTCTTTCTGTGACTGAGGGATGTTCTGCCTATGGTGAGTCTGTTCTGTGCTTCTATGCGTTGGAGATGTTCATGTTAAACTTTTCAGAGATTATACGTGTGCAGGTCGTACGTGTGCAGCGCAGTTCTTTATTTCACTCATGCACTTTATTTATGTTGCTACTGTTGTGATGAAAAGACTGAAAGGTGTAAATAATTCTCTTAAGACTCGTGCTTATGAGCTGTAGTGGAGGATGGTGCTTGTTGTAGTCCGTTTTCTGGGAGTTGTAGTTTTGCCTGTAGTTCCCCTGGTTAGCGCTGGTTTAGAGTCAAAAGGGTTTTGTGGCTCCGGGTGTTTTCTTTTCTGTGGGAGACGGTCCAAATGGCTCTTTGAGTATTTAAGGTTGCCGACCCCTGAGTAAGACCTATATTGGTATCAAACTTAAGTTGTACATGTTCTGTCCACCAGAGGGCAGTGTATCCGTCTGTGTGTTCAGTAGCAAAAAAGCATCGTTGTCGGCGTCATATCGCGCCTTCAGATCAGCTGACATTATTGTTTTCATCTCTTTCACTCCTGTCGGGTCATCGGTGGAGGGCTGGAGTTGTGTCAGAAGCTCATACTGCAGGGGGAGAACCGCAGAGGCTGTTGGGTAGTTTTCCGTTGACAGCGCCTGGGTGGCTAATGAGCTCGCGATTTACAACTTCACCAGGTGTGAAAAAACGGAATCTTGAATCGAAAACAATGTTTACAAGCAAACACGTTTACAAAAAACAAAAAAAAAACAGGTTCGAATATTAAGGGCTTCGTTCGAATATCTCCATTTTTTGAAATATTCGAATTATATTCGAATAACGAAGTTTGGAGTCAAAGCCCTACTGCACATCGCATCAGGTTGTCAAGTTGCTGTGCAAAGTTTTGTATCATGTTTTTGTATATATATGGAGAATTGTTATGTGGGAACAAGGATGTTGTAGGCTGATCATTGGACAACATCTTACAGCTAACCATTAGGAGGGAGCTGGGAGAGATAGCTAAAATGATCTAAAAATATAATGATCTAAACCCTCTTCAGGCATGTATATTATAACATGGCAGAAAGCTAAAAAAATGTTTTAAAGTGAGCATCCATCTCCATGATTTGAGCTACACAGTTTTGAGTTATGACTCCATGCTTGGACTACTTAAATGTGAAAAGCAAAAGTCAGACTTGAATGTCACTACACCACCTTAATGTGTAATGTCCATGTCTCCAATGAAGTAACGACCTAACCTTTGCCTTAGACTGATGAAAAGATGCAGGCATGAGCTCATAGAGGAAATGTGAAACCATCCCGCGGGGAGATTTGAGGTCGTCCAGTACGAAAGATAACCTCTCCTCCTCCAACCATGGGACCCTGTCATAGTTAGGGATGGTCTGGATTGATGTCAGATCTCCATCATTCAGGACCAGAGGAAGAATCTCCTGCATCCAAATTGTACCTGCAAGAACAAGTGAAAAGGTTAGCTTATGTCTCTATTAGGATTTTTCAATGTAAGTAGAAGTCACCTTGAACAGAATTTACCCTAACATGAAGAAGAAAAAAAGTTTTACTTCTTAAACATATACGATACTAAGTAAAGCATGCTCACTTTTTAGGCGATCAAATATTTGTATTCCTACAGTTTAAAGGTCCCATATTATGCAACGTTGACTCTTGTGAGCTTGAAGCCATGTGTGACCAGATGAGGTAGCAAGTGATATAGACTAAATATTTTAATTTGTTGAGCAACGCCATCCCCAGTTTATGGAGAACTAAAAACTACCCCGCAATTAATCAGCAGCATGTTTGTTTTAATTTACTTGACAGAGACTTACATTTGGATTTACACTTTGCTTATTCTTAAATAATGCTAAAGTTGTTTTTTAGTTAAAGCATTTTGTATCCCATTTCAGGCAGGGGCCGTAGGCCTCGTCGAACCCAGCCTCCACACAAACCATGAAACAGGTGATTTCTCAGCATACAGGGGAGGCTAGCCGCTAGTAGGAGCCTATAGAGGGTTTGCACCACCACGTAACCCCATAGCAACGGTAACTACGCCGCCATGACACTGGGCACGCTATTGACTTCTGTACAGTAGCATCAGAGAAACATGGGCAGGTTTTGTTGTGTATTTGGCTGGTCTAGCCGTTCTGAAAGAGATAAAACAATTTGTTTTTTCAATGTTCCTCTGGAAATTACTCATCAGGGAGCTCAAACAAGGGAATTGTAGAAAAAAGACGGGAATTATGGCTTGCAAACATAAACCGCGAAGAGATTTCAAATGGTGCCATCATGACACCTGAAGTTTGCTCACGTCACTTTCATCGAGGTAATTGCTATTCAGATTGTTTCATAGCTTATTTAATGAAAGAAGCACACTTACTGAACTAAAATTTCATTCATTTATCCAAGAAAACCCGCACCCAGATTGGGCTCCTACGATCAGTATGGGGCACGAGTCGAAGAGCTCTGTGAGCCAAACTACGAAAAAATTGGCCATGAAAAGATACTCATGAATGTTAGAAAGATCCGCATGCAAAAAATGATTCATTCTAAAAGACATCGTTGTTGATAAGCAAAGCAATAAAGAAAACGTTGGTCCTATGGCGAGTGACATGGTTCTATGCGAGCTGGAAAACACTTACCTTTCCGATCAAAACCTTGACGTTACTGCTAGCTTTTCCTACATAAACACATCTGCTGGTGTGAAAAGCTAGCCGTAACGTCAAGGTTTTGATCGGAAAGGTAAGTGTTTCATTTCAAGGTTCGTTAGATCGTAAACTGGTACGGATTTTCCTGGCTAAATGAATGAAATTTTAGTTCAGTAAGTGTGCTTCTTTCATTAAATAAGCTATGAAACAATCTGAACAGCAAATACCTCGATGAAAGTGACGTGAGCAAACTTCAGGTGTCATGATGGCACCATTCGAAATCTCTTCGCGGTTTATGTTTGCAAGCCATAATTACTGTCTTTTTTCTACAATTCCCTTGTTTGAGCTCCCTGATGAGTAATTTCCAGAGGAACATTGAAAAAACTAATCTTTTATCCCTTTCCAAACGGCTAGACCAGCCAAATACACAACAAAACCTGCCCATATTTCTCTGATGCTACTGTACAGAAGTCAATAGCGTGCCTGGTGTCATGGCGGCGTAGTTACCGTTGCTATGGGGTCACGTGGTGGTGCAAACCCTCTATTAATATAAATCTACCGATATGTACAATTATGCTTCCTTTCATAACTCTTTAGCATAGGAAGCTTGGGAGTTTCCTAATCAGCAGTAAGGAGCTATGAGGTATCCCACAATCCACTGCGCAGATCAAACTGAATGTTTCCAAACACTACTGTACAAAGTATACACTGCATCAGATTATTAATTACAATCTTCTGCATACATAAAGTCAATTTTATAACATATAAACTGTATATGTCAGTCAGTCCAGTTGCAAGCAAACTTACTTGCAACTTAAAGGTGCGTGGTTTTGACTCAGACATCCACACACAAATAAATCAAGTTTACTCAAGAGACTTTATCCCTGTCGAAAAGTCACATATTCCCACCAGAGAAACTGCACTTCAGTGGCCACACCTAAAAGGCTTAGTAAGATAAGAAGAAGAAAGAAGAAGAAGAAGAGATTGTGATTGGGGTTTGTTATTCGGTTATGACTGCCCATCAGCTTTAGCTCCCCTACAAGTTGTTACTGGACAAGTAATCGAGTCTTTTGCTCAGAAAACTATGCTAGACTGGAGTATTATTGGGTCAGCAAATCCTCATTTAGACAGAAAGGGCACCAGAGTTTTCCGTATTGTGTCACAGTAAAAGAAATGCCCATACCATTAACTACTGATGTACTTAAGATCTTAGTATCAGACTTTATTGAGAGAAATTATGAGAACGAGTATGTGTCTCAAGATGACGTTTGCTTCATACAACTTACTGTATAAGTGACACAATAGTGCAAAGGCCTGATGGACACTACGAACTTCCCCTCCCTTTCAAAGACAGCCACTCACCCATTCTCCCAAACAACAAGAAGCTAGCCACTGTGCAATTGCAACACCTTAAGAAAAGGCTAAAGGCTGACAAACAGTACCATGACCATTACACAGCCTTCATGAACGACACTACAAAGAGTGTTGATGCAGAACTAGCTCCCCTTGTGTCTGGGAGTGAGATTGTGTGGTATATCCCACGCCACAGGGTGTACCACCCGAAGAAGCCCACAAAGTTAAGGTGGGAGTGTTGTGGCGCTTTTCTAAGTATCATCCCACTTAGAAAAAGCTCTTTCAGTCAGTCAGCCTTCTCTGTTAGGGCATCTCAGTAATGGAACACCATTCCAACAACAATCAGAGAAATTAACACATATAACCTCTTTCGCACCCATCTAAAACATTGGCTCATTAGTAATCAGATCTGTGAATACTGAACCCGTGCTGCAGCCATCTTGTGTTTCTGTTTCTGTAAATGTGTTTCTTTTACTGCTTCTGTAAACCGCACATTTTATGACCTTGCTGATAATATTAACAGTGCTCATTGTTTAGCCACAAATCTGTGTTTTTTTTGTTTTTTTTTCCCTGCTTTTAGTAGCTTGCATCTTATTTTAACCAGCTTTACTGCTTTTATGCTTTTACTAAACCCTCTGTAATGTTGCTGCTGCCTGTGCTAATGACTGTGCTGCTTTTCATAACTATTTTACTCAGTTCTAACTTTTTGACTTTACTCTTACTATGCTGCTTTTACTTTGTTATGGACTAACAGGTTTATGGTTGTGTTATATTGCTGTGTTCGTGTATTTGTTGATAATATTTTATTGCCTTCCCTAGGATGCCTACTGTACAACTGGCACAGGACTACAGATGAAAACTAGCCTCTGGCTAATTCTGGCATGTTACAGGTTTTACTGTTGTTAATATGCACTGTCCTGGTAAATAAATAAATAAATAAATAAATAAATAAATAAATAAATAAAAGGGAAAACTGTGGCAATAATCTGCAGCATAGAAAGTGTTCCATCAGTTTTTTGTCAGTCCTGAAACACGCAACTATCTGAGATTCTTGTGGTGGGAAAATGCACAGCTAGACACAGAACCTAAAGAATACAATGGCTGTTCATTTATTTGGTGCCGGTTCCTCGCCCGGGAGCGCTAATTTTGGCCTCAAGTATCTTGCACAGCAGCACACCACAGACTACTCCAAAGCCTCAGCCTTTGTTGAAAAGAACTTTGATGTGGACAATGGGTTGACAAGTGTCCCATCAGTCAAAGAGGCCAGAGAACATATAACAGAGTCCCAAGAGCTGTACAGGCTTACGTCTGCACAAGTTCAACTCACGATGATGATGAACAGCATGATGATGTTGCAGCTGGACTGCTCCCAGCCAGTGTGCGATGTCCACTGTCAGCTCCAGCTGGTCCTTGATGCCCGGGGAGACCTGCCCAAACAGGTCGGTGATGAGCCTCCTGGTGTCCTCTCTAGCTCTCTTGGGGATCCCGGCCATGCGGAGGTTCCTCCTGTATGCCTCCAACGCGTTGCATTTCTCTTGGAGCATAGCATTCTCCTCCTGAAGCGTGGTGTCGTTTCCAAGGTTTGTACCTTTCCCGTCACTTCTTCGAGTTGTTTTCCCACTCCATCCAGTGTATTTTTAACCTCCTTCACAGTGCTTTCAACAGATTATGTGCATTTGAGCTTTTCTTCTTGCAGCTGCTGAACTCTTTCAATTTGAGCTCCTGGGAGCTGCCTTACTTGCTGAATACTGGCCTTATGTAGCAAAACGTGTGACATCAGAAACGTGCTGTTCTGACCAATCAGAGCACCAGCTGCTAGAGCAGAGCTAGCGCAGGTTCAGAGTGGGGCTAGGCTAAATCTTACATGTGCTTTGCAGAATTCTACTTTCATCAAAGTTCATATTGTAAAAATACAGAAGAATCCCTAAAAAATCAGACTTTTATGAAAGCTGTCAATGTCCTGTCAGCTGAACATGGGCAGTTTGATTTCACAATTGTGCTCCATGGGACAATTTTTTCTGGACCGGAGCTCCTGGGAGCTCCAGTACCAATAGAGTGGCCACTAATCGATCTTGCTCGTGGTAAGAGGGGGCATGTCTTATCCAGTTCTTATTATAGACCCATGCTATGGATCTATTAAAATAACTTGGCATAGGCGAGAGCGCCTCTTTTATAGGCGGCCTCAAGGCGCACTAAAGTCCGCACCGCTACATGTGTTATAAAAACATACCTGGAGTTGTGCTTTGTTTCATTCTCACGTTTAAGAAGAGAGATAAGATAAGAGATAAGATAAGACTTTATTGATCTCACAGAGGAGAAATTCACTTGTGACAGAAGCTCACAGTCAGGGGACAGTATAGTGCAAAAAGTTGTGAAAAATTGTGCAAACACTCAGAACAATAAGTAAATAAAAAATAAAATCACAATAAATATTAACATATTTACAACATCAGGTAGCTCTTATGTACAGGGAGTGAAAGAAATGTAAATATATAATAAAACATATCTCTTATATAATATCAGAATCAGAATCAGAAAAGCTTTTATTGCCATTGTCAGTGAACAACTGATAAGGTGATAAGGTGCAACATAGAACACTGAATAATAATAATAATAATAATAATAATAATAATAATAATAATAATAATAATAATAATACAAGTAGAGATATCACTGTTAGAAAGGATAATAATAATTAAAGCCACGTGCGGCTATGGTGGCCCTCGCCCATCGCTCCGGCTCGCCACTCGCTCTTCCCAACAGCAGCCCAGGTTGCCAGCTTGTCCACCGGAAAAATTATATTACGCACCTTTAAATATGCCCCTTTAAATATATTGTAGAAATCAGTGCGCCCCTGCTGGTGAGCCATAAAAAATGCCACATGTCCAAAATATGTTGGCCAACCGTGAAAAATTCCCCATGTCCATAATATATTTATTTGCTTGGAATCATGCATAGAATTTAATCCCCGAATTTGGTCCAGATCCGATAATGTAGTTGTTTTATGTCTATGCTAGGGGGCGCTATAGTGTTCACTTTTCATATACTTTATAGTGTATTATATTCAGGCTGAGATCAAACATTAGTGATAAAAAAATTCAGCACGATAGGACAAAGCATGTGCGTGTAATAGATTTTAAACTATTTTTTTGGGGAGTATTTGCACCCCTGTTGGCCAACCGTGAAAATTGCCCCATGTTCGTAATATATTTATTTGCTTGTAATCTTGCATAGAATTTAATTCCCGAATTTGGTCCAGATCCGATAATGTAGACGTTTCATGTCTATTCTAGGTGGCGCTATAGTGTTCACTTTTCATATACTTTATATTGTTTTATAATCAGGTCAAAATCAAACATTAGTGATTCAAATGTCAGTGCTATAGGACAAAGCATGTGTGTGTAATATATTTTAAAGTATTTTTTTGAGGTGTATTTGCACCCCTGCTGGCCAACCGTGAAAATTGGCCCATGTCCGTAATACATTTATTTGCTTGTAATCATGCATAGAATTTAATCCCCAAATTTGGTCCAGATCTGTTAATGTAGACGTTTCACGTCTATGCTAGGGGGCGCTATAGTGTTCACTTTTATTATATTTCATATTTCATTACATTTGGGCCGGGGTCACGCAATTGTGATTTGAATTTGAGCTCTCTAGGCCAATGCCTGTGGCCGTGAGAGGTCATCGAAAAAACAGAAAATGAAGGCGTTTTTCGCCGGCGTGCTACGGGCAAACCGTAAAGAGTTGAGAAAAAACATTGCACATTTTTGTGAACCCATGTCTGTAGATGTGACATGTCAAATCTGAGCTCATTTGGACTAAACACAAAAGACTTCACTGGGCAGTGTGACAATGACATTTTGTGTTTGTCTCCCTGAGCTCTATCACTGCTCCGAATTTCATCAGCCTACGCCAAAATATGCTTTTCAGCTGCCCATAGACTTTGAAATTTTGCATTTTCAAGAGGGCGCTGTCGAGTGGGGTCACTTTGGTCATTGTCGCGATGCCCATTTTATCAAATTTTTCGCCGGACCGGTCGATCTGATACCCCCATGTGGGACTTTTCATCGACGTTCAGGGGGTTAAAATCGCGATCGTTTGCAAGGAAAAATAATAATAATAATAATAATAATAAGAAACCGAGGAAGAACAATAGCCCTCGCCATTGACTTTGTCACTGGCGAGGGCCAATAATAATAATAATAAAGTATCACTATTTGAATAAAGTAAGAGCATGCAAAAAGATTAAGATATATAATAAAAAAAAATAAAAATAGTCAAGTATATACAGAGCATCAGAACAACAGTGCAAACTGATAGTGCAAAAGAGCAAGTGACGTGACATGACTTATTTAAAGTGACTGGTATTATAAAGTGTCCTTAGTACAGGTGTTATAAGTGTTCATAAAGTGTTTATGAGTCCAACGGCAGAGGGGAAGAAACTGTTCTTATGGCGAGAGGTTCTGGTCCGTATGGACCGTAGCCTTCTGCCAGAGGGAAGTGGCTCGAATAGTCCATGTCCAGGGTGAGAGGGGTCAGCTGCTATCCGGCCTGCACGCCCCCGAGTCCTGGAGATGTACAGGTCCTGAAGAGATGGAAGGCTACAGCCGATCACCTTCTCAGCAGAGCGCACAATGCGCTGCAGTCTCTGTCTGTCCCTGGCAGTGGCCCCAGCGTACCACACAGTGATGGAGGAGGTGAGGATGGACTCAATGATGGCCGTGTAAAACTGCACCATCATTGCACCGATTGGCTCTGTAGGCGAACTGCAGAGGGTCCAGGAGGGGGGAGGTGAAGGACTTGAGGTGAGGCAGAACCAGGCGCTCAAATGACTTCATGACTACAGACGTCAGCGCCACAGGCCTGTAGTCGTTAAGTCCGGTGATCCTGGGCTTCTTGGGGACGGGAACAATGGTGGACAGCTTGAAGCAGGCTGGGACATGGCATAACTCCAGGGAGATGTTAAAGATGTCCGTGAAGACAGGAGCCAGTTCTTCAGCGCAGTGTCTCAGGGTGGAAGGAGAGACACCGTCCGGACCTGGGGCTTTCCGTGGGTTTTGCCTTTTAAATGTCTTAGTCACATCCTGCTTGGAGAGTGTGAGGGCAGTGGGGGAGGAGGAGGGGTCTGAGGTGGGCTTGACCGCAATGTCCATTGTAGTCAGTGGGGTGGGGGAGGGGTGTGAGACTTCAAATCTAGCGTAGTAGGTGTTAAGCCTTTCCGCTAGTTGTCGGTCATCCACAGCAGGGGGGGCTTTGGGTCTATAATTTGTGATCTCCTTCAGACCTTTCCAGACAGAGACGGAGTCGTTGGACCAGAACTTCTCCTTCAGATGTGTATTGTATCTCGATTTAGCCTTCTCCACTTCCTTGCTAAATGAGTACTTGCTCTGTCTGTAAGAGTGAGGGTCACCACTTCTGTGCGCCTCCTCCTTCTCCTTCCTCAGCTGCCTCAGTCTGGGTGTGAACCAGGGTTTGTCATTGTTAAATGACACCCTGGTGCGAGATGGAATAATACTGTCCTCACAGAACTGGATGTATGATGTCACTGTGTCCGTGTACTCATCCAGATTCTCTGCGGAGGTCTTGAACATGCTCCAGTCCGTTGTGTCCAAGCATGTGCGAAGCTCCTCCACAGCCTCGCTAGTCCACCTTTTAGAAGTCCTCACTGTTGGTTTGGAGAGCTTCAGTTGTTGTTTGTATGTGGGGATGAGGTGAACCATGACGTGGTCAGAAAAGCCTAAAGCAGCACGTGAC
This sequence comes from Taenioides sp. WSHXM2023, assembly GCA_029959045.1. Lineage (NCBI taxonomy): Eukaryota > Metazoa > Chordata > Actinopteri > Gobiiformes > Gobiidae > Taenioides > Taenioides sp. WSHXM2023. Next base: position 19,985,335 of record CM057088.1, on the reverse strand, counting down.
ATGCTCCGATAGGCCCCACTGACTGTTGTGTAACAATGATCCAGCATGTTCTGCTCTCTCGTTGGGCATTTAATAAACTGTTTGTATTTTGGTAACTCCTGGCTCAGGTTTCCCTTGTTAAAGTCGCCGAGGATAATAAGTAGAGAGTCCGGGAAGGTTCGTTCTACATCCAAAATCTGCTCCGCGAGTGCGCGTTGAGCCTCGTGCACGTCCGCGCATGGCGGGATGTAAACAGCAGCCAGAATGAATGAAGCGAACTCACGTGGCGAGTAGAAAGGTTTACAGTGAATGAAAAGATATTCCAGAGCGGGAGAGCAGTGTTGGGAGATCACAGTTACATCTGAGCACCAGGCGTTGTTGATGTAGAAACAGACCCCTCCACCTTTTGTCTTTCCCCCGGAGAGAGCCCCCTGTCTGTCCGCGCGGAGGAGCTGAAATCCGTCCAGGTGTAACGCATGCGTCTGCTCGCTAAGCCATGTCTCCGTGAAGCACAAGCCACAAGAGGAAGAAAAGTCTCTGTTACTCCTCATCAGCAGCGCCAGTTCGTCCATCTTGTTGCTGAGTGAGCGAACGTTGAACAGGAAAATCCCAGGTAAGGGCGTCCGTGTGCCGCGTCTCCGAAGGCGCACCAGAGCCCCTGCGCGTTTTCCTCTTCTGCGGCGTCTCACTTTTTTGGCCAAAAAATGAACTAAATCTACTGCAGGCACTAAAAAAACTGGCAGTAGATCAGCAGAAGTCGTTGTTCTGATGTTTAGGAGCTCTTCACGGGTGTAAGAGCACGCAGACACATGATTTACGAACAAAAACAGACAAAACAAAGAGCACCAAATCACCAGGGCGACCATACGCGGCGCCATCTTGGATCTATATATATATATATATATATATATGTGTGTGTGTGTGTGTGTGTGTGTGTGTGTGTGTGTGTGTGTGTGTATGTATGTATGTGTGTGTATATATATATATATATATATATATATATATATATATATATATATATATATATATATATATATATATATATATATATATATCTTATATAATATATATATATGTAAAAGAATACAAATATATAAATATATAATCTGAGGACAGTGGAGGCGGAAACCCTTTATTATTAGGCCACGGGCTAGGATAGTCACGTGTGCACCCCCCCCACAACCCTATAAATTTGGTATCACTGGAAACCTTGGGATGTCTAGATTACAATTATAACTGGTAACAGTAAAAAAACTGGGACTTGCTATGACAAATCAATAGTTTTATTGACCTACCATAAAACTCATGAAATGGCTGAATGTGAAACATGTGATTTTGCCACATGATACAAAGACTCAGTAAATCATCAGTTTTTCACTTAAATAAACATAAGGCATGAAGTGAAAGCTAACTCTGTGCCAAATCATTCCCTTTTTAAATGATATGTCTGTCTTAATTGTGTCTGAAGATATGCTTTAGTGAAGTATGACACCATATAAACAATAAATGCTCGTATGACAATACATGATGAATATGACAATAGTTCTGTTTTCATCATAATTCTACATACATTTGCCTAAACTATATGCACAACAAGAAAGCCCAATCTCTCAGCTTTGATCTCATGCCAAAAGTAATCTGGTAGGACAAATACTAGCAAAGATATCATATGTTTTACCTAGTGATCGATAAAACACTTAAATGAATGCTGAAGATCGCATAATGATACCATATTCAGCTTAAAAATTGAAATACCATATGTTTTGAGGTATCAACAAACCTACACTTGCAATATTACCACTTTCATTTCCATCATATACAATGTTTGATATGTCTCAGTGTGCCACAATAACTCAATAACCAGTAACACATAAATTGACACAAAAAGTCAATCTCGCCAAGCTTTCAAAACGTATGTCAAAAACAATAACTGATTCTGTTACTTATCTTTTCTGAAACATAAAAGAAAACTAATGAACATGTTTTTTTCGGTCGTTTTGTTTTAGTGAGTTTTTTGTGCATTTATTTTGACCTGTAACATAGATCATCTCAGTCTGAATCACAGTCACTTTCATCTTCCACAAATGATTCAAAGTCAGCATCGATATCACAAACCAGATCTGAATCTAAGTCATCCAGGTCCTCACTGAAGTCCTCAGTTACCACAGTTTCCTGAGCAATATCTAGAAGTTCTTTTGGCAGGAAATCACCTGTGAACCCGATAGGTAGTAAGACTTAGGGTAGTAGTAAGTGTTTTATCGATCACTAGGTAAAACATATGATATCTTTGCTAGTATTTATCCTACCAGATTACTTTTGGCATGAGATCAAAGCTGAGAGATTGAGCTTTCTTCATCTTGAATTATGATGAAAACAGAACTATTGTCATATTCATCATGTATTGTCATACGAGCATTTATTGTTTATATGGTGTCATACTTCACTAAAGCATATCTTCAGACACAATTAAGACAGACATATCATTTAAAAAGGGAATGATTTGGCACAGAGTTAGCTTTCACTTCATGCCTTATATGTTTATTTAAGTGAAAAACTGATGATTTACTGAGTCTTTGTATCATGTGGCGAAATCACATGTTTCACATTCAGCCATTTCATGAGTTTTATGGTAGGTCAATAAAACTATTGATTTGTCATAGCAAGTCCCAGTTTTTTTACTGTTACCAGTTATAATTGTAATCTAGACATCCCAAGATTTCCAGTGATACCAAATTTATAGGGTTGTGGGGGGGGTGCACACGTGACTATCCTAGCCCGTGGCCTATATTAGTCTGTCTACATATCCAAAGTACAAAATGCTATAATCCACCTTGTGGTGTCATGAAGCGGTAGTTGTCAAGTTAACAGCTACATTTTACATTTTGTTCAGTAGAGATTAGCAATTTCAGATCTGAAATGACAAGTTTCAGCTTGGGAGAACTCTAAATATATAAACAAGTGTGAATGAAACAAAACACAACTCTCTGGGTATGTTTTTGATGAGGAAACAACTAGTGATGAGACTTTTGGCGCTATTATGAGATCCGAATCTTTTGGATTATTTCTTTTCAAAGAGCCATTCAAAAGACTGTTTCTTTTTATATTTATTTATTAAGCCAGTGTGAGAACTCATTTTATCTGCAAACTAATCACAGAGAGAAATGACCAAGGCTAAGTGAGTGTTTTGTGTTCTTTTGAAATGATGCATAATCTAAATAAAACGCTGCACAACAACAACAACAACAACAGACTATTTTTTGCCACTTGTGTCGTCTACTCTGCATCTGTGCTGATTCTTGTACTGGTTCAGCGTTAATCTGTATAAAAATGCACCAAAAAATAGACGGAAAAAGGAAGCGCTCAAAAGAGCAGATTCATTCACTAATGTTACATTACTAGAAAAAAAAAACAAAAAAACATTATAACATCCCACTGCGCAAAGAAACGTTGAAACGTCTTTGTAAGGTCATTTTTGTACGTCCGATCTCGGTCCAGTATTGAAGTTTGTTTTTCCTATAGTGATGCAGAAACGAGGATGACGAGTTCTTTGATACTGACGTCCAAGTGGGGTTAGGGTTAGGTTAGATGTCCAAATAGTGGACGTAATTTGCACATCATTTAGTAGTCCAGAATTGGTCTTGGACCGACGGACACAATATAGACATGATCTGCACGTCCATAAGACGTCTAATGTTTAGTGGGATAGATCAGACAATAGCATAATATGCCCTCTAATGTTTATAATGCTTTAAGAAATTACATATTACTTTTATTTATTTTAATTTTTTCAATGAAGACATCCACCCCACTTGGGGAGAAAATACAAACCCTGTAGCCTATATTTTGGACCAAGACGCATTGATAAAATGAACTGCCATAAGGAGCCTATAGTGTGATCACTCACCTGACTTCGGAAAGGTAACAGTTAAAACGTCATCGTCTTTAAACTGGAATTTCTGTGCCAAATTTAAGCTCCTCTCTGAGTGCGTCAGACAGGGCAGGAGCAGCCCGTGGTACTGAAGGTATAACGCATCATGAGACATTATTACTGAGTCCTGTGCTGTTTCTCAAACTACGCACCAGTGCAGCTTGAGTTTATCTTGTGGATTTGTGAACGTCAGATCCAAGGTCACGCCTACAAGAATTTGTTCCTCTCTTTATCGTGAATGTATGGGAGGAGACATGTCCGTACTCGATCAAATCCATGAGTCGGCTCTGTCATAGGCTTTCGCGCGCGCTTACGCACACACACACATACGCACGCACAAGCACACACACACACACCCACACACATATACACACACACATACGCACACACACACACATACGCACGCACAAGCACACACACACACGCACACACACACACGCACACGCACACACACACACACATATACGCACGCACAAGCACACACACACGCACACACACACATACGCACGCACACGCACGCGCACACACACACACACACACACACACACACACATTTTACTTTTCTGCATGTTTCTCGTGAGCCCCCCTTACGTACAGTGGCAGACACACATGGGGCTTTTACTGACCAGGGAGTCCACGTAGTTCTACAGCTCCGCTAGAGTTTGTCTGCGTTATCTGTTCGGACTTCTTCATATCTGCTTTGCGCACAGTCGAGGATTTAACCTTATCACACGAGGGTAAACACGGAGCCCCAGTCCTCAGACCCACAGTGACTGAAATGACAGACAGCGCGGTGAAAGAGATCGTCTTCTGAGTAGGGAGAGCGGGGTTGGTTGTCACAGTCATCATATCTTGCTGATCAAAACCATTGACACAGAAATGTTCAGAATTAGTGCCAAAGGTCATCTACGTTGATAGTGGAGGTGAAAGCATCATAATCTTGAGGTGAGACAACTGTATTTGTTTTTCACATGCAAAGGCAAATTTTGAGGACTCAAATGTTTTTCTTTTCACTCATTACACTATGGGTTGACATTAAACTAATTATTACCATTTGAAAGTATAAAAAAAGCTACAATTTGGTTAGGTTTTTTTCTTAGCTAGGCTAATACCTGTGGGCATTAGCCTCCAAAGAGCTAAAAATGTCAGTTGGGGTTGTCACAATTTTTTTGGGTTTGTCAGGCAGTGGTGTTTTACATCTACAGTCCCTGACAAAAGTCTTGTCGCTTATCCATTTTGTAGAAACAAAAGCTTATAACCTGACTTTAAATTAATCGATTGGTTTTAGAAATGTCTCATATGAAAGCTAAAACCCTCCCAAATTATGCTCAATATACTAAAATAAATTTGCTTCACTGAAGAAAGATTGATCATTTAATGAACACAGAAAGGTCAGATTTTAGCAAGACAAAAGTCTTGTCGCCTTGTCATATGATGCACCCAATCCTAGATTACAGCCTCACCTGTGATCAGTTACTGATCAATCAATTAGTGGGTGTGTATAAAAAGAACCCCAGCACACCAGACCTTCACATCAACTGCAACTTGACCTCTGACAACATGCCTAAGATCCACCCTGAGACCAAAGCGTTAATTATCAAGAGGCTGAAGACCAGATCCACTGCTGAGGTGGCTGACACCTTCAATGTGTCTCAGCGTCAAGTACAAAGAATAAGAAAAAGATCTAAAAAGACTGGAGATGTTTTTGACAAGCCCAGGTCCGGCAGACCCCGCAAGACAACTGCTCGGGAGGACCGTTTGTTGATTCGAAAATCCAAGGCCAGCCCCTTTTCCACTGCAGCAGAGCTCCACCAGGCCTGGTCACCTCAAGTCCCTGTGTCAACCAGAACAGTTTGTAGAATTCTGTCTCGAAATGGCCTCCATGGTCGAATCAGTGCACAGAAACCAGCACTAAACAAAAGGCAATTAAAAAACCGTGTGGCATTTGCCAAGGCCCACAGCCTGCTAAAAGGATGGACACTGGAAAAGTGGCAGAAGGTGGATTTCTCAGATGAATCCTCAGTTGAATTACATCACAGCCGCCGCAAATATTGCAGGAGACCTACTGGAGCCTGCATGGATCCAAGATTCACCCAGAAAACAGTTAAGTTTGGTGGCGGAAAAATCATGGTCTGGGGTTACATCCAGTATGGGGGTGTGCGAGACATTTGCAGGGTGGAAGGCAATATCAATAGCCTAAAATATCAAGAAGTATTAGCTACCTCTTACATTCCCAACCATAAAAGGGGTCAAATTTTGCAGCAGGATGGTGCTCCATCGCATACTTCTATCTCTACATCAAAGTTCCTCAAGGCGAAGAAGATCAAGGTGCTCCAGGACTGGCCAGCCCAGTCACCAGACATGAACATCATTGAGCATGTCTGGGGTAGAATGAAAGAGGAAGCATGGAAGGCAAAACCAAAGAATCTTGATGAACTCTGGGAGGCATGTAAGACTGCTTTCTTTGTATTCCTGATGACTTCATCAACAAATTGTATGAATCATTGTCGAACCGCATGGATGCAGTCCTTCAAGCTCATGGAAGTCATACAAGATATTAAATATGGATCTCACAGCACCACTACTTAATTCACTGACGTTATGCAACATATTTTTGTATTTGAAGTAAATTATTTGTTCAATTTTCTGTAGGCGACAAGACTTTTGTCTTGCCAAAATCTGACCTTTCTGTGTTCATTAAATGATCAATCTTTCTTCAGTGAAGCAAATTAATTTTAGTATATTGAGCATAATTTGGGAGGGTTTTAGCTTTCATATGAGACATTTCTAAAACCAATCGATTAATTTAAAGTCAGGTTATAAGCTTTTGTTTCTACAAAATGGATAAGCGACAAGACTTTTGTCAGGGACTGTATGCATTTTACATTTACATTTTAGAGTCTAAAAAGAACCTATAAAACTTATTTGATGATTTTATACTCATGAGATGTATTAGTTTTATATTTCACTGAAAATAAAAATTAGTCATAGCCTGTAGTGTTTTACATTCATGTGGTGTTTAAAGTGCATTACATTTACATTTTCAATTTAAAGAGTCTAGGAAAGAACTAATGGAACTTATTTGATGATTTTATACACATGAGATATGTTTAGTTTTATATTTCACTGAAAATAAAAATGTATCATTTTTAAAAATGTCTCAAGTTTTCATGTTTTTCCCCATTATAATAAGACAGGGACATCCAACCCCATACGATGTGACAATCTACCCTGCGATGGTTTTGGTTGTCACATCTGCGCAAGGTGCCTTTGACAACCCCTGTCTTTTGAAGAGAATGGATTCTACCTATCCAGTTGTACCTGATACATCAAGCATTAAATATGTACAGAAACGGTGTTCTTGCCATATACCATTTTAGCAGAAATTGAATTTCAGTCAAGTGTGACAACCATCCCCGGTCTCCCCTACTCTGTCTTGTGACTTTTGTGCCTGGATTATATACTCAGGCTTTACTTTGCAATCATGTCATGGATATAACTGCCTTTCAATACGAAGTCAGTCAGTGTTAATTATTTGGATCATGCCTTGACTTGCCCTGTTCTTTGAAGCATAAGTTGTACAGTAATTTACTAGTAATTTTGTTGAAAATCAAACAAGCATATGCAGTGCAAATTTACGCATAGATAATTGTTTCCGGTTACATCACTTCATTAAAAAATAAATAATAACAATAATAAAAATGTTATTTTTCCTTCCCAGGTTCACACTTCATTGTTGCCGACATAGGCTTATGTAAGCTGAATCTGTAAAACTGCAAAACAAAACTAGTCTACAGATTTGTGGCTAAACGAAAAAAACATTACCTGATTTGGGAAATGTCACACAAAATACATCCGTGTCCTCCACTGTGAAGTTCTCAGCAAACTGCAGGCTCTTTTTGGAGTGAGCAATTGGAGGCAAAAGAAAATCTCGATACTTGATATATTGCACAGACGTCATGTTGATTTTCACCACCTGCAAAAAGCACTGCTTACTGAGGTCAAAGCTGGAGGCTCTGCTTTACTTTTTAAAGGCAGGGCTTAATCGCCCTTTGTGTAATTTGAAACCCCAACAACTTTGATTTGCCACTGTTAAGCTGTTGCCTATAGAATAATGCAGGCTTTCACTTTGCTCTGTGTATCAAAATGATGAGCAAAGCATGTTTAAGCTATATCTAGTTATATAAAAATGTTTATCCAAATTATATGGGATGAACTAAACAAGATAGAGGTGGTGCCACGTTAAGTCTGGTCATACCTCTCTAATTCACATAGGAATGCCTATGGTTAGTGCAATGTGCATGAACAGAGGTGGTAGTGTGAATGAGTCGGAGGTAACAGCCCACACTATTGTGGCCATTTGACAATGGGAGCTTTGAGTGGCAATACTCGGCTGAGAGAAAGAGAAAGGGACAAAGCTGGAAATGTGGAAAGACCGTGTTAACCCTTATTGTGGAAACATTATTATATCTCTTGAAGAATAATAATAAGGCCCAGTGAGTTGATGAAATACAGAAAAAAAGTTTATTCTTGTTACAACAAGAATGGACAGGACCTGCCCTGGCCAGAGACCAACAGCTTTTCAATGTCTGCAGTGACAACCCTGAGTCACGTAGCATCTGTGCTCTGAGTATACCAGAAAAACAAGTTTTACACTTGACAACAAAAGGCTTCCTGAAGCTTCAAGACAGCATCTGCTAAGCCTTTACACATGTCAATGACTGGTCTGGAGCTCAGGCTAAAATCACATTCATTCACACAAAGACATGACAGAAATATTTTCTTCACAATCACAATTCTCAAAGGGCAAACATATGAATCAAATAAAGTGATATGACCACATTTAACATGATAAAATATGTCTATGTGGATACACATCCAATTTAAAACAAAATCTGAAACATATAGCCTAATACAAATTAACAACTTCACATTTTTATCTCTGTCTGTGTTAGGGAATGCGGCGCACTTGCGCCCTCTATTGACCAACGGCCACTGCTACATATTATTATTCCATATAGGCCACGGGCTAGGATAGTCACGTGTGCACCCCCCCCACAACCCTATAAATTTGGTATCACTGGAAACCTTGGGATGTCTAGATTACAATTATAACTGGTAACAGTAAAAAAACTGGGACTTGCTATGACAAATCAATAGTTTTATTGACCTACCATAAAACTCATGAAATGGCTGAATGTGAAACATGTGATTTTGCCACATGATACAAAGACTCAGTAAATCATCAGTTTTTCACTTAAATAAACATATAAGGCATGAAGTGAAAGCTAACTCTGTGCCAAATCATTCCCTTTTTAAATGATATGTCTGTCTTAATTGTGTCTGAAGATATGCTTTAGTGAAGTATGACACCATATAAACAAATGCTCGTATGACAATACATGATGAATATGACAATAGTTCTGTTTTCATCATAATTCTACATACATTTGCCTAAACTATATGCACAACAAGAAAGCCCAATCTCTCAGCTTTGATCTCATGCCAAAAGTAATCTGGTAGGACAAATACTAGCAAAGATATCATATGTTTTACCTAGTGATCGATAAAACACTTAAATGAATGCTGAAGATCGCATAATGATACCATATTCAGCTTAAAAATTGAAATACCATATGTTTTGAGGTATCAACATACCTACACTTGCAATATTACCACTTTCATTTCCATCATATACAATGTTTGATATGTCTCAGTGTGCCACAATAACTCAATAACCAGTAACACATAAATTGACACAAAAAGTCAATCTCGCCAAGCTTTCAAAACGTATGTCAAAAACAATAACTGATTCTGTTACTTATCTTTTCTGAAACATAAAAGAAAACTAATGAACATGTTTTTTTCGGTCGTTTTGTTTTAGTGAGTTTTTTGTGCATTTATTTTGACCTGTAACATAGATCATCTCAGTCTGAATCACAGTCACTTTCATCTTCCACAAATGATTCAAAGTCAGCATCGATATCACAAACCAGATCTGAATCTAAGTCATCCAGGTCCTCACTGAAGTCCTCAGTTACCACAGTTTCCTGAGCAATATCTAGAAGTTCTTTTGGCAGGAAATCACCTGTGAACCAGATAGGTAGTAAGACTTAGGGTAGTAGTAAGTGTTTTATCGATCACTAGGTAAAACATATATCTTTGCTAGTATTTATCCTACCAGATTACTTTTGGCATGAGAGCAAAGCTGAGAGATTGAGCTTTCTTCATCTTGAATTATGATGAAAACAGAACTATTGTCATATTCATCATGTATTGTCATACGAGCATTTGTTTATATGGTGTCATACTTCACTAAAGCATATCTTCAGACACAATTAAGACAGACATATCATTTAAAAAGGGAATGATTTGGCACAGAGTTCGCTTTCACTTCATGCCTTATGTTTATTTAAGTGAAAAACTGATGATTTACTGAGTCTTTGTATCATGTGGCGAAATCACATGTTTCACATTCAGCCATTTCATGAGTTTTATGGTAGGTCAATAAAACTATTGATATGTCATAGCAAGTCCCAGTTTTTTTTACTGTTACCAGTTATAATTGTAATCTAGACATCCCAAGGTTTCCAGTGATACCAAATTTATAGGGTTGTGGGGGGGTGCACACGTGACTATCCTAGCCCGTGGCCTAATATTCTTAGACCTGAGTGCAGCCTTTGATGTTTTAGACCACAGTACTAATAACAACCCTGAGTTTAAAGCTTCTTTTAACAGTAGCTATTCTGAGGTTGAGGGGATGAGTTGTGGAGTGCCCCAGGGCAGTTGCCTTGAACCCCTTTTGTTTTCTATATTTACTAATGATTTTTCATTTACAAACATGGCTATATATGCAAATGACACCACTTTAAATGCATCTGCAGCCACAGCAGGTCAACTTAGTAACATCTTAAATGAGGAGTTGGAATTGGCAGTGGTAGTACAGTGGATTCAAGACAATAAATTAGTAATCAGTGCTGAAAAAAACAAATGTACTGTATGTTAACTGTCACAATACACTTGTTGTAACCCAACAGGGGCCACTTAAAACACGGGTAAGAACTGCAGGTGGTGGGTAAAATGAGGAACTGAGACCAAATTTTAGCAAAATATATAATATTTATTACAATATCTATATACATATATAAATACACACATATACACTGAGGGTTATAGTTAAAACAGGCTACGACCAGATTTAAATAGGCCTAGGGCTGGCTGGTCGCGGCCGCACCCGGTGTGGGCAGCAAACACAAGGAGGCAGAGCACCCACTGGAGGTTCGTGAAACACACACACAACCTAATAAAACTAAAAAAAGGGTAACCAAAAACGTGCAAGGTGAGGACGTGCAAAATATACCACAAACACGAGGAGTGATGAGCCCAAAGCAGGAAACTCTCACCAACCCTCCACCAAATGGGGCGACCGCGCTGCACCAGACCCTAGAGGAACACACAATCAGTTTAAAACAAAGCACAGAGTAAAAGCTAGCCACACAGATACACTTAGGTTGCTACGTAGGGCTAGAACTAACTTATTTAACCCAAACATACAACAGTGGCCAACGGCGTCTATAAGACAAACATTTTGTTAGTCATAGCATGCACTCCTTTTAAAATTACATTTAGAACGCGACCTAAAACAGAAGCTTGTCAGGGAGCATAGGAAGCACGCGACACAGGCGACAGGCTGTTAACAGCATCTAAAAAACACATACAGCCAACGCACAAACATACAAATTACCCACAGATAAAACAAATATTCTTACAATAGTGGCGTGCCCGCTAGCGCCACACCACTATGTTGGCTGGCAATGGTCCAACTATGTACCGCTACATCCCACCCCAGGGCACATGAAATTGGCGTCCCGACAATTTAATAACCAGGGGTCACAGAATTGGGGGGGGGGGGGGGGGGGAGACACCTACATACGGGAAGTTGCAGCCGCATCTGCCCTACTCCGTACGCTTGCTGGCAAATGGTACGGGTTAGAATGTTGGCCCGCTGTCTGGCGGGTTGAGCGTCTTGGCAGGGGTGAGTTAGAATCAGCTGGACTACCCTCCGAAGGAGTTTGTGACATAGCTGCTGGTATGACTTCAGCTCTTAGTTCTGTACTGGCCCGAGCTGGTAACTCAAGTGCATTAGGACCCTGGTGCACTACCCAGAGGCCATCTTCATGTGGGCTCCAGGTTTCAGACCCAGGGCTCCCAGTTTCAGACCCAGGGCTCCCAGTTTCCCGGGACCAACCTGTCAGTAAGAGGGGGTATGGAACTGCAAGGCATTAGTTTAAACATATTCCTGTGTACATAGCGTACCTCTGTGGGCCTATCTTGACGAGCAACTGCATACACGGGCTGGCCAGGACCTGAGGTTCCCACCACAATGAATACATCAGGGGCCAAGGAGTCTTGTATTTTGTTCCAGCCCCGGTGTGAGTGGTCGCGGAGGTAGACCTTTTGTCCTACTGGCACCACTTCTTCTTTGGCCCGTTTATCCGCTCTGTCCTTTCTCTGTGCTGCTGCTGTCACCATACGATCCCGAGCGTTATCAGCTGCCAATTTCAGCCTACGCTGATGTTCAGTTATCCAGTGACAGGCTTCACCCACAATGGGCTCTTCAATCCTGCCTAGGAGGAAATCTACTGGGAGTTGGGGGTCACGGCCAAACATAAGGAGGAAGGGTGAGTGTCCTGTGGTTTGATGTGGGGTGGTGTTATAGCTGAAAAGAACCTGGGGTAGGTACTCAGGCCAACGATGCTTCTGTTCTGGAGGTAAGGTCCGAAGGAGATCATGGAGAGTACGGTTAAAACGCACACTGGCCATTTCCCTGGGGATGATATGGGGTAGTCCTGGACTTCCTGATTCCGTATAGGTCACATAGCTGTTGTATTAGAGCATTTTCGAAGCTACGGCCTTGGTCCGAGTGAAGTCTGGCAGGGACCCCATATTTGTAGAACCACTCTTTAACCAAGGTTTGAGCTACCGTGGTCGCTCGCTGGTCACGGGTGGGGATGACCTGGGTAAACTTTGAAAACACATCAGTCATTACCAGCACTAGTTCCCTCCCATCCCGAGCAGGTTCTAACAAAGAGAAATCAATTGCTAAAATCTCATTTGGTTTTGATGCCAACAAATGTCTCATGGGTGCACGTACCTGGGGTTGCGTGTCTTTAGCCAGGCAGCACCGTTCACACCTTAGACACCACTCCTTAATTATTCTTCCCATTCCCGGCCAATAACATCTCTCACGAATCAACTCTGTTGTACGTTCCACCCCTTGATGACCATGAAATGTATGGAGCTGCTGGAACACCTCATACCTAAGGCTCTCAGGCAATACCAATTGACTGAACTCCTCTCCACCATCCGGTCGTTTACATGTACGATATAGTAATCCTTCCTTTATTATCAAGTGGTCCCAGTCCCGGAGCAACTTTCTGGCAGAGGGGTTGAGTGCATTTCTCTCCATACGTCCTGGGGGGGCGCTGTTGCTCTACCAAAATCACAACAGGTGCAATAGTTTGGTCTGCACGTTGCAGCACCCTCATGTCAGCCGTTGATCGCTCAGGGATGGCAGACATGGCAGATTGAGTACCCCTTGTGGAAGATCTTATGGCCAGCTGCACAATATTTGGAAGTGGGGTCCCAGGGCGTGTTGGTACAGAGGCATCATGAGATGGAGGTTGACGAGACAGAGCGTCTGCATTTTGGTTCGTCCGACCAGGGCGGTATTTAAGTGTATAGTCGAAAACTGCGAGTTCTGCCATCCAGCGTTGTTCCGTAGCCCCCAATTTAGCTGTATTCAGATGGCTAAGTGGGTTGTTATCAGTCCATACAGTGCATCTGTGGCCCAACAAATATTCACGAAATCGTTCTGCCATTGCCCACTTCATGGCTAGAAATTCAAGTTTCATGGAGCTGTAATTTCGCTCAGCTGGATTTAAGCTGCGGCTGGCATAAGCAATAGGCCGAATCCCTCCCTCCTGTTCTTGGGACAAGACCGCGCCCAGACCCTCGTGACTGGCATCCACTTCTAAAATAAAAGGAAGCTGAAAGTTAGCATAGGCCAAAACTGGGGATGCAACTAACCTGCTCTTTAGTGTTTGAAAGCCCTCTTCACACTCAGATGTCCAACTGTCCTTGAGGAGCTCCCGTCTACCCCGGTAGTTTTTCTTTCCAGCAAGTAGTGACACCAACTTGTGCAGCGGGGCCGCCAGCTTTGCAAAACCTTTAACAAAACGCCTGTAATAACTGGCAAAGCCAAGGAATGATCGTAGTGCTGTCACTGTGTCTGGTCTGGCCCATTCTGCCACCGCAGCTATCTTGTTCGGGTCCGTAGCAACCCCAGCCGCAGACACTACATGTCCCAGATAGTTTACTTGTTGCTGGAGAAAGTGACACTTGCTCAGCTTTACCTTCAGAGACTCCCTGCTGAAACGGCTAAGGACATGATCCAACCTGCTCACATGTTCTTCTACTGTAGATGAGAAAACAATTATGTCATCCAGGTACAGAAGCAAGGAGTAACAATTTTGGTCACCAAACATGCGCTCCATCAGCCTCTGGAATGTACTGGGGGCATTACACAAACCGAAGGGCATACGTTGGAACTCAAAAAGGCCAAAGGGGGTGCAGAACGCAGTTTTCATTTTATCCCGTTCTGTAACCGCCACTTGATGGTAACCACTTGCCAGATCGATTGTGGAAAACCACTTGGCCCCAGATAGGGCATCTAAAGTTTCCTCAACCCTTGGTAGGGGAAACGCATCTTTTCGTGTTTTGGCATTCAAAAGCCTATAGTCCACACACAATCGCAAACTACCATCTTTTTTCCGTACCAAAACAATAGGAGAGGCGTATGGACTGCAACTTTCCCGTATGACCTGACTGTCCAGCAATTTCCTTATGTGGGCCCGAACCTCGTCATAGTCAGAGGGAGGGAGGTATGCGTCTATATCGCTGCCTGATGGGAACATTGTCATTGAGTGGGATGTCATGTGTGATGAGGCTAGTACAGCCCAAATCCAGGTCTGAAGTGGCAAATACCCTCTTATACTGTAACAGGAGGGCCCGAACTCTGTTGGTCTGATTCAGTCAATGTGGATAGGTCAAGGGAATTAATCTGTTCTGCGATAGAGTCAGCTGTAGCTGTCTGAGAGTTAATCATGACTGTGTTACTACTTGACTGTCTACCGCAAAGAGAAACACCATCTGGTAAACTAACAACTTCAGCTCGACTTACAACACCAATTGGCTGCCAAGGGTGCAGCACTACACTATCTGCCCCTACATTCACTACCGGGACATAGACTGTACCTTGGTATATGTTGACCATGGCAGGAGAAATCAGCAAGCCCTCCTGTAGTGACTGGCCTTCATCCAGGGGTTCAATCAAAACTGTACCTGAGGGCTGACAAAAATGAGACAAACAGGTAGCAGCAACCCACTTAATTTTACCCCCCGGTATTATGACTTGTCGCCTACCTCTCACTTTGACCACTCCCTTCTCTGGCTGTGGGGGCTGGGACTCAATTTGGTGGCAGTGCTGTAATGCCTGCTGCCAGGACTGGGGTGCCTGGCGTACCTCTGGTAGGTCAAAAAGATGAGTACCATGTTGGCTGAACAACTGATAATAGCACTCTTTGATCACATTCATGCCTAGCACCCCATTCACACCATCCAGAGGCTGCTGACTAAAAGGGTCTTTAACCACCAGAATGCCACGTTGTGGTACCACTATTCCAAACACAGTTACATCCAACTCGACATAACCAATATACGGAATATCAAAGCCATTGGCTGCAGTCAGTTCAAGCCAATTACAGGGCCTAGGAGCAGTCTGAAAATTTTTATAAAAGAAACCCTCAAAAACAGTAGATACCATGGACCCTGTATCTAACAAAAAATTAGCCGTTACATCACCAAGTTTGACCATTACCTTAGGGCATGAAGCAATAAGGTTTGGGACCATCTGATCTGAGGCTGCCTGGATTGTCGAGCCGGTGCGCACCCCTCCTGACGTTTGGCTCCTCACATCAGGGGGGAAGAGTTTCCCGCCTCCTGTGCAGCCCCTACAGCTACCACTCGTTGGGGTCTAGGCTGGGAGGGCACACGTTCGTTATCACAATCTCTAGCATAGTGGCCAGGCTTTTGGCAACGCAAACAAATAACCGGGTTTGGTCGCGCTGTCCTACCCAAAGGGCGTGCTGTAGTCTGCAATGCAAAGAGCCCTTGTGTTAACTGATTGAGCTGTTCTTGCTGCTTCTCCAGCATTTGCCGCAACTCTTTAAACTCTGAGCTAGTAGTGGTACTGGGTACGCGATTTGAATAGTGCACTGAACTAAATGAGGGGACGGAGTAACTTCGGCCTCGTTCTTCCGACCTGCCCTCCCGTTCCCATCGAATAGCCTCAGCCCTGACATCAAGCAGTGTGTGCATAGGGTGTTCCCTGCGCAAGTTAACATCTAGCACATGCTCCACAAACTGATCGCGAAGGAGATTAGAGAGATCAGGCATTGATCGAGGAGCACTAGGTTCAACTTTTTCCATAAGGCAACACAAAGCATGAGAGAATTCCTGTAGCGACTCCCCCTCCTGCTGCCTCCTAGAGAAAAACGCCTGCTGTAGGGAAACATAGGATCTACAACACCCATACAAATCCTGCAAAATCTTAAACATTTTTTCTGGATCCTCCCTTTCTGCTCTAGGTCGGTACCTTATCTCATCCTTAGCCTCACCCTCAAGATGGTCATATATGAAATAGGCCTGATCGATAGGCTGCAGACGTCTGGTTCTTAGAGTAGCCTTCATTTCCTCGACCCAGTCCTCCACCGGGATTCCAGTAGTGCCCCTAAATAATGAACACTTCCTCTCCCTAGGGATATATAAAAAACGTTCGACAGGTGAGGGGTTAACAGAGTTCAATGAGCTAGCAGTAGCAGAGTCAGTAGAGGTTGAGGCACCAGAGTCTGAGGTTTGATGGGAGGCAAGCCGCTCCTGTAGTCGCTCATTTTCAGCTCTGAGCTGCAGGAGCTGGTCCCTCATTTCTTGTAATTCGGTGGCCATGACTAGACCACCAGGTATACAACAGGGTGGGCAAGGTGGCGATGAGTAGTTCAGATGAAGTAGATCCCTCGAAGAGCCCACTGCTGTTTGTTTGGGTGCAAACTAAAACCAATTTCAAATATTCATACCAAAACTCAGACCCCAATTAACCACCACTGCAGTAGTCCTGCCAGCAACGCCAGAATATGTAACCCAACAGGGGCCACTTAAAACACGGGTAAGAACTGCAGGTGGTGGGTAAAATGAGGAACAGACCAAATTTTAGCAAAATATATAATATTTATTACAATATCTATATACATATACAAATACACACACATATACACTGAGGGTTATAGTTAAAACAGGCTACGACCAGATTTAAATAGGCCTAGGGCTGGCTGGTCGCGGCCGCACCCGGTGTGGGCAGCAAACACAAGGAGGCAGAGCACCCACTGGAGGTTCGTGAAACACACACACACACACAACCTAATAAAACTAAAAAAAGGGTAACCAAAAACGTGCAAGGTGAGGACGTGCAAAATATACCACAAACACGAGGAGTGATGAGCCCAAAGCAGGAAACTCTGTCACCAACCCTCCACCAAATGAGGCGACCGCGCTGCACCAGACCCTAGAGGAACACACAATCAGTTTAAAACAAAGCACAGAGTAAAAGCTAGCCACACAGATACACTTAGGTTGCTACGTAGGGCTAGAACTAACTTATTTAACCCAAACAAACAACAGTGGCCAACGGCGTCTATAAGACAAACATTTTGTTAGTCATAGCATGCACTCCTTTTAAAATTACATTTAGAACGCGACCTAAAACAGAAGCTTGTCAGGGAGCATAGGAAGCACGCGACACAGGCGACAGGCTGTTAACAGCATCTAAAAAACACATACAGCCAACGCACAAACATACAAATTACCCACAGATAAAACAAATATTCTTACAATAGTGGCACCTACCAGGCGGCTATCGTCTTAGTGCCAGGATGAAGCCAGGCAGCAGCTTACCTACACGCCCTACATCCTGCGTATAAATACTGCGAGTAATTTGCCCAAACGGAAGTGCGACAAAGGGGGGGGCGTGCCCGCTAGCGCCACACCACTATGTTGGCTGGCAATGGTCCAACTATGTGCCGCTACATTATATCAGGAGCAACCGCAATTTAACAAGTAGAAGAAACAATTATTGGGTGTAATAGTAGACTCCAAGTTAATGTGGACCAGCCATGATTTCATGTATTGTAGAAAATGGGTCAGAGTGTGGGTATGATCAGACACTGTAAAAATGTATCGTACAGTGGTTGAACCAAACAACTTGTGCAGTCATTTGTTCCTTCTTAGATGGATTACGCATCTGTCGTTTGGTCAAACCAATGTAATATGAATGCACAGTGATTTGGCCAGGTTGACTATAAAATGCAGATACAAATACTATTTGAATCAATCAATCAATCAATCAATCAATCAATCAAACTTTATTTATAAAGCGCTTTTCATACAAAAATGTAATACAAGGTGCTTTACAGTGATTAAAAACAACCGGACGGGTGAGTGGAAGGAAAACAATTTCCTTCCACCCACCCATCCAGTTCCCACAGTTGCCTGACCCCACACAACCGAACAACCCAAACAGTGACACACACATACACATACATGCACACGCACACGCACACGCACACACACACACACACACACACACACACACACACGCACACGCACGCACACACACACACACTAACATGCTAAAATACATAAAACTACACATAGTAAAAATGTGAGGCTGAATACAGGCGAACCAGTTGAGAAAGCACCACCAGAGGAGCCGTCTACACCAGGAGCAGAGAGCCGTCCACCGCCGCCAGGAACCGCCACAGGGCCCAGGAGAGATGAGGCCCAAGCACCATCCCTCCACCAGGAGCCCACGGAACAGACCCCGGCAGCCGCGGCCGACCACTGCTCTCGGTGAAGAGGGCTCCTACAGCGGAAGCACTGGAAATCCTAAAAATGCTAAAAGAATATGAGTTCAAGCTAAAACATAAATGAATAAAATATGAATAATAAAAACAAGTAAAAGTATAAAATTTCAATACAAGGCTAAGCTAAACAGGTGGGTCTTGAGCCTACTCTTAAAAACATGAACGTTCTCTGCAGCCCTGAGGTCCTCTGGCAGGCTGTTCCATAGACGAGGGCCATAGTGCTGGAAAGACGCCTCTCCGTGAGTGTGTGTCCTGACTTTGGGAATGACCAGGAGCCTGCTGCCGGAGGAGCGCAGGGTCCGCGAGAGTTCGTAAGGTAAAAGCAGTTCTGAAAGATAAGAAGGCCCAAGACCATTAAGACATTTAAAAACCAGTAAAAGAACTTTAAAATCGATCCTGAAACTCACAGGGAGCCAATGCAGTTATTTTAAAACTGGTGTAATGTGGTCCCACCCTCTGGTCCTAGTCAGGACACGAGCTGCTGAATTTTGTAATAATTGTAAACCTGAAATACACTTTTTGGGAAGACCAGAGAGCAGGGCGTTACAGTAGTCTATTCGACTGGTGATAAAAGCATGCATCAGTGTCTCCATGTTGGCCCAAGAGAGAATGGGGCGGACTCTGGCTATGTTTTTTAGGTGATAGAAACTTATTTTTGTGATGTTTTTAATGTGTGGGATAAAAGTCAGCTCAGAGTCAAAAATGACACCCAGGTTTTTCACTTGAGGAGATGGGTTATAAAGGCTGTGCTTGTAATTTGGGTAAAAGTTTCTCTCTCTGGGCCTCAGGACCGATGACTAAAACCTCAGTTTTTCTACCATCCAGGATTTGATATCTAGAATGCACTTAAAAAGTGTATCCATTGGCCTGGTGTCACCAGGAGACATGGAGATGTAAAGCTGCGTATCATCTGCATAACTGTGGAAGTTGATTCCATGTTTCCTGATGACACCACCAAGAGGAGCATGTACAAGTTAAAAAGCACAGGGCCTAAAATGGAACCCTGGGGCACACCACATGTGATTTTATGGACCTTAGAGGAGCATGTGTCTACACTCACCATAAATGTTCTGTCTGTGAGGTAGGATATGAACCATTTGTGAACAGCACCGGAGAGGCCGAGATGTTTTAGGCGAGTTAAAAGAATAATGTGGTCTACTGTGTCAAAGGCAGCGCTCAGATCCAGTAGAACCAACATAGTTATCTTTTGTGAATCGTAATTTATTCTAAAATCATTTAAAATCTTTGCCAAGGCAGTCTCGATGCTGTGGTTCACCCTAAAACCAGATTGAAATTTTTCCAAAACGTTGTAACCATCTAAAAAATCATTTAGTTGGATAAAACAAGTTTTTCTAAAATTTTGCTTAAAAATGCTAAGTTAGACTCTGGTCGGTAGTTGTTTAAATCATTAAAATCTAAATTGTTCTTCAGGGGCCTCACCACTGCTACTTTGAAGGCAGTGGGAAAGACCCCTGTCTGAAGAGAACAATTCATCATGATTAAAAGCTCATCCCTAAAAGATCATAAAATGACTTAAAAAATGGGGTGGAAATTGGATCTAAAAGACACGTGGTGGGCCTCACTGAGGAGAAATCTTTATCAAGCATCTCAGCATTAACCAGGACAAAACTCTCCAGTGTTTCCTCTGGTGCAGACAAACACTTAGATGTGTTAAAAACAGCTTTGACAAGATAAAATATCACATCTGATAGTGTTTATCTTTCCCATGAAATGGTCTGCAAACTGCTCACAGAGAGAGTCAGTGGGTGTTAAGTAAAAGGTGCTAAAATCAGGGTTTAAAATGTTGTCTATGGTCGAGAAGAGAACTTTTGGATTATTTTTGTGGTTGGTGATTATTGTGGAGAAGTAATGGTTTCTTGCATTTCTTATTGCATTATTGTATGTTCGTTGTTTATTGGTGAATAATTGGTGGTTTATTGTTGTTTTGTTTTTCCTCCATCTGCGTTCGGCCCTCCTGCACTCTCGCTTGTATTTTCTCAGCTCGTCATTTGTCCATGGAGGTTTTAATTTGGTTTTGATGTTTTTGGTTTTGAGTGGAGCAACCAGATCTAGAGCTGACCATAGTCTACTGTTAAAATGGTCAGTAATAAAATCACAAGGGGCAGGTAAAACCATTGAGGGATTTTTTATCTAAAACATCAATAAAATTTGCAGCCACTTCAGGGGTCAGACGGCGTTTCCTCACAGTTCTCACAGAGGTTTTAATTGTGTCGGACTCGGTCGGACTTGAACACAAATATCTTAATGTCTATCAGGCTTGGTTCGGATTCAGTAAAAATCGTCCCGATCCACACTCTAGTGTGCTTGTGTGTGTGTATGTGTAGTTTGTTTTATACAATGATATACATGAATTTGAGAAGACCCCAGGAAGAATAGCTACTGATATTTCAGTATTGTAATCATATTAATAAACTAATTAAATAATTACACAGCAAATTCGCCAGTGTTAAATTAACTCTGACAGTGTCAATTTTAACACTTTAAAAGTGTGTATATGTATTGAGTTAAGTGTTAAATTGTCAGTGTTAAATTTACACTTTTGAAAGTGTAAAATATTTTACACTGACCAAGTTTAGCACTGACAGTGTAGGCAGAGTTTAGCACGCGAAGTCTACACTAACACTTACACTAACTTACTGTGGTAGTGTTAATTCTTCCTAGTTCAGTGGTAAATTAACTCTGGGTAGTGTTAAATACAAGTTACACTGGAATATTGACACTGGCGGATTTGCTGTGTAGGGCACCACATAGACGTAAACCCTCTATGCGCTATGCCCAGGTGAAACTGGGCAGCTGCTGACAGAGCAGCTGAGCGGCGAACCCTGGACCCCAGTGGCTGTGTCTGTGTGCCCGCTGCTCTGATGAGTGGGGTTGTAGTGTATCTTCCTCATGCTCTCCCATGTGGAGGTTTAGGCGAAAATAACTAGCCACCACTGGCCAGTAAGAAAAATAAGAGCCGTAGGATATACACCACAGCCAGATGCACTCATTTCAGCTTGATTTTTCTTTTCTTGCTTGACAGAAGGGTCCCGCTGACACATAATTCTTCCTAAAATAATTCTCCCTCGCCATAACTTTGCTGTATGGCACATAGTACTGTTGTTATCCATTCATTAGCCTATAGTAGTAAAATGCCGCCAGTGGAGAGCTGGGGCTAGGCGGGAGATATGACCACATTTAACATTATAAACTATGTCTATGCAGATACGCATTCAATTTTAAACAAAATATTAAACATATAAGATGTGATACATATAAGATAATTGATAATGAATTACTCCAACAATACCTGAGTTTTTTTTGCCATAGCTTGGGACAGGCCTTATTTTCCACAGATCATCACTGTGGGGCCTTTTACAAAAAACAACAGCCTTTCAATCACGGACTGACTGATCAGAACTGAAGAAGCAGCTTGGATGAGCTGCAAAACGTATTCGACCAAATAAACTCTGTCTAGTTGACAAGTTAAATTTCATCTTTTGCCACGGACTGATTTGTGATTGCTTTCTTTCTCAGTACCTTGTAATTATTAATAAGCAATCCCTAGCATAGGAATGTTTAAAACAGTATGAGTATAGTTAATAGGATACATGTATATGCAATGTTTATAGACTTTATAAATTTATATACACAGTCTATGAATTTAACTAATATTGGCCTTTTCATTTCTATATGGGTTAATGCAGGCTTATTGCATAGACACAGCTGGCCATAGGAACGGAGAATTGCATGCATATAGTAATATTCAATTGATTTAGCTTCATAATAAGAAAAAAACAACAACATGGTTGTTGATAAATAAATAATCCATTTGTGAAGCCCGATGAGTTTTTGGAATACAGACAAAGATTTATTCTTCTTGTTACAGCAGATATGGACAGGGCCTAGGCCTGCTCTGGCCAGAGACCAACAGCTTCTCTTGAGTCTCCTCTGTCCGTTCACCCCTTCTCTCCATCTCCCCCCATCTCTCCCTGAGTATTTCCCCTCGAGCATCTCCTCCAGAGCATCTGAGCTCTGAGTATTTATACAGAAATACAAGTTACATACATATCAAAGCAGAGTGACTTTTGTTTCACAGACTTTTTTTTATCCTTTAATATCCCTGTAGGAAAATTATCCTCTGCATTTCACCCATCCTTTCAGGAGCAGTGGGCAGCACATGAAGGCGCCGGGGGACCCATCTCCATGATCTTATTGCTAGGCTTGGTCAGGACCTCAGGTGGAGAATTTGGAGCTGGAGGCGTGAGTACTAGCCACTCAGCCACCACGCCGCCACTTGTGCTAATCAACTTAACTTACATCTGAGGACAGGGAGGACAACACAGAGTTTACTGTGGGGTGGGGACAGTTGTGTCTGCTGAGCCTTTACACATGTTAATGACTGGTCTGGCACATTCATTTACACAAACACAGATGGAGAGAAATCTTTCCACAATATACATTTCCATCACATGGTTTACCTGACAGATTAAAAGAAAAAAAAAGTTTATAATCATAATTGACTAATCAACTAAACTTCCCCATCACTGGTAATGATATAATGATATGGTCTTTAGACATTCCTTAGCAGAATGCATGATTCAGTTGCTGCTGCAGGAGAGTGGAAAGATACGTAGAGTTACTTGTGTCGGTTACATAAATTTTCGGCAAATCAGACCAAAAGCAGTATTACATGCAATTCATGATAAACATTTCCTTGGTTTATTAAAATTAGACAATTTTATGATGGTAATGAAAGAAGGTCAATTTGTAGAAAAAGCTAAAGGCATGGGTTATTACAAGTAGGGAATACAAAGAAGCAGCAATGAGAAAATTACATGATTTTCTTATTAATGAAATGATGAATAAAGGTTGCTGGTGGTCAATCCAGGTTCCAGGGCAGAGTGAAGCTCTCTCCCTCCAGCTCTTTCTTGATAGTGGAGCTGAAATGTCTCACCTGGTCAGAAGTAAAGTGTTTTTTCCAGTCTCCAGTGATGCCTGCAACATAAATCATATCCATAAAACTAAGGCATAGTTTTATAAAATAAAATTATTTGTATTAACTATTTTTTATTAACATCTAATAAGTTAAGAGAAGGATTCTTAATTAATCTTAATTGAGCAGCTCCTCTTGTATCCATGGTTCATCTAGAAAATTTTAGTTGCATTATGCTTTTTGTTCCCTTCACAGCTATACCAAGGGGAAATTCAGTTCTGCCCATCAATTTAAGGATAACAACTCTATATAGTTATAAAATCCTAAAACAGAGGATAAAAATGGTCAGTATAACCACAATGTGTTCACTGTCTTTTCATCCACTTATGGTAAACCAACATTTCCTGCCATAGATATTCATAATCTAAATCCTCTCCTTTGCATTTTTAGGGCAACACTATTTTAGTCTTGTGTCTAAACTAGATACAGGCTACTAATTAAACTTCTGTTAGTAGTGGTAGTAGTATTTACTGACCTTTTCTGAGAAATGGAGATATGTCAGAGTCAATGTAAGCCTTTGGTACCAGACTAAAGTTGGACATCGGATTGTTTTGCATGCTATTGAAGCTGCAGTGGTATGCTATTTTATTGATGACTTCATCACTCAGATTCTTCCCCAAAAAACTGGACATGGCCCTCACAGCAGCAGGCAGATCCTAAGAGACATGAAAATGGTCAATAATAATAATAAATATTGCCACAAGCGGCAATGATCGGCCCTCACGTGCGCCTACGCCGCACCCCGCAAACGCCGCGCCTGCAAACTCCGCACCCAATACTAACCCTAATAACCATAAACCCCAACCACGACTTTAACCCCTAGCCCCAACCCTAAAGCTAGGCCTAACCCTAAATGTTACACTAAGCTTAAACCGAACCCTAGTCGTAACCTTAACCATAGCCCCAATCCCAACTTTAACCCTTACCCTAACTCCTAACCTAATCCTGACATTTTTCATAATTTTTGCGTATGTTTCTTTAAAAAAAAATAAAAAATCCAAGACGGTGGGCTTGCCGTTTGTAAAGGGGCGTGGTCACAATATAATTTTTGGTTCCTATTCCCATGGTGCATCTTGGTTTGGCTACGCCAAAGTTTACTAAAGGATGTCCCATTGGAGAGGACAGATTTTTGCCTTGTCACCATGGCAATATGATATAAATGGGGTGTGGCCGTCATTGAGTTTTTTGATTGAAACCATGTCACAAATCTACATACCAAATTTTGTATGACTATGACAAATAAAATGTTGTTTCAAACTGTTCATAAGGCCCACTAGGGGGCCCTACTGCACCCATTTTGTATTTTCTTACATCAATCTGTTCAGAGTCGAGGTGTGCACCCCCAATTACAATTTGAGTGAAATTAGCCAGAGTTTGTGCAAATTGCTAGGGGGCGCTATTGCACCCATTTTTTTTATTTTAAACTTAACCCTAAACCTAAACCTAGAGCCAATCCTAAATTTAACCCAAATTTAACCCAACCCTAGCCCTAACCGTAACTCTAGCCCACCCCTAACCCTAGCCCTAACCCTAACCGCTGTCCTATCCTAGCCTTTACCCTAAGCCTAACCCCTAACGTACCCCTAACTTAACCCTGCCATTTTCTCAAATTTTTTATGTGTGATTTGATAAAAAAAAAAAAAAAAATCCAAGATAGCGAACTTCCGGTTTGTAAAGGGACGTTTTTTGTTCCTACTGCCATGATGCATCTGGCTACCAAATTTGGATTGACCAAAGTTTGTGTTAGGATGCCCAATTGGAGAGGAGATTTTTGGCTTGTCCCCATGGCAACACAATGTGAGATGGGGTGTGAGCGTCATTGACTTTTTTGATCAAGACCATGTCACAAATATATGTACCAAATTTTGTATGTATATAAAATGCTATAGTTCTATACAAATTGCCTAGGAGGAGCTATTGCCATTTTTGTAATTTCTTATCTGTTCTCCCCATATTAATTTTAGTTTCAAGCTGTAGGGGGCGTTAATTTCATATTAAAATTTTCATATTAAATCGCTTTAGGGAAGCTTCACTGCTCAGAGACCGTAAGATGTGTGTCAAAAATTTTGGTAACTTTTGATGTCCCACCCCTTGAGATAATGTGTACCAAATTTGAGCCCGTTTGAGCGAATGCCCTAGGAGGAGTGTGTAAAAGTATGACATTAACAAAAAATGCTCACTCATGCTTAGCACATTTTAATTCAAAATTGCTGACCCCTGGTGGTGCAAATGGCATTGGTGTAATAATATTTTTTACTTGTCTTGTCATGATCTACTTCTGTGTCAAATTTCATGATTCCACGAGAAAAATGTTTTGGCCTTATTCCTCTACCCTAATGCATTTTTTGTGTGTTTAGGGGCGCTGATATGCCATTTAATTTAGTCTCGGAAAATGAAAATAGCCAAAAGTTAGAGAAATGCGAGTTTTAACAGTTGGCACATTGTCGTGACTTTTCGCCATTGTTTACTGGGTGAAAAATGGGGGAGTTGGTTAGGGAAAAAAAAGAAGAACGAAAGAAAGAAAGAAAGAAAGAAAGAAAGAAAGAAAGAAAGAAAGAAAGGATAATATTCTGATACGCCGGTCTTGTTAGCTAAAAACAAGACCTGTTTGTTAGTTAGTTAGCTTGTTTGTTTGTTAGTTAGCAAGATAACTCAAAAAGTTATGGACGGATCTTGATGAAATTTTCAGGAAATGTTCCTAATGGTAAATCCAACAGATGATTAAATTTTGGTGATGATCCAGAAGAAATCCTGGATTCTGGATCACTTTGAAAATTTCGTTAGCATTGCGTTAAATGGGTCTTGGCGGAGGTCTGCGCTCTCTGAGTGCTTTTCTAGTGTATGTTTGTATTATTATATATTTATTTATTATTCATTTAATGGTTAATAATTAGCCATATGAAAACCATAAATTTATACTCCCCGGTGAAGTGTGATGGGAAATTTATAGTTGTAAATATCTGGCCACTGAAGGTCTGGGACAGAATCTACCACTGTTAGGGCTGTAAAAAGGACCTGGGGCACACTGTAGGGGTCCGATATGTTCAGATTAGCAAGCTTGTCCTCATATCTTTTCTTTGATTACTATCTAGGTGATTAGTGAAGTCAGTATGAGTAAAAGACGGCTTTTTGTTGTCACTAGAGCACTGGCGGTCAGTCATGATTAGACCGTCAATATGGCGGATTGACAACTTCCTGTCACGTGACTGCATACACTCTATAGAGTTATTATTGCAGCACATCTAGGTCCAGTGTGTACCCAGTGCCAGAATGTTTTATAGAGTTACTATTGCGGCACATCTAGGTCCAGTGTGTACCCAGTGCCAGAATGTTTTATAGAGTTGTTATTATTGCGGCACATCTAGGTCCAGTGTGTACCCAGTGTCAGAAAGAACAAGTCTGAATAGTTTTACAACCTTAGTAAATAAGTGACTACTTTGGTCAATCAATGTCGCGCTCCTCCAGGCATAACTTGGGACAGCCATTTGGATTCAATGAGGATATTGAAGGTACAGGCGTACCCCTGCAGGTGCCATATAATTTTTTGTTCCTATTGCCTTGATGTATCTATTTACCTAATTTGGTTTGGCTACATCAAAGTTCTTGTCAGTATGTCCCATGGGAACACAATGTGAGCTAGGGTGTGGGTGTCATTGAATTTTTGATCGAGAGCATGTTGCAAATATGTGTACCAAATTTTGTATGACAAATACATTTTTATCATTCCATACATTTTTATCATTCCATACATTTTGTACAGACATGTACATCAGTCTGTTCTGGGTCAGGCTGTCCACCAGTGTTAATTTCGTTGACGAAAACTATGACGAAATTATTTCGTCAATGAAGGTTTTTTGCGGACGAAAGTGCAAAGTTTTGTGTCATGTTTTTGTATATATATGGAGAATTGTTATGTGGGAACAAGGATGTTGTAGGCTGATCATTGGACAACATCTTACAGCTAACCATTAGGAGGGAGCTGGGAGAGATAGCTAAAATGATCTAAAAATATAATGATCTAAACCCTCTTCAGGCATGTATATTATAACATGGCAGAAAGCTAAAAAAAATGTTTTAAAGTGAGCATCCATCTCCATGATTTGAGCTACACAGTTTTGAGTTATGACTCCATGCTTGGACTACTTAAATGTAAAAAGCAAAAGTCTGCCAGCATCCATTGTCCTTCAGAGACCAAGACATCAGATCCAGTCAGCATCTGTCCATTAGGAAATGACACATAAATACCATTGTCATTGCATAGTATAGTAGCTTGCAATTTAGTCAACAAATCTCGTCCGAGTAGGTTGACTGGTGTTTGTGGAGAGTATACATATTCATGAGAAAATGTCTGTTGTGCCATTGTGGTTTTAAGTGGCACAGTCTTTTGCAGGACTTGTGGAGTCCCTGAGAAGCCTACGAGGTGAATGAAATCTTGGGCTAGTGAGGCTGGTGGTATGGGGCCGGTCAGAGATGAGTGTGTGGCGCCTGTATCTACCAGACCTGCCAGCTGTTGTCCATTCACAAAAAATGGGACCATGGCGCCTGCACTGCCCGATGGCCCCGGGCTCTCAGGGCACCCCTAGTTGTATTGTCCTTCTTGTCCCCACGGAGGACCAGCATATCCTCCGCGGTAGGAGCCATATGGGGGTGGAGTCTGCATGTGTCCACCTCTTGGACCTCCTCTCTGATGCCAGCCACCTCGTCCCCGTGGTGGTCCGTACATATGGCCTGGGGGTTCCTGTTGCTGTCCCATGCCTTGTGGACAATCTGCCACCCAGTGGTCAGTGCTGTTACAAATAAAACATCCATTATTTTGCATGTGATTCCTGGTGCCTCCTCGTCTCCCAGCATGTCCACTCCGGGATCGACCTCTCGCCCTTCCCATCTGTCCTTGCCACATCATGATGTCTGTGTTGTCATTTTTTGACTCTTTCTTATCTTGTTTTTTCTTAGTAGCATCCTCTCTAGCCTGTGCTAGTTGTAATTTAAGCAGTTGTGCTTGTAAGTTTTCTATTTCTAATTTTTCACTCTGAACCTTCTCAAGGTGTGCTTTGCAGTGATGTGCTAGATGTCTACGAAACCTGCTGTCTTCGTGTGCCATCATGTCTGGGTCAAGATTCATCTGTTTCTGTACGTCAGCTGGTAGTCCTTTAATTAATGCAGTCCTGAACATTACAGTTTCAGATGCAGTATACCCTGGGTCCCGTCCGGTCGTGTCAGTCCATTGTTGTAGGCATCGGGAGTAATGTGTCAGTGGGTCCTCACCATTGTATGAGAATGACGTGGGTGCAGATGTTATGGGTGTGGGGAACATCTTCCTGATCACATCAAAACAGCGTCGTGAATAATTTCTCAGTAACTCGGAATGTGGTACATTGTCTATCCCTGCCTCGCACTCAATGTTTCTGGCCTCCATGTGGGTGGCCGTCCGTGACAAAGCTTGTCTCAGATCGCCCACACATGGAACAAATCCCTGCATTGCATCACAAAATTGTAATACCCACTTACCCCCTATCTTTGATCCCCATGGCTTGGTACACAGGACCACCTGCTGTCTCAATCATAGGAAATTGGTAAGGAGGTTTTGGGTCACGTGTTTTAAGGTTATAGTCATATTTTCTTTGTGGTCTGACTGGTTTTTCCCTTCTCAGTTCTGCATTTGTTGTAGGTGTCGGCAGATCTAGGTCCTCCTCCTCTTGATCACTCCACTCCTCATCCCGTTCTGACCTGTCCTCGGACGCACTAGGCCTTAAGGGCCTGTCGTCCATCTGTCTGTCTTTGTGTGGTGTCTTACCTGGTGTTGGGGTACTATGAGCGTTTCCGCCTATAGTCCCATGACGCTTTAACTCTTTTTCCCTCTTCCCCGCTAGTAGTGACAGTAGTTCTACCACCTTCATGCGTTCGGCCCTCTCTTTTTCCATCTGTCTCAGCTTGTGCTCATCACTGGGGTCATATTTCTTGCTGCTGCCTCTGTCCTCTGGGTCTGGGGTACGTGATCTCGATCTCCTGTTCTGGGAAGAGGGGTCTGTCCACTCACTTAAAATTTCGTATGTCCACTCACCTGTTCGGTTGAGGTCGTCGTCCGCACCTGA
Source organism: Taenioides sp. WSHXM2023 (assembly GCA_029959045.1). Classification (NCBI taxonomy): domain Eukaryota; kingdom Metazoa; phylum Chordata; class Actinopteri; order Gobiiformes; family Gobiidae; genus Taenioides; species Taenioides sp. WSHXM2023. The sequence continues at coordinate 19,955,305 of CM057088.1, read as the reverse complement.
ACTTCGTTTGGACCTTGTCCAGCGCTCCTCTTCTTCCTCAGTCTCCCCTCCCGACTCGTACCCTGTATTTTTATCGGATTGTGTGTTGGAGGGGTCAGTGTTCGGAGTACTATGTTTAAGCCTGGGTGTTGGATGTGGGCCTAATGGTTTCACTGCCTCTCTCATACCATGCTCAATAAGTCCTATTTCGTCTATTTCAACCTTCGTGAGTCTCTGTCCTTTCCCTTCAAAATCACACGCCACTGTCCCTGCTAAGTGCATGAGTGGGAACTGTCCTCGTGGTATCTGGTATGGGGGTGGGGGAGTTGCTGTCCCTACAGGAAGTGTGGGGTAGAGTGGAGCGGTTGGTGGGGGAGGAGGGTGCACTTCCTTATTTTGTTTCAAGCGCTTCTTCTCATTCTTCCTTTTTGCTGCTCTTTCTGCGTTTCTCTCTGCTTTGACTGTTGCTATGGCCGTTGCTGCCAGGGCCAACACATGTACAATTCTTCTTTTCTTATCAACTTCCTCCATCTCCTTCGCTATGTCCCTTTTCTGTCTCCATCCTGCCGCTTTGCTCTCTCTGTTCATCACTTCCTTCTTCTCGTCTACTGCCTGTCTGTCTGCTTCCTGTAACTTCTGACTTAACTCTGACCATCTGTTCACTTTGTCCATGTTCATCTTCTTCCACACTCTTTGCATTTTCTTCTTTTCTTTATCATGTTTCTTTTTCTCAATTCCATTTAATATTTGTTTCTCCAGGGTTGTATACAAATTATCACCAACATCCATGTCCTCATTCACATCATCATGCACACCATCATTCATGTCATCCACCTGTTTACAGCCAAACTCCTCACATTCTCTATCAAATTCACCTTCCATGATTATATTTATTGTTCGTAATTTAGTAGTCACTCTTCCTGCTAATTCAAGTTTTACTTTGGCCTATCGCGCAGGTTCCAAATTGGTCAATAATTTATCTCTGTTTTCGTTCACTTCTTACAAGTGACCCAGGCCCAACAGACGAACCCTCCGTTTTCGGGACTTCTAATTCCCAAGGTCTAACGGGTGAACCTTTCTTTCTCTTTGTCTGTTTTCGTTCACTCTTGCAGTGACCCAGGTTCCACAGACCAAACCCTCTGTTTTTTAGGGCCCCTAAACTCCCTAAGGTTTAACAGGTGAACCTCACTTTGTAATTGGGGGCCCCTCAGAGAAATCAGTCGGACCAAACTTCCACCCTCGACTTTATGTAGATAATCTCAGTGTTCCAGTATTCCGTTTCCCGTACTTGAAGTCGTCCATACGACTCCCTCGACTCACGGTCGGGGTCACCAAGAACTGTAGGATGTGCGATTTATATCCTACGCGTGTTCACGCATCGAGGAAGAGATGACCAGGATCCATCAAGTACAATCCAATAAGTTTTATTCCATCCTAACAGAGGAATCTAAGAAATGTGCAACAGACGTCCGGATCTTAGTTATGAGACTAATCACACACGAGACGTGTGCCTTCTGATTAGCCTGGCATAAAAAGACTCTGTTATCCGGTAACACAGGGTTTTTATAACATTGATATTGCATGAAGTATGGCCCTGCCTGGGCCCTGCTCGAACCCCAGACAGTGCCTCATCTTCTCCTAATATGGTGTTGTGTTTCTCCTTAAAACAGATGTCTGTTGATGTTGAACCGTTGTCTAGTGGTTTTCACTTCCCCGTGTTTTTGTCTGCACAGAAGATGCAGCAGGAAACGGCTCTTGCCTGTCTGTTCCATTTCCGCCACTCTGTTTTACGCTGTGAAGCTCAAGCAAGAATTAAAGCAAGCATATATAGTATTTAATAAAGCTTTTAAATTGTCTTCACTACACACAGTATGAGAAGCAAAAAGAGGTTATTCACAACACACAAATATTTAACATATGATTATAGAAAATGTGGGATAATATATATACACAATTATTCTAACACTTAAGAAAAGGCTAAAGGCTGACAAACAGTACCATGACCATTACACAGCCTTCATGAACGACACTACAAAGAGTGTTGATGCAGAACTAGCTCCCCTTGTGTCTGGGAGTGAGATTGTGTGGTATATCCCACGCCACAGGGTGTACCACCCGAAGAAGCCCACAAAGTTAAGGTGGGAGTGTTGTGGCGCTTTAGAAGGGAAAACTGTGGATTTTAATGTGTTTATTGTAAGTGGTCTTTGTGGTTAATTGTATGTCTACACTTGATATTATGTTTGTATCTGTATGTGTACTGTTTTATGGAGCCTGCCTTAGGACAGCGGATGCAATTTAGCTATTGTGCTAATTCTGGCGTATTTACATTGATGCTTATCTGCTGATATGTTGATTAATATGCATTGTCCTAATTCAAAAAATAATTAAATTAAATTAAATTAAATTAAATTAAATTAAATTAAATTAAATTAAATTAAATTAAATTAATCTGCAGCATAGAAAATGTTCCATCAGTTTTTTGTCAGTCCTGAAATGCGCTACTATCTGAGATTCTTGTGGTGGGAAAATGCACCGGTAGACACAGAACCTAAAGAATACAATGGCTGTTCATTTATTTGGTGCCGGTTCCTCGCCCGGGTGCGCTAATTTTGGCCTCAAGTATCTTGCACAGCAGCACACCACAGACTACTCCAAAGCCTCAGCCTTTGTTGAAAAGAACTTTGATGTGGACAATGGGTTGACAAGTGTCCCATCAGTCAAAGAGGCCAGAGAACATATAACAGAGTCCCAAGAGCTGTACAGGCTTACGTCTGCACAAGTTCAACTCACGATGATGATGAACAGCATGATGATGTTGCAGCTGGACTGCTCCCAGCCAGTGTGCGATGTCCACTGTCAGCTCCAGCTGGTCCTTGATGCCCGGGGAGACCTGCCCAAACAGGTCGGTGATGAGCCTCCTGGTGTCCTCTCTAGCTCTCTTGGGGATCCCGGCCATGCGGAGGTTCCTCCTGTATGCCTCCAACGCGTTGCATTTCTCTTGGAGCATAGTATTCTCCTCCTGAAGCGTGGTGTCGTTTCCAAGGTTTGTACCTTTTCCGTCACTTCTTCGAGTTGTTTTCCCACTCCATCCAGTGTATTTTTAACCTCCTTCACAGTGCTTTCAACAGATTATGTGCATTTGAGCTTTTCTTCTTGCAGCTGCTGAACTCTTTCAATTTGAGCTCCTGGGAGCTGCCTTACTTGCTGAATACTGGCCTTATGTAGCAAAACGTGTGACATCAGAAACATGCTGTTCTGACCAATCAGAGCACCAGCTGCTAGAGCAGAGCTAGCGCAGGTTCAGAGTGGGGCTAGGCTAAATCTTACATGTGCTTTGCAGAATTCTACTTTCATCAAAGTTCATATTGTAAAAATACAGAAGAATCCCTAAAAAATCAGACTTTTATGAAAGCTGTCAATGTCCTGTCAGCTGAACATGGGCAGTTTGATTTCACAATTGTGCTCCATGGGACAATTTTTTCTGGACCGGAGCTCCTGGGAGCTCCAGTACCAATAGAGTGGCCACTAATCGATCTTGCTCGTGGTAAGAGGGGGCATGTCTTATCCAGTTCTTATTATAGACTCATGCTATGGATCTATTAAAATAACTTGGCATAGGCGAGAGCGCCTCTTTTATAGGCGGCCTCAAGGCGCACTAAAGTCTGCACCGCTACACGTGTTATAAAAACATACCTGGAGTTGTGCTTTGTTTCATTCTCACGTTTAAGAAACCCTTTATTATTAGTCTGTCTGCATATCCAAAGTACAAAATGCTATAATCCACCTTGTGGTGTCATGTCTCAAGTTTTCATTTTTTTCCCCATTATAATAAGACAGGGACATCCAACCCCATACGATGTGACAATCTACCCTGCGATGGTTTTGGTTGTCACATCTGCGCAAGGTGCCTTTGACAACCCCTGTCTTTTGAAGAGAATGGATTCTACCTATCCAGTTGTACCTGATACATCAAGCATTAAATATGTACAGAAACGGTGTTCTTGCCATATACCATTTTAGCAGAAATTGAATTTCAGTCAAGTGTGACAACCATCCCCGGTCTCCCCTACTCTGTCTTGTGACTTTTGTGCCTGGATTATATACTCAGGCTTTACTTTGCAATCATGTCATGGATATAACTGCCTTTCAATACGAAGTCAGTCAGTGTTAATTATTTGGATCATGCCTTGACTTGCCCTGTTCTTTGAAGCATAAGTTGTACAGTAATTTACTAGTAATTTTGTTGAAAATCAAACAAGCATATGCAGTGCAAATTTACGCGTAGATAATTGTTTCCGGTTACATCACTTCATAAAAAAATAAATTATAACAATAATAAAAATTTTATTTTTCCTTCCCAGGTTCACACTTCATTGTTGCCGACATAGGCTTATGTAAGCTGAATCTGTAAAACTGCAAAACAAAACTAGTCTACAGATTTGTGGCTAAATGAAAAAAACATTACCTGATTTGGGAAATGTCACACAAAATACATCCGTGTCCTCCACTGTGAAGTTCTCAGCAAACTGCAGGCTCTTTTTGGAGTGAGCAATTGGAGGCAAAAGAAAATCTCGATACTTGATATATTGCACAGACGTCATGTTGATTTTCACCACCTGCAAAAAGCACTGCTTACTGAGGTCAAAGCTGGATACTCTGCTTTACTTTTTAAAGGCAGGGCTTAATTGCCCTTTGTGTAATTTGAAACCCCAACAACTTTGATTTGCCACTGTTAAACTGTTGCAAAACCCACCTGTTCACACAATCCTACACCACATAACAGTCACTCTCACCATCATCCAGTTTTGTATCTGTTTTATCTGTAAATATGTGTTTTTAACTTTGTCTTGTATAGTGTCCTTGGGTGTCCTGAAAGGTGCTTTCAAATAAAATGTATTATTATTATTATTATTATTATTATTATTATTATTATTATTATTATTATAGGATCATGCAGGCTTTCACTTTGCTCTGTGTATCAAAATGATGAGCAAAGCATGTTTAAGCTATATCTAGTTATATAAAAATGTTTATCTAAATTATATGGGATGAACTAAACAAGATAGAGGTGGTGCCACGTTAAGTCTGGTCATACCTCTCTAATTCACATAGGAATGCCTATGGTTAGTGCAATGTGCATGAACAGAGGTGGTAGTGTGAATGAGTCGGAGGTAACAGCCCACACTATTGTGGCCATTTGACAATGGGAGCTTTGAGTGGCAATACTCGGCTGAGAGAAAGAAAGGGACAAAGCTGGAAATGTGGAGACGAAAACTAAATAAAAATTACTTTTAAATGACTAAAACGATGACGAAATAGACGGACATTTTCGTCAACAAATAAAAGACGAAACGAAAATATAACCTGTGACGAATAATAGATCCATGGTGACGAATAAGTGTCAGGACTCCTCAGGAGAAGAGAGAGAGGCACGAGCGGCCGCTGCGCTAAAGAGCCAATCACAGCGCGCGGTGTTGCGCGGTGCCGAAAAGCTCACGCGCCCCGCCGAGAAACATGAGGAGGACAGAGGAGCAACAAGTGCTAAGAGAAGATGTTGGCGACTGGGATTGGGAGAAAAAGACGGTCTGACCTGTGGTCTCACTTCACGTTTGATAACAAAGAGAATAAGACGAGTGTAAACCATGTGGCGCGTCAATCAAGGGGAAAAAGAGTGAGGGTTTGAGTTTTAGAGTTCAAAGGTTGTTACAGTACTTGTTATGCATTAATAAGCTGCAGTAATAAACTGTATAGGGCAAAAGGGCCTTTGACACCTGCACTTTAATTTTTTTTAAATATATTTTGGATTTAGCTGTGAATTATCATTTTGACAGTTATTGCTGTGGTTTACACTGGTGTCATAAAGACAGACAGCAATAATTTATACTGTCTTTGTGCTTTGTTTGCTACTGCTTTTCCATTTAAACATTGAAACACATTTTCAATAAAAACAGTTGTGTTTAAATATAAAGTGTGAAATGTTTGCATATTAATATCCCAATTTCAAGAAAGTATAGTTTTATGTTCCTTGTAAAAGGTAAAAATTTATACGTGTGAAAAGCTTTTAGTCAACTAAATCTATTGTAATTTTAGTCGACTAAATCTATTGTAATTTTAGTCGACTAAATCTATTTTCATTTTAGTCGACTAAAACTTTTCATTTTAGTCAACTAAAACTAGACTAAAACTAAGGGCGCTTTCACACCTATGGTTCGATTGCTTTGGTCCGCACTAGTCAGAAAAATGTTCCAATGTAGCAAACAGACGTGGGTACGGACAGACAGGACAGCGGCTCTTTCTGCTCGAGACATGCGCTGTAGAGCGCCAAGTGACGGGCGCAAGAGCGAAACAGGTGAAGAGATGATGTGCTGAGGAAGATGCTCGTTTGATTGTGTTTTGAACAGTTATTTTGTGCTTCATGCACACACCCTCCTCATGGAAAACATACGAAGAAATGCATATGATGCAGCTTTGAAGTTAAAGACAATTGATCTGACTGTCAAAGAAGGAAACAGAGCTGCTGCACGTGAACGCGGCATCGATGAGTCGATGGTGAGACGCTGGCGACGGCAGCGTGACGAACTGACTCAATGCAAAAAGACGACAAAAGCTTTCAGAGGCAATACAAGCAGATGCTCGGAACTTGAAAACTTCTTGAAGACGTGGACACCTGCGGCTTATAGACAGGTGCGGCCTATATATGTACAAAAATAAAATTCTTTGAAAATTTAGTTGATGCGGCTTATATTCAGGTGCGCTCAATAGTCCGGAAAATACGGTACCTACACGTACAAAATAATGTATGATGATCAGCGCCAGGAGCACAAGGCAAAGCTGTTCCTCCATGGTGATCGAAAGTGGCGTGTTTTTTAGTCCGGTTCCGGTGACGATGGTCTTCGCGGTCTATTTTGGTTCGTTTAGAACTATGCATATGTGAAAGCAAACCGTACCCACGTCTGTTTGCCACATTGTAACATTTTTCTGACTAGTGCGGACCAAAGCAATCGAACCATAGGTGTGAAAGCGCCCTAAAACAAATCTGATGACTAAAACTAGACTAAAATTAAAAGTAATTTTAGTCAAAAGACTAAGACTAAAACTAAATTAAAATTCCTTGTCAAAATTAACAGTGCTTCACAATCACAATTCTCAAAGGGCAAACATATGAATCAAATAAAGTGATATGACCACATTTAACATGATAAAATATGTCTATGTGGATACACATCCAATTTAAAACTAAATCTGAAACATATAGCCTAATACAAATTAACAACTTCACATTTTTATCTCTGTCTGTGTTAGGGAATGCGGCGCACTTGCGCCCTCTATTGACCAACGGCCACTGCTACATATTATTATTCCATATTCTTAGACCTGAGTGCAGCCTTTGATGTTTTAGACCACAGTACTAATAACAACCCTGAGTTTAAAGCTTCTTTTAACAGTAGCTATTCTGAGGTTGAGGGGATGAGTTGTGGAGTGCCCCAGGGCAGTTGCCTTGAACCCCTTTTGTTTTCTATATTTACTAATGATTTTTCATTTACAAACATGGCTATATATGCAAATGACACCACTTTATATGCATCTGCACCTACAGCAGGTCAACTTAGTAACATCTTAAATGGGGAGTTGGCAGTGGTAGTACAGTGATTCAAGACAATAAATTAGTAATCAGTGCTGAAAAAAACAAATGTACTGTATGTTAACTGTCACAATACACTTATATCAGGAGCAACCGCAATTTAACAAGTAGAAGAAACAATTATTGGGTGTAATAGTAGACTCCAAGTTAACGTGGACCAGCCATGATTTCATGTATTGTAGAAAATGGGTCAGAGTGTGGGTATGATCAGACACTGTAAAAATGTATCGTACAGTGGTTGAACCAAACAACTTGTGCAGTCATTTGTTCCTTCTTAGATGGATTACGCATCTGTCGTTTGGTCAAACACATGTGAGAGTAACTTCTACAGATTATGAATCGTTCAGAATAAAGCAGCATGCATTGTTTTGGGCTGCCCATACAGAACTAATGTAATATGAATGCACAGTGATTTGGCCAGGTTGACTATAAAATGCAGATAATAATACTATTTGAATACTATACTATTCTAATATTATTTATTAGAAATATTATTTTAACCAAAATTCCAGAAATAATTTATAACAAATAACAAAAAACTTTTTTCTCAGATAATCACAATTATGGTAGTGTGTGATTCAAAGCCAAAATATAAGTGATGTGCTGCCTTTGTGCAGAACTAATCAAATGCAACGCACTGTAGGTTACTGAGCCATGATTGCATGGAATGTATTACCAATATTCTTGTTAGAAAATAACAAAAGGTCAAGTTTATTATTGTTATGTTTTTTATTATTCATTTCAACCTTTTTTGTTTATTACTTTTACTATACATTTGACTTTCATGTCTTGTTATTGTGTGTGCGTTAGAGAATGGAAATCCGACCGAACCCGATGGGTCACATCAATGCGATAAGACCTGACTGGGCCCGGCACTTTTTGCTCCGTGTGCATGCGCTGATGCGCTCCGCTTATCTTATGTTGACATTCCGAATGCCTTCTTTTCAGTTGACTGATAAAATCAGACTTTCCACACAAACAATATCCTACGTGTGTCATTAGTAAGCCTATGAAAATAGTGTGATTTTAATTGTGTCGGGCTCGGGCGGACTCGGACACAAATATCTTAATGTCTATCGGGCTTGGTTCGGATTCAGTAAAAATCGTCCCGATCCACACTCTAGTGTGCGTGTGTGTGTGTGTGTGTGTATATTTGTCTGTCTGTGTGTGTGCGTGTGTGTATATTTGTCCGTCTGTGTGTGTTTGTGTGTCTGTGTGCGTGTATATATTTGTGTGTGTGTGTGTGTGTGTGTGTGTGTGTGTGTGTGTGTGTGTGTGTAGTTTATGTATTATACAATGATATACATTAATTTGAGAAGACCCCAGGATGAATAGCTACTGATTTCAGTATTGTAATCATCTTAATAAACTAATTAAATAACTACCTTTCCAGTGCTCAACATCGGCAAACATTGACTGAAATCTTAGGATCAAACTGTGGACTATGTTTAAATGCAGTGTCCCAATAATCACTAACCTCTTTCATAACATGTATGATATGCATAATGACACTGGCACTGGCAAAGTGGGGAAGGACAATTTTATTTTTTCTTTTGAGTTTCCCTCCAGACTTCGGTACAGACTCCTTTGCTGCATTAATAACAGCTCCACAAATATGATAATTTAACTGATTAACATCAACATCCAAACCTATGCCTGCCATCTCCCGATCAGAAATACAAAAGATCATTTTTCCCAGTTGGCTGATTTAAATGACTATTTTTAAATACCATTTAGATTATTCACTTCTACATCAACACCCACCTCAATACAAATGGGAAAATGATCACTTCCTACAGGAGAGCTTTTATTCACTTTCCACAGTTACAAATGCCTGCAAGCACATCTGACACAAGTGTTAAACCAATAACTGATTCTGTTCCATTCCTTAAGTTCATTCTTGTCCCTGAACCATTGTTAATACACACTAAACACACCGCAAATCCCGGACTCTGCCATCACCGTGGTCAACTTTCACCTGCTGCGCGGGGACAGGACAGAGGAGAGCGGGAAAAAGAAGGGAGGAGGACTAGTGCTGTTCGTGAACGAGAAATGGTGCAAACCTGGACACTGTACAGTGAAGGAGCAGATGTGTAACAAAGACATTGAACTGTTTGCTGTTAGCATGAGGCCATTCTACCTGCCCCGGGAGTTTTCACATGTCATCACACTGGCTGTGTATATTCCTCCCAGTGCTAACGCGGAGAATGCTTGTGACACTCTGCTCTCCTGCATCAGCTCTCTTCAGACTCAGCATCCACAGGCCCTCTTCCTCACCACCGGGGACTTCAACCATGCATCTCCCTCATCTGTCCTGCCAACATATCATACACCCAGTATGTGACCTGCCCCACAAGAGACAATAAAACTTTGGACTTATTCTTTGCCAACGTCAAGGAGGCCCCCCCCCCCCCGGGAAGAGCAGACCACAACATCATCCATATGAGGCCTGTGTACGAACCGCTTGTGCGCAGACAGCCTGTGGAGCCCCGAGTGGTGAAGAGGTGGACAGCAGAGAGCGAGGAGGCTCTGAGGGACTGCTTTAGCACCACTGTGTGGACAGAGCTCTGCCAGCCTCATGGGGAGGACATCAATGCTATCACGGACTGTATTACGGACTACATCAACTTCTGTTTTGAAAACACTGTACCCTCTCGGACAGTGTGGTGTTTTCCAAACAACAAGCCGTGGATTTACTCGGACATTAAAGCTCTGCTGAAGGAGAAGAAGAGAGCTTGTAGCTGTGGTCATAAGGTCTATGGTGCCTGTCACGGCGGCAATCCCCAAACCCAGTAGTGGACACTGGAAGTAAGGGATGCCGTCAGGCTGAAGAAGGAGTCCTATCGGCCCTTGTTGGCTCATGGGACTCCTGAGGCAGCTGACAGGTACTGGCAGGCCAAGCATGCTGCAGCTCGGGCAGTCACAGAGGCAAAAACTCGGAGTTGGGAGGAGTTCGGAGAGGCCATGGAGGAGGACTATCAGATGGCCTCAAAGAAATTCTGGCAAACCATCCAATGCCTCAGGAGGGGGAAGCAGTGCTTTACCAAAACTGTTTACAGTGCAGGTGGAGAGCTGTTGACCTCGACTGGGGATGTTTTCGGACGGTGGAAGAATACTTTGAGGATCTTTGAGGATCTCCTCAATCCCACCGTCACGTCTTTCGATCAGTCCACATGTGCTCTGTGGATCTGAAGAAGGCATTCGACTGTGTCCCTCATGGTGTTCTGTGGGGAGTGCTCCAGGAGTATGGGGTTCGGGGCCCTTTGTTAAAGGCTGTCCGGTCCCTGTGCGACCGGAGCAGGAGCTGTGTTCGCATTGCCGGCAGTAAGTCAGACCTGTTTCTGGTGCATGTTGGACTCCGCCCGGGCTGCCCTTTGTCACCGGTTCGATTCATTGTATTTATGGACAGAATTCCTAGGCCCGCAGTCGGTCCCGGAGGGGGTTCGGTTTGGGGACCATAGGATCTCCTCTCTGCTGTTTGCAGATGATGTTGTCCTGATGGCTTCAACAGACCAGGACCTCCAACATGCACTGGGACGATTTGCAGCTGAGTGTGAAGCGGCTGGGATGAGGATCAGCTCCTCCAAATTTGAGGCCATGGTTCTCGACCGGAAAAAGGTGGCTTGCCCTCTCCAGGGTGGAGAGTCCCTGCCTCAAGTGGAGGAGTTCAAGTATCTCGGGGTCTTGCTCACGAGATGGAGCATGAGATTGACAGGCGGATCGGTGCAGCGTTGGCAGTGATGTGGTTGCTGTATCGGACCGTTGTGGTGAAGAGGGAGCTGAGCCGAAAGGCAATGCTCTTGATTCTATGTTCCTACCCTCACCTATGGTCATGAGATTTGGGTAATGACCGAAAGGATGAGATCGCGAATACAATCGGCCGAAATGAGTTTCCTCCACAGAGTGGCTGGGTGTTCCCTTAGAGGTAGGGTAAGCTCGGAGTAGAGCTGCTGCTCCTCCAAGTCGAGAGGAGCTAGCTGAGGTGGCTTGGGCATCTGTTCCGGATCCCTCCTGGACGCCTCCCTCAGGAGGTATTCCGGGCATGCCCCACCTGGAGGAGGCCCCGGGGAAGACTCAGGACACGCTGGAGGAACTATGTCTCTTGGCTGACCTGGGTCCCCCCGGAGGAGCTGGAGGAAGTGTCCTGGGTGAAGGAAGTCTGGGAGTCCCTGCATAGGCTGCTGCCCCCACGACCCAGCCCCGGATAAGTGGAAGAAAATGGATGGATGGTAGATGAACTTGTGTCTTTTAATTTTATATCTCTGGGTTAATATCTAGCTGGGCATAGGTTGGACTGGTTTTCATGAAGCTACAATGAGTGCACTACTATTTTATGGATTACTTGAAAAATATTATGTGACTGTATGATGTATCCTTAATGTTAACTGATTCCAGATGATCTCTTCAACAAAATGAACAAATAATGAAGCAGCAACCAAAGTCCAGTTTAAAGACACAAAGTCTCCCTGTAATGATGGCTTGGTTTAGGTATCACCACCTTGATACCTAAACCAAATAAGGACAGTTTACCTATCACAAAAAATCAATAATGGTGCCAAGCTCTTAAAATTTATATAAGATAAGATAAGATAAGATAAGATAAGACTTATATATGCATATATGCACAAGGATTAAAAACATGCCTTCATGGAACTACTGATGACTGTCAGTCAGGCTTTATGAAAGACACACAAGTAACAACATAAGATTAGTCTTGGACCTTATTGACTACAGTGCCCTGCTTGATGACAATCCAGCTATGTTTTTAACTGATTATTATAAGGCATTCGATACAGTTCAGTACAGCTTCATTTTTGATTTACTTATTTTTTGGGGGTTTGGTAGGACTTAATGCTATTGAAGTCACGTACACAAACTTGAATAGTTCATTTAAGGTGACCAATGGACCATCTGAAAGTTTTGATATTAACAGAGTCATAAAACAGGGTAAGGGTTAGTATCTGATTGTTATGCAAGAGTTGTGTATTCATATAGATCAAAATGATTTCAGAAATGTATTGTTTCCAGATGTAGTCAGCCGGCTGATGATAATTTATTTTTGCAAAACAAAAATCAAATACCCAAAGCTACTGAATATCTTCAGGCCTTCTCAGATGTGTCAAGACTGACTATTAATGTGAATAAATGTGAAATGTTCCTACTTAAAAAATACATCCCAGATGGTACCATAATACATGGCATCACATTTAAAGAAACTGTAACTTATCTGGATATCAAGGTGTGTAAAAATCCTCAAGAGCGTGCCGAGCTTAATTTTAAATCATTAAGTAAAATAAAAACTCAGTTGAATGTATGGTTGTCAAGAGACCTAACAATATATGGGCGCATTCTTCTAGCCAAAAGCCAAGATACAAGTGAGAGATACTTTATTGTGCTGCAACACTTCCACGCCATGTTTCATTGGCCTTGTCTCAGAGGTCTCAGTACAGATTAACAGGAGGAAGAGCCAAAAATGTCCCTCGTCTGTGTCCTGCAGTATCACAACAGTGTCCAGCTTATCTATCCTGAAAAGGTGCTGGATGTTCCAAATAAATATTGTAAAATAGTGATAAAGAGCTCTTTGATTTTATGTGGATAAACAAATAGCAGTATTTATACAAAGGAGTACACCATAAACCCAGATAAGTTCAGTAAACTTTAAACTTATTATGCAATCAGTGTCCACAAAGGTAATAAGTTAAGTAAATGAAAAGTTATAACATATCTCAACTTACAGTGTATGATTAAATTACGAGAACTGAATTAGTGTACTGAACTTAAATCTTATTAGTCTTCTCATTTTATCTTATTAATTACACAACTTCAAGGGCCACTAAACACCAAAATCACTTTTTTCTACTGATTAGCTTTGTAAATGGGTATAAACTAGAAGTGTATACCTATCCCTGGCCTTATTTTGGAAATTTAGTGCATATTTGTTAAAAAACTGACTTTTGGGTTAAAAGCTGTGTCTGTAATGGCCTCTTTATGTCCTGTTCCCACCAAGAGCAAATTAAGCGAAAAAAATCGCGTCAAACGCCCCTAGTTGGACTCTTAATTTTTTTGAGTCACTTGCTTCAGTCGTGCGTAAAGGACGCTCGAGTTTGGGAATTTGGTCGCGCGAGTAAATCCGCAGTATTCGCTCCAGAAGAGAGACTGTCTCAGGGAGATCTACCAGAGCAATGCAGCTGTCACTGCATCTGGTTGTTTGATGACCTGCTGCCTTTATTCAATTCTCTGATCAACCCAATTCATAAACACTGCACCACATAAATGTCTATTACAACAGTATGACATTGTAACTGCTTTATATGTGTACTCTTGATTTTTATTAATATATATATATATTTAAAATATCCTTGAGATGTTATATTTTCTGTAGGCTGTCTTAAAATTACAGGACCCTTTTTAAAAAAATATTGTTTTAGTTATTGTCACAATCCTGTGTTTGTTGGTGTATACTAACATTATATTCTGTTGTCAACTATGATGAAACATTAACAGATACAAATGGTTTATACATAACCAGTAACAAATATGATGATATTAATGATGTGCATAAAAAGAATGCCATAGAACGCCATTTTTTTAATGTACAAAATACCTAAAGTACAATTAAACATATTAACATATTACAGAGAGCGGAATACAAAAGGACGTCGCTTGGAGAAGGGAAGAGCTGAGGGACAGAATAAAGAGAGTGGGAAAGAGACTGGTGTAGGTCCTGCTCTGTTGAGCTTATGTCACTATCAAAACACGGCCCCTGATTGGTCGAAACGACGCGAATAGACGCAGAAAGTTCAACATTTTCAACTTGCCCGCGCCATGTTGGTTTGTTGTGACTGTCAGTCGGCTGTCAATCATCTCTCCAAAGCCCGCTCCACACCCGCTCCCCCAACCCGCCGGGCACCGCGCCACACCCGCTCCCCCAACCCGTCGGGCACCGCTCACTCTAAAGGATTTTTCAGATTTTGCTTAGGGGCGGAGTAAAGCTTCGGGAGGGTGTTTAATGGCTCTTTAAAACATTTTATCTCAACTATGTTGCTTATTATACTGTATTAGTTTTATTTGTTTACTTTCATGTATTTTTTGTTTTATTTACTGTAAACAACTGTAAGACTTAACTACAATATAACATAATGATTACACTAACCCCCAAAGAAAAGCGTATCACATGGCCAGTTCCATTTCTTTATTTGACAATTCAAACATCACAGTCATTCCTGTTGTAACATGTAGATGGGGTCATTCAGAGTCAGGATCATGACTTGTTCTGGATCTTGTTGACCACAGGCAGATAGTTGTTGATTTGTGGCTCAGCTGGCTCCTGAATTGAAACAAAGCGAGAAAGACTGTCATTAAAAAGCATGAGATGAAACCTAATCCAATAAAATGTTTAGGCCTCTCCCCTCTCTTCACAGATACAGCTGGACAGCAGTGTGGTCCCCTGTAACAGAAAACATTCATGTTATTACACTTCATTTGATTAGTCCAATTACACAGCAAGTTTTTCCTCCTAGCATAAACACCGGATACTTAAATTTTAAGTAAAGTGTTCCTCAAAGTAACTTTCACATGCTCACATCTACTTCTGATTCCTGAGGACAGGCCTCCTGTCAAAAGAAAACATTTTGAGAACATGCAGAATTGCAAATAATAATAGATAAGAAATCTAAATTAAAACCTATTTGAACAATTTATTACTTAAGTTAGAGGCACAGAGCTGTGAGCTTGCAGTGTGCTCCGTCTTTTCTTCATGGTCAGAGTGCTGGAGAAAGAGAGAAAGAATTTAATGCAAGACTGTAAATAATAATAATAATAATAATAATAATAATAATAATAATAATAATAATAATAATAAAGAGAAGGGTCATTTAAAACTCAGTTGAACAATTGCTAGTTTTGTGAGTCCTCTCCCATTGTGCCCTGTACATGTGAGTAATGCAGGACAGACAGTGCTTTCTAATAGTGGACACTGGTCACCTGTAACAGAAAGCACTTTAGATCATGCAAACTCATTAATATTGAATTCAAATTCATTGCATTATGCATTTTTGCAGCAAGCTCTGAGAGCAGCGCTTCACTTCCTGTGAGGTGCGGTGGAATTGGTGAGGCGAGAGTGCCATCTACTGGACTACTCCTGACATTTACAGGTGGCATACTGTCATTTTAAACAAGAAATGAAACGCCCATTTCTGTTCAGACAAACAAATATACAAAGGGCGAACCACGCTATTTTTACATTTTTAAATTACATTTAAAATTATACGTGGTCTGTTTTATCTCTTCTCTTACTTACCTTCGCTTTTGCTTGAAGGAGTGAATATAACAGATGGAATGTGGATTTCGACCAAATAAACTGGAATTTAACCTTTAAACTATGTCAAAAATATTGCTTGGGCAATAAAATAAGAGAAGTACTGTTCAAAATAAGTCACAAAGTTTATCCCTGCAGCTTTTTAAATAGATTTAATATGCCTCATAGACAGTATAAACCTTAATTCCTCTCACTAATTAGACATGAAGCACTGTACCGTCTGTCCTTCTTTTAATGTATTTTGCTTTTATTTATGAAAGCCTGTCTCAAAAAAGCCTATTACTCCATGATCCCAAGTCTGAGCTGCGGCTATACTCTCTGAGGATGTGCTCCCCCTAGTGGTGGTGGCAAATGCCATATTTTAGTGAAACAGCTGAGATCATAGGCAGTGATGGGAAGAATACTTTGAAAATGTATTTAATTACAGTATACTGAATACCTGCATTAAAATGTATTTTGTAATGTATTCCGATACATGGGCCAATCAGAGTACTGTATTCTGAATACTTTGAATACTTTCACACAGGGTTGCATTTAAATTATAGTGGAAAGACACAAGATAGGATTTTTTTTTAAATTTAAAAAAATATGTGTTTATCACTGATCAGAGAAGTAAAAATCACTCTTGCACTCACCACAAGAGCAATGTTTTATATTTTTTATCACTAATTCTGTGCAGTTTGAAGCCAAAATTGAATAATGAAGTACCACCATGTATTCTTTTGATTTTAGAAAAGTAACTGTTCTGAATACCACTAAATGAGAAAGTAACGTACATATACAGTTACTCAAAATTAGTGTTCAGAATACATAGTCTCGGTACCTGTATTCAGTAACTTCCCAGTACTGATCATAAGGCATTCTAATTTAAGCAGACTAAATCTAAATGTAATTTCTTTTAACAATGTACAGATTAAATTTTGAATTTGAAGGTAGGCCTATTTGTAAAAATCTTTAACAGGGATATTAAATTCCTTTCTAATTTGTTTAAAAGATTTTATGACCACAAGTTTGAGAAGTTGTTAATGCCAAAAGAAGCCCAATATGAAATTGAACTTAAACTCAAAGGAGATTGTACAGATAGAACTGTATTTAATTCTCTGATGCTTCTTTTTCCAAATGTAATGTGAAATATAGGTGTTGAGGGTTTTTTTTTTAAGAAATTAGTTGACAAAAAAAGGTGATAGATTTTGGAACAGAATTTAGTTTAGACAGAACATGCATTCTAATGACATTAACTCTCTCAAAAAAGATGTTGGCAATGATGACCATTTGGTTAAATTATTTTGTCAATAAGGGGCATGTAATTAGCATAAAATAGATCATTTGATTCAACTGTTAAATAGATTCCTAAATATTTGAGAGCCCTTTTAGTAACTTGAAGTTGAAAAATGGTTAAGTCCGGCATGTTAAAAGGCAAAACAACTGATTTACTAAGATTCATTTTGGATCCTGATAACATGCTAAATTTATTAATAGAGTTTAAGACTGACTGTATAGATTTACTTGGATTTGATAAATACAAAACAATATTGTAGTGTCTTACTGTAGATGATGAATGGACGAGAATAGTTCACAAGATGTCTCTTTATTTCGACAGCTGAGCAGGTTACTGTCAGCCGTAGCCACGCCAATACAAGGTAGGCCCAATATAACAGTCAGGTTAACATTAGGACCCCCTTATTCTTAACACAGTCCTATAGTGTCCCACGCACAAGCTCAGCCCCTTCCCAACTTTTATCCAATCACGTAGGGCTATGAACTTAACATAAAATAACAGCGCATTTATAACAACAGTTATAAAGACAGGGAAGGTTTTAACATGTTCATTATTGCAGGTTGCTACAATATCATCAGTAAACAGAAATGGTTTTTCCACCTGCTGGAAATACATTTATTTCAATGTTGAACCTTATTTTTTGGGCTAGAGGCTTAGTTAAAAAATATAATAAAAGAGAGAAAGGGCACCGTTGTCTAAATCCTTATTGAACTGGAAACCTAAAGCAGCTCATTAATATTGACTTGGGCAGTTAGTAATATAATATCTTGATTGCACTGACAAAATCCAATCCCAACTGAATGCTTTGTCTGCACAGACAGTCTATGGTCTGCATCAAGCAACAAAATGGGTGGGTCTTTACAGTTCAATGGATAAATAACATTAAGGGCACATCTCACATTATCAGAGCCATATCGTACCATATCATGCCTTCACAAGTCCCGTCTTTCTTGTATAAGTTTAGGAAATATTGTGCAAACATTTTTGCTATAATTTTATAGTCTACATTAAGCAGCCTTTTTAACAAATACATACCGTCACAAGTTAAAGACCAGTAGGTGACGCCCCATTACACAGATGAAAAGGTTTCAGAACAGCAGTGGTGGGAAAAGAAGCCATGACTGTTGCCCTCACAGCAGCCTGTTTATGGGGAAACTGAATAGTGCATGAGCTGTTTCTGCAAACACTACGCCCTTGTTCTGCCAAAGATCAATGGCATGGAAACTAATGTACTACAAAGCCTACAATGGCATAATAAATTAAAAGTTTTTATGGTGTTTACCCCCTGCAACAGATTCCCCAAAACATGGATGGGGAAAAATGTACTGTACTAGCAGCAGGTAAACAAGAGTCCTTTAAATGTAATCCTGCTGAATTTAATGATCATAGACTATAATAGAATAGTGTAACTTAATAACGGCATTGCCTTCTAGAGACTATAGAATTTATTTATATTCATTAGTTTTATCTTTCCGTTTATAGACATATTTTGAGTACTTGCGTGCCATTTTTTTTTTTTTTTCTATGGCTTCTAATGGTGTCATTTTGTATCACCTTAAAACCCATAGATAGAGGCTGAAAGAAAGTTTAAACATTCAATAAAAGCTCAATCATAAAATGTTCAGAAGTACTGGTGAAGAAGTATCATATATTCTATAAGTTTTAATAATATATTATTGAAATATTGCAACTTTAAGGAATTGCTTACAGCATGACTAAAGACCACAACTGCTCCAAAATGTACAAAAGTAAAAGACAGTGAGAAGTATACTTTTAAATGTTTTATTTGTCTTTTGTTACTCTTAAGCGTTACAGTAGCGCTCATCCTCCTTCCATCTGTAATAAGCTATTAAAACACACCAACAGGAAGATGGATACAGCAGTTTCATAGTTTCCATAACAACACATCTAGTGGCAGTAGGAGGGGCACATGGATACGAACACTGTCACTAACTCATCGTTTCTTAAAGGAACAAGACATTAACTGAGAACACTCAAAAACACTGGTGCCGCAGCCTACTTTTACAATAGTAGAGCTATAACTGTGATGCTATATCTGTGCTATGGGTGGGTGTAAAAGAGAAGGGAGATGGGCGAAAATTTTTGGGTGGTCCCTTTTCTAAATTTCCCTGTTAAACTATCTACTCCTTTGAATACATGTAGAGCAGCAGGTCAGCAACACGGTGGCTGTAGCCAAACTCATTATCATACCTGCAAGAAGAGGTCAGAAACAAGTCAGTTTTTAACTTTTTTAACATAAAATCTAAAAAAAAGTAGCAAATTAGGAGATTTAATGCTAACCATGAAATAAGTTTGACAAAGTTGTCATTCAGAGAGATTCCTGCACCAGCATCAAAGATGGAGGAGTGGGTGTCGCCAATGAAGTCAGAGGACACCACCTACGCAACATCATAATTTTAGTTAACACATTGCCAACATCTTTGTTGTTTAATTAATGTCATTGTATTTACTTGGTCGTCAGTGTATCCCAGGACTCCATGCAGAGGCCCGTGGGCGGCCTTCTTCACTGCCTCCTTGATCTCAGCGTACGATGCAGGTTTGGTCAGACGACAGGTCAGGTCCACCACAGACACATCAGCCACTGGCACTCTGAATGCCATGCCTGTCAGCTTGCTGCAGAGATATGAGGGATGTACTTATATGCCTTGTGTAGTTAAAAGAGGTTTGAGCAAGTGTTTTTGTAGCTCTTACCCGTTGAGTTCGGGGATGACTTTACCCACAGCCTTAGCAGCTCCAGTTGAGGCGGGGATGATGTTCTGATGAGCCCCACGGCCATCACGCCAGGCCTTTCCACTGGGACCATCCACCGTCTTCTGAGTGGCTGTGTACGCATGCACTGTGGTCTACAAACAGGACAGAGTATGTTAATTATTCATCATTTATGAACACATACAAAAGTGTGTCTCACCATGAGAGCCTCCTCAATACCAAAATTATCGTGGATCACTTTGGCCAGAGGAGCCAGGCAGTTGGTGGTGCAAGAGGCATTGCTACCAGAGAAAGAGAGATGTAAAAGATTATTAAAATCACAAACTACTAAAAGCAAACTGTAATTATAATCCATAAATAAGTAATTACCTGACAATGGTCATAGAGGATGGGTCATATTTGTCCTCATTTACTCCCATGACAAACATGGGGGCATCAGGAGAGGGGGCAGACACCACCACGCGCTGAGCCCCACCCTGGATGTGGGCCTTGAATGATAGTAAAAAAAAAAGCAAACTGGTTTAAAGAGACCCTTTTTGACAATGACTTTAACCTGAGTATACAATATACATACAGAAGCCTTCTCCACACTCAGGAACACACCAGTGGATTCAACGACATACTTGGCTCCAGCTTGGCCCCATGGGATTTCTGCTGGCACCCTACTGGTAGGACATTATGTACTGGTTAGAATTATTATTCCAACTGTTATTATATGTACGTGTAAAAACTGTGGTTTGGGTCTCACACAAATCACTATTATTTACACTTACTACTGAAAGACACTGATGGCCTGACCATCTACAAACAGTTTTGTGCCGTCATGGTAGACTTCTCCTTTGTGACGGCCGTGTGTAGAATCATACTTGAACATGTAGACCTTAATAAGATTCAAATATTAAATAGAGTAGACAATCGCTTATAAATATTAGAGCTGTCAATGTTAATGTGTGAGATTAATCAGAGCAAATTGATGCATCCTGCGAAGAATTAATGCAGGTTAATCACATGGTCTGTTTTGACCAACCGTACACGTAAATTGGGCTGGGAGGCGTACCAGACAGGAGAAATGCTGTGCTCAGGAGCTGCAGTGATTACACGTGATTAAATATATACATCAAGTCCATCAGTCCTCACATGGAGGAGTACAGATTGGTCGGTATTTCTTTACGAGTGTGGCAAATCAAACTGTGTACTCCACAAGGAAATTAAAGATTGTGTATGAACACTAAAGTGAGTAATATGAGCTAAATATTTCACCAAACTGCTACAGAACAGTGGAAGACACAAGCCCGACTCTTACAGCTTACATCAGCTTGTTAAGAGCCAGTTACACCAGCAACTAGAAATGAAGGGTCTTTAACCCCACTAAACCTGTTGTTTGGTCATGTACCTGGAACATTTGGTCACACAAATTCATTAAGAAATGTAAAATTTCTAAATTATAGCCAGCTGAGCTTTAAAATAATTTATTTAGATTTGTGGAATATTTAAAAAAAGATAATGTTCGTTTTTTTGTTTTGTTTTTCTTCAAAAGTGTGATTAATCTGATTAATTTTTTAATCGTTTGACAGTGCTAGTAAATATACAGTACAACACACAGATTTAAATACAAAAGTTTTATCAATTTACCATGTACTGGAGGTCAATGAAAGGGTCGTTGATGGCCACAACCTTGATACCCTTCTGAAGGCAAGCCCTCAAAACCAGGCGGCCAATACGGCCAAAGCTGTAGAAACAGGCCATTTTAGCAGCTGCTCACGTAGAAGAATGTAAATTATATTTTTTCTTATTAACTCACCCATTGATTCCAACACAGAGGTCTGACATGCTGTTGCTTTGGGTGGTGTGAGTTACCTGCAAATATTTGAAAAAGACACATTAGATGTAGCATAACATTTTCAAACATTGTGGTCCTCCTTTCTTTTAGATTTTGGGTAGCTTTGTTAGGCAAGCCATAGTGAAAACAGAGTGATGAGTGGGGAGTCACATTCAGCAAACTGCTGGAACCAGAAATCTGTCTTACAATGCTGAGGCCAGAACCTAGCATGAGTTTTGCAAAAATCAAACCCTATGGCCACACGATGCTCAAACACTAGTTCAGCTTCAGTGCTGAAGAGTAAATGTGGTCATTGCAGATTATCCTTGCAACTGGGTGGTACTACCCTCTGTGTGAAGTTGAGCATGGGTCCTGTGGTGCAGGCTGTTGAACTGGTGAAATGCATTATGGGAGTTGCTATGCTGCTGGCCAGAACATATGGTTCCTTTCTCCTTGCACTTTTTGTTGCTGCGTATACAAAAACTTCCCTTTAGCAGAATGCCCCAGATTTTTTCACACCATCACCTGGATATATTGCAATTATAAAGATTTATCTAGACAATAAATTAAACAAATAATTATTAAAAGAACCAAATAATATTCACAATGTATAGTAGGACATCTATTTATCCCCCCTTTTCTGCAATATTGGCCAATTGGCCAGTCAGTTTACATTTATTGAATGCAGATGGATTAGAATGGATGCAACAACACACACACACATTGCTTTTTATTTTTCTTACTTAACAGCAATTATCCTGTGTCATGTGACCATTCTATTGTTTCAACCAGGCCAGACTAATTGACAGTCACCTCTGCTTGTTCGACTAGCTGCTCTCATTTGGCACACCCCTCCCCACAAGCTTTGACCTATTTATATTCAACAAAAAAACGCCATGTTGGAGAGGGACCGAGCAGCCAGACATGCGTTTGTGCATCGGGGAGAAGAAGGCTCACTATCGGTGAACCGGATGGGAGTTGTCAATAAGCCAAACCAGGTGAAGATTGTTTACACTTAAATGTGAAAGGTTATTTGACCAACACTTATTTTATTATGTTTACAAAATCTAGTTTATTACTTCTAAGTTTGGTTTACAGTGCACCATCCACACTAGTTACTACCACCTATTCACTGTGCCAAATATGACCAAAACAAAAAGCATGCCATGACTTTATTATTGAAACTTATACTTATTGCCCAGATGGCCTACCTCACACCATTAGTTATTACCGCAGTAATAACAATTCTTCCTGTGGTCCAAATAAAACACATAGACTAGGAATGGGACAATAAACAAAAATATAATTTAATGTGATAAAAAGTGTAGACAATAATCATTCATGGGACATTTTATATAATCAACAACAAAGATAATCGCCATTATATTACCAGATTGTTCAGAAAAAAGCTACTTATCCATGATGACCTCTTCAGTTGTTTATAACAAGGTTCATATTATAGTAACATATTAACATTCTAAAAAATCATATTCATAACAACTATCAGCAATTTTAATAATTATCGTGATATAATTGTTAACCGCAATTATTTTGGCCATGATAATTGTGACACCACATTTCAATATCATCCCATGCTTAGTAGAGACTGTGTTTAGTAGCTTTCCCGTGACATTTTCATATATTCATCAGGCTCCACACGTCTGTGCAGCTTTAAGTGCGCTGGTCGAGTCCACTTTAGAGTCGGTATTGGAAATCTGTCAGAGTCCGAATGAACTCTCTGACTCCCTCCTGCCTCAAAGCCACGCCCCTCCTCGCCTGCTGTCATTGTCTCTCTGCTTGTAGCTTATTCTTAACATTCCAATGAAGTCGTCCACTGCAACAAGCTGATTGGTGAAGAGAAAGAATGACAAGCCAGTTGGGTTTCTGAGTTTTACACACCTCCGTTTGAAAAAGCTGAATAAGATTTCTGTTTTCCTCTGCATTACTCTGTATGTTTTTCTTGACTATATTATTGTAAAACATGTGAAATGTCCAGTGTAATCACATTAGATGCTCGACAGGCTGTGTGCTCTACTGACAAAGGTGCACAGGGTGTCTGAATGTCATTTCTGTTTTACTTCACGAGTACCACAATACAACATGAAAAACGTGCTTGATCAATCTCACCACAGTTAAAGGCTTATGAACCAATACTTAATGTAATTAACAGAGAATAAATGACAAAATTAAAGTGTAATGTCTTAAGTTTATCATCCTTATGATCTTTTACTCTGAATTTGACATTTAGTAAATTTTTAAAATGATCTAAACATATAATAGATGTAATAGTGTTGATACATTCAGCGAATCTGATATAGAGAAACTGTGATGAATTAGTAATAAGTGTGCAGAGTCATGTAGGAGGTATTGAGTAGCACAGACAAGGGCACTGCTGCATAGACATTTAGTCTAAGCCCAATGAGTTTGTTGGCAATGTCAGCCTATTTATCAAGCTAATGGTATAAAACTAGTTTAAATTTATAATTATGTATCTTCTTAAGCGAGGTCTAGATAATGTAAATCACTTGTTAAGACCATCTCCTCCTCTGTGCTGTTACAAAGACACTGTGGTTGGGCACATTAAGCTGAGTCACAGGACACACATCCCGAACTGAATGAACAGAATAAGATGGCTTCGCAACAAAACCCCATAACCTATGTTTATCTTGTTATATCACAAATGTGAGTAGTGTGACCAACAAGGCATGAGTTTATAAGTTATGCATTGAAATTAAGTCAATGATATAGACTGTAACTAACCTATTTTCATTTATTCAAGAAAAAGATAAATAATGTAGTCTATAGTTGGTGAATTAAAAGTTATGTTGTTATTATTAGTCTAATTAGTGTATGCAATAAATAATTAAAATATTTTTAAAGCCCTGTCTTAATATTATATCATAGTCATAGTGCTGCATCCTGAAGCTCCAGGCCTCCTGTGACCTTCTCCATCAGCAGTAATGACCTTCAGAGGCCAGACATGGCTGTGTCATCCAGGAAGAGGAGGGACATTTCATTACTTTAACAATTGACATTATTTAACCAGGTAAGAGACACTTCTTATGAGTCTCTAATGATTATGCATAAGGCTAGCCAATTATGACAAGGCCATCAAGATGAAATTAGATAAGTTGAATTTGAGCATTATGCAGTGAGCAGCCAATAGAGCCTCTAGAGTGCTAAATTAGACTCATCAACAGGTCTGTGGAGTGTGGAGTCAAACTGCGGCAGAATCATGCGACACCTCTTTTCTCCGCCTCTCTGTGTCCTTCAAACGCACCACGACAAGCTGGATCTACACCCCTCACCCTGAACAAACTGGATTAGTAACTCAGTTACGCTTTAGTGAACCGGCCACGAGCAAATTCAACCCATCAACTCTCAGATCATCCATACATGATCTCTGGTACTGTACTTCATCAGGGAGTAGCTGAGAGGCACGTAGCCCGCCTCACTTTCTTCCACGTATATTACATAAACCAGTCTGCAGCATCAGTGAGAGGCATCCATTTAATAAAATACCACGTTCAAATGCTATAACCTTTATTTGGCACAGCTAAATATATGCTAATGGGGATCTGCACGTAGTAAAACATATCTGTACAAGACTAAGGCTGATTACATAACGGACGCTAATCCACTTCAACAAGATGATGCACCTCCAATGTCACGACAGACACAACTTCACGTTTCTTACGACGGCCATTTTCTTATTTTAGAGTATCATTCCATTCATTTTATGCCATAATGTGATCTGGATTTTCGCTTTGATGCTGGTGTGATAAATGATGCAACCTAACACTTGGATAAGGCATTACACAACTAGACCAAGGCCACAGGCAGATGTCCATGGTTGACCTGAGGCGTCATAGTCCTTTTCACTGTTAAACTAAAATGCAGCTCCACCTAGCTTAGCTTTTTAGCTTCACGTTAAACTGCTGCGTCATTTTATATGGTCAGGTAACATGTTTGTGATAAACAGGCTAGTAATCTCTACAAGCTGCTGTATATTCGCAAATCTCTGGCTATCCATGTGCTTTCCGTGTGTGCAACAATGTAAAATATGCATAATTTCGCATTAAGACGCGTCTTTTACCGGCCAAGTTCATGGATGAATGATAAATGCATTTGCATTGTTCTGGTTCATTAGGCTAGACCGCAGTTATCTTTCCAAAAGCGCTCATTTACAGCATTAAGATTTCTATTTCTGCTTTAGTGAGTGAACTACGACCATTCTGTGCAAGAAAAGCGTTAAAATCAGTAGCTTACCTCAATCCTGACACTGCTCACGTCTGTGTGCGCAGCTAACGGGACCACAGTCTGTCTTTATACTGGCCACGTGCCTCCAGGAGGACTGTCACCCTGGTAACGTGACGTCACGGCTACCTCCGCAGCTCGTGCCATTGTACGCGCCCGCTCATAGGCAGACCTTGTTTTAATGCTTTTAATTGATTGTCCAATATTTAGACTACCAAGTTCTAACATTAGAAGCCTTTTTGCTCCATTTGATAAATCATCTGTAATATATTGGATTTTCGGCACACGCAGACCTCTATTTCCTAAAACTGAGTGGTAGCTTGAAAATAAGTCCTCTCCTTTGCCCATAGTGTGTTCACATGATGGCAGTTAATGTGCAGTAGACTGTGAAACTGAGGCTCGCTCAGCACCGGCTACATCAGAGTCGGAATGATGCTCTTATGTAAGCATCTGTTTCCATGGAGACATGGTCTGGTCTTCAGTTTAACCCATCAATAACTACTAGGCCCTAGTAGCTATCCTCTAGCCAGACCCACGCACTGCGTTATCGTGGCTGTGATGTGATAATGCACTCCTAGTTTCCCCTCTCATGCCGCAGCACGTGCGGGGATGACATCAGCGGTACGTGAGGAAGAGTGCGTACTGCGGTGTAACATGGGAAATCCCTGCAGTAGCCTCAATCACCTCAAGAGGCAAAAACGCATCACTGACAAATGGCTAACTGTTCTTCTTTTGAGTTTGTATTTCTACAAGGTTTGATATTAAAATAGATATCCAGCACTTATCCAGTTTTCCCTACTTTTCCTTCTTAAAGTAAATTATATGCCTATTATAGCCTAAATTAACAAATAGGCCGAGGCCTATGGCATCCTGAACCATCATATAGGCCCGTGCTTAGCAAAGTCTGCCTATGAAGCCAATTAAATAAAACAAAAGGGATTATTAATTATCTAATTTATCTCATGTTTGTCCTACATTTCTCATGTAGCACATTTTCCAGGTGGTAAGAACATGTTGTACCCACAAGACAGTGCAGTTCAGCCACTTGAATAGTGAGAATCTGGCTCCATCTCGTGGACAAAAGACGACACCCACATGCGCTCTGAATAATCTGCTGAGCCATTCTCTCCAAGCAGCAGGCCCGTGGGATTTGAGGGGAATCTCGTTGAGGTGCTAAGTAGACGCAGTAGAATAGACAATGAATCTATAGGGCCTCTTATGGGGCTCTAATGGAGCAAAGAGAGGTGGAAACACTGTCCTTTTCTTTTACCCATGAAGTTTTCTGGAAAGTGTCCAACACGGCAACAAAATCTTTAGGCCCTTCAAAACCAAGTCAAGCCTCGTATAGGCCAAACCATTCATTATGTTGGGTTTGAATTCACACCGGGTCTAGACACTAAATGAGACTCAGTGGTCTGTAGAATGTGAATAAGTCCAAAACCACCGCCATGACACTGTTTAGGAGAGGAGAGGCCGCATTATTTTGTGTAAAACCATAAAATCTGCACTATTGTGTATAGTCAATAGAGGGCAGACTTGCACCATGGCGCTCATCACCTGAGGCACAACTGAAACGTGTAAGTAACCTATTCTTCTACATTTTCAGATTAAAGGAGAAAGCATTAGGATACATAATGCTTATGTCAGTAATTATGTCGACTTTAAAAAATGTGGGGTAGGCTTATTTAGAGGGGATCGGATTGAGAACAGGATGCACTATTTTTACTCAGTAATGCTTAATTATTTGTTTATGTTTATGTTTATGTAGGCCTATTATTGAATCATCATATCATCAAATTATGTGCTGTCTCTAGCCAGAATAAGCACAGTCCATAGCCTACATTAGACTATGAGCTATAGTTTGTAATGTGGAAAATAGTAAAGCAGTCCAAGTGTTGGCTGTCAGCTCTTAATCTGAAATAATTATGAATTTCATCATATTAAATTAATGAATAACGTGTGCCAGTTCGTGCAGATGGTAAATACAGAAGTTTATTGAACTTGTCTGGCATGTTGAGAGAAGAAACCTTGTTTGCCAGTCTGCTTTTGGTGATTATTTTTCATCATGTCTTGCCACGTTGTGCCATAGATCATGCTTTGGAAACGGAAAGCACCTGTGTAGCAGAACAAAGTATTTATTGATATTTCAACTCCCTTGCATAAACTGTCAGCTGATATGAGGCACAAACTAAATGACAAATCTCCCCCTTTACCTCCTACCACCACTTAACAGGAAATTTAGCCCCGTGTGCAGAGGTGTGGGGGCGTACAGACACAAGTGATTCCAGGTTTTCCTTCATACACAACTCTGGAAAAACAAACCATTTGTCATTATAACTCAAACAAAAAAATAATTTCCACATGTTTCTGTTATGCCAGGGTCTAAATAGGCCTAGTTCATGCATTAAACCTATAATTGTCACGTTTACATTACTCGAGGTGCATATGATTGCATCTCATACAGCTTTATTCACATTCTCAGTCTGACCAGTGTGATTTAAGGCGACTCTAATGCTACGCGCCTCTACAGTTCGACACAGTGAGCCCCTGGTGCCATTAAAAGCCCCCCTGACCCCCTCAGGCAGCGAGCGGGCCCTCTCTGATAATATTTTCATAGGCTGTGAATTAAGTGTTTAAAGGGGCACTAATCGCAGAGTTGCTCTCATGCCAAGAGCTGCTTAGCATCAGTAAACCACAGCTGCTCTGAGAGACAGAGCCAAGTTAGAGCAAAGTTAAAACATTCATTGGTTTTATGAAATATCTGCATGAAGCACTACACTGGAAATATTAGTAATCATGAAAAGGACTATACACTTGTGGTAAATGTAGGCTAAGTCTTAGAACATTTTGAACCTTATTAGAGACACACAAATGGTTAAACTAACTTAGATATTTGAAAAGTGCTTCCAGCAATACCAATACATCAGAGAAGACACAGGCTGGGTAAAGCTAAAACTCACTGCATAAATCACCAATTTAATTATAATGATTATATTATTATGTGTGTAAAATGATCATTTTAAATAGCTTTAACAAGGCAGAGTTTGATGCCTATAACACTGTGTAGTTGTCAGAATCAGCATTACATCAGTTTTAATGTTATTCACATATCTTGTGATAGGTTACTTCAATCATAACTAAACATTTGAATTTTCCAATTGATGCTTAGCCACTATTTATTGAAGCAGCGGAATTTGTTTTAGAAAAGAATCACAGAATTCTTCTTATTTAAATATCATTAAATCAAGTGTATTTCATATATTAACCTATAGAATTGTTTGTTGTTGAGTAGCCTATATACCTACTGTCTCTGCTTTCACTGACCTGGCACAGTGGGGTTGGAAGTGTCACCTCGTCACATCATCCGTACGTATATTAAAGGTGCACTGTAGGGCATCTGCCACAAGCTTGTTTCCATGGAGATATTATGGTTTTGATTTGTTTGCATTGTGATTTCTTATTCTGTAAGGCACTTTCAATTACTTTGTGTATGAATTGTGCTATACAAATAAACTTACCTTGCCTTGCCTTTCCCTGAAAGGTTTCACAGTATGGCATTAAACTTATCTATGTTGCATTTATTCAATTGTTGCTTTACTGCTCAAAAATACTATAAAAACATAGCATGTCTACAGTGAGTGAGCTCACCTCTCCACAGATGTGACCTGTAATATTGTGGGTTTTCTCTCCATGAAAACAGAGTGTTATGCCATACTGTGGGACATTCTAGAAAAAGCAATAACATTTCCATGAAGACAATTATGTGGTAGACCCTCTACCAGAAAGTTACACAGTGCACCTTTAAACTGAGTTAGAACTGCATCTAAAATATAGGCATGAAAAATATCAGATGTCTTGATAGATAAAACAGTACTTTCTATACATGTCACGTAAATAGACATGTATTTATTTTTATAGAAGTTTCCAGCTGGGTATTCTGTCATTTTATACTATGATTACTGGAAATAAGATAGGCCTTCCTGTTGTATCTTTAAACTATAGAACTGCTCAGAGAGTGCAAACCACTAACAAGGTTCAGTCATTGTTCCAGATTGAGACCAATAATATTTTGTTTTTCTACTGGTGGAGTTTTGGTGATGGTGAACAGATATTTGCTTTCTCACAAAAGCCTAAAGAGTTTTGTAAAATTAAACAAGTTTCTTTCCTCATTATGCGGAAGACATCTCCTTTCGAAAAGTCTTGTAACATTCAGAACAAAATATTGTATATAACTTCTTTTACTTGAAGTAAGTAATAGTTTGGTGCTTCGATTGTTGATTTTGTAAAAATCTGCACTGCTTCTCAGTCCTTTATGTAGATATTTCTCATTTTTTATGTGTAAGCAGCCATGTTTGTCTTTGATTGGTTAATCCTGTCAATCATGCCCTCTGAAATCTGGGAGACAAGATACGGCTTCAGAGGGGTAGGGTTAGGGTTTGTAAAGTTTTGTCAGAGTGCGTGGTTCTGACTGGCCAGGTAAAGAGAGACGCAGAGGGAGGACTAAAGTCTGAGTAAGCTGTTGCTTACTTATACTTACACTTATCTGTGTCCTCCTTGCTTTTTTGTCCAGGTTGAGACTGGCATAAAGCATTCTCTGGTTTAGTCTAGATTATGTTACAGTATAAATTCATTACAGGCCCAAATCTGCTGTACTTTGTGTCCATATCTGAGAAAAAAAAAAGTATAGTATACATAAAAAGTATATCCCTATTTTCATATTAAAAACACTACAGGATGCAACCAGTTTTTCCTTTAATGTCCTATATTACACAAAATGGAATGTTATAATGTTGTTACTTCATCAAAAACATACCCAGAGTTGTATAGCAGTATATGTTAAACTGAACAATAATTTCTGGAGTTCAATATTTATTGTGGGTACTTTTTCTTAGTACAGTTAGGAACATTTTACTATTTGTCCTGTTCTACGGACAGATTTGAACTGTCGAGGGTAGAATAAATAACTTCTATCGCTCATTATGATGCAAACTAACTACTGAAGCGTGTGTTTTTTAACCATATCGTACATTCAGAATACTTTTTGGGGATAATTATACTTTTGGGTTATTGTGTCAGTGGCAAAAATTTGTTTCAGTATTATCATTTATTGTCTATATTTTCTTGAGCATTATATTACTATTACTCTAGTACTTCAAAATCTGTTATCGTGACAGGCTTAGTTCAAACTCTTCCTCTTCTTCTGTCAAATGCATCAGGTGTCTCTCTCAGGAGGGTTAAAGGAGGAAGAGAGAGAGGTCAAGCACTGAGGCAAAAAGACAACACAGGCTAACAGTTACCAGAAAACAGTGACTCAGGTTTTGCATAAGAAATAGTGATCTTCAATATGCTGAGAGAGTGGGCTCTGCTATTTATATGCTGAGCAAACAACATTAAAAGTGACTAAAGGTATCAGGCATAGCCACAAAACCGCATGACAGCCGCGGTTCATACTCCAAGAATGTGCTATTTGTCTGTTTGGCTTTGATTCTGAGCGACACATGCTTATTTTCTGTCCAAAAAGTCATTCTTAAACTATGGAGTCATGGGCCACTTTGGGGAACCACTTGGTCACTTTCTCTGGGACTATGCCCACCAAAGTCCAGTAATGCTTAAATTTTGTTTTCCTGATTTTTAGACATAGGGACATGGTACTGGTTTTATTCAAATCATATTGTGTCTGTAATATATTCAAACTTGGTCTCAAAAATAATAATTTATAATTTATTTCTGTACTATCAAGATGATGGTCTCGTATATAACTGGGAATTTTGGTACTGACTGTAATACAAGTAAGAGGCACAAAACTGCTGCAGTTTGTGTCCATATTTAAAATTCACACGTTAGAGTAATCCTTATTTATTAGTCTGTCTACATCTTGAGACGTCATGAAGCAGTAGATTTCAAGTTAACAGCTCCTTTTACCTTTACTTCAGTAGAAATTGGCAATACCAGGGATGAAATTATCCAAATGACTCTAGTGAAGGTGTATGGAGTTTGAAAACACAGTGTTTTTTGTTTGAGAGAACAACATAAATTTGTGTGCATGGTTTGTGTGTTACACGTGTGTAAATGAAACTCCAGGCATATGTTTTTGATGTGGAAACAATATTATAATATAGGATAACAAGCCCTTTAATGGATTTCTGAGATATACAATTTATACAGGTTACAGTTGCACATCACAAACACAAGAAAGTATTTTAATTTGTTCATCTGAGACAGCCATTTTGTAAGAGAGGTCTTTTTTTTTTGTTTTGTTTTGTTTTGTTTGTTTTTTTGTTGTTGTTGTTGTTGTTGTAGACGCAAAGTTTACAGCAAATTGTGCTTAGCTGTGCTGTTTAGTGGCATTTCAAAATGTTTTACTACTCTATTCTGCCAGTAGAGGGTGGCATATAATTGTGTGTATTTATAGAGTCTTTCAAAAACTCAATTCACATTCAATTCAGTGTATTTTGCATAGGTCAATATCACAAGAGCAGATTTCCACACAGATTAACTAACCTTGGCTTGACTCACACCTCCTCATATAAATCCACATTCACCCTCCTCTGTCTAACTCCTACACTGATAAAGGCTTAAAACTCAAGTTCAGCCGTGCATTTCGCTGCTTAATACACGTTTTTCTTTCACTTAGCGCAATCATTTCATGCATTATGTGTTAATACATATTGGTTTTGTCTGTGGCTGATGTCATGTGTTTGACTTGGACTCCTCTGTGCTCTCTGACAGATAAACGGTCCAGGACTTGTGATAATAATGATCCAAATGAGTCCCATAATTGGCTTTTACAAGCTATAATTCACACTAAAGAGGGGTCTTCGGAGAAATTCAAGAAAGGAACTGCAAAATGGTGAAAAGTACTTTTATATTCCTTATAAACAGGAAACCCTATAGCTGATCAGGTGCTATATAAGACACCGCACAGTTTAAAAATATTTTGAAAAGCTGTGTAAGTATGTTCAGATCAGTCTATATTCCTTCCTCTGAAAAAATAAATTGTTCAAATCGATCAAACACTCACGAATGTGTAAACTCAAACAAACTACAGTCCACAAATCACTGTAAAGTGCTATAGATCCACGTAACCTTGACTTTCCTGACTCCATCTTTCAGACTCCAGGCCAGCTGCCGTGACCACTCACTGTTTAAAGACCAAAACTGATTTCATGGACAAACTCTGAAGTGGATCTGATTGGACACAGCTCCTCAAAACCCTTCTATATTGGACTCACCTCTCTATAAAATACATCAATCAATCAGCCCCAGTATGTGTAAGGAAAGCCAACTTGACCTGTGGCAGAGTTCAGCACTGCACCACCAATGATAACAAGAGCCAGTGAGAAAATACATTCAGAAACGAAGGTGTAACTGCACATTGGGTCCTGGGGCTATTTTGAAGCTTAGTGGATATTAATTAGTGTGTTTTTAAGCCCAGAACTAAAATGTGTAAAATGTGTCTTTCCCACAGTTGGGGGGTATAAGATTGCTCATTTTAACATTCCGACGAAACTGAAATCGCTCTAAAACTAACCAGCTAAAAATGTTGAGGATGATCCAAAGCCCAGATTGCCCACATTATTCATAAATATAATTGTATTTTTATTTTTATTTTTTTAGAACCAAGTAATTTCCCTTGTGGAGCAAAAAAGTTTGTCAATGTCTAAGTTTAAATCCACTTCAGGCCCTAACAAATTGAAAATAACTCTGGTAAAAGTTAAAAATTATATTCTCACATGGTAATAGAATAAATATCCATAAATTAGTCTGTATAAAATGTGAGAGCTCAGAAGTTGTCAGCTCTTTAGGGCTGTCCCAAACCCGGATAAATAAGAGGGCACCAGGCGTAAATGTGCTGCTGAAAAATCAAACATTAAGAGCATTATGGCAACACTAAAGCAGAATAAAAAGGAGTCTGGCATTTCTTAATTGTTCCTTCATGGTTTTGACATGTTTTATGAGGTTAAATTGCTTGGTGTACTCTGTTACACTTTCTGATTTGCCAGTTTGTCTGCTAAGAGTGCACCTCAAATCCGCCGCTCACCCAGGGCTACACATCATCTTGTTAGTCTTGATTTCAGATTTTGACCTAAAGCTGGAACTTCCATCGAAGTGCTCAGGTCCAAGGTTGACAGACGGATCGTGTTGCCCCCGCTACTTCCTGGTGTGTGAGTTGTAGTGGTGCCTTAGACTCACTGTGTGTTTGTATTTGCTGAACGTGAGCCAGGTACGGGCCTACAACGAGAAGGATTGATGGCCCAGGTGGGACGGCAGCTGGAGCGGAGAGTGGACAGACAGATGGACAGACAAACAGAGGAATGGAGAGAAGACAGGCTATAAATCTAAGACGTAGAGAAGACTGTGGCATCAAGAAAAGAACAAATAAATTGTAGGTCAAAGATAGTTGATTGTTTGTTATGAATAAAGTACTAGAATTCTTTTACATTATTAAGGTCTAAATTATATTCAATCCCATAATTTTTCAATATTATTATTTCTTTCCAATTTAAAGGTGCACTGTGTAATTTTTTTTGAAGTGGGTCCACAACCTGTTTTGTCTCCATGGAGATGTTAATGCTTTGGTTTAAATTGTCCACAGTATGGTATTAAACTAATCTGTCTTGCATTTATTCAACTACAGGTGTTATTTACTGTTCAAAAACATCTTAAAACACATCCATTCTTACTGTAAGTGGGCTCACCTCTCAAATCTCAAATCTAATCTGTAATTTGGCTCGCAAGACTCCCTGAAGATTCAGACGTTTATGGCCATACTGTGGAACATTCATGGTACATCTCTAAACAAGCAGGTGACCGACCCGCCACCAGACAACCCACCAGACCATCTATCACTAATTCAACATGTCCCAATCAAAGACATACATTGAAATTGAAAAGATTTACTCATCACTGTTTGTTTCAAAATATCAATTGCTGTCGTAACATTGACATAACAAGACAAACATACGGAGAGATAATGCAGATAAAGGTTAGAAGATGAAGATAGACGACAAAATCAAGAACAGAAGGAGCAATCATAAAACACCAAATTCTTGTGTAATGATGTGATGTAAGATTTCAATAATATCCAGTGGGTTACAATATGTGCCGTCATTCAAAAATACCAGGAGACCATCGGAAATATCACATAATACTAATGCATTTGACCACAGCCAGTCTTGACTTTGTGCAGACTCTCTTCTCCGCCTTACCACATCCCTCTCTCTTTCTCTCTCTCTCTCTTTCGCTCTCTCTCTTCTCTCGTCTTCTCTTCTTCTTTTCTGGGTCTTTTTAAACGCACAGATGCTGACCACATCCCCTCTCTCCCCCCTCCTCCCCAAACCTCAGGTCGTGTGGTAATGAGCGTTAGATGGAGACTCGTGGCTACCAGACTGGCAGAGGTATTTTTAGCACTTCTAGCGGTTTCCATCAGTATATATGCCATTCGACTTCATATTTTGAGATTGAAAGGGGGGACCTCAAAGGCATCAGAAAATCAGAGTTTGTAGCAGTTGGTTACAGTTATTATTAGAAATTTATGCTTGTTAATGTAGCGTGGAGCTTTCGAATAGACAAAAGAGAAGAAAGTTGCTTTGAGTTACTTTAGGGTTGGGATTATTTGCCTAAAGGGAGAATAATGAGTGGAAACAATTGTCACATTTGATCAGTCAAAGTGAAGAATTTTCCCCAACATGGCAACAGTTTTTATTTCAAACAGATGCGAAACATTGCAGCAGTTGTGGCATTGGCGGTGGCTGCATCTGGCATATGCGTTTTTACCTGTCTAATTTGACACTATACGCAAGAAAGGTGGCAACCGTGACCTTGCGTTGGATACAATCAGTGGATGAAGGTTCGATTGGACGTGGCGGGCGGAGTTATTTCAGGAGCAGAAAAGGGAGGAGGACTGTTTGGGTTCAGATTTGGCCTCATTGATCACATAGAAACAAAACAAACCAGCACTTCCTCCTGGAGATGACCTGTTTCCACAATTTTCCTGCTGTAGCTTTGTGTTGGAGAAGGTCAAGATTAGACTTTGACTTAGACTTAGAGTTAGGCTTAGACCTAGACAAACTTTATTGATCCACAAGGGAAATTATTTAGAGACAGAAGCTCCAACATCACAATATTTTATAATAGCAAAGAGCAACAATATAAATGGTAATAAATTCAAAATAAGTAGCAATAAGTAGCAAGAATAAGGCATAATTATAAGAATGTAAGTAAAAATAAAATATAGAAATATAGTCATACAAATATATCTCAGCTATACATAAGAGGTTGTAAAGAGAAACAGTGCAAAGATGAAATAATGATTGACAGGATATATGGTTATCTGTTACATTAGGGTGAGTTGTTGTATAGGTGTATGGACTATAGTCACTATGGTATGAGTGCAGTCTTTAACTTTTATCTCTCACTGTTTGAGGGGAGCTGTAGGACCTGTATGTTAGATTATGTCAAAGTTGGTAATGAATTTTTAAAATAAAAGTGGTACACCAGTAATTTTGTTACATGTGGGGTTAGCATTTACAAATTATGTTCAAAAATATGTGGCATTCTAAGTTGTATGGAAAATCAGTTAATCTAAACATCTGCTGTAGACATTTGTGCACAGCTGTAATAACTCTTAGATGCAACATGTTGTGTTTTGCACTGTTATAATCATAAACATTTGTCTATTTTTTTGTGATAACATACTCTGATACATGGTCCAATCAGAGTACTATATTCTGAAAACTTAGAATACTTGTGTTGCATTTAAATTATAGTGTATAGTATTGTAGTGTAAAGATGCAACATAGTATGAATAGCTTTATATTAGTTTCACCATTTTTAAAGCATTTCATAATATCGTATCGTATATAAATATCATAATGTATTCCTTTAATTTGAGAAAGGTAACTTTATTCTGAATATCACCAAATTAAAAAGTAACTGTACCAGAATACAATTATTCAGAACTACCGGTAGTATTCTCGGTACATGTATTCAGTGACTTCCCGGCACTGTATAGATACATAAACATTTTCCTCTAAAACACAACCAGATAAGTAAAATATTGTCATGGAAAAAACACATATATTTAAATACTGTATTAACTGTGTAATACAAACTACAATGATTTTTTTTTTTCATTCACAAAATGATTTTTACTTGTCATGCAGTTTTCCTAGTAGATGAAAAAAATATTTTAATGGCAGCTCAAGAATGGAAAGAAGGATAGAAAAATATTGCATAATTCCAATGAAAATAAATGCTTGAAATATTTGACTCTCTATGTATTTAAATGGCCCTACTGAAACTGAAATACATTTTACATTATGTCCTTTTTATATCATTGTCCACTGTAACCACATTATTTAGACACAACTTTTATAAAGGTATTGAAGTATTCCACTTTATTTTTCTTAATTATTTTATTGATTGGGCACCGTTTAGGTAATTGGCATCATAGTTTTATGAAATACAGCTCAAATTAGCCATAAGTATGTCAGGTTGTTATAGGATAATTTATGGCATTGCAAATATTATCATTTGTTCTTCCACACAAATTCAAAGAGGCCCTCTGAACTGACTTATGGCTCACAGTGGACCACAGATCTCTTATCCTTTTCTTCCATTAAAACTTGGACATTAAAAAACATTTTCTGTCTTTATTTGTGTTGGCAGGACAGTCCTATGCTCTGGTACATCTTTGCGCTCACACAAAGGGATCTTATTGTGCGTGGAGGAGCGCTGCTTTATGGAGCGGACCTTGACAAGTGGCAGCAGCACATTCCTCCTCTTATTGGGGCTGTAATCCCTTCACTCCACATCTGCACTTGTATGTTTTGACTGCCGGGGTCAGTCCACAATAAAACCAAGTGATATAAATGCTTTAGTCTGGTCTATCATCTTTCCAAACAAATGACATGGATGCTATAACAAGATGGCGATGGGCCAAACAGTAGTCTTTTGGCAGAAAAGAAGAAACTACTGTTCATATATGTAAGTGGATTGTCTCAGTTACAGTACAAGAAAAAATAAGGAAAAATGCTCAGCTAAACTTAGATTGTAAAATTGTCAGTTCTTTATGTGTTTGCTTAGTTTTAAATGGTCTAAACAAAAAAGCAAACATGTATACAATTGTGTATGACATAAGAAAAGACAAGAAACCATTATTTGTCCCTTTGGAACAATTTACAAGTACAAGTGTGTACAAGACATGCAGACATATAAATAAGGCATCAAAACTAGACATTTAAAGGTTCAGTATGTAACTTTTTGGTTGGTGGTCTGTCGCCTGCTTGTTTCTATGGATATGCCACTGCTTTGCCTGGAATGTTCCACAGTATGACATTAAACAGCTCTACCTTACATTAATTCAATTACAGGTGGTTTTATTACTCAAAAATACCTAGAAAAACAGACATTCTGACTGTGAGTGGGGTTGCCTCTCCACAGATCTGACCTGCAACTTAGCCTGATTTGATCTCCATGAAGATAAAAAGGTTGAATGGCATACTGTGAAACATTCCAGAGCAATAACATCTCCATGGAGAAAAGCATTTGATGGACCCTCACCCCAGAAAGGTTATGCAAATTGCACCTTTTAAAGTACAGTATGTAACTTTCTGGAGATTACATGGAAATAGAAAGTTAAAATCCCATGAAGATAGATACATTTCATACCATACTGCTGAATATTCCATGGAAACAAGCAGGAAGAGATCCTCCTCCAAGCCAAACAAGAGTCAGGTTTGTGGAGATGCAAGCCCACAGAGTAAGGACGCATGTTTTTCAATGCAATAAACCAAAACAAAAAACACACGCCTTTATAATCTTTCTGGCTAAAATGCTATATAACTTAAACTTGAATCTATCTCATATAGTCTCCCATATGTTGTGCGTTTGTGATAAGTGTGTTCTCATTTTCTGACCCCAGTGGCCTTTAGCAAACACAGTGTACTTCTGACCACAAACCCTGCTCTAACCACCTTTTTAAACTGAGGCCGGTCACAGAGCAGTGCATAGGGCGTATCCAGCTCTTCACCTCACTACTACAACTACTGCAGTCAGGGCATAGCTTTACTGCATTAAACGTCACCAACCACACTCCTTACAACGCTGCACAGCAAAGTGAGCTTGGTAAACGTCAACAGTTAGTAATGGACAAGGAGACAGGGTCCAATCTGTGGTACGGAGAGGATCTGAAACTGATTGTGCTGGATTTTTACCATTTCCGAAGCTTCTTGATTCTGCAGTTTCCACTTTGGTGGGCTGATGGACATGAGCAGGACATCTGGTTCTGTGAATGATGATCTGGGGCCACTCCTGGTTTACATTTCTGTGTCTCTGTGAATTTTCTATGGATCAGCTTCTCAATCTTTCTCCCTGACTCCTGCCATTTACACTGCACAGAGTTGACATCTAAATGTAAAGCCTAACATTGTTCCAACAGTGTATATGGGGTAGAGGATAATGACTTCAATAAGTTATTTTGGTGATTCATCTGGATTCTCTGGATTTCAGTAGAGGCAAGCTGCACTGACCGCAAGCTGAAAATCACATCTTTGTACTCATATGGTCAAAATTGTATAACACCTTTTCATTTAGGGTATGCAAAACAGAAAGAAAATGCAATGTCCAAAACCTCTGACCCTCAAAGTGAGATTGTTGTTCTCAGAGCATGCCACAAGTATTCACACAAAAAAGTCCAACCCAAAGGCAGACTTAACTTTGAAGTTACGTGATTATTTCAAGCTCCATGTACACATGTATGGAAGACTTCATTTACAGCTGTCAGATTTTTAAAGTGTGTTTTAAGACTATATATGTTAGGTATACATGTTTAATTATTGTGTTCTATGTCAGTCCTCATTAATCTCTTCAATACCGGCAATAGCTAGCAGCCGAAACATGTCAACAAGGTAAATACACATTACTGTATTGTCTTTAAAAAAGAACCCAAGAAGTTAAAGTACATAAGAAGACAAAATGAACATCTTTGGTTTAAACTGATAATACAACACCACTAAAGATCCCCATTTTTTAATGTTAGAAACTAATTTGTGACCTGATTTAGTTATTGCTATGGCGTTGATTGTAAGTAATATTTAAGTTGTCTTTAAGAAAACCATTGTCTTTTATGGATTAATTAGAACTACAACCAACTACTGGATGGAAGTATATGTTACTTGATTAAACCAGTATCTAAATGGATGCACATTACAGTTTAACTTCCTGTTGCAAAAAGGACTTCATTGATATTATTATTATTCCCTTTAGCTCAGTTTATCCCTGCTTCACACATTTGTTCTGACCTTTGCTCTCCCTGTGGACAGATGCTGCAGCTCTGATCCTGTGTACAGTGCAGTTTGGTGGTGCCATACAAAAACAGTCTCCAACACAAAGTCCCACTGCGCAGATGTGGAACTTGCTCACATCTGTAAACATCTGCACCCAGGGGAGGGAAGACCCAAACGTCAGACCCCACAGTGCTGAGACCTGCTCCAAGCCTCAAGCCAACTGATAATGTTCACAAGACCTTGACTATTTCTCTGTGCTTCTTTCCCCACTGAGTTTGACAGAGCCAGAGCAATTTTGCAGAGTACAATAGTGCAGAAATTGCTGTCTCCAGATGTGCAAAAGCTGTATTGTAATTGCTACCAGGGGCTGTCCAATTTTCTCTTCATATTCTGCAATGATTGTGTTTATGCTACTGCTTCTCTGTGGTGGAGATGAAAAATATAATTATATGGATTTTTTGCCACTGTTATTTGTAAGTGATGCATGAAATGCATGCTTATTGTGATAATGATAGCTGTGTTACTGGAACATGCCAAACAAAATGTACATCAAAGACACGTTAAAAACCCAAATTGAGGTACGTGGCTAATAACATGAACTGGATATTCTTGATTAACTTAACAACAGAGATGATGTATGAGAATGGATGTACGCACTTTTAATTACTTTTTTTCTAAAGGTATTAAGCAAAATTGACTCCTGTGAGCTTTTAGCCATGTTAGAATGTTGTTACCTCATCAGAAACATACCTGGAGTTGTGTTTTGTTTCATTCAAACATGTTTGAAATATCCAAAAAGATTCTAATGAAGATATATGGAGTTTAAAAACACAATGGAGTGCTTCCTGTATTACCACAGTGTATTACCACAATGTTAAACGTGTGAGCGTGAATGAAACAAAACACAACTCCAGGTATGTTTTTGATGAAGAAACAACATTATAACATAGATCAGAAAAGAGCATTATATGGGCCCTTTAAGCACAAAAAAACTCTTGACTTGCACTTTTCTGTGTTTCAGATTCAGATGAATCCAAGACAGACACTGCTGCACTGAATATCAAATACAGTTCAAGAACATTGCATATAATCCCTCTAATCCTATGGACAGTCACTGGTAATGGTTCCAACAGTAGCTCAGTCCAGCCTCTGTACTTTGTGTCCTGGCTTTGTGGTTCCAAGAACAATGGTCTGTTCAGGGGAGATGCAGTAAACCATAAATTGCCCTGACGTTGATGATGTCGTCTTGTCCATTTGTTTCTGGCTTGGGTCCAGCTTTGGTCAAACTATATATTTTACAAATCTTCTGCACTCTGGGTTATGTTCAAGAGCCAGTCGCTGACAGCAGGGAAGAGCTGGATTCATAAGGAACACATTGTTGTTGTTATGGGTTGGGGAATCCGTCCAGCAGCCTACAGAGGGAGAAATGTTGAAGATCTTATGCTTGAAATCAAGATGATTTTACTATAGAGCTTAGTGTCTATGATCTAAACAAATGGATGCATTCAAGGACACACAACAGGAAAGCACAAATCTTTCCTCTAATGTATTTACAATTTATACTGCTACAAATCAAACATTCAAACTACTTTTCTATGTCTCACAAAATGATCAGCAGCAATTTACGGTGTGCTTTTCACCGATGGGAGTGATACCGAATTCTGGGCTATAAACGCCACTAGCACATGTTTGTTTTTATTTCATTTAGTTCAGCCTCCAGCACTTTGCCTGGTGATTTAAGGAGGTTTTGGACTAGGACCAGCTGCAGCAAATAATTATTTCAACCTTAAACAGAGCCTAACCTGAATCTATGCAGGCTGAGCTCTGCATGCGTTTTGATATAGACTTATATTGTCAATAGAAACATGGGTTTTACAATAGTGGCTGAATAAAACTCTGCTTTATTCAATAAAAATGTATAGAAAATTCATTCTAATACAAGGTTTATGGTAGTTTTGTTGTTGTGCCCATAAGCAAGACACTTAGCCCACCTCCCATCCAGTGTCTGCACACATTGATAAACAATATGGATGGTTGCTTGTGAGAATGGATGGAGATAGATGACAAATACTTGGTTTACTGGAATGTATGGACCAACAGAAAGTTAACATGACACAGTAAGGCCAACACATTCACCTGTACTTAAAAGTCAGAGTGTAAAATAATCACTTATAATTATCAGAGTTCAGGCTATGTGTATGTAGAGTTCAGGCTACGTAATGCTAAAAAATCCCACTTACAAATACTCCTGGGTGTGCTCCGAAAGGTCATGGAGCAGACTGCCAGCTGGTGCTGCGTGGCCCGTCACTGTCACTCATAATTCAACAGGTTAATCCTTCATCCTGTCAGCATTCATGAGCAGCTTTCAGCACCAAGTACCCCATCAGCTGGCCCTTTACCCATTACCCAAACCAACCTTACCTCAGTTCTCATCTCGGAGGTAAGAGCTCAACTCAAATAGGTTTAAATAGATGCACAAAGCATGTCTGACTGATTAGCAGATATGTATCTCACTGGTGTGTATGTAGATCCTGGAGTTATTTTCTGTAATACCCCCAGTTTCATTTCAGTTTGGTTTGAGTCCAGGTGGTTGGTCTAATGCAGTCCAGATGGGAGTCGCACAGCTCAGAGTGGCCAGATTTTTCCAGAAATTTTGGT
Source organism: Taenioides sp. WSHXM2023 (assembly GCA_029959045.1). NCBI lineage: Eukaryota > Metazoa > Chordata > Actinopteri > Gobiiformes > Gobiidae > Taenioides > Taenioides sp. WSHXM2023. The sequence continues at coordinate 19,912,336 of CM057088.1, read as the reverse complement.
TCGAACCAGAGCTTTGCTAATAAAAGCAGAGGAGATTTTCACAGTTCCGCAGACAAAACCATGCATTTTAATCCTCTCGAGACCGCAATGTTATACGTTGTTTTTATTAAAGCCAGTGACTGACAGCTCGGGGGGAATTTTCCAGCATTAAAGAGGGGGTCTTATTGGAGAGGACAGAGCAGAGGAGAGTGGAGGGAGCTGGCGTGGTGCTACTGACTGATGCTTGGCTCTGTGTACAGCGGTGTAGCTCTTCCGCTGTTTGTCTCCCCATTAGTACAGGTTAATAAAGTTTATACGCTCAGTCCAAATCTCCCACTCAACCACAGTGCCATGAAACTTGGGTTTATTAATCAACCTTTGGATTCAAGCCTCATAGATGGAAGTTTCTGTTTTACTCTTGAGGCTCAAGATACATGCACGATTTTTATTAGAAATAAAATCTAGTGAATACTGTTTTCCAAAGTCATGTCAAAAAAAAAAAAAAAAAAGAAAAAAGGGGGAATTGAGTGTTTATGCTGTCTGTGCTTTCAGTGTAGTTTTTAGTATTAGCCTAAGGACAAAATGTTATTAAGATAAGATAAATAACAAATATTTCAGCTAGTTCTTTGATAACATCTTCGCTTTTTCAATGGCAAGGCTACACATGGTCCTATAGATCTTTATATTCCTGGTCAGACCCAATAAAACTTCAATAAAAGTGTCAATAAAGTGATGAACCACTTGCTTTATAGTCCTCAATTTACATAAGTGCTGTAACATTTATCAGTCTATATCTCCACACTGGGCTTCTGGCAGTTTGATACACGCACACAGGAGGAGTCCCACCTCGGAGCATGTGCTGTTTTCCTTTGGTTGCTAAGGTTTCGTAGGTCTCCTGTGATTGTCAGTTGCAGGCCCACTGTAGATCCTGGTTAAGACCTGGCCCTGGTCTTCATCGCTGACACCACAGAGCTGTTACACAAAATCTCTTATGATGCTGTGTCAGATTGATTCTTTCAACACAATTTCTGCATATAACGTGGACATAATGGAATAGATTAATTGTGGTTTCTTGTTCTTGGCAGATCAGTCTTTATTGCATGACAGCCAAATACTATTAATTCCTATGGTTGCTGTAGTTTTTCTATTTCATCCCTTCTTCATCATAATGTTAGTCCATCTGGCAATTGTCTGAAGCACTTAACTACCACAGTTCTACTGCTCACACTGGCTTTAAAAAGATCAATAACTTGTAATATTATTTATGAATTCCTACCAAAATAAGCACCCTGATTTCCAACTATTGTTTTATTCACTGACACTGAGCCAAGACAGGATATGACATCAAAATTAAAGTTTACCCGCATGTTCAGTTCTTAACTGAACTCAGGCTTTTTAGTTACACAACCTCTTCTCTCAAATCAATAAAATGGATACGATATATTAAAGGATATAGATACAGTATATTTCCTTAGTGAGAATTGTTTTAACATTAATATAAATGGTTTTTCAATCCAATTCATGCAAACGTTGGCATTTAAAAATTATTACTATTTCCAACATCCTTGCTTTCTTGGGTTGGCTTCTTGGCTCCTAAAAGGGACCAAAGTCGTCTTTATAAAATGACAGAGGTTTTGCCACCAGACTTTTCCATGGTTTCATAAATTGAATTAATAACAATAGGGACAGTTTAGAGACAGTTGTCCAGCTATATCCGATACCTGGCCTGAGCGTTTTGACCACAGAGTACAGACAGGAGAGGGTGACAGAGGGAAAACAGGTGGTCAGCTCATCTAAAAAAATAGTTTTCATTCAGAATATAATTGGACACTTAAATAGGCCCTGATGTTATTGTAGCATAGTGCTCCTCATATTGGCGAGAAGAAGTTACTGAATCAGTTTTTCAAAATTTATTATGTTAAGTGCTTCTCTTGATATGGGTGCAATGGATTTAGTTAAAGTGTGCTACCACAAAAAATAAATAAATAAAATAAAGTACTCAAGGAAAGATGCTTTGTAAAATAAAGTGTGGCATTTCACAGTGACATTGTTAAATATAGCAGATATGAAAAATATCAACTGGCAGAATGGTTAGCGTTCCTGTGTTTTAAATGAAGGTTTGTAGGCTTTTACTTCTGAAAAATCCTCTTCCAAACTTTGTAAGAGGCAAATTGGTAACTGATCATGCAATAGAATCTCACTTTCCTAATTTCAATTTCACGCCATCCTTGGACAAAGTTTAAAAATAATTATAGGCTAATTATGTATTTAAATACATCTAAGTTCTTTCTCAACAAGTGTATCTGCTATAGCACTTTATGGACATTATTTCTCTAAATACAATTTAATTACTTAGGCTAATTATATTGTATTGGACTTTCTCTAGAAGCGTCCTAAACTTGTTTTGCACACCACACACAGACTTTCAGGAAGCCTAAGTGTTCATTTTCAGGAAATGTCTTTTTAACAACCAATTAAAGCTGATCTGAGCTGCTAACGTGAGGGCAAAGAATGTTAACGCAGGACAGAAAGGGGACTCTCCATCTGAGGTGGAGCTCAGATTGGACAGGGTGGACAATAGACACTGAGGGACTTGGCACATTCACAGGTGTACAGCACACGAGAAGTAAGGAACCTATTCTTTGGAAATAAATTTCAATGAAATTACAGCAACTACTTTGTCAATAGATGGGTTTCTGTGACATCATAAAGATGTCGATCTTTTAAATTGGGTCAGAGGGTTGATCAGAATTCGCCATATAGATTTATATTTTATATTTATATTTATAAAAGTCACCGCCCTCCATCTAAAAATATTACTTAAAATTCTATAATGTATAATTTTATAAATCTATAATTTTCTATAAAACATATAAATTAGTTAAAAATTCATGTTTATAGGTGAAATAAGGAGGACGTTTTACCTTTGAAAAGACAGGTTATTTAGATTTGTTAATTGCTATGGCAACAATGCAAATTTTCCATGACTCCACATCAAAACATACAAAGTTCAAAGAAGCCATAAATGAGCATCAGCTTCCTGTTATATGTATTTACATTTTGAGGACCTTTTCCCATTCAAAATATACAGGTATAATACTTAGTTTTTACTTGTTTATCGTTATGGCAACTGTTCTAATCGTTCATCACTTTGAAACCTATGGAGGCTTCACCAAAGACAGAGATAGGGCAGAGAGTGGAGCAGAGCGATTTTGGACCGGTGGAGATCTGGAGGTCTTTGGCACTTTCACAGGTGTGCACAGCAGGGACCTGAACGGGAAGTAGTTTGTGCGTGTCCATGTTTGTGAGTGAGTGAGTGTGTGTGTGTGTGTGTGTGTGTGTGTGTGTGGCTGCCAAACGGGCCACCTGTCTTTCCCTCGTTGTAGTTTTAGTGTTTCCTTTCATCCGGCCCACTGCAGCACAGATCCCACTCGGAGCCTCCCGCCTGTGTGCAAGTGCGTCCCTGTAGGATTTGTTAGACTAATGTTCCTAAAGGAGCGCTCTTTTCCTTCACATTTTATATCTTTGTTCTTTTTGTTTTATTGAGACAGTTGGACTGAAAGCAGGAAGTTGGCCAATGTTGCACACCAGAGACAGGTCCTGCTCCAAAGTCAACAGGAGGTCATGCATCAGCAGCGAGCAGTAGCGCTACCGATCCCACTTTAATTAATAGACCTTATTCACCTGGGTGCCATCTGAACGTAAAAACATGGATGAGTTGGAAAAAAAACAGGAAGTGGAGCTGTCTCCTCCACTGACTCTCACGTCGCGGCTGTTTGAGAAACGGCTGCATGTTGCGTTCAAGAGCAGGAAGTTAAACGCCGAAACAGCAGCTGTCTAAAATCAACACATAACTCATCCCTGTCCTGTAACCAGCCAACTCAGAGCTTTGAAGAGAATTGTCCTAACTTATGTGAGGCATGGGCTCATAAACAACAACATGTTTGAGCAAATCGTGAAAAAAGATGGGCTCCTTTTATTAAAAGAATACATGAATGCTCTTCTTGGGGACACTCTTCTATGACCAACAAAATCAGCTGGTCAGCAAAATAGTGCTCTGGTTTGACTATTTAAAACAATTTTTCAAGTCAAATTCTACAAGTCTTCACTAGCTAATATATAAATTATACAATGATCTGTAAGCCTAAAATGTGTTCTGTGTCATAGAATTTAAATTAATATTTTTATTATATAATCCTAATTTCTACTGAAATCTACTGAAATCAGCTTACATAGTGCTTTTCAAGAGACTAAAAGAGCGTTTGTGTAGAGACGATCCAGCTCATAGTTATATTGCATAAGGTATTTTTCATCAATAAAAACATATGTAATTGAATAAATATAAAATGTGTAGTTTAATGCCATTATGTTGAACATTCCTGGCAAAGCTGTATCATCTCATGGACACAAAAAGTTGGCAAGACCCTTTCCCAGAAAAGTTACATAGTGCACCTTTAAAATTTAAATCACTTCCCCTTCTCTCCACTCTGTCCTTATTGATGCCCAGACGACAATGCCCATCTACCATCACTTCAGTTTTTCCATCAGACATTTTAAATCATAACAAGTCTATGATCCAAGCTCCGGTTCACCTTGGTCCAAGTCGCCCCCTCGCTCATGTATTCAGTCTGCTCCTCATCTGATCCGCTTTCATCAATGCAAAATACAGGAATCATTAGAGGACTAAGCTATAACACAGACCAGTCGTTTTAATATGTACGGCTATGTCCATCTATTGGGGAGTACGTAGGTTTTATCGTAGTGTGTAAATGGTCATCTGTACTGCGTAGGCGTATAGGGGGAACCTGATCTCCGGCGTGTGGGAGTCAACCAGGCAGACAGACAGACAGCCTGCTAGAGAGATCAGACCAGACTCATTTAGGACACACAAGACACTTTTTCAAATGTACTTCTTCCTTTTATAAAACCAAACTCGGTAAGATTATCCCCGCCTCACCGGATCATAATAGAAGCCCGATCTTTTAAACAATACACGCAGTACCTTTTAAATCTTTCACCTCAGGAAACACGCAGCAAATGGGACTACTTACCTCCAAATGCAGTCTGGAGAGTTTTGTTTTTCTTTGAATTAAGATTATAGAGACTCAATGAGTAAAACGCAAAGAAAATCTGTACTGAATCCTTGAGTTAAAAAAAAAAAGTATTGTCAAAAATGTATATCTGATTGTGGTTTTATGAGAAATTATTAGCAGAACCATATTTCCATTACTTCATTCAAGTTCCTCAAGTAGAAATAATAAAATAAATATAATCATCAGAATAATTTTTAAGTTGAAATCGACGCAGTAGATCAGGATAACACACTATAAGCGATTCTGCAGGAAGTATTACACAACTATCTCCACTTCATTATATAGTCGTATTCGATTTCAAGTGAGATTTATAGACGTTCATTGTAGAAAGTGTTTCTCAAAAACCGCACTTAAATCTGCACCTCCTGCTTTCATCACTTTGGGAGATTTTATTTCTGGATGTGTCCTCAAGTTGACAGGACCCTCAGGATGGGGCAGGGTGCTAAATAAAGTGTACTTCCTTTATAAGAGATGTACCATTGTTTTTTTTTTACAACATGCAAAAAGACTGCAAATCTTTATATCAGATATTCACAAATATTAGAAAATCATAATTAGAAGTACAGTGAGGGCATATGCATGAAGGCCCAAATCTTATATTGTGTTTGCAAAAGTATAGGGCCTAAGAACAAATGTAAATTCAGGGGTTAATGCTATATAGCCTAAATTGTTGGTCCAATATCTTAAAACATGCTGCAACGTTCTGATTTGATGTATGTATTATAAGTCACTCCTTACATTTATAAAACCTAAGTATGTATAATGATATTTTTAATTCCTTACCAAACAGACTCTTTACTTTTCTAGGCTTCACTATATGTCTGTGCTGTGTGACTTGGTAGCCTTTGTTGGTTGTTTTTGTCCACAAAGCACTTATCACATTGTAGGGATATGCCCCACAACTGGCACCTTGTGTAAAGAAACAGTTTGTTAGAGAGTTAGCACTTAAAAATAATTGTGAAACGCCAAACCAATATAAACAGCGTTCTGTTTAGTGTTCATTAAAAGAAAGTCACTCAATGGTGGAAAAATACATTTGAAGTACTTTTGTTATGTGGTTTTCAAATGGCACCACAGACTGGGTAGTGGCTGGGTCTCATAAAAGCTGAATTTAAACATGCAAACACACAGTGACTGAAGCTATGGTTGAGAGCTAAACGTGGACGCCAGGTGCAGAAAATGATTAATGGCGAAAAATAGCAAAAAAAAAAAAAAAAAAAAAAAAAAAAGGCCCACTACTATTGGCCCAAGGTAGAAAGTAACTAAATACTTTTACTCAACTATTATTTTAATACATTATCTATTTAATGTACACATAATTTGTAGGATTTTCTATATATTTTTTGTACAATGGATATTATGGTAGTGGTAGTAACAGTAAAAATAAACAAAGTATTAATGATAACATAGCTAATAGTATCAATGGTATAGGGTTGTCCTTGCCAGGATCCAGAATACACACTCTTTTCTAATAATTTACAAAGATACAGAGAGATATTCTGGACTTGGCAGGCAAGGATTGTGCAGTAGTAACAGCATGTACCAGCAATGATAGCTGTATTTCACATGGAGCTGTACTCTCAAAGGGTTTTTTTCTTTACATAAGTAGGGTTTTCCAAAGAATACTGTGGGAATATTCAGGACAATTTCTTAAGTTTAGATCTGGACCTTCACCTGACCTGAATCACGTTACACAAAGGAAAAGAAATGCTGACAGATCAAGGACACTGCAAAATGGTACAAAAACATGTACAGAGGAAATAAATAGTGTAAATAAAATCGTAAATTTTGGGTAAACATGTTCTGGAGATCTGGCATGGTGCATTCAGGGACACCCGGCAAAGCCATCACGGGGCAGACATTGGCCAGTGGTGCTCTGGGGAAAAGGGAGGAAGAGCGCAGAGGAAGAGGAGCATGTGGAAAGGTAACGAGGAGGACAGAGGGGACAGCGGCCAAAGTCCAAAGACCCAAACCTGCTGATTTGATTCACAGACAATGCTCTGCCTATGGGCTTTTCGGATGGTCGGAGCGTTCATCTGCCTGGGACTACATGACACTTGGATGACTGGATTTAAACCATAAACCATTTAAACCTATGGTTGATGTCACACTCCCTTAGTCCACTTCTTCATACAGTCTATGGTTTAAACCATTTCCTAATATAAAATTATTTGTGTCTGTAATGTCCTACGATAGCCAATTACAGCATTTCAAAATGTAGTGATTGTGTACCTGATATTAACAAATATCAGTGTGGGGATGGGAAAACAGCACTTATTTCCTTAAAACAGTTAACTTATTACACAAGCGATCCAATTGTGTTATGTAACTGTTATTCATCCATTAAATCATTAATGACCAGCTTTATATAATAAAAGTTCAAACATGAAATGCTCAAGGCCAAAAAACATTCTGTAAAAAGTCTTTTTACCAGTTAAACCAAGATATCGGCTTAACTGATGAAACCGATACTCCATACAGCTAATTTTTCAATATCTGCACCAGTATTCTATACCAGTATCAGTATCAATGCACTTCCTGAGTCTTTGGACTGAGAAAATACAAACAGAGAGAGCATACAGAGAGATGTTGCACCTGTGTCCTCTCTAGTAATATAAAGTGTAGGGTTTTATCAGTGTCCGGAGCAGCCCTGTCCTGGCAGCAACAGCACGAAGCTTAAACCAGTGCTCAGGATCTCCAGGATTCAATGGAAACTTCCGTGTTCATTGGGTAAAACTGGCTCAGGCCTTGGACCGCGATTCAGTGTACGCTCTGCTCAACTCACCACTGACAGATGAACAAAATCTATTTCCAGATATACAAAACTATTTATTGGTCATCACAAGATATTTTCCAGCTTTCAGAGATGATTATTACTAATACTGCAACCACAAATGTCCCAGCATATGTTTCTGTGTCCCAGCATTTTAAGGTCTGTAGTATTAGCTGACAAAGTAAAAAGATGATATGTATGTTAAATAACATATTCCATTGCATAATATTACACATAAATATACACTTATATTTCAGTTTACAATATCATAACACACAGCTTTTGATGAATACAAATTTGTCTTTCAAATATTTGGTGTAGTCCCACAATGTGCCATAAGGTCGATGCCATGAACAGTCTTTGAGCAACAAAACAGTCGCAAGGCTCCCTGTTGTTGGGATGAGCATATAACGGCTGGTAAAAGTTTCCAATGCAAAAAATAATCCATAAAACTATTATTTATAGTCAGGGAAAATGCTTTGGAAGTGCAGAGGAAGTCCCAGAAATGCGGCATTACTCAAATGCATTTCTTTAAGGCTTGTGTCCGAGTCGTTAACTTCTGATGGCCGTCTTTCTGTCTCTGTCTTTGTTCTGCAAAAAACAAAGCAAAAAGAAAATGGTCAGTAAATATTTGCATACAAAAACTAAATTATTGAAATCAGCTAATAACAGTAAAGTCCTCACAACAGTAGTAATAAACCGTGGTATTTTTATTTTTCTAACACTTTGAAGCCAAAAACAGAGGTAAAAACAAGACATGTGAAGACTATGCATAGTTAATGTGGTATCGGTATTGGTGATAACAGAGGTTTGAATTGTAGAATTGCGTTGGATATTTTGCACAAATAATGAAGCTGAGCTCATGTGTCATTTCCAATTTATGCTCTGTGCAGATGAGTCTTTTAAAACAGACTAGTGAGCTCAAATGGAAATAAAAGAGCAATTCGGCAAAAATGTAGCTGTATGTTTACACAGTCATGACGCAAATAATTTCACATCTCACATAAATACATGTTTTTAAGTCGAATGTTTCTTTGCAAGCTTTACCATAACTTACATAATAACTTCACTTGACATCAGCAAGAAAAACTTTGGATATTGGCTAAAAAAAAATCTATATTAGACCAGGCCTAGTAAAGACTATATTTGGTCAACATTCAGTTTTAATTTGCACTGTGAGATGAGATCTAAACATATCAGTATAAAACTTCAGCATCGGTACTGGTTTGGATTTCACAAATGGAGCAGAGTTTGTTGACCATTTGTATAACCACATTATCCACAGCAGAGTTGAGTCAGGAGCGGCGTGTGATCTGCATTATCTTTGGTATCGGAGCGCAGAGGCCTTGATTTCCTGATTTTCTGGCTGGTGAGCTGGCCTCTCTATCGGGCCAGGAAAATCACATCAGATTTTCCTCTGCTCACCTCTGCTCCACTCTGCTCAGGACATACAGAGCTCCTTGGAACAACTATGAGGTCCCAGACACGCCAAAAGTATTTTAATAATTATATAGATTGTCACTTCAATTACAACATCAGCAAATATTTGTCTTTCAATGTGCAATGGGCTGAGCAGAGGAACTAAATGGCACAAAAACTGCAGATAACAGCAGGACTATCTACTATCCTACCACTAATCTAGGACTAAGTTGGCAGTACTAAACCAAGTCTACACTGGGCAGGACAGAAAAAAGATTAAATCACTATAAGAGGAAACCATGGTGCCCCCCTGACCCCTTTAGCAGTGCTTTTTAGCAGGCGTAAATGAGATTTTTACTCCACAAACTATAAATGAAAATTATTCGTGCCACCATAGTCTCCCTGGAAGCTATGCGAAACTAGTGCTGTCATGATACTAAAATTTAAACTCGATTGCGATACTAAAGAATAGCATAGACTTTTTTTTGATACTCAAATGATCAAAGCTCTTTCTTAGACAATATTGTAATTTTCAACACAAATATTAGTATTTGTTTATACCACGCGGTCTTACACTAGTTCTCATAAAACTCAAGATGAAACTATTCAAAAAAGGTCAAATTTTATCCAGTTATGTGATTTTTTTTGTCAGTATCAATACTTGCTTAAATGAGTATCTAGTACTAGTTTTAGTATTGATTAGTAACTGATTTTTGATACTTTTGACATCTCTATGACTTATCATTTATATATTATCAACAAGACGCAATATAGTATCTGATCTTCATTTTTTTGTCCATGCAACAAGACCCAAACTATTCTTGTTAAACCTCAAAGGACTCTTGGTAGCTCTTGGCCACCACCAGAACACATCCGCCTGACAATTTGCGCACCGTTGTTAAGTAGGGATTAATCATCTGATCATTTTGTACTCCTACACATTTTCAATTTTGGGTTGTACTTAATAGTGGTCTCTAGGCCTTTACCCCAACGCCCCCATCAGTTTTCCGCTCCTCAGCCGCACACCTGTTAGACATTTCCTCCGAGCGTGGATAAGGTGTAGGTGTTCACTGGAAAAATCTGCCTGACTGACATCAACAAAAGGTGGGTAGGTGGTTGGAGGGGTATCAGGACTTAATGACGCAGTGAGATCATAGGATTTAGGAGTTGGACTTGGATTGGGTCCGGTCTTCCCACTGATGAGAGGTGAGAGAGGAGACAGAGTGGCTGTTATTGTCAATGGACGCTCCAGCTGGACCCACTGCACCATTACAAATGATTATGTTATCTGTGCTGCAGTAGTTAGAGCTGCATGGGTGACGAGTGCAAACAAACACTACAACATTTGTTTAAGCTTCTGGATTTCTGTAAACAGTTTGGTTAGAAAATTGTGAGTGGAAAAAATCTGCTTGGCATTTCTCCTTTGGGGTTTACACCGCACATCATCTGCCTCATTGCATGCAATGATTTAATTCTTGTAGTCATGCTAACAGTAGTTTGTCCGGTGGTATTTGGACATTTTCAAGAATAATGAAATACACAAATCACATCAAATTATATCTTTTATAATTTATTCAAATAAACTAGGGCTCAAACCATATGTCAGCCACATGATATGGACACTTGGGGAAATATCGGCTATTGGCCCTAATCTTCTGACCATTTTTGTAATCAGCTGCAAATTTAGAATGAATTATTATATCACTAAATATACTGGTAGATATGTACACCACCCTTTAAATCGGTATTACCTCCCAAAGTCCATATCGGTTGCACCCTAGAACAGTTTGCATACTAACACTTATTGTACTTGATTAAGAAATAAGTGGCTAAGTTACAACTTGTCAACATTATAAAAACGCAACAAAGCAACTTCATCAGTTTAAAGAATCCAAAAAGAGTTTAGAGATTTGGCATTAAACAAGCATGAAATCAGTGACTGCCTTCACCCTGATGGCTTTAGGAAGCACAGCTGTGAACGGATGGTGTGTAACAGTTCAGTGAAAACATGGGAGGCCCGGGCTGGTAGTCAAAACAACTCCTGAAGACTAATAGGCCACGCTCACATGACATCCTTACTCTCCTTTCTCTCTGTCCAAACACGACCACAACAGAAACATATTGCCACGAGCCTCAAGGAACGATTTGTCCACACTAATACGATAACCTGACGATGCTTACATAAGATACTGATACTCATAATACCTCTTTCAAATTATTTTTAAGGAATATAAGTGTCAGATTATAGGTCACCCTTTTAATCTCTCCTCATGTTAAGCCACTTAGAACAAGCCAGTTCAGCTGATGAGCAGGAGATGCCATAGAGAAATAGTGTAGAAAGTAATACAGGTACAATTTTAAGTAGAAGTTAGAGTTCTCAGGAAAGAATAAGGAAAAAAGTGACTCTCTAAAAATACCTAAAATGTGCACTTGTGATAAAGTATTTTTGAATATTTCTTTCTATCATTGTTTTAGGGAACACAAGATAAAGACAAGTTTGTTTTGTAAAATAACTACAAGAGATCACATCTTGATTACTAACAATAATAACAAACTTCTTCTAAGTCTTATCAATTCCAACAGTATTTTTCAAGGCTGAGGCCGGGGCTATGTGTGCGTGTGTTTTTTCAAATACATAGGCTATAACTGGATTTTCCACTCTGTATTGCTGCGTTAAGCCTTTCTGTCAAATACAAACATCTAATTTAGTCACTGGCTGTGTGAGGGGAATGACTGGTTGGAAAAAATAATTACATCTGGGTACAAGCCTGACAATCTTATAAGCAGATTGGTATTCAAGCATGAAGTTAAAAAGACTAATATCCCTTTAATTTATCAACTCAAACCTTGACTGTAGACTTGGGTGTCTAACAGGAGCTGTAATTACTCTCATAAAGTCGTCAATCTGACTGTACGAGATTATAGACGGGTTATAAAACAGGGTAATAAATAAAACTTTAGACCTATTCAGACAAAAACAGGTCTCTGTGCGTTTGTGGTTGGGTACATTTCACAGTGACGTGGTTTACTATTAAGATTTCTGATGGCTGTAAAGACATGCATTTTCATACCTATCACACGGTACATTACTCTACACTTACTCAAATCATAGTTTTCCCTGGTCTCAGATAATCGCAATCCCCACATACTGAATTGAAAATATTAATGGATATATTTTTTTGTTATTTTCTGGATCTTACCCTTATGTAATATAACCTTCTGTCATGTAAATCACTACTTCATCTTTGCACTCCTTTCTCCTTACGACCTCTTGTATACAGTTTAGAGAGTTTAAATTTTTTTAATATTTCTGTATTGTTATTTTTGCTACTTATTTTGAATTTATTATTATCATTGATATTTTGCTCTTTCTTATTATAATATATTGCAAGGTGTGAGCTACTGTGTCCAAATAATTTCCCTTGTGGATCAATAAAGTTTGTCTATGTCTAAATCTAAGCTGCAGATAAATTATTAATGTTGATTTTGCTATATTCAAATATATTACGCTGTTCGAATAGTGTTTATATAGTGAACTATAGGCACCACTCACTAAGTCATTAGCTTCAATGCTGGACCTAATTGATGTCATAGTCTTTTTTCAACACAATTTAAATCACCATTTGTGCGTTTACGTCTCTTGATGTCTTTTAGATGTGCCTTTTCTGGCTCTGTATTTGTGTTTTCATTCGCTCATGTTCAACCGTGTCTTTAAAGACGAAATGACAACAGAATGATACTTTTGCTAATAGATTTTGTTAGTTATCTGACCCGGCTTCTTGTGTTGGTGTTAAATTAGGCCTAACTGCTTCCATCTGTGCGGCAAATATGCAGACAGGTCCAAAACGTACAAAGATACACACACACACACACACACAGAGCGAAAACGTGGTCGAGAATATATTTCAAGATTAGCTCACTGCGTTTTGAGTCATTGTCAAAGTTTAAAGCAGAGACACAGAGAGGTAACACTGTGTAGCATAGGGCCTGTCTGCGGCTGCATTATTATCAGTCAATGGGATTCGTTTAGTTTTCATCTCTGACCTCAAACTCCATATACAAAGGTGACGTAATGCTTTTTTCCAACAGACTAATAATAACCGAATGCCTGTATAAACCACAGTCATTAGCACACTCTTGCACACGCACAGCGAGCTCTCCTAGACCTGCACGCTTCATTTCACCTCTATAAAGGAGCAAGGGAAAAGAGCAGCCTCGCCAGTCACAACCTCAAAGTGAGAAAAAGTACTGTAGTTATAATAAAACTACAAATATTTATCACTGCTACAAAAATACTGAATACATTTGAACTACTTAAATTAGATAAAACTAATCGCAACATAAAACATAACAGCACAACACCACTGCTAGTAATTAAGCTGTACATTTGATGTTTGTGTGAATAAATATATGTTGTCCTGGGACAATAGTAAACATTTATTTACTAAATTCTATAATCTATAATAAAACAGTAGCCTTTAACTATTACTGACCTTACCATAAGTACTGCTACTATTTTACTATTAATACTACAGAAAATCATAAAAGTGCTAGCACTAAAACAATTATTGCTTCTATTTCTGATGCCATCTACAACAAATTACTTCTAAAACTACTTTTCTGACTGCTTCTAATGGTACTGCTGCATGTACACAGCCTAAAGCTACTACCTCTACCACCACAACTTTTACTTCTGTAACAAGTGCTACTGCAATTTCACACCACAACCTAAAAACAGTCAACAGAAAGTGTAGCTCCGACAGTTTCAAACCCCAACTGTCTAAAGTGGAGGATAAATCGCCACGTTGATGATCCCTGTGAGTCTGTTGCTATTTCTCAGCTCCTCTGTCTCTCCTTCCTGAGTCTCGCTTTCCACAACTTCCTGAACACCATTAGTCTCTAAGTGTTGAAAGCACTGTCGCGATCCAGAGCTCCTTAAACCAGAAATCATATGAGTTTTTAGCTGTCTCAAAAAAAGCTGACCAGACTATCGTAAATGGCAGAAAGATAAAGTTTTGTAGACACTGATTTCGTGCTCTGTTTCTGTACACTGTGTGAGAAACTGCTACTGCATCTGCTATAATCTATACTATACTGCCTTCTATTTTCAATGCATGGCTACTACTACTAGTGTAGGCATAGTAGTAGGTGGAATACTGAGCAGTTCCCAAGTAGTAAATCGGTAAATTTCCTCCAGCTAAAGTAGTCCTGACCCAACCAAGCTCAAGAAAGACTTTGAGATGGGTCCCCACTGCTTCTACACAGGTCGAATTAAGTGTACCTTAACCTAGTACTAAGCCACCAGACGTAAGTACTGCTACTACTCCATCACTGCAGTTATTAATAAATAGTAATTGTTCATTACTGCTACAAATTCACCAGTGACTGTAATTCTTTGTATTAATATTACTAGGCCTACTACTACTGCTAGTGGGCCTACTTCTGCTAGGACGACTACTAGAAATACTACTAGGACTACTGCTACTACTCTCCATACTCTTTCTGATACAGTTCTTAGTTCTATGTGAGTGAGTAGAAGTTATACTGTGTGAGTGCAAGGAGGGAGAGGTTTCCAGACTTCTTTAACTCCCCCATCAAAGCCAAGCGTCAATGTGTTTCTAATAGCAGCAGCTGAATTAAACACTGGCCTTAGCAGAGGATAAATCATTTACAGAACAATTAGCTCATTTGTTGCTCCGCTCTGTGCTGCCAATGACTTCCAGACACCCTGCACCAGCCAGCAACTGTTTGTACGTGTCACTGTCTCATTTATTCAAACACGCCGCAAAGGCCAAACTTCAGATTTATGCATACAACGGAGAATAGTGATACGCTCTTCCCATCTGCCATGTTGTGTCATCAATTAGGAGATTTACTTCAGTGCTACTAAATTATAAACTGTTTATAGTTTCGTTATTGTTGGAAGCTCATATTACCTCTTGCCTAAAGATGACTTAACCATGTCAAAACAACATTCATTCATCATAATCAAGTAGCAATACTGTATTCACAACAAAATGTCAGTGGCATTTTCAAATGGAGGAAGCTGGCTCATATCAGTGCTGAGTGTGGATAGCATTATGTACCTGTTTCCTAGCTGAAACAAATGGGAGAAAACATTTAAACATTTCATATGCAAAATCTTAGTGAAAAGAAGCTTAATATTGGTTCAAACAAAAAAAGTTAATATAATTCATATGTATTGCTTAAAAAATAGTAAAATCTGTTTTCTTATTTTTCTGGAATTTAATGATTTTGCACACACTTTTACACACATAGACTGAAATCTTCTAACCTCGGTCAGGGCTGTGGGCGGAGATAGGGGGTAGGTCAATATCTAAATCTTGCAGGATTACTCAAACATGCATGAATCACTCAAAATACAGTAATACAGAGTGAAGAGGAAAAACCATTATACAGTTGTTGAAAACAGTTGTTGTTACTATCAAATTCCACAAGTATTAGTGAACTGAGTTGCCCCAGTCCATGTTGCAGACCAAGAGGAAGCTGTAAAATCGCTAATGTGCTGTTGGGGCGGCTAAGTGGGCAGATTTACACATTTGAAAATCTCTAATGTTTTTGTTTGGTTCTGAAACCTTACAAAACAAACACACTTCGTCATGATTTAGTGACGTTATAGCAGCCTTGTGCCCTTTAAAGCTCATAACAAACATTTTTTAGTTAAATGTCAGACTAAGGATAAAGTTTTAATAGAGGAAAAAGCGGATATGCCAAATTTATCCCACATGTATTATAAGTAGTATGTTCCTGTTGTAGCTTACGGAAAGACAC
Organism: Taenioides sp. WSHXM2023; assembly: GCA_029959045.1. NCBI lineage: Eukaryota > Metazoa > Chordata > Actinopteri > Gobiiformes > Gobiidae > Taenioides > Taenioides sp. WSHXM2023. Next base: position 19,896,280 of record CM057088.1, on the reverse strand, counting down.
CTGACAGTGGAAGTAATCAGGTTAAATACAGGAAGTGCGCGTCAATCAAAGAGAGATAGGAGGGACCTCTGCAGAACTCAGTCTTGTTCCTCGAATTTCCCAAAAAATATGACTGCTTTTTACAAGTTTCTTCTTATTATTATTATTATTATTATGTAGTAAGCCATAATAGATATAATATTTAATTGCTTCATTGTTCAGCTGAAATAAACACACATGAATGACCTAAGCTGTTGGAGCAAAACGGTGCTCACACTAATGCCTACACTAATATGACTGGACATGGTAACACAGTTAAAACAATATTTTACCTGTGAAAGTAAATAGATAGACAACAACAAATAAAAATGAAGGCATCCTGGAATAAAATACAATGAGAGGAAAGAAAAAACTAAATATGGGATTGAATTTCATCGTAGTATAAAAAAAGGGTCAAAATCATGGTTACTTAAGACTTAAGAGTTGTGTGACCGTAATGAATAATCATTACCACCAATGCAATCTAAATGCACCCAAATGAGTGTTGCATATCATGACATTTTACACCTTGCCCAGAGACCATAGTAGGAAACTAGCCGTATAGCTAATGCTGGCACATTCACAGAAATCTTTTTAATATATCTTGCTTTCTGAGGTAAGTCAAGGTTTTTTTTAACGTATGTCTTTTTAAATGACCCTGTGTTGAAACCTGACCTAATCACGCCTACTGTTCAGAAGTTCATAATTATTGGAGTATGTAACAGGCCTCTCAGCTCAGTAGAAAATCACTGACATGATGTTTGTTTTGAAATAGTTACACTGTATGCACTATAATAGTAGGAAATGAGAGCCTACTTTTCTCACTTTCTGCTCCTCATTGGAAATAACTATAATTGGGTCGGCCGGTCTAAGCAGAGCTGACAGCTGTGATGAACCTCAAGGACCAGAAAAACATACAGAGGCAGATCGCTGGACACAAAGACTCATTTTGACTTCACAATGGTTTCCTCTCTGTAATCACCCGCGCCCACTCTGCCCTTTAGCCCACTCACACTGAAGGAGGGCCACTTTTCCACTGAGGAGCATTCTGCCAATCACACTTAACTCTATCATCACCGGGACAAACCTTATCAAAATCACATATGGAAAAATTTTAAACCACACAAGTACAAGTACTGCTTATACTATTAACTTTGTATATTGTTCTGTTTGCCTTGGTATGAGCAAATGATTAACTTTTTTTTTTTACTATAACTAGTGGCAATTGGTAGATAAAAGAGCACTTACGTACAGGTATATAAAGCATATATACAGTGCATACATGTATTAACCATACTGCTTGCTTTGAGTCGTGAAATACATTTTTGATCAGTGTTTCTCACAACATTTCCTAGGGCAACATTGTTGAAATTTTTATGCCTTATGTGAGAATCTTGACAAAATTTCAATAGTATTTCTATAACTTGCCACTGACAAAAAACATTGGACCGACCTGTATTCAACTGCTTCTCTTAAATCATAAACACTCCACATGGAATCTGAAAGTACAGTAATTCAAAGCAGAGAAATATGGAGTATTGTAGCAGCACTAATGAAAACCAGTGTAACCCGCTTGGTGATAAATAAGATATTTGGTCAAAGGCATCTGTGTTTGAGGCTTTTGACATGAGAAAAGTCTCAGGATTGTTTTCTGCCCAGCGTGCGTTTACAGGTCAAATGTAGGTGCGCAGTAGCGTTTTGACAGCGCGGGATAGGGTTACACTGCGCTCACTGACAGATGCTGTGACCTCCACTGGGCTGATCGATACGAGCAAAGTACCGAGATGATGGCGACAGGGAGGAGCGTGGTGTAATAAAGTGCAGTCTCTATGTTTATGGCAAAAAATATTACAGGACTCACTCTGTCACATGCTGCACTATAAATACAGCTAAGAAATCTGCAGTATGTAAAAAAAACACAAACAAGTGCTCAAATTGTTATGAATGAAACAACAAATGGAAAATTCATTTTTTCTCTCTCAATGATCAATATGGTTTTCCATAGTATAATTGTAGAAAAATACTTATCTAGACTTGGGACTGGCATAAGTATCAGTCTGTATCTTTGGTTAAATGTGTTATACAAAATAAAATACAATCTTACAATGAAGATGATTGATGGTTATTATTGCAGTTGTTAATTTACTACAACATAAATGATTAAATGGTATATAAATAAATAATACATCATCACATTTACATATAATGTGCTTTGCTACCTAAATTGAGAACTCCACATTGATATACCAGTGTACGCGGATACTGAAGGCAAGGCGGGCTAAGTGTCTTGCCCAAGAACACAAGTGTGCACTGATAGGAGCTGGAATTAAACAGCCAACTTTGGTGTTAGTGGGTGAACACTTCAGAAACTAAGCCACCGCCTGCCTCCAAATAGCAAGTGTAATTCTGTGAAACACAAAAAATAATTTCAGTGTAAAGTGAGAGGAAGATGGAGACAGGTGTGATGTAGTTAGGCAGAGCTGAAGGTGTTTGACTGTGGATTTTCTGTTTAGTTTTTGGGGGGCTCACTGCTGAGACTATAGGGTTATCCCAGAGCGCCGGGGTCCCAGAGTTTAGACAGTGAGCTGGGTATTGGCTTTCACACACTGCTGGGGCAAATGGGGGAGTATGCCAGATGTCAGCCTTTCAGCCATAAATCCTGCTAAATGGGCAGGGGCTGCTATGGAAGGGAGGAGGAATGGAGGAACATCACCTCTCTATCATCTTCTGGGGTGTTTGCTGAAGTAGAAGCAGGAGTCCTATAAATTTGATTCAGACCCGTAGGTAGAAAAATACATTCTTGATTTCCTGTGATTTTTCATCGGGCTCACGACTTTTTCTCCTGCTCGGTGTGTTCCTGATTATGGCCGTTTCCTGAACTGAATCGCTTAAAGCTGAAATCACACCAGATCGGGTCTCAGTCTATATCTCTTTTAAGGTGTAGACTGATAAGGTACTAACCAAGGAAATTGTTATAATAAATTTAAATGGGCAGTCCTGTCGTTACAGTTGAGTCTAAAATTATTAAAGCTTATAGAAGTTTTTCATATCGATTGCACTAGAAAAATCAATTCTGAATGCAACAAAACAATATATTTTTGGTCACTGTCCCATAGCAATAAGGACTTATGGATGATGCAACATCTTACAGAATTTATAACTTGTTAATTATTAATGACAAACTTACAATTATTTGAAAATTATTTTCCATAGCATTATTTATATTCATTCTGATACGTCCAGCAGATGTATATATTAGATTTGGAAATCTGTTGTGCAACATAAATTTTGATTTGCTGCCAGTCAATCTCAGGTTCTATCTGAGGTTCCTAAAGAGTTATGAATAAAACCTTCTCGTATTCAGTCTGACGTCAATACATTCTTGAAATTATACACATGGTTTTGGACCTCTGTCAAGGGCTCCCAGTCATAAATCTCCCTCTCTGTTTCTCGCTGTATAAATACTCTTGTAAAATTCTGAATTTAAAATAAAGAGAGAAAAACATCTCAGTTAAGGTCAGGCTGTTTTAAAACAAGGCCCTTGCACATTTGGTCTGTTTTGTCTTAAAGGGCTGCATGCTGTTTGACCTGTCTGAGCCGGAACAACAAAAAAACATCCAGTGCTTTGGCCAAGAGTCCAGCGAGCTTCAGGAACCACCTTGAACTTTGGAGCCACCTGCTTGAGTAAATCTACCTCCCCAAAGTGCCATAATACATAGGCCTTCACCAAAAAGACAGACTTTAAAAGGTTTTGCTTTTAACATCCCTGAGGGCCAATCAGGTTTACAGCCTCGGTTACTGATCTTAGGTCAGCCTTTACCATAAAAATGACCCCAAATCCTGCCAGTCTCCCAAAAGGAGCTTTACGCTATGGTACACTTACACTTAAGTGCCCTAACTTTTACTTAGGAGACAATTAAATCATTATCCTGTTAAGATAAATTAAACAGATTAATCCTAATAAGATTTTCCAGCACTGATCTGATTAAACCCAAATTGGCCAACATGGTTTAGGCAATTGATTACACGTGTATAATTAAATGGTCACAGAATGTTAGGTAGTTACTAAGCGCACTCACCAAAATACTTTCTTACACTAAGGTGTTTTTTTTTTATTAGTGTTGGCAGATATTACACTTTAAATTAGTGTGCTATTTTATAGGAATACATTTTTGAGGACAGTTTTTAAACTGCTACACCTGTGGATGGTTTGATTCTCACCATTTTGCGCTGGTTGCTGAGGCAGAAGGTGCAGATGTGTTTGGGCTGTGTGGACTGGTCTGAGCCACGGTTCGGGGAGGAGTTAACGTGGAAAAACGGAGGTGAGGGGGCGTGGCACGGCTGTCCATCATGAAGCCCCTCCCCCAGCAGCAGCACGTTGCCCAGGTGACTGATGTAACTGCTCGCCAGGCGCAGTGTCTCAATCTTTGACAGTTTCCTGGATTATTAATACAAATGACACAGACCATCACTTACTTGAATCTAATGGTATAAATGGTTCCCAAAGCCTAATACAAAAAATAACATTGATTAATTTATTGATTTAAAAACTTAAAGTAATATAAATTATAACTTAAAATATTTGGAAGTTCTTGTCTATTCTTGTGTATGCTTTGAAGATCTAACTGCAAAAACAAATAGTGTGTTTTAGTGTGTACCTGTCTGCAGGCTCAGTGGGGATGAGAGTGCGCAGAGCGGTGAAAGCAGTATTGACAGAGTTGGTGCGGTCCCTCTCTCGTGCGTTGGCGGCTGTCCTCTGGCGCACCTCCCCAACCCCATTTGGAGAAGACCCCGGGGGGCCCAGTCTCCCCAGCATGGCCCCCCCTCCACCTGAACACAGCTTCCTCTTCCTGTTCACCTTGATATGAAACGCAGAGGGCGACGAAGATGAGAGGCGGAAAGCAGAGTTACGCTCATCCGAACCTGAACCCTCACTGCCATTCTCCTCATCGTCTTCAGACAGCAGAGCAATGTCGCCATACATAAAGCGGCCTGCGGGGGGCGCTGTGCGGAGCATGGCAAATGTCATCTTCACCAGCAAATGAGAAGACTGTCAAATCCTTGTGAGAGGTCCAGTTGTGACAATCTTCTGAAAATGACTGTTTGAAATGACAGTGTACAGTCAAAAACTCCAACCTTGCACAAATCCCTGGGATGCTAGTTCAGTTCACAGGATGGTTCAGTCACTATAAAGATGAGTCAGTGATCCAGCTGTTTCTAAAATAGTAACTTCACATTACAAACAGTTTATAATCCTTTGAAAGATGCTAGTATTTCACACCATTCAGTCCTTATACTCTAACCTATAGCTCTCTTTCCGTGCACTATTATGATTTCAGTTGGCGCTCCTATTCTCCTAGTCCTTCACAGCTGCAGCCCCTCTCGTCTTCTTGCGTCGGCTCCACGTGTGCCTGCTGTTGGAGTGTTTCCGTCTGCCTGTGGTCTTATAGGCGGTGGGAGGATCAGGGCAGCCCGCTCTGCTCCTCCCCCTGGGCAGAGCTGATCCCTGGGCTGCTGTCGAGAGGCAGGCCAGAGACACCGGAGGCAAGAGGCGCACCATCAGCCGTAGTTTGTTTTGGCCACACGCTGCAGTGTTTTCAAGGGGAAATCCACCCAAACACACAGCACTGCTTGCATCACTCTTCTCATTTAGTGTGTGGGATTGATGACTTTTGAGGACAAGGAGCCGTCTGAAACAGATAAACACAAATGTTGTAAATTCTGTGATATGTCAGTGCCTCAGAACAGACATTACTCATTAATCACAGTGGAATACTCTCAGAGAAACAGCTGCTGATACTAGACAGCACAGGACACTATAGTGTTGTATTTTTACAAATCTGTACCATTTCAAATCGAAACAGAGCTAGTACAGAGACTTCGTCTAAAAGGAGATAAAGGGGTCCGTAAAAAGTGGTCTTCACTTATTTCTGTGACTGATTATTTCTTTCCTTCTCCATTTATGTTGTGCTTTTGCAAATACTTTAGTGATATTTTTCAATAAACCTGCCAATGTCCAAATATATGCGTCCACTGTCTTTTGGGAACTATTACATTTTCTGGGTGGAACACATTTCAAACAGGTGCTTTGTATAATTTTAAATTATGCTTTTGAATCAAGATGTTAAAGATGAATTGGTTATGTCCATTGGCATGACCTAACAGTCCTCCTTTTAAATTTTTCCATGCTGATCTACATGTCTTTAAATAAACAGCATATCAGACAGAAACAGCCAGTGGGAGGTACGACCTGTGCTCTGTTTTGGACGTGTTCTTTTTCTTGCTACCAGACCCCGAGAGTTTTCCTCTCTCCTGTATCTTCTTTGGTTTTCATCCAGACTTAGATACACATGACTGACACCTCAAGCTGGGAAGTAGCCACAAACGTAGACACACTTGAGGGAGGGAAACGTAACTTTTAGGGAGGAGAGTTGCTAATTTACTGACTAACACTCCCGTTAACCATCTGTCTTCGTCCCTAACACTGGAGCAATGGGACGAGACAGTCAGGAGAGGACAAGGGAGGAAATGAAGACAAGGGAGTTAGGGCTTTAATGACAGGCTGAGCTCAGTCGTCTATCTATTACACAAGACATTCATACACACTTTCTGCAATACCTTATACTATAAAAATGTCCTTACATCTTGAAAACGTCAACTTTACCAGAGGTATAATACAGACCTCAAATTCAAATGTATTTTTCACTTTGGGGATTTGATTATGTGCAATTTACTTTCCAAAGAACTGCCTGACCTTGTAGTTTCCTGTTTCCTGTTTCGAGTGTGCAGTGGTTAAAGGTTGACAACCTCTCTAATCCCAAGCTATGAAGTCTGTAATCCTCGGTAGTACATCACTGCAAACCCAAAGCCCAGCGGCAATACCGGTATGCCTCCATTGTGTAGATTGGCAACCGTGAGCTGCTGCTGCTGAAAACCGATCGCACGGTGAATAATCTGTCAGACCTACACAATGTAGCAATCAGAGCTGATCCATCTTTCGCCCACTCACACTTGTCTAAAACTCAGGCGTCCTGTTTGTTTCTTTTTCCTTTGTATCTCTACCCATCAATCAGGGGCTGTTTATGCCATTGGCTGTTTAAACTCAAGTGTGTGCTTTTACAAAATGGGATGGAAATTATTATAAAATCTTTAATGTCTTGAATTGGCATTTTGTGTTTTTCACAACGCATATTTTAGTCTCCAAGTCTTGTCTGGTGACCCCCCTGCAGTAAATTCATACTTGATCCTCTTTAAGTCACGTGTTTCAGATAAAATGCTCTGATCTTTTACAAGACTTATATGTGCTAAACTCTCATGTAAAACATTCAATATGAAAAATAATACACTGTAAAACACAAAGATTCTGTGTGCCTTGCCTCATAAACAGCAGTTCCATATTTGAAAGCAGTTTCTTTGACTGTGGTCCATTGTTAAATGCGCTTGCATGATCTTCCTCTGATTTGCATCTCCTTGGAGCCTGTTCTCCTCTGTATCCATTACCCTGTGAATCGCTGCCCCCAGGCTGAAAAACATTTCATACAAGATCGAAGTTAGTGGTAGTAGTGGTTTTTCACAATCACAGATGACTTTAGCCAAAGAAATCACGAAAGGAAAAGAAAGAAAACAGTACTGTTTTTTACACAAAACTATGTAAAATGTTACAGAAGTATGATTTCAGATAATAATAAATAGTAAATTACACTTCAAAATTTAGTAAATGTAAAACCAAATTTGAGTAAAAGACATCTCAAGATGAGTGTGAGAAATTCACAGAAAATCTCCTCCCCTTCAGAAAAGAACCTTACAGCAGGTGCATTAGATCACTAAGCACATTTATTGAATACATGGGATTATTTAATTGGGGGACTTGTGAACCCTGTGTTTGTGCATATGATTAAACACATTGTTTGGGCGGGCTCACTGTGAGCCTTTAGCTGAAGCAAGTTAGAATTAAAGTTATTACTAACACCTGTGCACTCTTATTATGACACAACTAAAGTGAAACGTCTGCAGTTTTATGGATTTCCATTTAGCTAATGGTTGAATAATAACACAATATGAACTTAGCCCAGAAAAATAATGGTGAACATTTATTTATTCACCATCAAAGTGATGCTAAAACAACTGTAATACTATAACCAAAGGGTAATTAATCAAATCAAGCTTTTGACAAAGACGGATTACTCTGAATTTTACACTTGAATACAACATTTTGATCAGGGCAAAACACGCACAGGAGTCATAGATATATTAAGATCAGATGCAAGACACACATATAACCATACACAAGTTTTAATTTCATTATTTAAAAAAGTGCAGCTACAAAGCAACTATTACTGCAGCAAATACTAATTATAATAAAAAGTTACTTGAGCAAATTGAACTTTTCACCACTGTTCTCATCCAACCAATTAAAGACTTAGCTTTGTAATCTTTAATAAGAACAATAAGACAAAAGTTTGAATCAGTCCAGATAATAATAGATGCAGTATGTGTTTATTCAAATCAAAAGGTGTTCTTTTGTAGAGACAAAGCAGCGGCAGCAGCGGCAGCAGCAGCAGCAGCAGCACAGTAGTACAGACCATCTGATAGTCATTAGCCTCTGCTCGCTCCTCCTCTCTCGGCTGCAGCCTGATACTCTGCACTCAGACGTATTATTCATTAGTCTGAGGAAAAACACCCACCAGCTCCAGCACCAGGCCAGGCTCAGTCCGCCCCCGTATCCCCAGCCCGCAGAGCCTGTCCCTGCTGCACCACTCTGGTGTGGGTCATGGAGCTGTCAAAACTCGGAAGCTGGTCTGGACCTGATACGGCATGAGATCTGAGCCATTTATCATAGTCCTAGTGAAGACCACTGTGTTCACTCTGAGCGCAAAGCAACAGTAGGGGATAGGGATATAGCTGTGCCAATGAAATGTCAATACTCAATACTTGCTTTGATCTTCTCTTATACAATAAGTCTACCCACTGCAGTGAAGTTGCATATGTTTTTCCATATGTTACATTACTAGAATAGATTTGTTTATTTGAAAGGGAACAATACAATTTCATAAAACACATGATTAAGCATGAGTAAAAAAGCCAGAATTAGCCAAGAGGCTATTTTTTATCTGTTGTCCCATAGGGCAAAAAAAAAAAAAAAAATTCACAGGACAAAACTTTTTTTTTTTTTTGGCTTATCCCATTAGTTGGGCTTACCACAGTAGCACAATAATTTTATGTTACGCTTTTACCAGCATCAGACTGATGTGATGTGGGTGAAGAGCCTCATGTGTACAAAATTGTTTCCCCCATACTAGGTCTACATATTAATATACACATTTTTTGTATTTCTCTTCACACTACAGCATAAACCAAAATAAGATCAATGGACATTTTGTCATTTATATAAATTATTATTGGTGTGTGTTTTAGGTTTATTATTACTGTGATGTCATGACATGGGGTACACAGTGGATGAAATTCATCCATTCACTAGTTAAAGATGACACGAGTACCTGGTCCTCCAACAAATTTCATAAAAAAATATTATTAACAGTTTTTGGACACCACTCATTGAGATAGAAAATTACATGGTGTGACTATAAATAGTAATTTAAGTAAACCAGAAATCCCTCCACTGTTAAAAGGTACACTGGGACATCTCTACTGTCTGGACTGGTCACTGACCAAACATCGTGAGGGGCCATAACCATTAATGATTTGCATAGTGGGAAAGAGCGTAGGAGGAACAGAAAGTGTAGAGGAAAAGAGTTGAGCAGAAGTGAAAGGCAGAATAAAACGGTTGTGGTTAAGACAGAGAGAGAGAGAGGGAGAGTAAGAGAAAAAGGAGAGAGAGCGAGAGAGTGTGAGAGAGGGGGAGGAAGAGAGAGAGTGAGAGAGAGGGGAGCGTTTGGCTGCGGCTCCAGACTGCATGGTGTACTGCATGGGGAAAATGGTCGGAAGTGCTGGCCCCCCACCACCACCACATCCAGCCCCCGATCCAGCCACACTCGAGCGCGTTTCCCCAGAGATCCAGACTCTACAGCTGGCCTTATTAAACTGCGAGAGGCGCACAGACCCCAAAAAAAAGGCAGAAGGAAGGAGAGGTCAAACAACTGGAAGACATCAGCTGAAGCGCGCTCGCTCCCTTCGTTTTTCCGTTCATATAGCATTTTATGATAGACTTTCTCACAAACACGCTTGCGGTGCACTGGGTTCAGACACATAGTAAAAGAGCTATTGTTTGATTCAACATCCCTCAGAAAACGCAGTAAAACAATGAAACAAATGCAGGGAAATTAAAAGTCTGTGTGACTTTTATCTTGTTGAAAGCTGTCGTCGTTCAGCCCATCGCCTCTGCAGGAGGGTGGCTCCCCCAGTTTGTTTGGACCAGAGCACACCACAGACTAATAAAAGCACTTTGGAGATTCAGAATCTGGGATTAATCAATGATATGGAGTTCAATTTGAATTTACTGCTTTATACAGCAGTATGTCAGAGATTAACTTCATATTTTCTTGAATCTTTATTTTATACATTGTCGCAGTATTTCAAGAGTAGACTACAACTAGACAAGACTATTAAAAAAGTGTCTAAATTAGGAAATGGTGGTATTTTTTCACAATTCACGAAATACAGAAACAGGCAGCGCTCACAAAAAGATGGGAACACAACTGGGGAAGTTCAGGGGTAAATGTTCTCTTTACACCACAGTGGTAAATAATAGGACATTTTTATTACCGACTCCTTGTGGCTGGAGTTAGTATAATCTTCTCTCACGACTCCACTTTTTCATCATAACATTATCATAAAGAACAACTAACAACTACAAGTATTCAAGAAAAAAGTTGAAATACAATAGCAAGCCAGCAAGTTATAGTCCACCAGCTATGTCTTTAAGTCATCATGTACTACTATTATAATGCTGTTTTGTAGCCTGTAACACATTCAATAGACATCTAGCATCACGCTGGATCTATAAAAGAAAGCGGCATTAGTGAGGGGTCCCATATGAGTGGACGAACGTCAAAACAGTCTGTTTTTCCTCACAGTCAATCACTGTCAAAGGACTTCTTTATTATTACGTGCTGTTCTCTGGGCCTCTGTTTATTCCCCTACATAAAGAAGGTAGGGGAATGTTACTGCTGACTAGCTGCCATTTTGGAAGCACTGTCTCACCTGTGGGACATTTGTTTCCCTTGTTCAGTAACTTTGAACAGTGTGTAGATGTATTAGCATGAGCCATATTCTCTGGGGACGCCGATAAAAGCTTTGCTGAACGAAATCACTTCAATTCAGACATCTGTGACTCGTAGTAAATTCGCAAAAGGGAGGAAAAGTGAACATAAAAAAAAATCAAACATACTTTTTAAGCTTTCTCTTCAGTTGAATACATAAAAGCTAGCTCCCTGGACAGTTTGAAGCCAGTAGCAGAGTAGGTTTTAGTGCAGTCGAAAAGGACGGAGAAGTAGTGTGGTTGTAGCGAGCGGTGATGTCATTGCTGCTAATGAGGTGGCAGTCGTGGACCACCTGAGCCTCTCACCTCTGCGCCTCTGTAATTTTAACTCACTTTTCTCCATCTGCCAACATCAAGGGCAGCCACTTTTTCTCTCAGTGGTTTGACAGTTTTGCGGAGACAATGGTGAGCTAAAAATACAAAACACACAGAGAAGGTTACCGAGGGCTAGTTTTGATCATGTGAAAAAATAGCACATTTTTAAACTATAACAGATGATAAAACACTAACATAAGGGCATTATTATGGTCCCTTTTAGACATTTCTACAATAGTTAAACAACTGACCATTTTCTTTCAATCTTATTCATTTCTTATTCTTGATATAGATTGTTTTACTGGATTTTGATGAATTATCTGTCATTGACACTGCATGTACAGTATATGTGTTATGATTTTTATATCTTAGAATCCTTTCTAAGAAATATAAAAATACTAAAATGATGATTTTTAACCTTGTATAGCTTACTTTCAGCTTTTAGAATGTTTTGAACAACTCTATGCCCGCCTACCGCTCTTGTACAGATAAGATAGTACATTTATCTGATTATTATTTATTGCACCCAGGGTTTACGTATAAATCTACTGAGAAACTACGTCAGAGAAAAAGCTTCTCTCTATGTAAATCTGTGGTCTGCTCTGTTCCATACGGTAATGGCTGCCTCAGATGCCAGGCCGCTCACATCACAGCAGCCAGAGGGTGGTACAGCCCACTGGCACCAAAGAGCCCCCAAATCAGAAACACTAACTGGTTTATTCAACTTTAATAAAGACAGAGTAACACCAGAAACCAGGAGTAACATTTCAAGCCAATTCTCAGACTTTTATGACCTTCATGTTTTAAATGACTGTATTTTCTTTTGGGTAAAGCTACTAACCGCTAAATGACAAGCTGTATCTATCTTTCAGTGTTGACTCTTTCTATGTTGTTAACGCCATACTCTTAAATTATACTTGGGGTTGGAACAGAGGTGTAACACAAATAAATATTAAAGAGCAGAAGCAGTTTTATTGTCGGGTCAAGTACAAACATTTTATACTTCATGCACAGTTTTATGGCTAGTCTACTGTGGTGCTGTGGGATGGCTACTTTTGCAGACCAGAGGAATGAAAAATAATGTGTCTTTAAAACTATCATTTAAAACAGAGGTAAGTGAAGGAAGAGTTGTTTGCACTAGAGATGTTTCTGGAAATGTGTTTACTTATTTAGACCAGTATGACAGATAGTTCAGTCAAATGTCTTAACTGTAAGTTCATTTTATATTGTAACATTTGGGATTCCGTCAGGACTAAACAGGGACTAATCCAGCTCCAACCTGCAGTTGTGTCCCTGGGCAAGACACTCCATCCACCGTGCCTATATAAGAATGTGGTGTGTGTGTGTGTGAGTGATTGGTGGTGGTGGACGGAGGGGCCAGTGGTGCATATTGACAGCCTTGCTTCCATCAAACTACCCCAGGGCAGATGTGGCAGAAGTATCTTACCATCACCCAGAATGAGAAGTGAATGAATACTGCACAGAATTGTAAAGTGAAAAATATTTAACTAGAATAATGCAGGCATAACTTAAGCCTAACCCACAATGCCACTACTGTCAGTAGCTGTAGGTGTGTGAGAACTGCTCAGCGAGGCAGAGGAGGAGTTCATTTGATGAACTTGTTAAGGGCGGCTGTAGGTTGAAGTGAAAGCTGTGTGAAGTTAAACCTGGGAGTGTTTGATGTTACAGTCTTGTAAAGTAACAGCTGGAAAGGGGACGTCCCAAGAGAACACCGCAGCCGGCCTGTAAACCACACACACTAATACACACTAATGCACACACGCAGATGAGGTCTTTAATAAAGCTATTGCCGGGGAAACACGCCAGACCCAGCCAATCACAGCCTCTTTTAGGGCGAGGGTGAAACGGTCACGCTCACAGTCATGCACTTCACATCCTCTCAGCCTGAAACAAAATGATGAAAACCTCATTATTCTGGCATTTTTTACGACGGTAAACCCACCAGTGAACTCATCAGACGACAATGGTGGAAATATAGAAATAAAAGTCTGTCACAAAACGTTTTTAACTGGTGCGTGTACCGCGATCGTTAAGTATTTTGTCTGCATGTGGTTCTACTGTAAAACTGTAAATGTACTGTAAAAGTGGATGGTCCAGATGTGAGTTAGTAATACAAGCCACACCAGGGGGCACACCTACGAGCACTGCAGTCAATCAGGACAATTTCACTCATGTTATTACAGCAGTCTAAACTACGTAACTATAATGGACAACAATTTATTTTGATTAAACTACATAATCAAATGCTACTTTGAACATGGCCTCAAACACCTTTTTTAAGACAGCTAACAATTCAGATTTTATCTCATTCATTCATCTTCTGTAAATTGTCATACAGCCAAGACTATAGCCAAAAAGCTGGCCTATTTGGCCTATTTTAGTGTATCTATAGACATCTACTATACATGCACTATGAGAAAATACCTGTATCATGTAAATGAGGCCATCATATAAAGTAATCCTGCTAACAGACAAACAATGCTCAATCTTGCAGTGGTACAGAATACTGCTGAAATTCAGAAATATCCAAATAAAAATATATTCTTTCCAAACAACAACAAACAACCCAGAGTAAGCAACCGCAATGGGGGGTAGGATAAGTAACCAAGGACACGCATTTTCATATATAACAAAAAAACAAACATCAAAAACAAAATGGCTGAATGAATGCAAGTTAGGAACTTTTTATAGAGGAGAATTTTTATAGACCACTCCAACTGGTTTAGAAAACAAGAAGCAGGTGCATGACTGTGTTTATGGTGTGGCTCTGTGTAGACAAACAGACAGAGACCCAAATTAGTCTGTGCCGCAAAAATCTCAACGTTTATAGTAAAAACCGCTGCTCTTTGCACATTCACATGTCATCAGAGGCAGTTTTTTAGGTCTTATTTGTAGGAATTATATTGGGTGACCTCATGCTGCAGCTGACTGAGCCTAAAACAGTTACAATTTTAGCTGTGGCCAGTTTCCAGGGAGATGATATAACGCAGTCCAGATGAGTCTCTCCAGAGATTGTCTCATTATCACACACCGCAGCTGCACGACCACTGTTTAAGAGCAATGTGTGTGCCTATACAAGCAGGCCAAAGTATATGTGTGTGTCTGTGACCATTTAAACTCAACAGTACGTGCAGTCAATTACCAGAAAATGACTTTGTGTGGACCATTTTTCCCTCCAGAAAAACTAATTATATGTTATGGGTTAAGGTTAGGATTGGGGTTGGGATCGGAGGAAAGTCCTGGACACAGCTTGTTCCATGTGCATCAAGTTAAGAAGCCTAAGAAGCCAGAGGCGTAGCTGCCAGGGCGGGACTGGATAACCTCCAGATCTGATAGTTAGCTCCTCCATGAGTACCACCCCTTTGCTTATCTGGACTTTGTATTTTTAGCTTCGGGACCTATTAAATTGAAAGACACCCATCATAAGATTAGCTGGTTTATGTATGAAAAACTAAATGGCTTCAGATGTCAGTCTATACTGATGGTGCATGGTACATCACAGAACTCCAAAAGACTAACATATTAAAGATACACTATGTAACTTTTCTGGTGCAGAGACAAGACCTACCTGTCTCCAGAGATGTTAATGCTTAGCCTGGAATGTTCCATAGTATGACACAGGTCATACTATGTTACAGGTCAAATCTGTGGAGATGTGAGCGTGCTCACAGCAAGAATGCGTTTTTCAAGATATTTTTTAATTAATGCAAGATTAGTTGCCATTAGAACATTCTAGGCAAAGAAATAAAATTTCCATAGGGACAAACATATCACCAGAAATGTTGCATTGTGCACCTTTAAACTGTTAATCCTTATGGCCACTAAAACATAAAACGATGTCAACCCCGGAAAATTAACTCAACAAATTCATTCAACTTCAGACAAACAGCCACAACCGCTTTATTGGGTGTTTGCACTCATTATGGGTGAAGGAGGAATTTTAATGGCTGAAAAGTCTTGGTGTTAATTCTTTGAAAGTTATGTTTCCAGCTACATTTAGCATAACATTTTACTAAATGGTTATGTTCTTTTTCAAACACAGTTTAGTTGTGTCTTAACGTAACTGCAACTTTTGATTAATGAATAAATCAATATTGTTTAGGGAATCATTTGAATTAGTAATGGCCTGCGGAGCATTTGATCAGATGTTATAAGCTATACATTAGTGATGAGGCCATGGCCAAATGTGCCAAACATCTACAAAGATACAGTAGGAAGAAAAGTATAAAAAAGTAAACAAAGAGCCGTAGAACAAGCCAATACACTGCTGAGTCACTACTGGTATATACATATACATCACTCTTGAATGAAACATTAATTTTTAGTATTTATCATCTTAAAATCTCCATTGTTTTAACATATAATATATAACATAAAATTATATGAGCGATGTCTGATTCCTA
Source organism: Taenioides sp. WSHXM2023 (assembly GCA_029959045.1). Classification (NCBI taxonomy): domain Eukaryota; kingdom Metazoa; phylum Chordata; class Actinopteri; order Gobiiformes; family Gobiidae; genus Taenioides; species Taenioides sp. WSHXM2023. The sequence goes on along the minus strand of CM057088.1, from coordinate 19,880,305 downwards.
TTGTAACTTTAATGTAAAGTACAGTGTAAATGGTTTGTGTTGTTGTGATGATTTTAAAGACATTAATGTGAGGAGTTTTTATGTTCTAATACTATATTTTATAATTATTAAAACATTTTGTGATTTATAACTGATTTTTGTTGCTGTTTATTTTTATTTATTTATTTATTTTTGTCTAAAAATCTAAACTAAAAAGTGCAGATTGAAGTGGCTGTGTGGGGGGAGGTTTTCCGACAGTAGCGCAGACCTGACAGGTTCCCTCATATCCGACTTCATTCAGTCGTCCCGCTCAGGGAGCGAGCACATGGTAAAACCATCACATCACATGAACAGCCTCCCACTCACTGTCTCCAGCCCTGGACACATGCATGTTCCCTCAACCAGGAAATGGCTTTAACTGCTTTTCAAAAACACAAGATAATGAGAGCAAAGAGAAGCCAATATAAAAAAGATGGATAGTTTTAACAACTTAAAGACAGGGGGGAGAGGATGGTTTATATTGTGTTCCTATTCAATTTGTCATTTTTAATATTTGATATATTTTTCCAACAGTGGATGGGCCCAATCTTTTTCCTAAGGTCCGGAATTTCTTATTTTCCTCATATTGTCTTTAATATATTCAGAATTCTACATGTGTCTTTAAAACTGCTGATTACTACAGTAGCAATCAGATCTACAGTCATAAATAGCTAGAAAAGAAGAGGACTACAATATTAATTATTATAAGTTCATCTGAGTTGAGAGAGTCTGAGTGGTTCACCTGCATACAAGAAACTGGAATATGGTTCTCAAAATAGCTCTCTCACCTTGTTTTGTATTTATCTTAAATGTAAATATCAAGTGTATATAAAACTTCATGTACATGTTTATTTTTTTTTACTGGAAATGTTTGTTCATATACTAGTAATCATAACGTCACCTACAGTCATGGCTGTATGCCCATACAGCCAGGACTACCCAAAAACCCATTATTACGACAGTGAGGAAGAATGTGCATTTAACTCAGCTGGTTAAAGGAGAACCTGATCTGAGCTCATTTGGATGAAACCCAGAAACAGATGTCATTTTGTGTGCTGCCACTAGAGGGGGCAAAAGGGGGCCAAACTCCTGCCCATAATAACCACCAGACATGACTCATTCAGCGTGGAATACCACAGCCGCCACAGACAGGTCTCTGGCAGACAGCAGCAGAAATCCGACCCACCAGAGTTTGTGAATGGGACAGAAATATGAAAAAACAGCATAAATCAGAGAGCACAGCTAAAATGTATCAAATATGCAGTGCTAAAAATCAGCTATTGCTTAGTATGGCTTATTTGTGAGAGGCAAGAGGCTAAATTTAGGTTTATAAAGATGTACAACTCACTCAAGAACTTTTCTATATAATTCCCAATTGTAGCAATAATTCTTTTGGCCAAGCTCCCAGCCATAATACCGTCATGTAGATTGTCCAGAGAGTGCAGAGAAACTACACATCACCTTGTCAAATGTGATTGTGGTTCTGATGGTCGTCACTCCTGCCCAGACGTCCCCCTGTGGAGAGCACCACTCAACGTGAAGACTAACACATGTAGCACTGTCCCGTCAGCATTTGCTTTTATGGAGACTGTCCAAAGATGCAGGACCCGTGAGCCAACAGGCTAATCTGTGGGTAAAAGAGAGTACAGTGGGGGAGCAAACGGTGCATGGTCATAGAACATGAAAACAGCAGGCAGGAAGTGTTTTGCAACAGCGGAAAATCTTCAGGTCCAGTCTGACCACCAGACGGTCACACTTCATCGGGCCTTAGACTGCGGTCTGTGGATACCTTCCCTACCGTACGGCGGGTTATGCTGTCATACACCAGGCAATTGCCCCTTTTCTTTCCATTTGGATTTGCTCCCCTCTGACATCTCCAACACTTATGTAGAGCGCGAAATCTCTATTCTTCTCACACAAATGTTTGCCTCATGTGCCTCTCTTTAGTACAAACCCAATTTTATCCCTCTCCTTTACCTATTTGAAACTTTCTCCTCTGTCCCTCATTCTCTGTTTGTGGTCAGTCACACTTAATCTAGCTCTATCCATCTGTTTCTCTTCATTCGTTTAGTTGGATCTGCTTTCGATTAAGATTACATCAGGCTTTGACCTATTAGTGTGCTGTGATCCTTTTGAAGTCGTTCTGTGGTTACAGGTTAAGCTCAAAGCCCACCACTCTTCTAAGTCTACATAATACAGACACTATGGCACAGAGAAAATGTATATACTTGCAGTGTATTAGGCCCTAGTCTGTGACCAATAGCACTTTTTTCTTTCTCGTACCCAGGATCATTAAATCACAAGAGTGTTCCTGTCATGTGGAGACCTGCTATGAGGTCTGCAAACCATTTCGAGCCCTAACCCATAATCCGCCCAAGCAATCTGTGAACTGGAATATATTGTTCATTTAACCTCACATCCTGAGAATCGTGATCATATTTTAAAAGTAACTTTTCCAGCAATATCGTTTCTGTTACATATTAGTGTAACCACTTTTTGTTTTAGCTATAGGTTTCTCCAACGCTGCACTTAATAATACCCATTTATTTTAACAGCGTACATTAGATTTATTAAAACCACCTTTGTGACATAAAATCTGCTTAGTGATGGCTGATCAAGACTATGATGATCAGAAATAGACTAAAATTTTATTATATCGTGTACTTATTCGATTGTTTTCTAATAAGTCGAACTATAGCATAATTTCCAGGTGCATATCATGATAACTCCAAACCTTGATATAACCTCTCCCCTCTTTGCCTGCAGAGATTGACTCCAGCGTTAAACAGTGCAACCTCATTACTCCTGGGTCAAAGCAAGGCTAAGTAGCCAATTGGCCGCATCATGACGGTAAACTGACATGTATTGGCCAAGCTGTGGCAGTGTAGCATGTTAAAGTCATTTAGACTCATCAGACTAAGTGGACACAGTTGAGTGAGAGGTCTCGACCCTCCTCATGTCTGCTTGTGGCTGCATTTCTGTGCCAACGACTCTCAATTAAAGTAGCGTATCGAAGGACGAATGTGGGGGGGTGCCTATTGGACCTTAGTACTGTATACGTAAATCTCGCGACATTTTATTAACAGATTTAAACACGCATTTACAATATTTTATTATATTATTATCAAAAGTACCCAGAATAATATCATCAGGTAGTCTTACCAATAATACCAATAGTAATAGTAGAGAGAGAGAGAGAGATTATCGTTATTTGTTAAAAAGTATGCAGAAAACACTAAATCTGATGACTTGTTGTCTGTGTTCAAAGCTAAAAATAGTTTGGAAAGTGACACATAGCATATTTTAAGAACTAGAAAGTCTGAGAGTCATATGATTAGACAGTCAACCTTTAGAAGGAAGTGTTAGAGTGAAAATGTAAAGGTTATTAAACCTATTTAAAACTCAACCAAACACTTCCATTTAAGCTGGCACCTGACTCCTCCCCCTCCTGTTACTACACTGTCCTGACCTTTGTGCTGCTGTCATCAATATAAAATCACCTCCATCATCGCCCCATCAACCCTCTTCTCTTTACAAGGCAGCTGCATAAAATTACCATTAGAGGTAAGTGATTTTAATGCATTTGAATTCATACCAATACATCTGTTTTGACCGATTATTGATTGATCCTCTGCCTTTACTCTTCTTGCATTACACACAGTGGCTTTGTCAGCGGAGATGTTGGCAGGTGCAATCGTCCTGGGCACCATTTTTACATCTTTACCAGGTAGGAAAATGGGAGTAAATATACAATGTATGCAATATTTGTTTTACTAATTTTAAACTACTTGGAAACAATTTTTTAAAGATATAATATTCAAAAAACAAGAGAAAACTATAGATAGTGTAATTATTGTATCACATTTTATTTATGCTTATTTTAACCAGCAGACAATATAATTTTAACATGAAGGACATATTATATATTTGGCTCTATAACTAGGTGCCCTTGCTTTACTCAGTTTATTTATAAGTATTGATTGTCTTTTGTGCAAGGTAGTCATCCGGACTGTCATCCAGCTGCACAAGAGGACACTGTAACAGCCTTAACTCCACCATATTTTTCTGTTTAATGGTTTCTATGGTCTGAATTGTGGTTTGACAACTTTTATAGCATTGGATTTTCAGAGAGGGAAATATTTAGTTCTTGCACAAAATTAGATTTGGTATATTTTTCTGTCTCATGACAGGTTTTTCCTAATCCTATTCTAAGTATGGAAATAAAAGCTGGAGTGGCTTTGATCATAATAATTCTTTTCCTACCACTACCATGATATTTTTGGGCTTATAAAAATGTCATGATTTACTTTTGTTTGGCCAAAACTACTACAAAATCACATCATTTTTAAAGAGAACTAAAAGACAGTAACAATGATTTTCTAGTTCTAAATGGTTTCATTTCTAGCTTTTGGTATTTGTTGTGCAATACTAGAAGTATTGTTGATCACTGTGTGATTAACAGGGGTCCAGGGCGGGTGGAGTGTATCTTTTTCTCGAAAAGAAATCTGTGTTTGGGCGGGGACCACGGTCACTTTGCCCTGTCGCTTTGACTACCCATCAGGTAATTTATATTTAACTTAATTACATAGTAAGGTCACCATAGTAATGGTCATGGATACCTTGTTACAATGATGCTTACTTCTTACGTAGTTTTTTTGATGCAAATCCTATTGTTCTCTTCTCTGCTTCAGGCCACACCTTGAGGAGAGTGATGTGGTTTCGAGTGTCAGCTGAAGCTCGGAGAGAGGTTGCTCATCACAGTGACCCAAACGAGATCAGCATGTCATATCGGGGACGGACACGGTATAGGACACTGCTGCTACCATTGTTGTCAGATTCTAACAATTCTCAATTAGATATAATTGTCAATATTTCTGCAATGATTGTGAATTAATATTAATTAAATAAGCATCCAAAAGAAAACTCAACAAATGCTGAATCGTTACTTTAAGCGGCAATGTCCCATATCGCACATAATGTAATCAACTACATCACAAAACCTGCATATTATCAATAGTTATTTTGCCAGCAGGGTTGTTTAGTGTTTCCTATAACTATTGTTGAAAATTACAGTCAGTCAATTGTCTTGAAAAAGAGCTGTCTTATTGTCACTGGTATCTAAATTGAAATTTACTATTGAGCATCTTCTTATCGAAAATCGTGGTTGAGAATTTAGTATTGTGAGACTAGGGTCTCTAGGACTACAGAATGTTGTGATCTCATCTGTGGTTGTCTTTTAGATATATCGGCGGTAGTTACTCAAGCTGCTCGGTCCAGATTCGAGGTGTAAAGTTGAGTGACGCGGGACAGTATCACTTCAGGTTTGAGACGAACCAGCCTCTGGGGAGATGGACCTCCCCTGACACCATCACGTTGGACGTTACAGGCAGGCTCACATTTTACCAATCGCTCAAAATGTCACCACTTTGTTGTAACAGCTGTGCTCTGCGCTCATGTTTTCCTGCTGCGTCTGTGTGTATCAGACCTACAGGTCCAGGTGCATCCAGCCCGGCCCAGGAACATGTTCGCTTTTGGGGAGACAGTTTTCGTGGGTTGTCAGGCCACAGGGTGCGCTGCTCCAGGACGAAGTCTCGCTCTCTACAGGTGAGATACAAAAGGAAAGTTTCATTAGGGAACTTTTGCCCATTTACATTCACATACATTCAAACAATAGAGGGACAGAGGAGCTCGCTCTCCAACAGCTCTGCTCAAGCAGTAAGAGATACAGGACTACATTCATACCATATTCCAAACACCTGTACAACTCACCCTTATGTAACTGATAACTCTATGTCCTGTCATCATCTTATCATCTTTGCACAGTTTTTCCTCTTCTATATGCTGAGATATGTGTGTAGAATCCCTCAGTCGTCCAGGTAGAATCCATGGCAAAAGGAGAAATTCAGTTTGTCAACTGGACAAAAGTTTATTTGGTCGAATATGTTCGACCAAATAAATGGTGGACACTGCCTTATATCTGCCTGAAGGGAGGAGCTAACTACAATAAAATTACTCTAAGACTACCACACCTATTTGTTTACAGTTTCTCTTAGTTAACTAGGCCTATTGAATATGCAATGAGCGTGGGGTCTTGTTTAGCATAACCATTCAGGGCCATAATGGGTGTTGAGGACAGTGAGGTTCAGATCTTAGCCAGAGAAACGAACTGGTTTGAGAGGGGAGTTAAAGAGGCTAATTTTGTCAAGAAAGAGAATCCTTCCTTGAACAGAAATGGAGGTCTCAGACATCATTTGTCTCCCATTTATAACTCTATCCTCAAACCTAAATCAAAACAAACAAAGAAAACAATAGGGCTAGTCAGGTCAGGTCCAAAGGTGTGAAAACACCCATTACGGCCCTGAATGGTTAAGCTAACAACACCCCACACTCATTGCACATTCAATAGGCCCACCTAACTAACAGAAACTGTAAACAAATAGGTGTGGTAGTCTCAGAGTAATTTCATTGTAGTGAGCTCCCCCCTTCAAGCAGATATAAAGCAGTGTCCACCAGCGTCTGACCAGAACTGAAGAAGCAGCTTGGATGAGCTGCGAAACATATTCGACCAAAGAAACTCTGTCCAGTTGACAAACTGAATTTCTCCATTTGCCATAGCTGAGATATGTTTTTATTACTTTATTTCTATATTCTAATTGAAAGAGGGGCTCAATGGATGAACATTTCAAGCAACTGTTGCAATTTCTATGTAATAATTCATAATTTATATTTTCTCCAGGAATGGGCTTAACCTGGGCTCCTATGAGAAATGGATGATCGTCAACAAATTCGACAAGCCCCATAGCGGAGCATACACTTGTCGACCTATCCCACCACAGAATGTTCAGTCCCCACCTGTCTCCTTAGCTCTGGGATGTAAGTCACTATAAAGTAATTTGTTTTTATGAGACTCGTTCATAAAAACAAAGTCGAATTCAGTCACTTTTTGTTAAAATGACAGATGGCCCACGATTCACAACTATATCAATGTATCCGACTGGGGAGGTGACAGAAGGGGCATCTGTCACCCTGACCTGCAGCAGTGACGCCTCCCCGCCTGTGGAGAGCTTTGCGTGGTTCAAAGGTACAGAATGAAAGAATACTTTGAAAATGTATTTAGTTACAGAATAGCCTACTGAATAAATACATGAATTAAAGTATTCCGATACACGGTCCAATCAGAGTACTGTATTCTGAATACTTGAAATACTTTTACATTGAGTTGCATTATTGTAGTGAGAAAACATGTCTTATAATCATTAACAACTTTATTTTTGTTGTTATGCATCAGTTTGTGTCTAAATAGAGTAGAAAAATTGCACATGCACATTTTCCATTGTTTTCATTAATACCATGCAGTTCAAAGCCAAAATTGCATGATGTAGTACCACCATGTATTCCCTTTAATTGAGAATAGAATACCACAAAATTAAATAGTAACTGCACTAGAATACAATAACTGAAAATGAGTTTTCAGGATATGTATTTTCATAACATGTATTCGGTTACTTCCTAACACTGGGTACAGATAAAGTCATAATCATAATGTTACTAAAATATGTGTAACTCACTTGTCTTTCTGTTTCATTAGACATGGACAGTGGCAGCATCCCAGACAGTTTCAGACCTCAGCTTCACCTGCTCAGTCTAAAATACACAGACAGAGGAGAGTACTTCTGTGTGGCACGTAACTCACTAGGAACAGACCGGTCAAGACCACTTCTGCTCAATGTCACATGTAAGTTAGTCTTGTGTTGTTATAATGTACTATGGGCTGTTTTGACTTGCTTATATGGGATGGATTTGTCTGGTGCATTTGCTGGTTCAATTCAACTCTGACTAGTGCTCCGAAGCCTACGCTGCTGTGTAAAGTAAAAGTGCTGATACCAGAGCAAATAAATACTCAGGTAAAAGTATCGCATGAAAAAAACTGACTTATGTAAAAGTATTAAAGCACCCGTTTACAAATGTACTTAAAGAGTAAAAGTAAAAGTATTTTGTACACATTTAGAGATCTAATAAAGCTTTAAATGTAGTCATCTTGATGCAGATTTGTGCTGAATTACGTATATGCTTGCTCAAACTACAATTGTGTTAAAAATAAACCTATCACACCTTTACTTTTCAGTCCAGTTCAAAAATGTAGTTGAGCAGAAAGTAGGCTATAGATACCTGCTCTCAAATGTAGTGAAGTAAAAGTACAAAGTATCCCCTTTTTACTACAGTACTTGATTACTTTTACTTTATTACGTTCCACCACTGGTCTTGGGTAAGCCATCTCAATCACCTTGTCAAATGTTGAAGGATTAGAAGCGCAGAGTGGTAGTTGCCAGAAGCTTATTACACTGAATTATGAATGAATAAAACAAAACTGTAAAGTGAGTTTGAGGTTCTAGTATTCATCTGTCAACAAAAGTCAATGCAACAGCAGACCAGCTCACCATGTATTTAGCAAGTGCTGACAGCATTCTGCATAAGGAAAGCAGGCTTATATGTGCAAACAACATCCTTAGCCTATTTATGCAATTTCTCTGTTACAGTCTCAATTACATTTAGACATTGAATCTTCATTGAACTGCACTTCTTACCTTGCTGGCTGGATCCTGTCCATGTCATGTGGACATGCAACAAACCAACAAACCGTGTATTAATATGGATTAATCACTGCAAAGCATTACTAACGCTGAGGGCAAACATAAAGAAGTGTTAAAAAGGACATAAGCAACCACTTAGCTTGGCTTCTAGATAAGGTTTGGTTTAAATACTCTAAAGTAAACAAAACTAGCACAACTTTACCGTGCTAACATTAGCTAAACAACACAACCCCTGGAGATTTCATAGCCCCAAAATTAACTGGGCACTGGGGCTGTCAGGAGACTTTATATTTGGCTAATTGATTGCCTTAATTTTTAGATTAAGCTCCATCCACAGCCTGATGAGTCAAAATGAAATCAAGCAACTGAAGTAAACTGACAAGCTATTTTATTAATATTGTATAAATGTCTATCCCGAACATAGGCTATATGGTCCATTACATGCATGTTGGAAATTGCAAGAAAAGTTTTTACTTCAAAAATATTGTACTAGGCCAGGGCTATGTCTAAAATAGTCTCTTAAAATAACTGTATTGTACAGAACTCAACATATATTTACTGGACATTCATAATTGTCTAATGATTTCTTATCCTATTTCTCCTGACTGACTCGATCCTTCTTCCATGTTTAGTCCCTCCCAAGAACACTGGTGTCATGGTATCTCCTCCTCGGGACATCAGAGAAGGATCCTATGTTAACCTGAGCTGCATCAGCCAAGCCAATCCTCCTGCCAGCAGGTAGGTACACTATTGGTTGATTGACTATGACGTTTCTACATGCAGATAAAATCCATTTATGCGCTGAGCTGGCAGTGAGTGCCCTCAGTCCAGCACCAGACCAGAAATTAAATTTTATAATGCACCTTTTTGATTTCCTCCTCTAGGTTTACATGGTACCTTGTCCGGGGAGACCAGGCCTTGGTTCAAGGAAGTGTTCAAAACCTGACTTTCACCTCAGTCCGTGCTCATAATAGTGGACAGTACTACTGCACAGCATGGAACCCATTAGGATACCAGACCTCCCCATTCACCACACTCACAATCCTCTGTGAGTAGCATTAAAAAGCTAAAGCTTGTTATACCATAATTATAAAACCTAATCTTTAGCTCTTGTTTCCTCAGATCCCCCAAAGAACACTTCAGTTTGGGCCCGTCCTTCCAGTGTGGTGGATGCTGGTCGACCCCTGACCTTAACCTGCAGCAGCCAGGCCAACCCAGCAGTGGACAACTTCACCTGGCATCGCTTACCTCTGCAAGGAAGCTCTGGGCAGTGTGAGCATGAGAGAAAGGGCTGCATAATACACATACTCAACTGTATTATTACCCCAAACACATTTAAATACAAGATAACATGGAGACTGACAATGGCACAATAATAATAACAGTCCCCCCCTGCAAATCTTTGTAATGGCTCGTTATATTATTTTTCAAAGACAGCCTCCTCCCAGTTTGTCGGGTCCTTATAATAAATGTTTAGAAATATATTTTGTTGTTCTGTGTATTTGTGCAGACCTGGTTTAGTCCTTGTTTAGTACCGTTTCAGACGTGGATTGGATCTTGTGGTACTCAGCAGAAGGCTTAACTGTTTTAATATACCCCTGCTTTTGATTAAGTATATTTTAGTGGCCACATTGTTGTCATTGTATGCAGTTCATGCCACTATTAACTCTAAAGCTACGAGCACAATTTGACCTTCTAGATTTTGAACCCTGAACCCATAAGCAGCTCATTTGTTCTGTATTTGCAGCATGGGGCATAAGGTCTGGTCCTGTCTTCAGCTTCTCGGAGGTTGGTCCTGAAGCGAGTGGGCGGTACTACTGTGAGGCCAGGAACCGAATCGGAGCCCACAGCTCTCCTGTTCTGACCGTGAGAGTCCGAGGTGGGCACTGACACTGTTCTGTTTGGGCTTTAGGAAAATGGTTCTCTTTATAAGGTGTTGAGGTTTCCCTTCAAAAGCCTGTTGGTATTAATAGTAATAGTAGAGATGAGGTGTTGCAGAGTGGTTTAGTATAATGGCTTCATATAGCTGGTTTTGATTATTTATGAAAAATACATTTTCTCTGTTGTTTTTACTGTATTATTTCCCTATTTGTTGTTGTTTTTTTTCCACAGATCTAGCACAAAAAGATTAGATCCATCACATGAATCCATAAAAATAAGTTTATGCGTAGCATTTGTGGATCAGAGTGTAAATTGGCCCAGTTCAGACACCAGGAAAAAGCAATATTCATTTGTTTAAACATGCCTGGCCAAAATTGTACTGAAGAAAGAAAAATAACATTTCTCAAATAAAAGTACATGTAAAATTATACATAAAAAGTAACTAGTAATACAATTATAAAGTAATACAAATGGGAAGTGACTCTTTCCTGAACACGTATGGCTTGGATATTCAGTAAAAGGTGATGAAATGTTTCTGTCACATTGAGGTCCATTTTCTGGTCATCTTTGTAAATGTTGTGATGATTACAGTGTTGTTTCTATGAGTCATGGTGCGTCCCATTAAGCCCTCTGAATATGAGGGGAGAGAGCGCGAGGTGATGAGGTGTTGTGGAAAACTGCTATTTGAGTCTAGACAGCTAAAGAAGTGGACTTAGGTTTGGAAATCACAAGTGGAAACACGAGTATCAAGTCTAGACACCAGCAAGAGGATATCCCATTTTTCACTTTCTCTGTTACCATTAATACATCGACTGTATTTCTGTTGAATATATTCTTACCCAATTTCCTCTATAGTCATCCTCATAACCTTTATTTTGCTCTGTCAGGTCGGCTAAAGGTCATTGCCCTCGCCTCTGCTGTGGGTGTGTCTGCAGGACTCATCACACTTACTGTAGCTGTTATGATAAGGTATTTATGCATACTAATGCCTAAATGCCCATACTACCCTACATACTGTTGAATTAAATCACTATTCAATATTGTTTATGTACAGTAAAAACATGCACAGAGTGGACATGGAGTCTGTAGAAGTTCCAACAAAGGTATATGCATTTTTCGCATTGCAGTTAGCCCAACGTAAACTCATTTATATTCACAGTTAACTTTGTTGTTTTGGCTTGCTTACTCTGGCCTGGAATCAACATAACAAAACATAACAAGGAATATAAAATAATGTGTTCAAATATCATTGAACTTTAAGTATAACTTTTAACGTTCCATTGTTTATAATATTGTTTCTATATTAAAGATGACACCTTTATTTTCTGTCAGGCGTGAAAACATGTTTTATAGTCATTATTATTAACTAGCAAATGCACTGTATGGGGGTTAGTTGTATGAATAATTGACTTGTCTTCGTGGTTTTGTGGGTCCAGCGCGCATCAGTCACAGCTGAAACTATGTTTTATGAGTCACCCCAACACCAAAAGAGAAGAGGCAGGATGGACAATATCCCGGTATGCCATAAATAATACTTACATTTTTTGTCTAGAGTTTTGGTTGATATGTGTGTTTGTCTGAAAGGAAGAACCAGAGGACTTCAATGATCGTTCACACCCGGACATTGTTCCTCTGAAAGATGCTCCACCAGTCACTAATGTTGAGGTCCCCAGCTGTGTGTCAGATTACATAACAGTCCATTTTTCCAAAGCTTCCAGGTCTGTAGACTCTTTTCCCTGCCAGATACTTCTGTGCCGTTCAGTATTGTTAATAACTTTATTTTACGATTTTGTTTTATTATTTTAATTTTATTTTACAATTAGTGGCCTTATCACCCTATCACCCATTCCACTGTTCTCCTTCAGCTCTTCCCCTTCCATCAGTTGCACTTTTTACTGTTTCCACCCATTTCATATTCACTTTCTCCATTTTACTTCTGCTCTTTGTGATGTCTAACACCCCTGTTTATGATCAGACTATAAATCTTATCTCAGTTATGATTTTGAGTTCAAAATGTGATAAACTGAACCACTGATGATCTGAGTCAGATGTCCAGACAAGCTCATATGGTTTCTGTTTGTCACTGTGAATCTGTTTAGTGCCGAACAGGTGCACTTCACCAACATGCCACTAGGTGGAGACAGGAAACCACAGGCCTGTACAAAAGTCGTTTACTCCTCGTTGCCTCAGTTTCGCAACTAACTGCCACTTCATGCAGGTGAGAAAACGTGAATATACTTTTCCCTTTAATTACAATAATTAAACAAAAGTTCAACTTTTTCCAGATTTCTAAAATCGAGAGGGTGACCACAAAGAACCGATGTGCTTTGAGGACAAGTTGATCCTGTGGCCCTATGACCTTTGACACTGTTAATAATATCTCCTTATTCTAACTTTCAGTTTCTTTGTATATGTTGGTGACAGATATAAAACTGTGAAACTGATTTGTCATAACAATACTTGGCACACAAATTCTGTTTTTGTGCCTTATAGTGAGAAAAGAATTTTGTAGTTGTCCAGTAATTGCAGAGATATTGACTAAACCGAAACTTTTGCAAAAAGGACATTTGTTGCCCCAAATCTGACTTTCATCAAATTGAGCCCTCAGCAAATTTTTTTTTTTTTTAATCTGATCCATCTTAATCACAACTGGAGATAGAAAGTTAACCAGACAGCAGTTCCTTAAAGCTAACCAATTTTCTCAAATTTTGACTTTTTGGACCCAGCCTACAGTCTTGGATGTGCGTGTCTCTGTTTATATATTTCATCTCAATCACAACCACATAGGTCCTATGACATGTTACTAACATCACAAGAACATAATATGCTGACATTGGCCAAGACCTCCACTCATTAAAAAGTCCAAAATATCCCTGATCTTTTTTGTTGGTGATTGAGAAAACAACTTCACTATAATGTGTTATGTTTGGATGGTATTATAATGGATGAAATAATTCTATTAATACTGGAAATATTGACATGTTGACATGGCCCTTCAGTTACAAAACACTGTTAAGTGTTAAGTTTATTAAAAATAAACAGCTAGTGAAAATTGAAAGGAAATTATGCAAAGCAGGGGGGGGAACACCCAGCAGAGGAAATTGGAAAACACACTGTTACTTCTGTTTTTCACTTGACAGCGAGTAGTTTTAGTTTTAGTCCTTCAGCTGAGATTCAAGTTTAAAAATTTAACTATGTTTTTAACGCAGAGGATTTTCTTTATGAAGCACCTTTTTCCCATTGTTCTTGTATTTATTCCAGGTAAGAATACATCATTGCATTTGTAACTGTAAAAACAAAACAAAACAAAAAAAAAAACATAAATAACATTAATCTTACACAATATTTTTATTCAGGTGTCTGGAGTGGAAACTGGCAGGTGACAGTGAAGAGCCTATGTGCTTTCAGGGGGTCAACAGTTACAATACAGTGCTACTATGACTATCCCTCCTGGCACACTGTCAGAAATGTTGAATGGCATAAAGGACGCTGGGTTACAGGTCGTGGTTTTGTTTTTGATCCTTTGACAGCACCACACTTTGAATATGTTGGTGACCAGAAACATGACTGTTCCCTGAAGATTAAGAATATTCAACAAATAGATGAAGGAACATACTATTTCAAATTTGAAACCTATTGGGACAGATGGAGGAGCAGCCCTGTCTATTTATCTGTTGATGGTAATATCACATGATTCCTTTAAAGTTTATTTAGTTAATGTTGCTATTCTATAATGATATATCTGTTTTTTGTAGCTTTAATTGCTTCTATAAAGTCACCAGTGGTAGCAGAGGGAGAGGCTGTTACACTGACTTGCCGTTCAGGGTGCAATACAGATATTCAGTTTGTCTGGTACAGAGAAGGACAAAAAGTGACACAAACACGTTTCATAGCGAGGAGAGAGCATGCTGGGAGGTACACTTGTGTTTTGTCGGGACAAGAGCATGTCCAATCTTCATCAGTGTCTCTAAATGTACAATGTAAGTAAAGGCAGAATGAGACAAGCATATTCACTGCAGATTATTGTAACTATTGTGTCTATCTCAGATGCACCAACAAACGTGACGTTGTCCATAAGACCATCTAAAGACATTATACAGGGCAGTGCAGTTATCTTTAACTGCAGCAGTAAGGCCAACCCCACAGTGACATCTAGTGGCTACAGTCTGTATAAGGATGGAAATTTTATCAGTTTTGGACCAAGCCACAGAATCTCTGAGGTTCAGCCCAGTGACAGTGGACAGTACTACTGCCAGGCCTGGAATAACATCACCAGGGCAGGCAGCAAGTTTTTCCAGTCCTTTAAAACCAGTGTAAATGTTTTGTGTAAGTATAAAACAAATACTACACAAATCAATATTACAAATATACTTTTATATTATTGTTTACAGTAAATGCACTATTATTAAATTATAAACAACAGTTTTAATGACTTATTAATTTATAATTTGCACAGCATTTAGCAAAATATATTACAAACCCAAAGAAAGATGGCAATAAAAACATGACATGACCAAATAATTTTGGAGCTATATATTTGCATCTCATGGGTCAACAATCTTGTATTTTTACAGATCCTCCCAAAAACATTTCTATTTCAGCCGAGTCAACAGAAGTCATAGAAGGCAGTGATGTGAACCTGACTTGCCACAGCATCGCAAACCCCCCAGCTGTTGGTTTCATTTGGTATAGAACTAGCTCCTCCTCTGTGGTCCGGGTGGGATCTGGGCCAGTCCTGTCTCTGTCCCCTGTGGAAGTGTCCAGTTCAGGACTCTACATGTGCCAAGCATCGAACAGACTCGGAGAAAACAACTCAACTCAGCTGCTGCTGTCTGTGAAATCCAAATACTGTATGCTAAATTTATGCACTATTTTTGAAACCGATACCTTTACTCCTATTGTAGAACTAGGACTGTGTAATTAATTGAATTTCAGTCAAAATTGTCAAGGATCAGCTTGGGCTTTTTAATCAGAGGACCACAGTGAATCATCTGTCAGTAAAAGTTTGTATCTTAAAGTAGTATTCAGATTTTGAAGCAATACAGTTTTCTATTTTATGTGTTAAATGATTAAATGTTTAGTTTTAATAAGAAGAAAGTGCACACAAATCTTATTGTTTAAGTGTTAAGAAATGTAATGTTCTCAATGTTGTCTATTTTCAGCTGCTACTTCCTTCCCCATCTTGGCTGGAATCGGTGTGTCCCTTTTGTTTGCATTTGTGTTAGCACTCCTCTTGTACTGGTGAGTCAAAGTACTGAACTAATGTTTCATAATTTTTTGATAAATTACGTAGTTTATGCATAATGAAATACTCAATGTTGGAATTACAGGAAAAAACTAAAGAGGAACCAAGACCAAGTAAGTTAGATCTACTCTGAGATATGTGACACTTTCACATTTTTCTGCACAACATAGAACAGCATTGGATTTAAATGCTTGTTGGTTGTTACACTAAATAACCTGAAAAACTAT
Organism: Taenioides sp. WSHXM2023; assembly: GCA_029959045.1. Taxonomy (NCBI): domain Eukaryota; kingdom Metazoa; phylum Chordata; class Actinopteri; order Gobiiformes; family Gobiidae; genus Taenioides; species Taenioides sp. WSHXM2023. The sequence goes on along the minus strand of CM057088.1, from coordinate 19,864,343 downwards.
CATATCTCTTTTTCAGTCATTAAACTACTTTGTCTTATTTGCTCTTTAACATTAAACTCAGGAAACAACAGGGTTAGGTGAAGGAGACAGTTCTTCAGCTGCTATTGAAACTTCAGACAACATTTACGCCAATGCCCTCATGTTTCAGACGCCTTCATCTAAAGAAGATGTAAGGAACCACATTATTCAGTTTTCAAATGTCCAGTATCCTGCACATCATTATTTTCTTTCCTCAGTACTCATCTTCAGAAGAGGTTTTTTACACAACAGTGACCATCAGACCCAAAAAGCCAAGTTGCAGAAGTCACATACAGTAAGCATTTTTTTGTTTTATCCTATTTATTTTTTGAAAGACTTTAAGAAGCTGATACAACTCATCCTTGACAGAACAACCGTAGAGAAGGAGGACTCTGTGATCTATGCTACAGTTGCTCAATCTAGCTAAGAAACAAAGAAGGCTTGTCAACAATGTCAACAACCTCTCAGTGTATTCAAGTCCTAAAACATGCGCAGTTTAATGTGTAATATTTGTGTATATCTATATTTAAGAAGTATTTATGATGTCATAAAATAAACATTTTAAAATGCATTATAAAATGTATTACATTAAATGCTGTGTTGTAATAAAATTTAGTTGACAAAAATTATTAACAAATGTTTAATTAATACAACGCAGATTTGTATTTTACATTTGATATATGCACAGTCTTACATTCGATTTTAAACTAGGAAGAGCAGGATAGACGATTTTTGTCATTGTATTCTCTGTTGCACAAAGTTGTTTTCTTACATAAAACACAAACTAATATTTACAAAACTACAAAAAATACTGTTTTGAAAACCTCACAGAGTTATAAATCAAGCATTTTAATTTTCAGGCACGTAACATGGCAGGAACAGACATCCTAACCAAGGATAAATAAGTAATAGTGGCTTTAAAAGTGGCTGTGTGTTTAGGATAGTACTGGCTGTCTTAAGGGGGCACAAAAAAGTACATTTTAGTCCTGAAAAAATCCTTCACAGTTTATCATACAAGACACACACACAAAACATTTGGTTGCTTTCATTGGTGTCTTCTGTATTTGATGCAGCAAGGATCAAGAGTCCATCAGTTTTATACAGTTGTCAAACCAAGTTTGGTTTTGGATTTTCAGTCCGGGCCATTTTGTGAACTCCTGGTGAGTTGTAATAATTCTGGAAGATCAGAGTTTGCAGTTTGTTAATAAGAAAACAGAAGATTCACTCATAAAATGAGCCTCTTACTGACCCTCATTGCAGTGGATATCCAGGGTAGGAAGCGGGACACTCTAGTGTACACTCCAGGTTTTTTTGGCATCGCACAACCTGTTCCCCAACTCACCACCCCGAGCAGACGATACCGACTTGTCTTGGAGAGACAGTCTTCAGCCACAAAAGGACCACCACTGTCTCCCTGAAAAGACAGGTGAAAGTAAGATCAAACCAGACTTCATTACATGCTTTAAACTACAGAGCACTTCTGACCTGACAGGCATCTATGCCCCCTTTCTCAAAGCCAGCACAGAACATGGTGGTGGTGATCTGGTTGTCATAATAATCTGGAGCGTTACATACAGTGTCACTGATGATGGGCACATGGGCCTCCTGAAGGACGTCTGCCAGATGACCTGAGTGCGACCCCAACATTTATTCACAACTGTGTATCAAAAATATTGTACTATCAAGTAGTACTGTTACATGGAGGGTGAAGACTTACCATAGTACCCCACGTTTCCCCAACCTGTGACTGTCCCCATTTGACCGTCAATTAGTCTTTGACCATAAGTTGGCAGGCACACAGGCTGGATGTATTCTGAACACATATGATACATAATAAAGATTCAATAAAGTTCACTGCCTTTTAGTTTGACATATAAAGCAGCAGCTCACACACAAATAATAAGAATAAATTGGCAATAAAAGAAACTACCACTAGATGTGAGCCTGGATCTACTTTATGTGAGGTGGTGTGGGTTTTTAAGTGTCTCTTAAGTGTGTGGATTTTTTTTTAGGACAGGGGTAAATGTCATGGACACCTGAGAACCATGATTACAATCACAGAAACATGCAGAACAAGTAGACCCTATTGTTTAATTATACTATAATGGGGACTTTTCTTCTAGATATTGTCCAGAGCCTCATCAGCTTTCTCAAAAGATGCTAGATTACAATTAAGTGGTCATAATAAAGTATTTTTTGTAATTCAAGACAGACAGCATAAATGCAGTGGAAGCATCCCGTCCAATCTTGATACTATTGTGTGGCATAAAGAGCTACTGTCCAGCTGACTTTTGTACAAGAGTCTGGAAACCTGAAGCTTTTAACTGACAACAATTGTCTCCACAGTATGTCACGTTCCTTCATCTCACTCAAGGGAGGTTCTGTATGTTGCTAGTTTACCATTGAAAGTCAGAGGCTGAGTCAGAGCCAGGACAGCGATATCACGGCTGTTGTCATCAATGTTGGAGTCGACAAATGGCAGGTAGCTGCTGTGATACACAATGGTTTTTACTTCAGCCACATTTGCGTTCACTGGTTTATTGTAGATGGACCCCAGAAGAACTCGCCAGCGGTTCACAAAGCGATACCGCCTGCCAACAACAAAAAATCATGGCAATTTATAACAGCACAATTTAGACAAATATTAGTATATATTATAGTTCTATAGGATTCTCTGAGTGAATATGGGTGGAGTTGGATTCTACTTAGAAGTTAGATAATAAAATATATAAAAAATAAGCTATATTAGTTACAAGTTGTATACACTACACTGACATCATATTTATTTGACCATTTAAATAAAGATTTGTTTGTATGTAGAATCCCTCAGTCGTCCAGGTAGAATCCATGGCAAAAGGAGAAATTCAATTTGTCAACTGGACAAAAGTTTATTTGGTCAAATACTTTTCGCAGCTCATCCAAGCTGCTTCTTCAGTTCTGGTCAGACGCTGGTGGACACTGCCTTATATCTGCCTGAAGGGAGGAGCCAATTACAATGAAATTACTCTGAGACAACCACACCTGTTTGTTTACAGTTTCTGTTAGTTAGGTGGGCCTATTAAATATGCAGTGGGAGTGGGGTGTGGGGTCTTATTAGCATAACACCTTCATCTTTCACACCTCTAGACCTGACCTGGGTAGCCCTATTGTTTTCTTTGTTTGTTTTGATTTAGGTTTGAGGACAGAGTTATAGATGGGAGACAAATGATGTCTGAGGCCTCCATTTCTGTTCAAGGAAGGATTTTCTTTCTTGATAAAAATAGCCTCTTTAACTCCCCTCTCAAACCAGTTCTTTTCTCTGGGCAAGATCTGAACCTCGCTGTCCTCAAAGGAGTGGCCCGTGGCTTTTAGGTGGAGATGTACGGCAGAGGTCCACTCTGGCTCTCCCGTCTGTGTTGGTACATCCTCTTGTGAAGTGGCTCTTTTGTTTCTCCAGTGTAGCGCTCACTGCAGTCTTCACTACACTGAATGGAGCAGACCACATTGCTTTGTTTGTGGCTCGGTGTTTTGTCCTTAGGGTGGACCAGTTTTTGTCTTCAAGTGTTTGTGGGTTTGAAATAGACTGGGATTTCATGTTGTCTGAAGATTCTCTGTAGTTTTTCAGAAACACCAGCCAGATAAGGAATAGTTACACCCTTTCTCCTGGATTCTGATTCTCTGTTGTCTTGTTTCTTGGCTCTCTTAGATTTGGTTAAAAGTGACAAAAAGCCCAACACAACTTAATGGCCTTAGGATTGTACAGCCTTGTTAAGTATCTGTTATGGACTCACTCAGGGAAGCAATGAGCAGCCGATACGATCCAGCGGTTGGAGATTATGGAGCCTCCACACTGGTGCACCCCGTCGTACTGCAAACTGACCTGCCATGGCCAGCTGCCCTGTCTGCTGTCCAACCCCCCCACGATACGGTCTGCTGCAAAAGTACGCCTCCCACAGTCTAAGGCACAGATAACAATCAGTACAAATATTGCATACAGTGTTTATCGGTGTACAAATATTCTTGGTGTTTTGGTTTTGAACACACCATTATAATGGATTACTTGTATGTGTCAACTTTATTATGTATTTGTCTCAATTTTGTTACTTAAGTACAAGTACAGATACAGATGGGGTAAAAGATTACTTAAGTAAAAGTAAAAGTATCACATGAAAAAAATCTACTTAAGTAAAAGTATTTAAGTACCTGTTTAAAAATGTCTTTAAAGAGCAAAAAGTAAAAGTATTTTGCAGAGAGTTTTAGAACAATTTGTGGATTTTAAGTGATTCAGTTCATTTGTTAATTTTTAAAGCTGTTTTGTGTTTTGGTGTGTTTGGTTTGCTCAAAGTTGGGACGTTAACTCAAATTAAATGTGCTAAAAATAAGTCTCAGCTTTTTCAGCAGGGATCAAACTATAAAGAAAAGTGCTTTTTACTTTTCAGTCCAGACCTAAAATGTAGTGGAGTAGAATGTACAGATACATGCTCTCAAATGTAGTGAAGTAAAAGTAAAACGTATGCACTATAAATTGTAAATTGTAAATTGTACTTTTACTTTTGTACTTCATTACCGTCTGCCACTGTATATTTCAGAGTAATGAATGAAATTGCACTTTACCTTGGCACAGTACTGTCAAGACTTCTCTACTCTCGCAGTTACTAAAAGAAAGACAAACCAGGCATTTAGTATTTACTGTTCAGCCAAATTCAAATTCTGATTTCTGTTTTTACCATGGGAAAAGTGAGTCTTTGATTTTCTTGCCGTAGCTGAGCTCGTCTGTTCGGACGCAGAAAAACTCTTCTCCATCTCCACTGGCATCCGGAACAGATGTGATGGAGTAATTCACCACACTGGAAAGTTCATACAGTCTTTATTGCGCCTGCTCCATGCACATTGTAATATGTTTTATGTTGCTGCTCTCACCTCACAAACCCAACTTCCTCACAGATGATGCTCGCCAGCAGCTCATTGGTTGAAGACGAACAGACCTGGCGCCATCTTTTTTGGGCTGAGTCAAAAACTCTGAGGCGCTGGTCAGGTGAGTTTACCTGGACTGTTATATGTTATATTGTATAATGTTATATTATATATTTATTATAATATATTAACGTTATTAACAATTGTATGTTATGCTATTGCTTCCGTTTTTTTTGCTTCTGATTTTCCCAAACAAATCATAATCACACCCATCACACCACACACTGCTTCTTGCAAATACACAGTGTAATTGCGCATCATGATGTACTTACCATCATAAAACCCTGTTTCTTCCTCCATTGTACAATATGAAACTGAAAAAGACAAAAATGACATTATTACTTGGTTCAAAGCTTTTCGATTAGATCTTGTCATGCTTTTGTAGCTGTATTGAAAAAAGATGCCCCCTGACCTACGGCCCAGACAGCTGCCCCGATGGCTCCCAGGGTCATGAGGATCACACAAACCCCAACAACGCGACACGGAGTCAGCACACAGGTCAGAGAGATCGCCCTGCTCCCTAAAACACACACAAGAACATAGATCTCCACTGTTCTCTGTAGCATGAATAACCCTGATGATGATATTAATGTAATCTTAAATATACATATTGCATATTTACATATTTACATACATATTTACAAATAGTGTAAAACAGCCTTGACAGCATGATAGTACCGCCTAAAACATGTGCCAGTACTTTGAATTACATAACCCAAGAACAGAAAATGAAATATGAGTAATCTGTATTGTTCATCTACCAATTAACTGAATATATTTAGAGAAAAAAGAATAGACAACATATAATTTTGACTAGTGAACAGCTAAAAATGCCCATCTCCTTGTCTATTGGGATTACAGCACATTTTCTGACACTAGCCCAAAAGTACAAGTGACACTGACTGGATCAATAGTCTAAAGTTTGACTATTTTAAAGCCAGTACAAACTCTTCGGTGCAACATGCACAGAGCACCTTTCTTTAATCATAGACAAGAGACAAGCTGACCTACAACAACTCTATCAAGCATGTTTAAATTGAGGGAATTTTGATTTCTTACACGTGGCTCTTTTTCATTTCACATTTTACCCTTTTTACTATTTCACAAATAGAATAATACATTAGTTATTGGCAAAAGTTCACACACCATAATGACAAGACATTCGAATTTGTGTTTATTTTACCGAACTCTTTAAACAAGACTACTGTATACATCAATAGCTACAGAAAAAAGTACAATAATATACAGTGAGTGCATCCATAACACTGAAACTGAACAGAAATAATTGTCTGTAAAGAAACAAGCAAATGCAGAGCCATAACTGCTGCTATGAAAACAGAGCGGTGGTGCACATAGGGCCACAGTGAGGCGAGTTCATCTGTCTCTATTCTGAGTAGTTCAGGTCACAATGAGAACAGTTTCTGAGCTGATATTTAGGTTTAGTAATACAGGTACATGATTCATCACAGCATACAGTGATGTGCATATTGATTTAGCATAGGTTACAGGGTTGTCAAAAATCATCAGATACGAAAACTACTATCAAAACTAGAAACTCATATGAGCAGGTATTGATATGAAAAAAGTCACATTCACAGGACAGAAATGAATCTTTCCTGAATAGCATTAGAATGATTTATAAGTTCACAAAGACCAGTATACACTCAGAGACCATAATGGAACCTACCTGGACAAATGAGAGATTACACAAATATAAGGCCACAGAGTAATAAAGAAAGAAAGAAAGTACTATTATTTAATGTTGAAAATGACTTTCTATTGTCTAAATAAAGAGTTTTTTTACTATCATTGTGGTATCAGAATTGGTATTGAGTATCGAGTCTATTCTTTATGATCGAAATCGAGTTTGAAATTTTAGTATTGTGATAAGACTAATAAGTTATACTCAATACATTTTCACATAGCCACCCTAGGCTTGTGACAGACCAGATTTGTAAACAAAAAAGCATTTTACTATGGTACAATAGCACACTACACTACACAACAGAGACTACGTAATTATAGTGTTTGTTCATTCACATATGTATCATTAAAAGGGCCCATTTACACATCATCATATCAAACTTTATTATAGCAATACATATGCAACACTGACCTTTTTATATATATATATACAGTAGCGTTGCAAACAATATAGTATAGCCTATTCAAATTTTGCCATAACAATTTTCAAGTTTTTCTTAAAGATCCTATATTACACGAAATTGACTCCTGGTAGCTTTAAGTCAGGTTATAATGTTGTTACCCTCAAAACCATACCTTGAGTTGTGTTTTGTTTTAGTCACACATTTTATTATTACTCTGTCTACACCTCCAAAGCTCAAAATGCTCTGTTCCACCTTGTGATGCCATAAAGATGTAGTTTTTTTAAATTATTATTATTTTTTACTTTCTGTTGCAGTTTCAGGGCTGAAATTGTCCAAATGAAATACACAATGGAGCACTTCCTTCGTATTACCACATGACATCACCAGTACAGTATGCCGGGTTTGTGTGTTAAACATGTGTGAATGAAACACAAACAACTCCAGGTACGTTTGTGACGAGAAAACAATATTATATTTATATTATATAGATAAAAAAATGGTGTAATCAGTACAAAACGTTGCACTTCAATCTCAACCAATTAACTCAATTACTTCCAAAACGTGTTATGCACTCAAATACATTCAAACTGTATAGCTCAAAAATAAATGAATATTCTTGAACGATATCCTCCCTTTTCAGTCACACTATCCAAAAGCCTCATATCTAGGAATGCTTCTTCCATTTCAAACATCTATCCAACACCATAATCATGTTATTGTTCAAGGATTATGTTGCGGTGAATGCCTGAACGGTCACATAGGAATGAGGAGGAAGTAGTCTTATACATCCACCAAAATAATAATTAAATATACTATTATGTTTAAACTTGTTATTTTCCTTTGTTTAGGGGATTCACTTTTTTCACTGCCCTTAACATACCATGATCCAGCTTTTTTTTTTTTTTTTTTTATTACCAATTACACGTCAGAACAGAACAAATGGGCTTTTGTTTCTACTTCTACCTGCGAGAAGCTTCCTGTGAGTGCCTTTGTCCAAGCGCTCCAGCCACAACATACCACGTTCAAAATCTATTTCTATCCAGTCAACATATATATCATGCAGTTAACAAAGATATCATTTTTGTGCTATACCGTAAATAAACAATAAGTTATCATTAAACAGTACACTCCATACAAATATGGCAAATTCATACGGCTGTTTGATATGTTTAGAGGGTACCATACATCCATACACATTTTTAAGAATTCATCAGACCTCACTTTTAGTTGATATTTTTTAAAATAACTTAAAGTGAACCTGTGCAGAAATTTCCATCTTTTTATCCAGTTCTTGAGGTTGCAGTTAAATTACTTATAGATAAAATACTACAATGCTTTGTACATATAGTAGACACTTAAAAATAGCAGCTGTGCCACGTTGTGTGAGCAGAGTGAGGTGTGGCCATGGCCGATGTGAGAAACACTGGAGACACCACGAGTCTGACTCACTGTTACCATAGAGATGAGAAGAAATAAACAACCAAATGTCATAAATATTATTCTGCTTACAACCAGACCTGTCCATACTAGCTTAACCATGCATCTAGAGTAGGGTAAACAAGACATATACAATGTAAACACAGATCAGTTCCACAACTAGAAGGTGTCCCACCTAAAGTTAAGTACAGGCATGCTCTAAACCACATCATAAGACCTTAAGTCCGGTTCAAGACGAGACTCTCCACAGTGAATCAACGCCCATTTGAACTTGAAGTCAAAGACTGAGCAAACTCCAAGCAAACCTCATAAAGAACACTACGAGATCTGGACAAGATGTGACTGCCTCAACGCTCTAGTATTAGCCTCTGGTTCAAGGTAAGATACAGTTTGGTGGCTATAATCTAACTCTTAATGTAATTATTTTGCTTTGTGTCATTACATGATTGCAAGTCATATTGTAGTAGTGTAACAATAACTGACCGACAGTCAGCACTGAAAAACTGTTCAGATTTATTTTAAATTTGATATCACTAAAAATTCACATCAAATATGAAGTTTGATAAGGTCACAAATATTACTAATTAATATTGTTAACTCATTTTAACTGTAGAATGTTGTTTTTGCTGTATTCAACATGCTTTTTTTAAATTTACATTAGATGCCGGCTTAGAAAGCGGATCATTCGCTGCTCTTAGGTCAGGTTAGTGGCTGAATGTCTTTGATACACCTGGGCAACTGCCACTGGCTAAAATGAATATACTTACGTCTACAAACTACTTGTATAATATTAGAAGAATGATGATGATGATGATGATGATGATGATGCTTATTATTATTATTATTATTATTATTATTATTATTATTATTATTATACATTATTGTACAACATTGATATACAACACTGATGAATGAGGAATGGCAGAAATTGCAACTACAACTATATTGTACACTTTTTAAAAAATCTTGAGAAAAGTCAGATGTGAAATATGTAAAAACGCTACAATGTGAGTTTTACACCAACAGTTAATGGTTAACAGTGTAGTGGACTGATGTCGGACAAACAGACAAGTTCACATGAGCTGCAGCATGACCACAGCATAACTGTGTGTATCTGTACTGAAGCATGTGTATGTGAGAGTCATACTCACCCATCTTCCCCTCCGTCACAACTTTCTCTGCATACATCTTTAGGGGTTCGTAGTAAAACGGGACTACTTCTTTCCTCCGCCTGAAAATCTTCCAGTTTTACAGAAAAATCCTGTTAACCCAGTAAAACAAAATGACTCTAGTTTGAACAGCAAATATTACATAATAGCATATTTAGTACATGATTATAGCTGTGTTTTAAGTTTTTTGTTTTGTTTTTTTTGTTTGTTTGTTTTTTTCAATTATTTATTAGTTCTTCACATAATGTTATATAGACCAGACGATGGAACCAATATCCATGACATTACACAAAACGTAGCCGCAATAATTTTGAAGTCTAACTTGGGAAATTTGATAATAAAGTTTTTTTTTTTTTGGTATGAATAGTCTGGCCAGACTAAAACAGAACTAGGCTGATTTTAAATAAATAATACGTACCTAAAACTTCCCCTTAAATAACAATTATTTCATAAGACAAAATGAGGATTCATAACTAAGTATACAACCTGTTTATCCACAAGGTGCACCTAAATGCAAAGAGACTCACCTGAGTTTCCTCGAACAGGTGAAGTCCTCTGCTCTATGAAAGAAGGGGCTTATTCAGTCCGGTTTAAGAGTAAAATTCTTTAAAAATGTTTAAAATCCACAGAAGATAAATCCCAGTTTGCGTAAATCCTTTTTGTTCCGTTCGCAGGTTAGTGACCCCAAAGCGAGAACAAGTGAAAAACTACGTTTTAGCCACAAACAAACTCCTTGAGTCTAACCAAAGCCATAGCCATTCTTCTCCAAAAGAAACGACACTGACATTTGGGGAGATGTGTGTTAATTAGGCCTATTCTCGCTCGTTTTTTTTCTCGAAGTTATTCCGGTTTGAGTGGCTCCTTTCGGGGCATCGAGCAGTGCGCACTGGAGGGGCACCGCTGACGTCAAGTCCCGTTTGTAAATGGACACAAGGGGGACATAAGAGCACCATTCAGACGGCTCTGCCCCGGGACAGGGCGCACCTGCCCAGGTAGACAGCACGATGTTCACAGGCTGGTTGACAGGCCTACTGATACTGATACAGGTGCTATTTGTTGTGATTTAGCTTAGATCAAATGCCTCGGACTGTCCTAGAAATTAAGTAGTGCGGTGGGCTACAGAAGTCTGCCATTTCCTATAGGCCTACAAGCACAACACGTGACTATAACACGTGATCCAAATTTTACTTTTGCTGAGGACAATTTATCCAACATAGCCTACAGTTCAACTCACTGAACTCTGTGTTTGGCATCCACACTCTTGAATACACAATTAGAAGGAATATAGGCCTACTGAAGTGGAAATTGTAGTGATAAACATCATTGTAAAGCTGTTCATATTTCACATTTCAGATATATTAAACCTTTATTTTAGCAGGCAAAACATAAGACAGCATCTGAGGAATACCACATAACAATAGTGTGCAATGTGTATTCATTGCATCCTTGAGGTCAGACAACTAAACCAGTCAACTTCCCTTTTGAAGTTTCCTTTTAAGTATAAAAGAGAAGTTCTGATGACACTTTTTCTCTGTAGGAGGAGAAGAGTCTGGGCAAACAAATAAGATTTATCCAGTGTTTTGCATTGACAAAAGTGACACAGGTGAAGATTCTCACAAGTGAACCAGCAGAAAGACCAAGATGGAGAGCTACATCACTCAAATATATTGGATTGCTCTTATCATCTCTGTCAATGGTAAGTCCAAGCTCCAAACCCCAGAGTGTTTTTAAGTTTTTAATCATTTCTATAGCTGTACCAAAGTAGATGTAGTAGTGGTTTTATTAAATTAAAAGTGGTCAACCACCACTATCACGCCGCCATACAAATTTCACTTAAACTTCCACGTCATTTTTGCAGTAAAAACAAACTACTAACACACAGAACTGTACTGACTTGTGAGTATTTTAGTTGCTTGTCCTAATGCTTTAATCTTCTGTTAAGGTATTCTTGCTGGTGATTGGTCGGTGAATGTTCCAAGTCAGATCTGCACTGTGATTGGCTCCTCTGTGGTTCTTCCTTGTTCCTATGACATTCCTGAAAGCAAAGATGGACACCAGATTGAAGTCAAGTCTGAAATGTGGTGTTTAGGAAATGAACGCTGTATTACACCAAGGTTAGTTTAATATTTACTGTGTAACCAAACCTTACAACACTTGTCGATATCATCTTATGGTCTTCTTGTTTCAGATATGTTTACCACAGTGCAGGCATCCTCCTTGAGCCGCTGTATCAAAATAGAGTTGAGTATCTTGGAAAACTGGGATCAAAGAACTGTTCACTAAAGATATCAAGTCTGCAAGAATCAGACAGTGGAACTTATGTTTTCTACCTCATCACCAACCACACGACTGAGAAGATGCCAGCGCAGAAGGGAATTCAACTACTGGTGTCAGGTGTGCCCAAGCCCTCAAAAATAATTGAGCTTAATCAACAAATCTTTTTTCAAATAAAAAATAAATAAAGCTTTACTCTTTATCTGTGAGGTAAGATTGACACAGTTAGTTGTTCCCCACCAACTGTAAGTGAGCTGATCCCATGCATACTTATATTATTATATTATATATTATATTTTTCATCCATATCATTGTATTTTAGAGTCTGTCAAAATCAGAATTGGGCCTAAACTAGTACAAAACCTGGAACTAAACCTGGACTAGAGCGTGGCAAACCCAGGACTAGAACAGGACTGATCCAGGTCTGTACCAAATAAACAGGGACCAATTTGAACACAGTTTTAGTCAAGACCATTTGACTTTGTTTTTGTTTGAGGGTAAATAAGCTTTGGCAATTTGTGGCTCAAAACCACCTCATATTTAGAGCTGGTTTTGAGGTAATTATTTAGAAATATGTTTTGTTTTTCTTATGTCTGTCTGTTGTCTGTACATTAAATCTCAGATGACTAATAACATTTTTTTTCAGGTTCTCCTTCTGCTGTCTCAGTATTAGCTGGTCCCTCTTCTGTAATAACCGAGGGACAGTCTGTCAGTCTGTCCTGTTGCAGTCCTGGACAATCACTGGGGGTTTTCTGGTTCAAGTCCTCCAGCTCAGAGCCCAAACACACTGGATCAGAGTGGACCATCAAAAAAGCTACACATGAAGACTCCGGCAGCTATTACTGCCAAGTCCAGACCAAAGACAAAGTACTGAAGTCAAAAGAGCTGATTCTTGATGTACACTGTAAGTGAGATGACTTATTAAAGAAGGGGCTGATATTTGCAGTTTTAAGCGTTCAACTATGAACATTCAGCAAAGACGGATATTTTGTTTAAGCTGACCAACTGCTTAACGAAAAGAATAGAGCAATATTTTAAAGTTGACTATGTCACTTTACTGGGGAGGGGTCTGTCACTTGTTTTTTCCCATGGAGATGTTGTTGCTTTGTCTGGAATGTTCCACAGTATGGCATTAAAAGTATCTATATCTTGCTTTCATTGAGGTGTTGCTCAAAAATATTTTGCATTTACTGTGTGCGAGGCTGCCTTTCCACAGATCTTACGTGTAACTTTTCCTTGAGGCCAACTGCTTGTGTCCACATAGAGATAGATACGTTTAATACCATACTGTGGAATTTTCTAGGCAAACAATAACGTTTCAAGCAGCTGATGAACCGAACCCTCCACCCAAAAAGTTACATAATGCACCTTTAACATTTAAGGGTGGAAAGGGCACTACAAAAAATGTCATTATACTCTTCTCTTATAGGTTAATTGTAAAACAGTGCTCCTGCATGAGTGAAGGATTACACTGATAATAAACATTAATGCTTTTCTTATGTAGTTTATCAGGTCCTATATATCTGAGCCATCGGCTGCTCTAGATTTTAATAAATCTGTACGAGTGTTGGGCATAAAAAAAACAACATAAAAACCTATATTGGTCAATCTCTATGTATTCTTTAGCATTGTAAATAACTGTAGACTTAGACAAACTTCACTGATCTATAAGTGAAATTATTTGGACATAGTAGCTCACATATCACACTATATTAAAATAACAAAGAGCAACAATATAAATGGTAATAATAAATTCAAAATAAGAGTGTAGTGTATGGCACATGGCACAGATAGACTATTAATTATGTACTTGAATCAACTGTTTTTTCACAGACCCCCCACGGAAAACCATACTGTCTGCATCCGTGTATACCGCAGAGGGAGGTGTTGTCACTCTGACCTGCAGCAGTGAAGCTAACCCCCCTGTCCTCACATACACCTGGTATAAGGGAGCAGCCTGTGACTCTGGGGCAGACACTAGTTTCTCTAAGTCTGTCCTGTCCTTGGCCTTAGGGACAGGAGGAGGTCTCACTCTGAGCAGAATCAACGTGAGCTCTGACGCCACTGAAGAGTTCTGCTGCGTGGCCCGTAACCGACACGGGTCACAGAAGAGCTCCAGAGTCAGCAGGAAATCAGGTACAACGTGACAACTGTCTCAAATGGTGCTTTGGCCAATAGAAGTTAGATTAGACTTTATTATAATGTAAATATGCATTATATTCACCAATTACAATTAGTGTATATTTTGAGCGCAAATTAAAGCACACTTATACTCTTGGTTGAATCAAAATGGATTTTAGCTAGATGCATGTTTGTAAAGTGAACAGGATGTTGTACTTTTGGCTTTTTATGTAATAATTTAGTCTTCATCTTTCATCGTACTTCTTACTCAAATGTATTTTCCAGTCTTATGTCTGTTACTGTGTCTTCTTTATATAGAAAGATCAAACTCCGGAAGCAGAATGGTGCTTCTAGGAGTGACTATTGCTGTGCTGCTAGCAATTATTGCAGTAATTGCCTTTATAATAAAAAGGTATGTAATTTAAATTATTTTGCCTTAACAGTTTGTTTATTTTGACCAATAACCGGGCTGCATGGGTGGTGAACAAGGCCAGCAGTTTCTCACATTTAGCTTGGTAAATAAGTGGATTAGAATAATAGAAGAATTATTTTTACTTGGTGTAATGTTTTAATTACAGACATTTACTGTTGTACACGTAGTAATAAATATTCTTGTTTTGTCTTTTCAGAAAAAAGAAATCTTCAAGGAACCAGTCATATGCTCTAGCTGCAACTACTTCTACAGAACCTTAAACCAAAATATTTTGGACTATAGCCAGTTTTCAAGTTGTGTTAATGGTACAGTGGCATAGAAAGAGCAAGGATTTTTGGAACTACAGTCCACAACCAAAGACATAGATTTGGGTATTGTATGTATGTATGTTGTTGAGACCAGAAACCACTGCTAGAACTGTGGCATATTTGTATAGCTTTAAATAAACTCGACCGTGATAAAGACTGAGGAAAACTGAAGGAGGAGGGCGACCATGAGGACAGTGACTCGGACAAAAGGACAATGCACTGATACAAGACTGTTCCATCCCACTGCTGCCCCAAGGATTATTTTTAGATCAAAACTTGAAGGAATGGGACCAAATTAACTAACTACTATCACTCCACAATGTGTTTTGTGTCATTAATTGTACCATTTTAAGTCTAATCACTTTGAATCAATGTTTAAAATTACGAATTAGCTGTATTTGTAGCCTACTGTAGGTCTATTTGCATTTTTCATGTAAAATA
The DNA here is from genome assembly GCA_029959045.1 of Taenioides sp. WSHXM2023. Taxonomy (NCBI): domain Eukaryota; kingdom Metazoa; phylum Chordata; class Actinopteri; order Gobiiformes; family Gobiidae; genus Taenioides; species Taenioides sp. WSHXM2023. The sequence continues at coordinate 19,849,081 of CM057088.1, read as the reverse complement.
AGCGCTTGTACACAAGAGGGCGCCAAACACATGTCAATCTTTCCATTATCCACTTTTTTGTTCATGTTCATTTACTGTAGGTCTATTCCTTTCCAAAGAGCACTGCTTCCTTATTGGTGTTTGACCCAGTTTATCCCCTACCATTTAAGGAACAAAACATTTGAATGATAAATTATTTTAGCATTTTACCTTTATGGCACAAGCATCATGTTTTTATATTATTCTGCAAATATTTAACTTGTTTTTTGTAGTTTCATATTTAAGAAAAATACACTGAAATATTTTTGTTTCTTTGGAATACTGTATTGTAAGTTTTGTCAAAGAAAGCTAAATGATTAAACTGGAAAAGACTTGGATGAGTGGCAAAACATATTCACTCTTAAAGGTCCTATATCACACAAAATTGATTCTTGTGAGCTTAAAGCCATGGTATAATGTTGTTATCTCATCAAAAGCATATCCGGAGTTGTGTTTTGTATCATTCACACATGAGTAATCCTTTTTATCAGTCTGATTATATCTCCAAAGCTCAAAATGCTCTGCTCCCCCTTGTGATGTCAACTCCAGGAATGTTTGTGATGAGGAAACAACATTATAACATAGATCTGAAAATAAAGTAATATGGTTCTTTTAACACTTTTGTCCAGTTTTTTTTTTTTTTTTTACAGTAGTGGTTAACCTTCTGATACCCTTTACAGAAGAACGTTACTACAATGTATTGTTTGAATGTATGTCAAACTTTGATGGGTAGAGAGAATGTTGGCAGCCTGAGATTTGTAGTAGCCAGCCTCCAATGAGCGTCTCCAGTTCAAGCCTGACCAGTTTGTCTTGTTTCAAACTCTTGTGAATGAGGAAGATGTAAAGTGTTTCTAGTCCACACGACTGCAGGAAGATGTAAGCAAAACAACACAGGTACTAATCACTTTTTTTCCTCTTTTAAAGATTTTATTACAGTAATGACACATACAGAAGGATTCATATTGATGTTGTAGTTGACGGGGTGTGATTACTAGTTTGTATATTTGTTTCAACCAATATATATATATAACAAGTGTTAAAATATATAATATATAACAAGTGTCTCTAGCTTTTTGCCTTTTACTTTTTAAGCTCTAAATGGGGTTTGTTGTTATCGATTTAACAGTGCATCTGAAGCATACATTTACAATGATGATAGGCATGTGATGATTCAAATTTGAATTATTCAGCGTAATTTGAATAATTAAAACCTAAACCCTTTGGGGAGCTACTTGGAAAGTGATGAAGAGCTCTGGTAAGTATAAATATGTAAATAATATGTAAAATATAGCAACACTTAGGATACAAAGCAGCCTCCTAATCATATCACTTAATGATAATTACAATAAACTGTAAAAATGAGATGTTTGGTTTGTCACTGTGGTAACATGTATTTTTCTTTCTGACGCTTAGAAAGTTTTAAACGCAAATCAGAGTCGATAGAACAAATCAATATGGAGAGAGCCGCAGAACTGTTTTGGAGGAAGAGCATCTTTGTGGTTCTGGCCATCCTCCAAATCACAAAACACGCCTCAGGTAATTATTTCACAGAACAACATTACAGTCTACAAATAGATTTTGTATTTTATATAAAAAGTGAAGTTAGTGACAAACTTCATAACAAACAGATGAGTTCTGCAGCATATTTTTTCTGTAAAGTCTTTATAAGGTAGAAAAAAAGCCAATTATAATATTATTCATATTAATGTTTTTATGACCAGATCATCACTCTGTTTAATCTGCGTACTACGTTCTCAACAATGTAAAGTTTGTTGACCCAAAATATATCACAAAAGATATAATTCAGGCTGCTATCTGTCTGATAACAATAATTACATTCTTTAATATTTAAAAAAAAAAAAAAAAAAAAAAGTTAAATACTTCCCATTCCTTTCCTTTCTTTTTCAGCTCAAAATACCACAACTCCATCCTCCAACACTACGCTCTCCACCTCCCCCTCAGCTTCTGTCCCACCCTCCACTTCCTCCCCAGGACTGCATCCTGGCTCGTCCCAAAGCTACCTAACTCTGCCCTCAAACATGACGGTGGGACTGGGCGATCCGGTACAGTTCTGGTGTGGAGTCCCCAAAAGCTCCGAGGGTCTCACCTTCACTTTCTATGGAAGTTCTCACAACTACACCCTCAGCTGCCCAAACGGACACATAGAGGACATACCACAGGTCAAACAACAGTGTAATAAAAATAATAAAACAATATAGGCAACTTAAAATACTGTATATGGACTAACTGACAATTTTGTCTTTTTAATAAATATTGTTTGAGACATTAATTTAATACATTATATTTTCATATATCCATTATACATATGAAGTTATGCCCTTTACTTGACATCTGTTGAGACGATTACATTACCATTATTATGTAATATCTTTCCAGGCACTTGAGGGGTATTGTCTGGTGCATTTGGAAGAGCTGCTGGCTGGGTGGGTCCTAAAAGGCACATCTTTACCAGACAATGGTACAAGGGTTGTATGTCAACGAAACGGCGACCCGGCTGCACCCACAGCATACTTGTATGTATATGGTAAGGTTCATTTATCCAACCTTTTAACCAGAAATTAACCAATATTAAGCTTATTGTTGTTTCTTACCAGATAATGGCTCGGGAAACTCTCTCCTGATTGGATTGGCTATTGGAGGATTTTTCGGTATAGTAACTGTGTTTGGTTTGTTCTACCTGATGCTGACAAGATCTGAGAGGCTCCGTATCTGCTTTAGTGGTGAGAATATATATTTTCATTTTATGTTGTATAAGTTCAATACAAATTATAACGGTTTATAATGTATTGTTCCTTGGGACTTTCTTCAGGAACAAACAATACACCAGAAGATCTGACAGAAATTGTGGACAACATTGAAGCCACTGCTACATCTCCGATGCCCACTCTTAATGAGAAAATGAGAGATCTTTGATGATTACACTTGTCCTTGTTAAGCCTGATACTTTGAACCAATAACATATATTAATGAAATATAAACTGACTCGACTAATTCTAAAAAACATGAAGGCTTTTTTATTGTATTTTTAAATAGAAAATGCACAAAGCACTAATTTTCCCCAGCTATGAACTCTTATTATGCTTGTGTTTGTGTCTGTGTCTATATGAAGAATGTTGTATACTGAAGACCATATAAAAGACTGTACATTTGTGCTTCTTCAAAACTTTTTTTTTGCATTTAATGGACACTGCTTTCCCCCTTCAGTCTAATAATTCAATATTACTTCCTCTAGTGGTCAAAACTTTACACTTCACCATGAATGACACAGTTGGAAGAGATAATGTACATAGTGGTTAGGATTGTGAATTGATACATGGACATACACAAAACAATCATTTCAGCACCAATAACAAACCTTTTTAATCACTCAAGCGGGAACAGAATATAGGCCAAATATGGGCAAGAAATGAATACAGCAAGCAGTGACAAACAGGGTTATATTACTTTCTTCTTAACTTAAATAGATTAGGGCTATAAGATCGTATTACCTTAACCCATTGTGAATGTAGGGTTTAATCAGTTTGAGTTGATTTTCATTAACATTTGGTTAGCCATTACTAACTTTGATTTGTTGTGTTTAGTTTCATATATTTTTGGTTAAATTCTACATTTACAAAGGTAAATTTTTTGGTAGTTGTTTGTTATTTACGGGTGCACCGGGGAAAACAAATAACTTAAATGTCTAGAATTAATTAATTAATTACTTAATCATTGCATTTATATAGTGCCTTTCAAGACACCCAAAGCGCTTTACAGTTCATTCTTCATTCACTCCACACTCAGTGGTGGCAAGCTACTATTGTAGCCACAGCTGCCCTGGGGTAGACTGACGGAAGTGAGGCTGCCAATCTGCTCCATTGGCCCCTCCGACCACCACCATCACTCACACACACTCCACTTTCTTACTAGGCAATGTAGGTGAAGTGCCTTGCCTAAGGACACAAGGACAGTTTTTGCCACTGGCGCCCCACTGTGGCACCTGATTTTCCCAGTGTCTCCCATCCAAGTTCTACCCAGGCCCGGCCCTGCTAAGCTTCTGTGATCTGACGAGATCAGGCTTTGACAAGGCAGTATGGCCACAAATTGCGACGTACATTGACCGTGAGCGGGTTGGGGTTCAGTGAGAGCAGTTAAAAACACAGACAAAGGCAAGATGTGGTCCACAGTTTTACATTTTGTTTTTCAATAGTTTACAAAAAAGTGTATGTGCAAAAAGTGCAAGGTGCAATATGGAGGCAGGCAGCAGTTTCCTCTATAGCAGCAGAACCCAGAATGATGTGTGGAGGCGCCTTTTATCTGGTCTGTCGAATTGGGTAAAACTTCAATGGCTAAAACAGGGATGGTAAAAATTAATGTTAGCTTAAAATATTGCCCTAGCACTCCATAAAACAAACCCAAATCCAACTAACCATTAAAACCGCAACTATATACATAAAAACCCTAAAAGCATGCAACTTTAAAACCCATAAACCAATAAACGCCTATCCCACTACCTCTGTACAATATATTACTATTGGTCCAGCCCGGAACTTTAAAAGGGGGACCTCGTATCTGGGGGACTCTTTTAGGACCTGGACAGAAGAAAAAGGAGGAAAGTACTAAACGAAACACCACACCATTAATTTAAACACAGTAAAATACACTAACACACACATCAACACTTAAAAATATTCCAAAACAGCTATATTGCACCCTATATATTGCACTACTCAATTTAAAAAGTAATTGGTTAATTAATAATGTCTCTTTAATGTGTCTTTTCCTCCAGGGCCCAGCAGCTGTCAATAAAAGTGCCACTGTGCCTCAGGATTAAAAGTGGAAAGACAAATACATTTTTTGTGCAATGTCTTTTTTTAAATATGTGCAACTATATTTAAAGTGCTGTGTGCTATCAAATGTGCTGTGTTTTAAAGTGTCTCAGTGAAAGGTGAAGGTGCTGAGTGTTACTTATAGGTAACAAACTGTTTGTTATAAGAATATAAAATAAAGCTTTGTAATTTTTTTTATACCATATTGCCCTTGTCTTTGTTTTATGCCAGAATGAACTGTGTGATTAGTTGATAAAAAGGGTGACCATAACCTACCCGCTTGGTTACACCTATAACAAAAAATAGCATTATCCTTCATATTCATACTTGTACTCTTACAAGTATTGTCTGAGCCGGGGACTGATTCCTTCGTCTGTGGTCCTCAGTTCATTAGCTCGTCTGGTCCTTCATGTTGTGACACCTGACAGAGGTCACACACACCACACACAGGCAGCGGCTGATCAGCAGGGGGCGCCTCTCCAATGACCCTGAATCACAACAGAAACAGAGCTACATGTTTACGCAGCTGTTCACACACCTCATGCAACTTTCTGACACTTTCTGATGTCTGTCTACACTCTCTAGAGCAAAACACAGGGAATGCCATAAGTGAAATGCTTCAACAGTGAAATCCACCTTCTATACAGTTGTAAAAGAAAATATATAGCATTTGAATTCTCTACAAAGCTTCTGCAACTCTGGGCCAAGGCAGGACAGGCACAAAAAGGCACAGAATACACAACTTTTACACTGATTCAATAAAAAAATGAATAAATAAATACCAATCAAATAATTAGTACCATACCATTTGACATAATTGAACTGTTAATCAGTTTTTCAAAATCATTTTATTAACTTTTTATTGTTGATAAAATAAATACACTTTTTGTATTAATCTTCTTGAATATAAACAATACAGACTTTAAATTAACTACATTTAACACAAAGAATTTTGAATGCACAGACCTACATTGATTGTTTATTTGACTTGGATGTAGTGAGTGATTTTCCTCTAACTGACTTGTGTGTGCATTTGAGCCCTGCAGCTTCTTGTTGATGTATCAACAGCACAAATGCCACCATCACAGAGGCCTGTGCTGAAAGTGTCAGCAAATCTGTGTGCCTGTGTGTGTAAGCAGAGAACATAACACATGATAACCTGCATTGTTCACTGTGTGTTTGAGACGACCTCTAACGAACAATGTCCTGTGAAGTTAACTAAATCAACAGTAGTTTAATGATTGGAATGAGTTAAACAAGGCATTAATGTAGTAACTGACAGAAGAGACATTTATGACTTCCTCCATAAAAATGCACTGATATGGTTGACTGACACAGAAATGTGAAGAATTTATTTTAGTATATGAAAGCTTAGACCTTTTCTTACTTGAAAATAAGAAGGTCTAGCCCAAATATGTTCTCTAGTAAATGTAAAATACAGCAGGTTGGTACTTACAGTAGTACCTATAGATGTTTTGCCTTTATTCAACATCCTGAAATGGCATGGTACCCAAAAATGCATAATATGAAAAATGTATAGCATGTTCAGATTAGCTGAATTGTTAGCAGGACCACACCCTCAATAACAGACGCCAGGTGTAGAGCACTTCCTGTGCTGTGGCGTGAGTGATAATGTCATGTCTATATATGTCTCCATGGACTAAAAGATCATGTGTTGATTGCATAAAATATTTAAGTCCCCTCAATTGTTTGTATAATCACTATTGAAGCTTGAAATTATACCCATACCACCAGGCCCCACACACACTCAGAGCAGGACTATTTTTGTCAGTGTCATGCCATTGGCAGGGGAACAAAGTGACCTACAGCAAGCTTTATGCAGTCATGAATGTGCTACCAAACTTCAGTCTTTTCCACATGTCAAAAAAATGAATCATTTAATATTCAAAATAATAAAAGATATATTAGTTTGTCAATATTATATTATTGTTGATTTAAGAGCTCTCTTTCCACATTGACTGTTGTGAACTTGCCCATTATCACTAGTGTTAGCGGCTATCTCATTGTCGCCAGAGTTTTTTCACTTATCAAGAGGTCTTTCGAGTGACTGTATAGATATTAATAGCTACTTTCACCACTGTATTCTTATCTTCCATTCCAGACTCTCAAAAACAGCCATCTTACAACTGCAAGAGTGAGCCTGTTCACAACATACTTTCGGTTTTCTTTATAATATCAATAAAACTTGCTCATAATCTGCAACATATTTAAAATAATAAAATCACAAAAGAACAGAAAACTTAATTTAGTGATGTTTCTTAAAGCTACAGTTAAAACTGACCTAATAAGCTAATTTTACCTACAGTGCACAATTTTACTCTGATTAGCCTTAATGTACATGTTTGCAAATACAGTGTGTCATTTATTTGGGTACATCAGATGAGCTCTGATACTCTGAAGATGAAGGATGTGTGCCCTACTTCCAAAGGGAAAATGTCTGTCAACCATGAGATCAATATAAACCCTTTAACACAGATGGTGTTACCAGGACACCTGGCAGAGAGGTGGAGAAAGGTGGAGAAAATCAGAACATGAGCAAGAAATGGCAAAGAAATGTCTAATGTTCATATTGTAAATACAAGATTTATTTTGCCATCCTACAACCAAGCAAAGCAGAACTTAACATATTGCAGTTGTGATGGTATATATTTTTACAAACAATAGAATAAAATGTAATAATTAAAATAATAAGAAAAAAGATATTACTTCCAAATTATAAAAGTTAATACTGAAGAAAAAGTACATCGTAAAACAATTACTAAAGGGGAAAAACATGTTTAGCAGACTCTGAAATGTGTAAAGGTAAATGTTTCACATGGTTTCTAAAAATGTATTTGCCTTTCAAACTATTGCAAATATGCTTGTCTAACATCCAAGTCTTGTATTTCAAATAATATTTTCATAGAAAAAGTTCAGTTGTTTGACTTTGCAGTGGATTTGAGAATATTCCTTCAAGTTGACAAGTGCACACTGGTGTTTATGCCATAACACTGACAGTGGTCTCTTTTATGTACATAAACAGAGCACAGCCATCATACAAATTCATGCACTGTCAAATGCACAAATGTTTTTATTTGAAACAAAAAGGAGGAGCTGCAAACATTGAATCAGCTAAAAACGTCAGGACGCACTTTAGTCCTGACAGTGAACCTTTGCTCACGTCTGCAGCATCAGCAGCTCAGGTAAGTGCAAATAATGTACTGGTGAAATTTGGGCGGGATTGCATACAATACATCTATTCTCTATGTAAGCATTTGTTGGCATGAATAGGCAATACATTCAAAAGCCTTTCTAACTTATAATTGTAGATAGGTAACAACAACTTTCCTTGACCTGATCATTACAGGTAAACAGTGATGTTCACATTGCTGAAAAGAATCATTAAATTATACGTAGTTGTCATAAATCTTCAAGTTAATGCAACACTAGTTTAACTACTGTTAATAGTTAAATGTTTCACTCAAGGACAAGACGTTTTCTGTGCAGCCCAAGGGGGTCAAAGTGATGGGACACAGAAGTCAAGAGGAACAAATATATATATATAACAAATACAATATATTTCATAAATTAATGCATTTGCTTATGTTTTTCTTCATTGATGGTTTTTGGCACAGTTGTGGTTAAAAATCATTCAACTCAAATTTTGTGGAGATTTTTCATTGGTATTTGACAACTTTGCTTTGCTTTGTTAACCAAGATATATCAAAAATGTATATATTTAAAATGAGAAAATGCTTAATGGTCTCATACCGACATACCCAGAGGCTGAGATAAAAATCTAGATCCTGAAGTTGTGTGAAAACCTGCTGAGTTTTGTCCCGTGACAAAATTTCATCCGCTGTTTATTCTCCAAACACCCACAATGGACCCCTGCTGATGAGATCCTGCAACTAAAATATAATTCTTAAAGCATTATTTATTTATTGTAATTTCAGGTCTATATTAAACATGGGGAGGCTTGGTTTTGTGACGTTGCTGACAGGTAACAAACACAGCAAGCAAAAGCAAAAGTATTTTTGTATATTTTTGCAATGATATAATTCATTCTTAATGCATTTTATTTTGTGCAGCCCTCTTTGCCCTTTTTATGGAAACTGAAGCAAGTAAGGCCAATATTTCACAATAACAAAGTACATAGTAATAATCTGTGTAAAATTGTTGCATTGTAAATTCATTAATTCTTTATTTATTGTTGCTTTTGTCTCTTGTTGCTGCTTTTCAAATCTGGCAGATCCCTTTGTTTACAGTAAGTATAATATTGACAGTAGGCTATATGGTGGTGCACATATTTCTGACTATGAATATTGAATGTGATGCTTATGTAACTATGCAGCGTCTAAAACACATACTCATTGTCTCATTTTCTCTATATTCTTTATTTACCAGACTATGAAAGGTTACGAATTGGAGGCCTGGTCTTTGCCTGCTTGCTAATGGCTGGGGGAATCGGAGTCATCATCTGTAAGTGAAAGAAAGCCACACACCATAGCTGTATTTGGACAGAAACCCAACACAGCAGCATGTGTCCTTATGCTTGTTTTTCTTCATTTTGGCAGATCACAAGTGCAACAGAGTTCCCTTGAAGTAAGAATTTAACACTTTCAAGTAACTGTGGTGGAGTCTTAGATCTAGAAACTAAATTATTTTTGTTTTAGATTTATTTTTCAATTTTTATTGCCATTTTGACTTTGTTAAGAACAATTAAGTCTTTGCAGTAATAGTAGTAGGTATAGCTGCATTAATGGCTGTATGGTTGTGTAGTAGCAGTCATAGTACTGGCCAAGTAGTACCATCAGTAGCAGTCTATCAATCACTGCAGCAGTGCTGGTAAAAGTATTAGTAGCCTACCAGTTCTAGTACTGTAGTGGTAACAAAATTACAGGTACTACAGCAGTAGTAGTAGCATCTGAAGTTGCACTAACCCATTTAATTAGGATCAGATTTTGAATGAATCCATCACTGCTTGCTGTTCTCCCTCATCTTTGTCTCACCTTTACAATCTGTTGCACTAATTGCCACCCTGTCCTCTTGTGTTTTTCCTCTCCTCTCAAACAGGAAAGTAGAAGACGACAGTGAAATTTGAGAGCGCACCAGACAGACCGGTTCGAGCCAGGAAATGACAGACCTGAAACGCGTTGAGACAAAAAGAGGGTGGGTGATGGGCAGGAGGGAGGAGAGTGGGGCGGGGGTCACATGATGCCACCTGTAAAGACGTGAGCAAACAGACAGACAGCTGATAAGAAAATACTCCATTAATGTAAATCTCTATAGTTTCACTAATTTATTTTAGACTGGAAATCAAAGACGGACAAGATTCCCATAGGCTACTTGAAATAACTTTTTTTTATTCACATTTTACAATTAGAACTAGGCCTACTTTTGACCAACTACCTAGTTAGTTTTTCAAGTTTTTCATACATTACTGGCACGTTTTATTGCTTTATGCAACACTGTACATTGAATTGATCAAAATATATAGTCTTGAAAAATATCCAATCTATGTTTGCATTGTTGTATTATGTTATGTTCCTGTTCAATAGGCCTATAGTAGAAGCCAGTAGTATGTTGTTCATATATCTAGTAGTCTACACTTGTATTAGGCTACTTCTTGTAGTATGCTTTTTAATCTGTGTGCCTATATGTCATTTTGATTACATTTACCAAGAAAGTACAAGTGTCCAAGGCCTAAATAAAAGCTACCATGCTCAAACTCAAACTTTGCATTGTTGCTTTACTATCGTTGTTGTTCTTTGTTACTTTACCAGATAACGTCCCATCGCCATCAAATAACAGTGGAAATTTCCCCGCAATCGTTCCCGACAAACAAAGTATAAACTCCAGCTCCTCCTCCAGTTCAACACTGACCTCAGATCAGCCTCACGCCCCGTGCGCACGTAGACTTTTACTTCCTCCACTCATGAACGAAGCGAACTTCACTGACTCCAGATCAGGACTTTGTAGCCGGACTCCCACAGTTATTACTCTGCCCCTTGAGCTAAAACTAAGCCAACCTGTTGAGTGTAACAGTGTAGAAGGGTGTTGGCGCCTTACGTACGCGGTTACATCCTGTGAGACAGAGATATTTTGACGCTGCTGAAGTTTACGCACGGGGGTAAGTCTGCGACAAAAGGCATGACTTGTGCGTTTATGATTTTTGAAACAAGTTTAGTGACGTTTTGGGCGCCGACATGGTATCTTCTTGAAGTTGCAAAGTTGTGTTAATTTTTAGTCAAATTGTCTCCATGTGGATGATCTAAGCGTGGGTTGATAAATTTAAGAAGACAAAGTGTCCTGTCCACCATCTTGTACTTTGAAGATTTAGAATTGTGCAAATGAAAAACTAGGCAATACATTATAATTAGAAATGATTACATACACTTTTTGGTGAGTAAGCTACAAAAGTTTATATTTTTACAGTTAATGTTTAGAAATCAACCTGAATTTGTGTTTTTTGGCCATGCGCTGTTTATTCTCATTTCAGATTATAATCTCTGTCATTTATTCCTTATTATTGTTGTATAAAATTGTATACGATTAAGTGAATTTTGGGCGAGGTCAGTGTGAAATGTCCAGCTGATAAAGGGGCAACTGTGATAATGGTTGGACCTGCTCAAATGGCACTGGGACAGAACATGACAAGGGCAAAAAAAAAAAAGAAAAAAAAGACAACTGAACTATGCAATGCTGCTGACTGAAGAACAAATAAAAAGTTCTATGTATTAAAGATACCAGGTCCTCATTTAACTTCTCCTTGAAGTGGACACAACAATCTAATTGTAACATAGTATAATGTAAAACTTGTCTGCTTAGAGAAATAAAATATTCCAGACCATCTTCTATATAAAAAATTGGGCTACAAATATATTTTCTTTAATGGTTCTATCAGTACTGGACGCATTTAAGTAGGTTTATCATATATGTTAAAGGTGCACTATGTAACATTTCTGGTCTGGACCTGCTTGTCTATGGAGATGTCTGGACTTTCTCAGGAATGTTCCTAGTATAGCCAGTAATGTATCTACCTTGCATTTATTCTATTACAGATGTTTTTATTTCTCAAAGGAAAAAAAAACTTAAAAGCATTCATTCTCGCTGTGAATGTGGACTCTCCTCTCCACAGATCTGATTTTTATTTGGCCTGTTGGCGTGAAAACATTGACTGCTCACAGTCCTTTCCACCAGAAAAATAGTGCATTGTTTTGCGTGGATTCAGACTACAATGTTTTGAGAATCCAACGGAGTTTCATATGGACATAGACCAAAAGATCGCTGTGACTTTGCTTTGTCAAATGAGTTTCCTCTCCTCATCTTTCCCCCATTGCCTCACGTGACTCAGGTCTTAAAAAAGGTTTTGAGTGAGGACAACAATCAAATGGAATGGCTAGAAGAGAAAGCTTTTAAGAGGAGCCCTCTTCTCAGATTTCCATCATAACACAAATAAATATAGAAACTTCCACAACAACTCATTGATTTTCCTGTACCAGTATTACAACCATTTCTTTTCTCTGTACCTCGAGCTCGTGAAGTGGGAAACAAGTGAAAAAAATGTGTATTGTGAAAAGCACTTGATTAAAGGGGAAAACGACAAGGACAAAATACCCTGAAGCCTAAATGTATTATATTGATGAGCTATAGGCCTATATACTCAGAAGGCTCAAGAGTAAAATCTGTTTTATGTTGGTTTTATAGAGAAGCCAATGAAATAAACATACACAGCAATCTATAAAAAAGTAACAAGGCAATAAATAAACATAAAAATTATCTCAATCCCCTCACGATGAAGAATGCAAAAACAGTAAGAACACTGTTACAAACTACAACTACAGTTTCTTTGTACAAACTACAAATTAAAAAGAAGGAACTGCTTCTCCCCATGCGGCTGCTCAGTGTTAGCCTGTTGCAGTTACTGAAGTGACTCAGAGCTCTAGTATGCTCCACTATTCTCCTGCCTCTTTTATAATGGCACTCCTCTACTCCACTGCGTCCCACTGTGTCATCACACTCTCTCCCCTTAGGCTTAAATTCTTTTTTCTTTTCTTTTTTTTTTTTTACCACAAAATGTCTTCTGGTTCTAGTCTACGTACTATTCACTACCTCATTTCTCTGTGTCTACTTTCTGCTCTTCTTTACCCCTGAAAGGCAATACAAAATATTTGTTGCTAGGCTGCTATTGCCATGCTATGTCCCTAGGGTTTGTTTCTTTAATGATTTGGATTCACAACAGTGATCCCATGTATTGGCAATCACAGCTAAGTCATGATGAGTTGGGTGACAAGTTAAAATTATTTATAGTTACAAACCATAAATAGGCTATATTCTACCATACTATTATCCCTAGAAACACCACACAGTTTATCAACAAAATTATATTTTGTTGAATAGCTTGCTGTCAGGATTGTGGTACCTCAAAATGAAAAATAATACAAATTCTTTACATTTGTAACATGTGGGAAATACAAGTTGAGACAAGGTTGCTATTGGTTTTTGCTTTGAACTAAATTAAACCCTATTTTTAAGTATTGATTCTGTAATAAAAGTTGCAAGCACTTTTAAGCTGTCACAGTATGTTGATTTTTCTCATACCTCATAAAGGAAGTGTGTAACAGAGGAATCTGGCCTGGCTAATTTAGGAATAAAACATTCCCGTTAGAAAAGGCAGCTGTCTTTGTAGTAGCAGGAAAACACAGCCCTATATACAGTGTGGGAGGTCGGCGGTGCTTTGGAAAAACATACACTGCTTGAGTTAGTCACATACAGTAAATAGTTTGGATGCTACAGCAACATGGAGCATACAATTAACTTTGAATGTGAATGTGAAAGTAAACTCTACTTCAAACTAGACAAAAGTCTGGTGCAGCTTTGTATGATTTATTGTTGGTAAAACAATTATATTTCTTAAAGGGCCGTATTTTCTGATCTCTGTTATAATATTTCCTGATCAAAATATATTTAGAGTGGTGTTTTGTTTCATTCACACATGTTTAACACACAAACTCTGCATATTTACATTTAGTTCTTAGACAGAAAACACTCTTGCTCTTTGTTCCACCTTGTGATGTCATGCAAAGTGCTCCACTGTGTTTTTAAACGCCATACACCTTCACTAGAATCATTTGGATAATTTCAACCCTAAAATTGCCAATCTCTACTCAACAAAAGCTAAAAGATAGCTGTTAACTTGAAAACTACTGCTAAAAGCTCTCAAGAGTATATTTTGTGTAATATAGGACCTTTAACTAAGGGATTATTTACCTTCCTTTTACTTCTTATTATTTACTGGTAAATACAAACAAAATAATGTCTATTAAACTGGCTTGATGTTGATTGTGTTTGTTATTTACTAAACTAAAAAAATACAAATATGCCATCTAATTTAAGTAGACGGTTATTCAGTAAAAATGCATTTTTGATGGAAATAGCCTTGTTTGTCTAATAATTGGGGAAAGTCAAGTATAAAGGGAAATTAAGGAGTCAACTTTGTACTTTCAGGAAGAGTGCTTTTAAAAAGAGGATCCTTGATGTGAATGAGTGAAACAGACCTAACAAAGAGGAAGGAGGTGAGGCGAGGATGTACAGAAGAGCAGGAATGGACTTGAAAAAGGGAGACTGAGGATTAGAGTAGCACAAGTTTGATCAAAACAGGAGAGGTGCGGAGCTGCAGTTTTAAACAAGAGAACTTTCTACAGATGATTTATAGAGGTAGATTGGAGTAGCATAGACAGAAATGTGGGTAGAGCTTCAAGCAAATGGAGCAACAGGAGCAGACTGAAAAGGGGATACAAAAACTGGCTGTTAAAAAAAAACAAAAAAAACTTAAGAGGTTCAGAACATTCACATGAGTCAGAACCAATGTTTTCCATGGTGACCCTAGGCAATGTTGTTGTGGACTCGCTGGAGAAAGAAGTTTTGCACAGTGAAGGCCTAAAACAGAAACAAAACCATCTTAGTCTAAGTGCTTCTGTTACAAGTTGTTGTCAGTCTGCTCCTAAATGCAAGGGTGTTCAAGCCTTCAACACTGTCATTTGTTTACACATAGTACATACCTTTGGGCTGCACCTTAAACCAATATTTGCTTTACATTCTAATCTTTGATCTACATCTGTACAACACATGGTCAGTTTTCAGTTTATGGGTTACTCAGCTTTTCAAGATTTCAGATTTTGAATTAAATCTTTAATTATTGAATATTATCACAAGATAATACATGTTAAACATGCTCTATGTAACTCATAGACTTTATATATAAGAGGACATAGCTAACATGCTAGCCTCCTCATTCCAAATAGGTGGGCATGGGCCTGAAGTGGTTCCTTTGAGCCCTGGTTGCAAATGACTTCTATTTAGGGCTGGGCAATTAATCCAGTTAATTTGGGTTTTTAATAATCTAATGAAATCGAGGATTATAATGAAACAACTCACTCCTGACTTTTGTACTTGCAAAGCAGGGTTATTATACAATAATAGTTACATAGCTAAACAAATGTAATTGAAGGCACTTTACAGTTTCTTGAATAATAGGATATGATAATATCAATGAAATTGTAAAGAGTTTCCCCTGTTAAAAGTTTAAAATCGATCAAAATCGTAACCGTCCAGTGTGTGCAAAAAAAATCTAGATTGTGTTATTTGGTCATATTGCCTAGCCCTACTTCTACTGAAAAATCTTCACTCTCTCTTTGTAACTGCTGCTGCTGTCACGCACTTTGTTCCCAAAATGTTGGTTTATCCTGGGGTTTTTACTTCACTATTTTGTCCTTAAATTAAGATTAATAATGCTGCTTCATGGTTGCAGATTAGCAGCTATAACTGCTAGCCTCGATGAACTTCATTTGGTTGTAACTGAACTCTATGAGTGACATCACACTCCCTTAGTCTACTTCTTTTATACAGTGATGTATGATGTAACTTTTCTGTTGGGATGGTCGCTGCTTGATTGTCTCCATGGAGATGTTGTTATGCCTGGTATGTTTAACATATGGCATTAAACATACTGTCTTTTTTATTGTTAAAACAATTTGAAAAATAATTCTTACTGTGAGTAGGGTCGTCTCAGATCTGACCCCTAACTTGGTGTGGTGGTTTGGTTTCACCTTGTCTCCATGGAGTGAGTTTAAACACATACTCTAGGACATTCCAGGCTACAAAAAACATCTCTATGGAGAGATAACAGACCCTCCACCAGAAAAGTTACAGTGTGCCCTTCTAAGTTTTATAGTTTTCGTGTACAGTATACTTAAAATGGTTCTTTGAAAACAAATGGATTTACGACACTGTATCTGTTCTGTACCATTGCGAGGCATGGTTTATAGTGGTCTATAGTTTCATCCAATTCTCCCTCACTCTCTTTGGGCCATTTCTCTCTCATTCTGTCATCCACTCCACTCCTTATACAGCTCTTTATTTTGAGATGAGCCCTCTCTGTAATGGTTTTGGCTCCAGTCCCATCCTCTACATTCCCCTTCCCTCACCACGGGTTGCTGTGGAGAGAGTTAGAGAGAGTAGCATCCTTGTCTTGTCTTTTGTTCCCCTAAATAACAACAGAATTCTAAACTAGATCCTAACTATTTACTAACCGTTACTTCGGTCTAACTTTTTTGTCTTCATTAAAATACAATTTGAGGTGTTTAATTTTATGTCATGACTTAAAATAACCACAAACAGGAAAAAGAAAGGGTTTAGGCTCAGTTAATTGACCTCTTTTTAACTTTAACTTAACTTGTCTGCCGAGAAGCGAGAAGCTTATTGCTGCGTTCATGTAGTAATCAACACTTGACTGACTGAGGTCTTTTCACATATTGAAAAGACCTTTTAGTAAAAACACACATTGTAACACTATCTGCCTTATGTTTGGGTTCCAAACTCCTCCTTGTGTGTACTCGTGCCAGCCTGTCGTGGGCACGGGGCATGTTTGCTCATGACTGTAGCGTGCTGAGTGGAAAGTGCAGTCAGTGGAAAATCACTGTAGATCCACAGGGTTTGTCTCCTCCCAGAGCTCATGCTACGTCTGCTGCTGCCCTCTATGACAAACCTCAGGGGTTATATGCCGTTAATGAGGGAGAATATCATTACATCATAACAAACCAGATCATATCTAAATCAGAAATAGACTAGGATTTAACAAGACCTGACCGCGAAGAAATGGTCATGACCAGTTCATAAATGTAATTTTATGTCATGTTGGTCTTAGAAGAGCATGAGGTTGTCACTGGACATTCTTTTATTGGCCTGGAGAAAACGCTGTTGAATCATGTCTTTGTTGCCTCTGCCAGCTAGTACCAGTACAATCCTGCTTCCAGCTTCCACTTACTTGAAATGTAATTATTTGGACTATAGGGGAGAAAGTTGATGTTATGTACCCCAGAATAATATAACAAGCCACTTGCAAATGAGCCTTCGACTCTACGTTTGTGTGTTTACATACACAGGTACATACAAGCATACGTCACTGGAGCCTTGTTATGTGCCTGAATATTTGACTCAAAGTACATATCACAAAAATAGACGTAAAATGTCTACTTTTTATAAAATGTTTTGTATGTTTGTATTTACATTAATTTGTATTTCTGATTTTTAGGTTTTCAAGGCTTAAGACTGAAAATGTTGAGAATTATCGCATTGGTGTTGATGACAAGTAAGTTAACACTCATGCCACATTGAGTATATACAATATTTGTAAACAGACATAGACTTAGACTAAATGTATTGATCCACAAGGGAAATAATTTGGACTCAGTAGCTCATACATCACAATATATTATAATAACAAAGCGCAAACATATAAATGGTAATAATAAATTAAAAATAAGTCGCAAAAATAACATGAGATTGGTGTCAAATAAGGCATAATTGTATAAATGTATATGTACAAGTAAAAGTAAAATATAGAAATACAAAAATATCTCAGCTATATACAAGATTTAGTAAGGAGAAACAATGCAAAGATGAAATAATTATTGACAATTATTGAGTTATCTATTGCATAAGGGTGATTGTTGTACATCTGTATGGAGTATGGTATGAATGTAGTCCTGTTGGAGAATGAGCTCCTCTGTCCCTCTATAGTCTGGTGCAGTGGGTGAGTTGTTGTACAGTTGTAGGGAGTATTATCTTCTCTGTCCCTCTATAGTCTGGTGCAGTGGGTGAGTTGTTGTACAGTTGTAGGGAGTATTATCTCCTCTGTCCCTCTATAGTCTGGTGCAGTGGGTGAGTTGTTGTACAGTTGTAGGGAGTATTATCTTCTCTGTCCCTCTATTGTCTGGTCCAGTGGGTGAGGTGTTGTACAGTTGTAGGGAGTATTATCACCTCTGCCCCTCTATAGTCTGGTGCAGTGGGTGAGCAGGAGTGTCCATGATGGAGAGCAGTTTGTCCAGTGTCCTCTTGTCTTTGACTGTGACAAATGTCTTCAGCTCACAGCCGATCATGTGATCAGCTTTACGGATCAGTTCGTCAATTTGTCCAGTGGCCCTTTTACTGGTGCTGCTCCCCCAGCAGACCACAGCGAAGTACAGGGCGCTGGCCACCACAGACTGGTAGAAGATCTCCAGTAACTTGCTGCATACATTGAAAGACTTGAGCTTTCTCAGGAAGTAGAGTCTACTCATGTACACAGCATTACTATTGTCCCTCCAGCCCAGCCTGTTGTTCACATGGATGCCAACGTACTTGTAGCAGTCCACCATTTCCACCTCATGGCCCTGGATGGTGATGGTCTCCACTGGTGTCCTCTTTCTTCTGTAGTCTATCAGCAGTTCCTTGGTCTTGTCAACATTCAAGTCCAGATGGAATAGGCTTCTTGGACACTCGCACAATGCAGAAGATCTTCACCGAGCTGTGCAGCACAAGTCCTCAGCACTGGGGGGTAGACTTGGTCTGGTCCCGGAGATTCGAGTGAACTTTCTCCAGCTGCCTTCTCAACTGGGCAGGTGACAAAGACACTGGGCTGGGTTCCTCCATGGGGGTTGGAGTAGGTGTGGGAGCAGAGGTGATGGGCTCGTGAATGGCCATCTGAGTGGTCTGTGTTGAGGTGTAGATTGGGCATCTGGGAGGTATAGAGATGGCGTGGCAGGGGGTGAGAAACTGAGTAGATTTGACCTGTCTGGGCTATTGTCTTGCTGCTTTGTTTTGGTGTTAAAACAGTGATGGCCTTCATCCCCTTTCAAAGTCTCTGATGTTGTTTTGTTGGAGTTTTACCTCCAGCTTCCTATCGTAGGCTTTCTGTGGGGTCAGCTATATCCTCACAGAAGTTGATGTAATCCGTTGGACAGTCCACCATGCTGTCGATGTTGTCTCCATGGGGCTGGCAGAGTACATCCCAGTCTATGGTCTCAGAGGAGTCCTGTAGGGCCTGGCTGGCTTCCTGACTCCACTTCTTTACAGTCCAAGTGGTGACAGGCTGCTTCTTCACTGCAGGGACATACTGAGGCAGTAAATGTATTAAAAGGTCTAGTCTGATAATCCTAAAAATATAGACATTCGCATACATGGAATGATTAGCTTTACCAAGCTTTAAATAAGTTAAGCCCTAATTAAAGACCTGTGAAATCCTATATAGTCTAATGCTGCTAGTTGTTTTTTACATTTATCAATTAATGCATATCTTTTGTGTCTTTTACAGTTGTGTCACTTGTCTGTGCAGAAGAAGAAAAGGGTAAGTCTGTTACTAATGCTCTGAATGTATCTGCTTGCAGTCAATACCAAAGTAAATGTGGGGAACTATCCAAAAATAAGGATCAAAGTGTATTCTGGGTTTATTTTACATAGAGGCATATTGATGTATGATGTCAATAATTTACTAGGATATCAACTAGGGATTTGGGTTTATTGATATTCAACTGTTATCTTTTACATATTCTATTGAGTTGCTCAAAAACTACTGAAGATGTTTTATAAGTTTTCATGTAATGCTTTTTCCCATTCTTTCTATAGCCCACCCTGAAGATGACCCATTTACATTTGGTAATGTATTTTAATTTTTTATGTTGTTGTAGCATCCTACATTAATACAGTTGATTTATTCTCTTGTGTAGACTATCACCAGTTGCGTGTTGGTGGCCTGATCCTTGCTGCTGTGCTTTGTCTCATTGGCATCACTATTCTGCTCAGTAAGTAAATTATTACATTATGAATTAGAAATGAACTTTTTTTTAAACATTATGTACACATAATAACCACATGTTCTTTTTCCAGGTGGTCACTGCAGGTGCAAGTTCAATCAGAACAAGAGGTATTATTGTGCAAACATTACAAATCAAACATTTACCTTTGTAACTATTTTTTCTCCTATTTCAAATTCTTTAGAAGGAGGACAGGAAGCAATACACAGCAGATGCTCAATGATCAAGGTGGGTGACAATCTTTTTAGGCCCGAGCCACTACTATAGTTATAATAGTATATAAATAGTATATTATAATAGGCCTATTGCTTTCACAACGATGGCAAAGCCCATGCACCCAACGTTGTCAACTGTCTTACTTCGTCACTTGGTCGCCCCCTGCATGAACAGCACTATCCTAGCAACCCATGCCTTTGGGATATGCATATTTGTTTTTGCTAACATGTCATAGTCATAGACAAAAGTAGCGCAAAGTGCTCCTGTCCCCCAAATACACTCCTGACCTCAAGCTGTATCCAAGCCCCCATGCCAAAGGCATGGGCCATATTTATAACTGCTAAAAATCAATACAAATCAATGGGTGTCAATGGCCGACCCGACGTGATGGCAAATGTGAGGAACTACGTGCTCGTCATTCGCCATTGACCCCACGGTAGCGTGAGGAATCTTGAGAGCTTTCAAAAAATGTATAATATGCTGTTCTCATGTTAACGAATATATTGTTTTTACTAAAAATATTATTTTTATTCTTCGTCTGCTCTTTGAGCTCAAATTTCACCCCCTAAACATACTCAAAAACTCACAAAATTTTGCCCAAAATTCAGAGGTGCTGAAAAAGTCGATAATAATTTGTGCTGCATAACTGGACATAAAAAAAATGGCACAACAGCGCCACCTACAAAAGTCAAAACACTTTG
Source organism: Taenioides sp. WSHXM2023 (assembly GCA_029959045.1). Taxonomy (NCBI): domain Eukaryota; kingdom Metazoa; phylum Chordata; class Actinopteri; order Gobiiformes; family Gobiidae; genus Taenioides; species Taenioides sp. WSHXM2023. The sequence continues at coordinate 19,828,183 of CM057088.1, read as the reverse complement.
CGCCTATGGGAGCTGTCCCAACGTAAAGTTTGTCGTAGAGCCACTAAATTCGGTACACATGTTCGTCATGTGAAGACAAACAAAAAATATTATGGCCATGCCCCCTGACAAACCTCTTGGATTGAAATTTTCTAAATGTTGCATTTAACGAACTCCTCTGAAGGCGCAGAAAATCACTATACATCATCTAGATGTGTGGGGCATCAAAAGTTAGCCAAATTATTTTGATAACCGTCATGGTTATCAAAATAATTTGGCTAACTTTTGATGAGTTGCCACAAACTTCAATCTGAATTTTGGAACTTTTCAAAATTTTGTCCCATTTGCACAAATGGAATACATTTCAAGGACATGCAAAATTGGACTGTGCCATTACTGCATTTTAATATTCTGGTGACATGTATGTTTGAAATGGACTTATGCAGTTGTTATTATTGTTTTGTTTGTATTATCTAAACAGGGCGCTCACAAAAAAGACAGTCTTGTACTGTCATTGTGCTCTCCCTGTATAAATAAAGATACATGAAAAAAAGAAAACTATATACTATATGACTGATATATTTATTTATTAATAGGATACATTAATTGGATCCAAATCTGCAAATATTTTCATACCCATGCTACCCTTCTAACACCAATGGTTGATATTTGATTTTGAAATGGCATGTTTCATAATTCTAAAAGTTATATTTGCCCTGTCCATCTGTTTAGTGTAAACACAGACAATCTCATTATGGAAACTACTCATGCTTTTCTAAATGTATCTTGCAGTACAACAGGTGCTGAGGCTCAGGGTGCCTGGAAGATGAAACAGTGGGAGAGCTTTTGCTCCTGTCTCTGTTCTTGTAGTAGGACTGTAAAAAGGGGATTTATTTCAGTATAGTTTCAGTATATTGTAAAAGCAGACTACTGTGCACTGTCTGCATCTAATTATATTCTATTTTATCAATCACAAACCTGGAATGTTGAGTCTAATGTTGAATACTGAGATTGGATTGGGTGTGTGATGGCATTCTGAGGCCTGCTTCTCTTTGCCGTGTGAAAAAAGCAGTTCTTTTCTCTGTGAGATTTGAAAACCAGGCAACGTAGCTTAAACTTTGTTAATATTAAAATGAATAACTCTTTATGAAAAGATCTATTTAGGCCTTTATTTTACATGGCATTAGATTATGAAAATATATTTACACAAAATTCAGCATAGGGACCAATGGATTTGGAGGCTTGTGGTATCATATTTAACTTTGCACAATTTTGTGTTTCCAGGTCGTGCTTGTGACTGCTAAATGTCCACCACTTCACAGACCTGCAATCAAGGCAGAAGTAGCTAGCAGCATTTTTTTTTTTTTTTTTAACTTTTGTTGGAAGCAACAGGAAGTAAACAAGGAAGTATAACCTGCACACTTTTTGGAGCAACAGTCAAGCAATATGAGGGTTTCTGTGGGTTTATCAGCATAAATTATAATAGCCTTTTAATGCTCCAATGCCAATTTTTATAATAAATGACTGTTTTAGACAGTTCTTCACTGCTATAAATAATAACATATACAGGAACAGTCCAATAGTTGTACTTAGTTGTACTAAAATACACATTTTTAATACCCTACAGGAACCCTTAATATAAGCCTGCTTTATTTTTAACTTTATTCAGTTTCAAGGTCTGCAAACATTTTGTTCACTGTCTATCAAAATGTCTTTTACTGTAACAGAGTGAATGCTGTTTTGTTTGTTTTGTTTTGGTTGATCTCTGTTGATTGAAAGTTCAACTATACCAAAAAGTAGCCAGAATAGTCTCTAAGAACTGTAAACTAAATGTAGATGCTTTAGATAACTCTGAACATTGAATCACCTTCGTGTGTGAAACTACAGTCCGTGAAATGCTGTTGATAATCAAGAATAATGTGTTGAATATACGGATAGGTGTAAAGGTTTGCACTGTTCATGTTTATATAAAATTATGTTGAAACTAATTTGTCTTTTTGATTCATTAGACATGATACGGTAAATTAGTAACATGTTACGCCGTATTATCAAGAATCCAAATTACAGATACAGACACCACAGTTCTTGACCACAGAAATGAGTTTGCAATAGCATTTACAAGAAAGCTTATAATAATGATCTTACAGAAAATCTACATGATGACGGAGGAGAGGCCTTTGTTTATGCTAAAATAAATTCCGTGACAATGTGATGGCAATGTTTAGCAGTAACATCCCCTGTGGATCAATAAAGTTTAAATCTAGGCTATATATGGCCTTTTTGTGTAATGTTTTGGCGCCATCTACTGGTGTACTTGAAAATGCTCTTTCGCTACCTTTACTACACAAACAAAAGCAAACTTTTCTGAAGCGAAAGTTTCATTGCCAGATTGATCCCCACTCATCATTCACCACTCACTCTACAACTCAAAACATCAGGGAAAGATTTCAATGTAAATATAACCTAAGTGCCTTACGGGCTGGTTGTCAGACTGCTTTTTTGTAACCACACCAGGGAGCGCTGTGGTCTGGTCCACCTTAAGCAATATCCTTATAATCACAATCACAATCACAAGACAGTTTTTATGGGCCTATGTCATTTTCCATATTTTGATATTTTGTTTTAAGCTTTCATTAAATGTAAGTCCGTGAATGTATTCTGGCATAAAAGTGATAAAAAGATAATAGTGTGGGCAGGGGCGAGTCTAAACCCTTTTTAGGGGTGCTTCAGTCTGGATTAGACAAAGGAGAAAGAATTAAGCCTGCTGTACAGTATAAGTAAAGTGAAATGATGTGATGCTAATATCTTACCTTATTTTTTTGTAATATATTTTAATGAGATATTAAACCTACTGCTATAAACTTACTACATATTATGATTAACAGCATAAAAACCTAGTGATTAAGAGAAAAGTGCGAATCCAGGTAAGACACACATGACATGATGAAACCCTCTGGCACCTGATCAATTCATTCACACATGTTAATTTATCTTAAGCAAGTTCAGCCACAGGAAAACAACTATACCAGAGCTTACTATAGCATTAGTACAGTTTATAGTACCTTTAGGAAGGACTGAGAAGGATTAAACATTAGACAATAGAGTACTAAGCATGGCCTGGCCCTTGACTCAAACATGCTAGTTTGGGAATCACTGATCTAAAGAGATAGTTTAGATTGTTTTACCCCCTTGGTCCTAAGCGCCCCTAAATTTGGAAGCCGAGAATAGCTCCAGAGTGGGGGCTATTTTAGTCTTCTACACTCTCTCTGGGATTGGGAGACCATTAAATCGCATTTTTGCCCCTTGACATCTACCCCTGCTCTAAACCACCAAACGGAGTGGTAAAAGGCACTGCCCCACATACATTTAAGCGCCATGACCACAATGTATTTTAGCCCACAGACATAGTAAACAGGACTAGTCTGCTTCATTATTTCAGTGTTGCGCAACTCCACAGACCTGGTGTTGGGCCTGGGAAAGTTGTGGTGGGAGTGGCAAAGAGAACAGCGCTTCATTTGTGGGAAACCGTTACATCAAAACTAGGCTGAAGGACAAAGAACAAATCACAGAAGTAACTTACCCCTCAGAGACACGATATCATGGAGTACAAGTACACGAACGCCCCTCCGCAGGATAAAGTGGCCACGGCAGACAGCCAGCCGAACCCGCCACCGTACCAAGAAGGGCCTTCAATGGGGTACCCACAGCCTGGTCCACAAGTAAGATCTGACTTTGTTTGGTTATAGCCTAAATCGGAATCAGAAGAGCTGTATTGCCATTGGTATAATACATTACATAGCTAATTGGGATGCAGTAAGGGATAAAAAAGCTAAACCTAAATCTTTTCTTCCGGGTTTAATTGGGTTAGTCTTGTTTTATTCCAGATTTGATTCAGTCTTCTTTTAGTCACTGTGTGTGTGTGTGTGTGTGTGTGTGTGTGTGTGTGTGTGTGTGTGTGTGTGTGTGTGTGTGTGTGTGTGTGTGTAGTTTCATAGGTCTCTCATTCTCTTTTAGTTGTTTAATGCTAAGGAACTTATAACCATTTGATAGTGTCCGTAGACAATGTACTTTAAAGTCATAAAATTAATACATTTTTTAAACTTAATAGATAATTTTACCACATTTTTCAAGATATTTGAACATAAGTAGTGAGCAGAGTTGTGATAAAGCATTAATTTCAAATTTAATATTACCCTCCTCGGCTACAGAAAAACATGATTGCAATTTGGCCTGGTTATGCTTGTACCTCAGTTAGTTGCTCCAAAAGCAACAGATCCTGAGGGACAATAACAAATTTTATGGAAATTTCTCCTAACAGTCTTTCAGTATTACAAATAATCGAATAATTAAATAATAAAATAAAATAATTAAATAATTGTTTCTTTGGTAAAGAATTCTTTATTCAAGTATAGTGTCCATAGACAATAGACGGTACACCATTTTAGCAATCAATGAGAAATTTACTAAATAACCTTGTGCTCCAATATTTTGGATTTAAGTACCAGAAATATCGATCTTAAAGAATACTTATGAAAAAACACTGTTATTGAAAGTTGTAATTTTGGTTCTATGAAGCAAACATGTATCACCTGATCCTGAAATAGCTGATATGTATTTTTTTAATGATGCCTATGGTCCTGTTGTAATGGTTAGACACTGATTAGGATAGTTGCCTACCTATGTGTTTTATCCTATGGTTAATGATTAATCCTAATAATAAAGTAGGTCAGTTGTAAAAGATGCTGACTCACAGGTTGATGGTTCAACTCCCATGTTCTGTCATATTTTTCTCCTCTTCATTGTTGTGTCTTTATTTACAGTTTGTTGGATATTCACAGCAGCCCTACCCCGGACAACCCTACCCTGGACAGGTCTATCCTGGACAGACTGTGATTACTGTGCAGCCACAAGTGCCTCTGACCCCTCCTGAAAAGGACTACCTGGGGTATTCCATCTTCACCCTGCTGTGCTGCTGTATGCCACTGGGGATTGCAGCCTTGGTTTACTCAATATTTGTAAGTTTCACAATTTTAAATGCAGATATTAGATCTTAATATAGAATACATTTTTAGGCTATTACTACTATGCACTACAATACATTAATAGAAAATTAAAGGGCCCATATTTTTTTAATCTCTGTTATAATGTTGTTTCCTCATCAAAAATATACCTGGAGTTGTGTTTTGTTTCATTTACACATGTTTAACACACAAAACCTGCATATTTAGGCTGAGTTCTTTTCTGAAACAGAAAACACCACCTTCTCCAGCTTCTGATGTCATGTGGTAATACAGGAAGTGCTCCACTATGTTTTTTAACTTCATACACCTTCACTAAAATCATTTGGATGATTTCAGTCCTGGAATTGCCAATCTGAACTGAAGGTAAAAGGAAGCTGTTAATGTGAAAACTACTTCTTTATGCCATCCCAAGGTAGAAAAGAGCATTTTCAGCTTTGGAGATGCAGACAGACTAATAATAAAGGGTTACTTAAACATATGAATGAAACAAAACATAACCCTGGGTATGTTTTTGATGAGGTACCAACATTCTAAAATGGCTTAAAGCTCACAAGAATCCATCTTGTGTAATATAGGTCCTTTAACAATAAGCAAGAGTGTCAAATCTCAGATTCACACTTGAAAATGTTTTTTCATACATCACAAAAGGTGTTTTTCATAATTGCACAAAATTTAGTATTAAAAAATATGAATATGATTACAAGGTGTGTAATCTCTTTTAATGTGACATTTGAAGCACAAAGTACTTTGGCAATTAACTTGAACCCCTCACAAATGTGGGATTCATCCTTTCATAATCTTCTTTCTGTTTTACTCCTCTCTTCAATATATTTTGGTGAATATTGTCTTGTCTTCCTGAGTTGCTAGATTGATTTTACACCTTTAATGTACCTGATGATTCACAGTGTTGTCTGTATTCTTTACTTCACTACTGTTTTCCTGTTGGAGTGGTCTGTCTGGCTGAATATTGAATATTACTGGGTCTTTCGTTTTCCATATGACTATTCGAACGGAGTAGAATTAAACCACAGCAGCTGCAGTTTGTATCTCAGATTTCAGTGACAGTAATGTGGCTTTTTATTGTGCTTTGTTAAAGGTAAATAGTTTTCAAACTGTAGCCATTAGAGTAGTACAGTAGTCACAGATAAGGTCTAAAAGAAAGCATATGTAGCCTGTGCTCTTGCTGCCAGTGCCTAAATCTGCAGATAGAGTACAAATACTTTTTCTCAGTATATAAAGGCCATGCCTCATGTGAAAGCTCAGAACCTTCAGAATTCACTCACTGAGCTGCAAAGCCCGCACTAGCACTAATGAATGATTGGCTGTGGGGATTGGGTTTACGTAATGAGGAATGAAATCAGATTTTTAAAACCAACTGGATTTCACTATTGAAACTGGCAACCTAAATCTGAGACTCATGTGTGGCTCATTCTGCTTTGGATAATCATCTTGAGAAGCAAAACACCAAATAAATGGGACCTAATGTCCATTGTTGTAATTAAGAATAAATCAGCATTAGAATTGTTATCAGTGAAAGCTATATTTGATTTGACCATGTTTAGCTCATATCTGGCAACACATAGGTCAAATGTATGAATTTTAAAATTGAAATCTTACATACAGTTCTCTTAATGTTGTCCAGGTTTTGCCATAGTTTTAAGTAGAGCTGACTCAAGTCTTGTTTTAGCATTAGTTTAGAACAGATTTTTTGTCCTGATCTGATCCCGCTTTAAACCTGGTTTGCTGTGCTCTTTTCTTTCTTTCTTCCTCTGATCATAAGACTGCAGCTTGTTTCCAGGAATAACCGCTCTGCAATGGATAATGCTAAATTGTCACATTTGTGTATAGCGGATTTTATGAGAGGCAAAAAACTGAAGGATTTGTTGCAACTTCTGAAATCTTTAATGATTTGTAATAGTTTGCCACACCAATCGTGTTAATATGACCGAATATTGTTTCTGGCTTCCTAGGACATGTCCACAAACCCAGATTTGCATCATTAGTTTCACCCACATTTTAGTTTAGCAAGTCCAAGGAGAATTTCAGTAATCCAATCCAACAGTATTTCTAATGCACTAAAACAACACAGTTGACCAAAGTGCAGTGCACAATAATAATTATAAAAGGCAATAATATAGACGCAAACTGCAAAAACATGGACCCATAAAAACACACTAGCCACTTATGAGTCAACATTAATCACAGTGAAACTCTAAAGAGAACAGGTCAATCAATCAATCAATCAATCTTTATTTATAAAGCGCTTTTCATACGCTTATAACGTCAGCAAACATATATTTAGAGACCCACATTGAGGATATTTTTTTTGTCCATTCAAAAGATGTAATATTTTCTTTCCATGAATGTGGGTCTGGCTACAGCCTGTTCTATGCCACTGCATGGAGCTTCTATGTTTTGATGGACTCTGAATAGACAGTGGCAGCACAGGTTGGGTGCCCATACTTAAGGGACATTCATTACCTGGAGACCTATCCCAACCTTACTTAACCTTGCATGTTACTGTTACTTGCTGGTACTTATCTAAGAACATTATTATTGTGTAAGCAATGAGGAAATTATTAAGTTTCATAAAGACTCCTTGTTCCTGTAAAGACCCACATCCCACAGACAGTATAACTGGTTCCGCTTTCCTGTCAATAATGAAGGCTAAACAAGGCTGAAATGAGCAGGCTAATGATTAAACGTAAAAGTACACAGGGCACGCATTGTTTCCATGGTTGTTATTGCCTTGCCAATAATTTTTCTAAATCAAATGTCTTTAGAGATGCAAACAGGACCATGGGGAGAAGTTGTATTTGTCATATTATAAATATTTGTCCCAGTCTGTGTAAATATTTGTCCTTTTCTGGTCTAGTTTTGACTCCTAGTAAGCAGAACTAACAAAACATGTGAAATGTTTGCTGCTCATTTTGGTTCAAGAGCTCAATATTTTGTATTTAGTGTAAAAAAAAAAAAAAAAGTTTGTTAATTTGTGTTTATTTATTCAATTCCTTTTAAAATGTACAGGTCTAGTACACAAAAAATGAAGTATATTTCATTTTCAAGATTTCTGATTCCTGTAAAAAGAAATTAAGACACAACAAGCTCATGCACTGTAGTCATGGCTGGCCCTTTGTTTAGATAGTGTATAAAACAGAGCAGCTCTTTGTTTTCTCCTCCACAGTTTTTCATCGGCTGTATTCATTTCAGCCTACTTCATTCTTCACAAGTAAGCCACTACAACTGAAAAAAATCTTTGCAGTATCCATGCATGTTTATAAGGTGATCTTCATGACAACATAAGCAAAAGAAAACAAAAAAAGGTTAAAGTTTCTCATCCAAGAGAGGCTTTTGCAGTTCTGAGGCCGCACTGTAGGACTGGTCCCTGAGTTAAATGTAAAGTACAACATCAAGTTATTAAAGTAGGATTTTGTATTTGCATTGATATATTTTACTTAAGGGTTATAGCTTAAGCAAAATAAATAAATAAATAAATTCATTAATTCATGCTATTGCACAACAAATGTGCTTAAAACCACTAGTGTAAACAGTATGTATGTTCCCCTTTCAACTGTGAATTTGTACATTGGTTTGAAAACTAAAACAATATAGGTTAGGTTATTAGTTGGGCTTACTGACTGTGGCATTCACAAAATTTAGGAAAATTCACAAAATATAGTTTTTACCTACTCACTGTTTCAAAGCACCAGCTAAAATACTTTGGCCTTGAGTAACTGTTGTCTCAGATTAAGTCAAAGATACGGTTTCTTAAACACATAGATCCTACTTCTGGAATTACAAAGTCTATTCCAACCTATGGGAACAGGGTTGATGCCTAGTCACATTTCCAGGTCCAGGTTCATCACAATGGAAAACGTTGCTATGGCAAATTAACTGGTTCAAAACTTCCAGGGGATTGAAGTGGATTGAGAGGCTGACAGGGACCCAGAGTTACGTAGCAAATTTATCAAAGGTTCTAAAATAATAGTGTAATAGGATTAGGACAGTGTTTTAGGGGAAGATTTTGCAATATAAAATGCAGTTGAAAAAAGTGTTTTAATTGATTTTTGTTTTTGTCTTTTTATCTAGTAACCAATTAATGAACATAGATAAGATAAGATAAGATAATCCTTTATTTGTCCCACAATGGGGAAATTGCAGAACATAGGCTAAATTGTTAGTGATGCAATGCTTTAGTGTCCGGGAAAATAAACCACATTACTGTCATTTCCAGGCACTGGTTGACCTTTACATGAATCCACCCCGCCCCTCCCATGTTCCGCAAAATTATCTTGTTATCGAAGCACTTATGCCAGTCAGATGCCTATAATATAATAAACCTGTTATCACTGATGGTGATTATGGGTTTACTAGAAGAAGGTGGGTGGATTTCTGTGGTGCGTGCATAAAGTTGCAATGGAGTAACAGAGCAGAAAAAGAAATGTGACAGGAAATGAAATGAGCCTCTGCTTCTGACTCATAACACATAAGCTTCCAAGTACAACTAGGAATTTGCTATGGCCTTTACAAAATATCTGCTTAAAACCTCCAACTATAGGAGTGTTAATTGTCAGAAATGGAAAGTAGTAGTAGTAGTAGTAGTGGTAGTAGTGGTAGTAGTGGTAGTAGTGGTAGTAGTGGTAGTAGTGGTAGTGTGAAAAGAGCGCATTGTCATTCTCAACTCACTTGTGGGTCAGTATATAAGTGCACATTAGTACATTTTTTGCCTTTATGGTCATTTTCAAGCATGTTTTTCCATATTACAGCTAAAATTACAATATAATGCCCCCCTTTACTGTTGGCGGGTATCAGATTGATCAAAAATAGGAACACATGGGAGGGACATTTCTTTAATAAAACTAGCACAAAAAAGTGGTTTTGGATAAATCTGCTGAGACAGGGGACACAGGGTTCAAAACTGGGACTAAATAGGGACATCTGATTACCCTAAGTAGTAGTAGTAGTAGTAGTAGTAGTAGTAGTAGTAGTAGTAGTAGTGGCAGCAGCAGTAGTAGTAGTAGTATCAATAGTAATAGTACTAGTTTGTGCCTTTGTTATCATTATTATTAGTTTGTATGACCATAAACGAAAAAAAAAAATCCTTACATTTTTCATTCTGTTGTTTATTTTGTACAGTTATAAACGCTAAACTTTTGTGCCTTCTTTATCATTGTTGTGTGTGTATGTGTATGTGTATGTATATACATACACACATACACATACATACACAAACGCATTCAAGATATCCAGTATATAGCATATATATATATTAAAAAAAACAAAAAAAAAACTCCAAAGGTTAAAAAAAAGTGTCAAACGTCAAACACGTCTTAAGGTAAAACAATTGAGGTAAACAACCATTCCAAGATGGGGTCAGTGGCTTATCATGCTTCTGCTTCTTGTATTATTCTGGTTAAACATTAACTGTATATTGGACATGCAGTCTTGTATTTAACATTACTCACCTTTTGGTAAATTATTTTATTGTCCCTGTCAGACACGGGAAGCCAACAGAAGTGGAAATCGGGCAGAGGCAGCGCGAACCAGCCGCTACGCACGAATCCTTAACCATACATCCCTTGGATTCGGTCTTTTGGTCTTCATTCTTGTCATCATCTATGTAATTTTTATTGTAACAATTTCAGCCCATTAAAATGCAACTAAATCATTGGTTACTTAATTAATTAGTTAATTAGTTAATACATTTCTGGGTCTTATATGTAAACTCTAGATATGTATGTATATGTAATGGAAAGGCCTAATATATAGGCCTATAATAGAAATGATCAAGTGTTTTATGTAGGTCCTATATTTTACAGGTCTAGATTACATGATATTTTTATGGCACTGCTTCAAAATACAACTTTTGATAATTATGCAGTAATATAAAACTGTAATCAAATATAGCTACAGCTAAGCATAAAGCAAATAATTTCTGGTGTGTTGTATTTTTTAGAGGTCATGATTTAAGAGACAAGAGAAAAGTCCTTGAGCAGTTATTTTTTGTTATGTGTACTGTCATGCCTGCTTCTTCCATGTTCTTCCCATTATGTATGTATTCACTTCATGTATTCACTTGAATTTAAAATAAATCACTTGCTTACACGTTTACTTGCAGTTTGTAGCATTTGCAACTGGACTTGTGAAACAGGCCAGTATGTGTCTGTAATATTTTAATAGCCTTGTTTTTATTATGCATATTGTCTGCTTGTGTCCTTTATTGTTGAAATTGCATCTTACTATATTTGCTTAAGTTCTTAGAATTGAACAAACACTATTAGCATGTTCCATAGATTATCTTAAGCTCAACCATAGACTCTATGGGCTCAACTGATGATCTGTTGCCCCCTACTGACCAGAATGCAAACAGAAAAGCATAGTTTGGCAAGAGTGAAATATGGCACAATTACACAGATGGTGGTGACAGGCAACTTTACATTTCCCTTTAGGTTTAATCCCGGATGCGAATGCTCACACACAGCCTAACTTTCTACTCGCATGCAAACTTTATTGAACACGTAAGTGCTGGAATAAAAACTAAAATCTGTAATATTTATCTTTCAAAGTAGTCCAGACAATCTTTAACTACTGAATTAGTTAGTTAGTGTCTTCCATTTATATAGAAGACACTTACAGTTCTATATGTGAGTGTATATTTGGGTTACAAAGCACAGCTATCTGAGAAGGAATAAGATTTTAGTTTTGAGCTGTGGTAACTGGGTTATGTTGAACTACAGTAATAATTTCCACCCAAGATTGAAGGCCATACTTAAACAAGTACATGCATCATCTCCACATTTATTGTACATTTATAATATGTGTAGAATCCCTCAGTCGTCCAGGTAGAATCATTTATAATATCAATATTTACACTTGACTTTCCTGCTTAACAGCAACATACCATTTGAATAAAAAATAATTTCTACATTATTTTCAAAAATAAGATGTAATTACATAAGTACTTTAAATAGCACATTTAAAACTGGTGCTGCAAGAGAGGAAGCAATTATTTTCCCTTATTGATAGTTAGTGCTTCAAAATGGAAAGTCAAGCAAAAAGAATCCGCTATACGTTTTAACAACCACATAGTTTGAACACAAGATAAACTGCAAAGCACTTAGTGTGTGAATGAAAACCATATCCTTTAATATGGTCTCTTCATAAATAGCCATTAATGAGTGACAATATGTACAAGTGCATGAATGAGAAATAACTGTGTTCTTAATAAGAGCGGATGGCAGGAGGAACATGGGCACAATCCTGCTCATCCAGAGAGTTGTCAATAACAGGACGATACTCAAGAGTCACCTGGAAAAAACACAAGACAATGCTTTAGTTCATCTAATTTTGGTAAATACACTGCTCAAAAAATTAATTGAACATTCTGAAAACACATCAGATCTCAGTGTGAAAAAAATGCTGGATATCAGTACAAATATGGACAGGGCAATATCTCAGGAACAAAAGGACGCCACCTCTTTTAATGGATATAACATTTTCAGCCTACAAAGGGCTTAAGTTTATAGACAGCCTGAAAATCAAAATTAAATAATTATGTGGCAGGTTAGTCCATTTTGCCACAATTCAATTTCTGTAACTCAAAATGCTTCTAAATATATGTTGTGGCCCCCACCTGCTTCTATGCATTTTTGATAACGTCATGACATGCTCCTAATGAGCCGACATATGGCTTCTTGTGGGATGTCCTTTCAAATCTGTGTAAGCGCATCACTGAGCTCCTGTAGAGTCTGAGGAGCAACCTGGTGGCATCTGATGGACCCAAACAATGTCCCAGAGGTGCTCTATCTGGTTTAAGTCGGGTGATCCTAAGAGCCATTCAACTGTATCAATCCCTTCATCCTCCAGGTACTGCCTGCATACTCTTGGCACATGATGCCGGGCATTGTCGTGCATCAGGAGAAACCCAGAACCTACTGCACCAGCGTAGGGTCTGACAATAGGTTCAAGGATTTCATCTCGATACCTAATGGTAGTCAGACTGCCATTTTCTAGCCAGTAGAGGTCTGTGCGTCCCTCCATAAATATACCTGCCCAGACCATCACTGACCCACCACCAAACTGCTCATGCTGAACCATGTTGCAGGCAGCATAGCATTCTCCTTGTCTTCTCAAAACTCTTTCACATCTATCACAGGTGCTCAGGGTGAACCTGCTTTCACCTGTGAAAATCACAGGGCACCGGTGGCGGACTTGAAAACAAACCAAAAAAGACCAAGATGGAAGAACTTGAAATAACCTCCACATGCAAAACCTGTGCTGTTTTAGGGGTTGTCTCATTGTTGCCACTCTAGTGCACCTGTTGTTCATTTCCATGAAAAGAGCATCCTTTCGTCCTTAAGACACTGCCCTGTTCATATATTTCACATTGAGATCTAATGTGTTTTCAAAGTGTTCCTTTAATTTTTTTGAGCAGTATATAAAAGGAGAAATGTCACTCAATGATACTGTACCTTTCCAGACTTTGGGTCAACATATGACAATGTGTGTTTCCTCCAGTGCTGATCGAAAGGCTTCTTCTCCTGACCCTGGAGGGGCTTGGAATAGTCATATTCATCAATGCGATCCTTAATAGGAAAGAATATTTACAATGCACAATTAAAAACAAAATAAGTACCAACAGCACAAAATGAAATGGAAAAAAGCTGACCTTGAAGTCCTCTCTAGCGTGGGCTCCCCTGCTCTCCTTCCTCTGCTCAGCTGAGTGGATCGTCTGCATGGCATTCAACATAAGATTCTGCAACTCCAGAGTCTCTACCAGGTCAGTGTTCCACACAATGCCTGGAGAATAAAGAAAATGTTTTAAACAGTTGTGGGTGAACGGTTTCAAAAATGTAAAATGAAAATTAGAAAAATGATCACACCTCTGTCAAATGTCTTAATGTCCTCCAAAGTTGTGTATATGGCATCCATCTTGTCGCAGCCTTCCTTCAACACAGCTCCAGTACGGAACACAGCAGCATGGGCCTGCATGGTCTGGATCAAAGTACCACAACCTTATTATCATTTTCAACAACAGCCCGTGTCACAGTAAATACCAGATGTATTTTACCTTCTGCATATTAAGCCTAATTTCAGACGTTCTCAGGGAACCATTTGCATATCTCAACTTATCCAGGTTGGCTACAGACTCCTCTCCTGCATTGGGCTGCAAAGGGGATAATTTCTCTCCTAAAAAATAATTATTACTAGAATAAGTGTTTGTCATAGTCAAATATCAAAAGCATTTGTAGAAGATATCTTCACCTGGTTTGTGTTCTTCAGCAATTGTGAGAGCGCAGGCTCTGCCAAACACCACCAAATCTAATAGGGAGTTTGCACCGAGACGGTTGGCACCATGGACACTGGCGCTGGCCGCCTCACCACAGGCATACAGTCCAGGGACCACCTTGTCTTTTCCATTTTCATGGGTGATTACCTGAAGGGCACAGAAATGTGAGATAGGGCAGAAATTAAGTCATAAATAAATTAATTTGAATGCTTACCTGGCCCTTATAGTTGGTGGGTATTCCACCCATGTTGTAATGTACAGTGGGAAGAACTGGAATAGGCTCCTTTGTCACATCAACTCCAGCGAAGATCATAGCGGTTTCTGAGATCCCAGGTAGCCTTGTGGCCAGCTGCTGAGGAGGAAGGTGGTGCAGCTGCAGGTACACATGATCCTTCTCTGGTCCCACCCCCCTAAAAAATAACACACTATTATCATCATCATCATCATCTACAATTCATGAGCACAAGTTTAGATGGGCAAAAATCTTGAAGAGAAATTAAGTCTATCAGTACTAGTTTGTATAAAAACTAAAAAAAAAAAAAAAAAAAAAAAAAAAAAAAAAAAAAAAAGTAATTTCTTTAGGTAAATTAAATAATTTATAAGTACAGAAAATAGTAAAAACTTGTCAATCCTGACATGTAGTCAAAAATGTCAGCATCTGCTCTCTACCTGTATCTGAAACCTGCTTTAAAAAAAAGCCTGAAAGTATGAAAGTACTGATCAAGGCAAGTCTGCCAAAAATCTATGGACTAACAAAATCTGAGGCAGGCATTTTGTCAGCTGTTGTGGGAGACTGACAGATCATGCAGAATAAATGAAACATGCAAATGACATAGAACACAATTCCAGGTATGTTATTGATGAGGACACAATATGACACAGTTAAATGTTCATAACAGTCCATTTAACATGAATTTAGGAATAAATCATCTCCACACCTGCCCTCCCGAATTTCTATTGTCATTGAGCGTGACACAACATCTCTGGATGCCAGGTCTTTAGCGTTGGGCGCATAACGTTCCATAAATCGCTCTCCTTCACTGTTGATCAAGATCCCTCCCTCTCCACGACAACCCTCAGTGATCAGGCACCCAGCTCCATAAATACCTGTGAGCAAATAATGCAGAACTCTAGAGACATCATTGCAAGGACGCTCAACTTAATTAAGTGTATTCTAACTTCCAAAAGAAAATTAATAGTGCATTTAAATCAGTTATTCATTTTACCGTCTTTTTAAAAGATAGAATACAAGAAAATATTGATGACATATCCCAGTTATGTCATACAATAATTATATTTTGCTGCACAAATTGATAGATGCCCACCTGTGGGATGAAACTGCACAAACTCCAAATCTTGGCAGGGAAGACCAGCTCGAGTGACCATTGCATTTCCATCGCCTGTGCTTGTGTGTGCCGAAGTACAGCTGAAATAGGCACGTCCATAACCCCTACAAATGAAGACGTACAATACCGATTGAGTCATCTATCTATCCATCTATCCATCTATCCAAACAAAATACCCACCCAGTAGCAATGACAGTATTGTTGGCTCTGAAGCGGTGGATAGAGCCATCTTCCATGCACAATGCAATAACTCCTTTACACTCGCCATTCTCCATGAGCAGGTCAAGTGCGAAGTACTCCACAAAGTAACTAGTATCATAACGAAGTGACTGCAAAAGGGTGGAATGTTATAAATTTGTTTTTAAAAGAGCAGACTCACTGGTAAACTTTTATGCTTAACATAATTATACAGTCTTAATTACCCGTCCATAGAGTGTATGAAGTAATGAATGTCCAGTGCGGTCTGCTACACAGCAGCAGCGATGAGCCTGGCCTCCCTTTCCATACTTAAGGCTCTGGCCACCAAAGGCCCTTTGGTAAATCTTGCCATCCTCAGTTCGGCTAAATGGCATACCAAAGTTTTCCAGCTAGACAATAGAGCATTTAAGTGGAAAAACAGGGTCATCCAAATACTAATTTTCACATGTATCAATTAATGTCATAACATTACCTCTACTACAGCTGCAGGAGCTTGCTCTGTCATGTAATGGATAGCATCCTGGTCTCCCAACCAATCAGATCCTTTCACTGTGTCATAGAAGTGCCACCTCCAGTCATCTTCCTCCATGTTTCCCAGTGCTGCATTGATACCGCCCTGTTTATAAAAAGAACAATAAAGTGATTATTGTATACACATCTAATAATGTTATTCAATCAGGCCTATACTTTGAAACAACCTGCTGCTCACCTGTGCAGCCACCGTATGAGACCTGGTGGGAAACAGCTTGGTCACACATGCAGTGTTAAAACCTGCCTCAGAGAGACCAAAGGCAGCTCGCAGACCTGCTCCTCCAGCTCCGACCACCACAGCATCAAATTCATGATCCACGACTGGGTACTGAGTAGAGATCTGAAAGGAAAATTATTGTCATTTTGTTGAATGATACCGAATGCATTCTATCTAGCACTGGTATTTCCAGTGTCAACCTACATCACTGGACACTTTTGCATTGGTTTTCTTCCCATAGACAGAAAAGTGGAAATTTCTGGTGTGCTCCACAGTAACAGCAGGAATCTGAAACGAAAATATTCAATCCAAATCAATTTTAGGATTTCACCAAAGGAAACAATGTCTTCCAAATGAACTAGTCAAGTCGCTACTCTGAGCACGCCGCAGTCATAGCTAAATTATACTAGCTACATTTATATAAAAACACAACAAAACATGGAAGTTATAATAAATACAATAAAAAGGTGTGAAGCCCGAGGGTCAAAACAAAAACCCTTTTGCTTTCTGTTAGCATGTTAGCACCAACGAGTCCTAGACAAGGACAATCCAAGTTGAGGAAGTTATGCATAACATACGTTTTATTCACATGAATGTCTACATAGGTTGGTTCTATTTAAGTAATAATAATATTATTTTAAACACAAAGCCACAAGTGTAAAATGTAGCTATGTATCTTTTTAGGGGAAGTCACATTGACCTAAGCTACATAACAGCTTACGCAAGTCACAGTGTGACAGTTACGAAAGCCAAAAGCCGAAAGCCAAAAAATATTTCACAGATCATGGCAGTCATAGACACAGTTATATTGAAATATATGTGCATTTGTCTCCTAGTATCTGCACTTACTGCTTTAGATTTAAATAAAGTCCTTTTGGATAGGAGTCTGGAGGCTGCACGAACACTCGCCATGTTGACGGCTGACGGCGTGCGCAAACTGTACGCGTGCGCCGGGTTTGGTCAGGCGAGCTGCCGCACAGGACTGAACCATTTTTATAACATGGGGGAGCTGGTTAGTAAATGACTGTTTGAAATTATTTAAACTAATTAACAAAGAGTTTAATTGTCATTTATTCTCTTGAGAGTGTTAAAACATTATATTGTAATCTTCAATTATTGTACATTACTTATTTTTATATCACCAGGCATTATAGTCAGTTTCACGAAATAACCTGTTTTTAAGACAATTGCACATGACCCATAACGCTCAACAAAAATTGTATAATCTGAGGTTTGGCTGTGCGGCAGGACAAATGTATAAGTGACCTAGACTTTTCTTTCAAGGTGAGCATATGCCCCACTTATTTAACGAACACATCCCCATGTCTATAGTCAGTTCCCAGGTGTTCCTCTGTTTTGTCCTCTTTGCCATAAGTGCCAGCAGGCTTGTGCGAGCTAAGCTAGCGTTAGCTCCTAGCCTTGTTTGTTTGAGATGGCAGCTGACTTTTTAAAATTATTACATTTAAATATTAAAATTATTATCTCTTAGTTTCACTACATGCACTAATGTCCTGGATCAACTCAACATGTTCTCAACCCTTGACTCTTGCACAAATAGCCAATATAACTTTAATGTGACATAGTCAAAGACTCAGACTTATTCTAATTAACCTTTTACAATCATTAGTTTCTCTGTAGCCTCAATGAACAACTTGAATGACCCTCCCAGATGGAATATCCAGCCAGATGGTAGAGGAAGGGGTCCAGGGGCTGAAGATGGGAACCAGTGGAACTATGCCCTCCTGGTTCCTATGCTGGGACTGGCAGCTTTTCGTGAGTGTTTTTTCCTCAAAGTGTTAAGTATGATTTAAATTATTTGGGTCTTAGTGACTTTAACTGTTTTACAGGTTGGATTTGGACTAGAGACTCACAAAGGGAAATCCAAGAAGTCAAATCTCAATATGAAAAAGATGTGTCCATAATAAAGGATGAGATGGAGGCACGTTACCAGGAGACACTGAGCGAAAGACGCAGGGCAGCAGCTTCCCTAGAGCTTGAGTTGGAAAAGGAGCGACAAAGAGTGACAGGCTATAAACAAGCTTTGATTTCACAGAGTCAGCAGCTGATGGAGGAACGGAAGAAACTTCAAAAGGTAATTTAAATGTTTTATTGTGTATTTATTCTGTTGGCTTTACACAGTCTTTTCACAGTTCATTCATTCAACAGTGAATCTTGCCACCAAGAATGTTTTGGGGTTGATTGTTAAATTGTAAAGCCGGCCCCTGTGAGATACAGTGTTTTTTCTCAGATCCCACTCCATATTGAAATTATGGTAGACTTTATTGTCCTGGAACTGGTGATGGGGCAACCTATCATCAGACCTAGTGACTGAATGTGAACAGTTGTCTGCCAGTATCCCACGCCTGCAAGGTTTTTTTTAAACAAGAAAAAAGTGACATGATAGAACTAAACTGACCCTTTAAAATAATAATAATAAATACTACTTAAAATTGAGCATTAGTATCTACTTTTTTCCAGAATATACCCATGACTTGTATTTACAGGCTATAGGGAAGGAAGCAGACATAGAGGAATTATTAACTTTTCTTTTTACCTAATTTGCAAGGAACGAGATGCCATGGAGGAAGAGAAGGAAAGGCTGGTAAAGAGTGGTGCACCTGGAGCCCTTTTGCATCAGGCACTGGAGAGAGAGAATGGATGGCACCAGCGGGCAACAGCCACTCTAAACGAGCTAGAGCACCTCTTAGTGGAGCGTCAGAGTGCCTACTGCTCCATTATCCTGCCCAGAGATCAACGTCTGGAAATGGAGAAAAACATATTACTGAAGGCGGTCAAAGAACCCACAGTGTCAGAACTCAATCTTGAGTCGGACTTGAAGGACATTTTTAAGAGGGATAAGTATTGTGCAGACTTACTTAATATGGACAAGAGGAAGAATGGGAGTTTAATGTGGGTTTATCTTAAATACTGGCAACTGCAGGTCACTGTTCAGAAACACAAGAGAGCTGAAGATGCACTTTTAGGAAAAAAACACTAACTGAGAAATAACAACTGTTTATTTCTTCAACTCAAAATGTCTATATATTTTTTTTTATTTACTCAGATTCAAAACTCAAAATTAGTGTTCAAGAAATGAGATGCAACTGTACACAACATAGGACTAGACTGATGACAGAACTGTCCTTTCAAATCAATGGTTTCATTTTCTGGAATAACATAAATCAACAAAAGTAATATATTTGTCATTTGTTGCACGTGCTGTTTCAAAAAGAAAATTTTGGAATAAGCATTCAAAATAAAGTTTGAAAGTGTGTAATTAGAAGCCCAAGCAAATATTTTATTCTGTGACATGGTTGAGGCTCATAAAAGTTAGTTAAAAATAATAATACAACAACATACACATCATAATTTAAGACTCAAAGAGTTTAACTTTTCGAGATTATTTGCATGTGAACGATAAAGTTACTCTCTCCTCTATCCCAAAGGCATTTCCCGAGGTAAAGGCATCAAGCTGACAGCCTTGAAGTTAGTTTGAACAGGCTTACAGTGGTCTTCTCCAGTCCTCTCTATTATTCTCTTTTGTTTTGAGAATTCAAAAACGTTTTCTTCTTTGGTACGACCTATGATTTTCTGGAGAATTGGTAACTGGTGCTTTATCATGTCTCCGTCTCTTCTGCCCAGCTTCAGTGTCTGGTTGAGATTCCTCTCAACAATGAAGTGGACCACCTGTTGCTGCTCATAACTCTCTTTGCCAATGCAGTTTTTGTCTGACAAGGCTTGCCTTAAAGTCAAATAAAAAAACATATACAGAAAAAATATTGAATATTGAGAAATGTATACAGTGCATTCTGTTTTAAATAAACAAGTACCTGTATTGTGGTCTTGTTTCTATCACCAGACTTATCCAAGAAGCCTGGTAGTGCTCCTTTGTCAAGTGGTTTTCCTCTTGAACATCACATAAGGAGTTCACCAGGTAGCAACCACCTCGACTAATGCAATTCATTGAATCAGTAAGTTGTGCTCCTCTCTAAAAAACAGATTCTTAATAATGCTAAACTCTGTGTGCCGTATAGAGACTCAGGCTGCTTTGCAAGCCTTTTAAATATCAGTGGTTTCTATTTTTAGTCATTGTACATCACATCAGTGTTCTCATCTTAGGCATTTCAAGGGATGGCTTTCATTGGAAATCCCAGGGAGCTTTGATTACTTTGAAGGCCAACCAAACTTGTGTTTTTGTATTATAAAAATAAAACCATTTGTCTTAAATGTGCAAAACGATTTAATTTTGACAAATGATAAATGTGTCATGTATTATAAGTGTATATTTGAAGGTGTTAATCTATTTGGAAAAGAGCCAGTAAATATAAGAAATTTATCTTAAGAAAGAGCTACAGTTACATATCACATAGGTGTTTATTGGCCCCCTACACTTTGAAGGAGGCCCAGAGGGGAAGTGGAGTTCATTTTAGTTTCATTACTTTTGAAAATGTTTAGTATATATGAATTGACTCTATACATCTAAAATATAATTTAATTTTAGCCCACAATATTGTCAAGGCATTGTAATATTAACAAGCATTCATAGATGACTGCACTATTTTATAGATGATAACAAAAATAACATAATATGGATTTATTGAAGAAAGAATTAAAGATGTAAAGAATGTCATATTCAGACATTTTACAACAGTTAAGAAAATCAGCTGAAGCTCATTAATGTATTTACAACATCTGAATATTTGATTTACCACAACACCTACATTTTGGATTATTATTTTAAATAGTATAAAAAGGCAGATCATGCATTGAACCATGCAGGGCGCTTTCTTGGCCTCTCTACAATTCTTTTATCTTTGTCTTGTGCGTTTGGAGTTTCTCCCTCATACAGGACAACGGTCTCCACTGTTGGAGCACCAAAAGGTCCGCCTTCCATTTCTTTTATTTGTTGACGAATCTTGGCAGTTTCTTTACAAACTTTAGCATAACAGAAGCCACATAAGACGTGCTTCTGTTTAAGATGGCCACACTCTGGACAGGGCTCAATGTTAGTCTAAGAAACACAGAAGAAGAAAAACGATTTGATAATATTAATCTAAAATAGTGAGGAACATTACTAGGGAATGTCAAATTTCACCTTGAGTTTTAAGAGTTTGCTCTCAGATCTTCTCCTTGTACGGTTGACCTCTATAGTACGTCTCTTTTTGGGTGCAGCCATCCACAGGATACCATCCAGGAAACCTGGGGGCTGGTCTGGGCCTTCTGGCTGCTCCTCAAACTCCTGCTCATTGTTGAGCTGAGGCAAAATACTTGAGCCATTTACAGACAATGCTGGAGCTAGACACACACATAAGGACATTGTCATGTCAACAGTCATTTAGTAAGTGGCAACACTACAAGTATAAATCAACTGTTTCCATTTGTAGTCAGACAAAGAGAGAGAGAAAGTTTTAATAATTAATTAAATAAAGTTTAATTTAGTTTGTTTACTGTCCTAACAGGACATGTCTAAATACTTCAGAAATGAAAGACCAAAGTCTCAGTGGTCTGAGAAAATAATCTAAGGTACATATTTAGTTGATCAAAACTCCCTGTGTGAAACTCTTTGCATCAAATATGTCGAAAAGAATACTGAACCATTATTTTGTCTGACCAGCCCACGGACCAGAAGGCCAAGCCTACAGTCACGTCCACATCCAAGGTGGTGCAGACTCAAGAATAGGCTAATGCATGAAATAGATTTTGATCCTGGAAGTATGTAGTAATATTATGTAAAATGGTACACTGCAGGCTATACTACATTATAGTTCATCTATAATAATATTTATTCTATGTCTAAAAACGTAATCTCGTTCGTTCGTGACCCAGACAGAAGAGCACGGGTCATAGACATGTATATAGTCTATGGTCATAGACTATGGCACATGAGTGAACTTGTCTATGAATGGAGAGAACCTACCCAGTTGCCTCTCGAGTCCTGCTGCTTGCAGTAGTCTGCTTTCAATGTGTAGCAAAGACGCTCTCAAACCCTGCAACAATGAGGCTAAATTCATCATGTTTCTTATTCGCTGCACGCTGATTTTTACTCAAACATGTCAAACACAGCCCACGGTCACTGGAGCTCGTGCGTCAATAATCAGCGACAAAATCATTTTCTTCTCTGTTTTGTTGAAAGGCGAATCATGCTCGACTGTGCTTAGTGCGCCCACTATCGGTTATTTATTTATTTATTTTAATTGCTTGACTTATAAATTCGCACTTTTTATACTATCGCGCCATTGATCCCTTAGCGTTATAATGTTGTGTTATGACAGAGGTTTATTCGTATATTACTAACTAACAATAATGTTCCTATTTCCAACGTGATATTATATGTTTACAAGTCGTCATCTTTAGTAGAGTCACTGGGCGGCGGTATAGGTGCTCAAGTGGATTTGCAGTCTCGACCAAGCGCAGAAGAAAAACTATCTCAAGATGGCGGACAGAGGCTACAGTTTTTCTCTCACCACATTCAGGTAAACTATTTTGGAATAACGAATTATTTAAGATGTGTACGTTTTATCCTAAGTCTTTGTGAAGTGGTCTTTGATATAGAACAAAATATGGCCAAGTTTCGTCTTTGCAAGCGTCTTAAATTATAATGTTTTGTAGCAGGTGGTGTTGATGCACAGTCATTCCCCGGCTTTGTAATGAATGCCCGTCAAATGGGCTACCATTAGCATTTCGAGAATCTCTAAACCGAAAGCAAAATAAGATGTGCATTTCTAAAACTCTTGTTCTCTCTTGAAATTCTCATCACTATTTAGCGGGCTCCTTCTTTCGTCATGTTTATGGCAGTAGTGCAAAAAAAGAAAAACGCAGACAGATAGCCAAAACAACGTTGAAAAGTTAACCAAAGAGCCATGCAACAACCCGATAAACTGCTGGGTCACTACTTATAAATACACCTGCCTGTCTATAGGGTCAGAAAACTTTTGAACGATTGCTGAGTTCAGTGTTTAGCATCTTTAAATCTCCATTGGTTTAACATTACGAACATTACTCACTGACAATTCTACTAGGTTTGACATCACAGTTCCGAGCGCTATTAAAAACTCTTGTCACTTTTTTTTTTTGGCTTAGCCATTTGTTTATTTGTATGATTTTGAAAAGAAGCACTTAACTTTCAGTTTTGTGTCTTTCCAGTCCTTCGGGTAAACTCGTCCAGATTGAATATGCGCTGGCAGCGGTAGCAGCAGGCGCACCCTCAGTGGGCATTAAAGGTAACTGTTGCATTAACGTAGTCCTTCTATATATAATTAACATTATTGAAACCTGTCTGTAGTAATATTAACATGTACAGTATTTGTGCAGCAGGGTATAAATGTAAAAGATATATTGTGTTTTTTCCAGCAACCAATGGAGTTGTCCTGGCAACAGAGAAGAAACAGAAGTCCATTCTTTATGATGAGCAGAGTGTGCACAAAGTGGAGCCTATCACAAAACATATTGGCATGGTCTACAGTGGCATGGGGCCAGACTACAGGTATTACAGTTGATTTAAAATTTTTAAATGTAACTGTAATTTTATTGTCACTGAATATTTTGCAGAGTCCTTGTTCGGCGAGCTCGCAAGTTGGCACAGCAGTACTTTCTGGTTTACCAGGAGCCAATCCCCACGGGACAGCTTGTGCAGAGAGTCGCCTCTGTGATGCAGGAGTACACACAGTCAGGGTAATGAAGGCAGATTTGTGTAACACTGTTACTTGTAAATGTACATCAGATTTGGATACATGACTTTTTGAACTCACAAGTCAACTTGAGGGAGAAAAAGTACTGGTCTTACAAATACTCTGCATCTGTCTGCAAATCTGTCTTGCATCTCTTTGTATGACTCAACAATGATCAAGTGTTAATTCTGTCACAACTGGCTGCTTTATCTTTTCACCAAGGGGAAATCAAAAGTGTGAGGTTAGCACGGTAGATGACCTGTGTAATTGCTGTGATAATTTAGAGTTGTCATTCCTTCTCTGTTCTACAGCCAACACAGCGCAGTCTATATCTTGATGCACAACAGGTGTAAAATATTAGAAGGGTCCCTGAGAGTCCCATGACTATTGGTCACACAAGGCTGATGGTTTTGATTTAGTTTTGAGAGATTTTGGACTCTGACAGTTATGAAAAAAATGTTTATTTAAGTAAAGTATTGGAAGATGATTTAAAGTAATGTGCACACATCTTACTTATAAAGTAACCTTGATATTTGTAATCTTTGTAGTGGTGTACGGCCTTTTGGAGTGTCATTGCTCATTGCTGGATGGGATGAGGACCATCCATACTTGTTCCAGTCAGATCCATCGGTATTTCTTCTTGTCTTTTACCATTTTCATGTCAAGTGTGTCCAGTGTGTTGTATATTTTACATTTTTACAAATGGTTAAATGTTTTCTTTTGGTCTGTTGTGCAGGGTGCATATTTTGCTTGGAAGGCCACTGCAATGGGAAAAAACTATGTAAATGGAAAAACATTCCTTGAAAAAAGGTAGGAAAGTGATTCTGTTATGAACTTGTTTTATGCAATACTGGATTGTATGAGATAACCTGGCTCACGACAGATTAATATGTGTAGTCCTCCTTGAATTGAGTTCTACAGATCACATAGAGATAATGGCTTTTGCTGAAGGCGATGGCGAAAAGATGGAACGTCATGACAACTATTTGAATCTGATTGGTCAAAGTGTCACAACAAGCCAAAAAGTCATATCCTGTTGAAAGAAAAGCACAAACATCTTCCCTTTCCACAAATACACAAAGTGCTTACCTTCTGCACATTTTTCACAACTAAATAGTCAGTATTTTTGCTAAAATAGTGGGAACATGCAAAGATGGATTCTCGTGGGTTTGTTAACTCACAAATATTGTGCAAATCCATCTTGCTGTGCGAGGTTACATTTGAGAATGGCTTTTATGTTTGTTTTCTTAACATATTTACTAAATAACATTCAAATCGGCATTTTTTTTCTTTTAGGTACAATAATGATCTGGAATTGGAAGATGCTATTCACACAGCCATCTTAACACTCAAGGTAAAATGTTATAGATGGGGAAAGTCTGTGTCAGCTTGCAATTGCAGTCATTTTAAAATCACAATTCTCTGTATTCTAGGAGAGCTTTGAGGGTCAAATGACTGAAGAAAACATTGAAGTGGGAATCTGCAATGAGGCTGGCTTCAAAAGACTCACTCCTGCAGAAGTTAAGGACTATCTGGCGGCCATTGCATAATTCTACCATTCAGTGACAGGACCACATTTTAAATGGCACTTAATCCAACATGGACATGACACATTGTAGTACTATGTCATGTAGTTGTTTGGTTTCTGTGCAGCATAAAATTAATAAGCGCTCAAATTTTCCACTAAATATTTAAAGAGGAAAAAAAAAAAACACAAATCTGGTTCATTACACCATATAATGCAATTGGTGTGACAATTATTTAGTGGAAATTATGAGGACATATTAAGTCATCTGGTTATCTGTTGGTTTTACAGTGTACTTTTTTCAAAAATGGAAAAAAAAAAGTTTGTATTCATTTGTCATTCAGTGAAATAAAAATATAGATTGAGTTGATTTGTTATTCTCATATCGGTGTCATAGATTAACCATTGGCCTCCACTGCTTCCTGTTCAGGCTTGAAATCGATAGATCCACGCTGGAAATCTGAAAGAATCTCCGCCTACAATAAAAACAACCGGAACATTTTTTTTGACCGTTTTATTCATCCGCGTGGAGCGTAGAAACTAAAAACTCTAAATATGATCAAAGATAAAATAATATTACTTACGATACCTCTCAATGTGAAATAAATCACTAATGTTCGTCGCCTCATATGGGGTCATATGCAGTTTATATGTTGTCAAAGATCTATTTTTTAAGGCGGAAGCTGCTGGGTCATTTATTCACTACCTCTGATGACGTTTATGGCGCCAGAAATCAAGGGTTTGGTTTGCTGAAGCTTGGGCTGTCAGCTGGCGGACTCAAGTCAGTGTGGTGGCCTTACTCTACGTTTTTATCACTGTAAACATTATTTCAATCCGTTTGGCAATGACTGTTTAAGCTCGGCTCGGATTCAAGATGGTGATACTACGTAGCAATGGCAGTGCTGGGGCTGAGCCTGGTACTACCCCGAAGAGAAGATCCTCAGAGTTGGACACAAGCTCCGAGTTTCTGTCGCTCCTTCCCGCGTCCCAGAGAAAGACCGCCAGGGTGACGCGCTCCTCCCGGGTCCTGGATGACAGTTTCAGCAGCCCCGAGAACAGCAGTGCTGCTAATGTAAGCTGCAAAGACAGGCTAGCTAGCCATACAATTTGCCCAAAACATAGGAATAATGTGTTTGGATAACTATAAACTGTTAACTGTAACTTGACAGCTAAGCTAACTAGCAGCCTGTGTTACTGATGATCCAGATAATCCAGGCCTATGAAGTATGCACGGTGGACCATTATTACCATCTTTCACAGTGCAACTGAACAAAATGTACTCCTCATTTATATGAGGACTGTTTTTTTCTGAGTGAAAAAATTGATTGTAATTAAATGTTAAATTCATCATTCAGGATTACAGAAACATTTTAACTATTATAAAGCTTGAGAGAAATCTTCAGGGTAGAAAAAGTTGAGCAATAACGTCCATCTGTTTTTGTATTTTTATATTGTAGGTTGTGAATGTTTGAATGTTCATGGTTATGCCTTGCTTTTCCAGGGACACGACAAAAATGAAGACCAGAGCAGCCAGTCTCACTCTTTTAGAACCAGAAGACAGAGAGTTAAATTGGAAGTGTCATTCTCAAACATGGATGCAAAGACTAGCTCATCTGCAAATAATGACAAGGCTGGCATGTACTGCACCAGGTACTGCAAAAGCTTTACAGAAGTGTATAGTGCCAATCAGAAAGGAGGCTTGAAACTTTGTACCTTTCTACCTGTGAATAACTAGTAACCTTAAAACTTTTTTATTAGGAAATCTCTAAGACTGCAGAAAGAGGAAAAATCTTCATTAGGTGAGTTTGTCTTCATTATGTTCTGTAATATGAAGAGTACTTGCTCTGAATTTTCTTTGTTATTGTTTGGAAGACAAAAATATATGTTCAGATATAGATGATGAGGTGGAAGAGTCATCAACTCCAAAAAGGAACCGTTTTAACTTGAGACACAGAGAAACTGAGGACGAGGAGGAAGATCACACAGTGAGGCGCAGCTCACGGATCACCAGGTACAGGCTGAACTCACGCAAACAGTCTGTGCTCTACGATCGTCTCATAACCAAGTAAGTATAGCAAGGATATTGTGGAAACAAGCTGATGAAAAGGAACTTAAATTCAAATAAAAAATGCATTTTGCTTATGTGATTGTTGTTCAGCACTGCAGAAGCTGTTCTCCAAAAGATGGATGACATGCAGAAGATGAGACGCAGGAGGAGCAGAGAGACAAGAACACAAGAACAGGTAAAACTTTGCAAATTAACAACATAAAATTAATTCATTTGAGAATAATCCAGAAATATATATAATAAAATATTTTCTGAAATTAGGAGCTGGGAATGTACACAAGAGGTAGACTTCGCTCACTAAGATCCAATGTGGAGCGGAAAGATGTAGAGGAAGAAGAAAACCAGGGTAAAAAAGAAATGTATTGCATTGTGTAGCTTTGCATTGTTTATACAATTGGCATATGCTATTTAAAGCTTATTGTTCAAATACTTCATAGAAGAGGAAGATGATGATGAAGATGAACAGGACGAAGATGGGGACGACGTTGATGAGGAGGAGGAAGAGGAGGAGGAGGATGACGATGAAGATGAAGATGGTGAAGATGAAGAAGAGGAAAACCAAAAACGCTACGACTTCAGACAACGGAAGACAGTGGTTCGCTACCAGGCTCCACAAGAAGGTATGTGGCATAAGATTGAGTGATGACATAAATGTATATTTTTGGTTAAGAAGCACTCATGTATTTTTTTCCTTTTGTTATAGAGCCCAGAGAGCCAAGGAAACGCAGTATATATGATCATAGATCACCGACCAGACGCAGGTTTAGATTCAGCTCCACTGCCCCAAGAAGTCCTTACAGCAGGAGGAGAAGCAGCAGGTTGGTACACAAAATATATATAAAAGGTTGAATCTTTTTATTGCATCAGTAAGTAAGGAAGTTTACATTATTTAAACACCCTTTATTTTGTTTCTGGTTCTTCCTGCTCAGGAGTAGTTGTGAGAGGTAAGATGTTCTGTTTGTATAAATGGTGTACACATGCACCACATGTTTATTAAAGTACTCATTTAAATACTAAATTTAATGGCACAGTGGTTCTATATATTTTGCTGTGGCTGGGATTTCCTTTTGAAGATCTTTGTCTTTCTTTGGTGTATTTCTGACGAGTACAGTTTGTTTTTATACATTACAAGTGATTATTAGTGCAATTTAAAAATATGTAACATTTTTGCTCTGATAGACGACGACACGCCATCCACAGCAGTGACTCCACTTCCTCCTCATCATCTTCAGATGATGAAAAATTCCAGAGAAGACGAAGTAAAAGCAGGTCAAAATCTGTTAACAGGTGAGTCTGCTAGTAACCCCAGAGCCTGTGATCTAGTGATGCACTGCCATCTTGTTTTGGGAGAGGAAAGAAATTGTGGGCCGTGAAAGATCACGCCTTTAGTCACAGCTGCATAGACTTGAGAAGCTAGTTTTAGTTGTGCCTGTGTGATTTATACTATTGTGAGATCTTCCACCTTAATTTATGAAAGACAAACATCTTCTTTACAGTCATTGATACAAAAAATTATTAAAATTATTACTGACCTGTGAATATAAATAATATAATACATTTCTTATTGTCATAGATGTCTGCCTATGAATTTGGTTAAGGAAGACCTGCTTGGAATCCACAAAGACAGAATGAAGATTGGAGCAAGCCTCGCTGATGTGGACCCAATGCAAATCGACAGAACAGTGAGCTACACATACAGTACATGTGTCCAGCTCATTAGCTATTTGTTTTAATGTGGCTGAAACTGGCTTGCTTGCTACAGGTGCGCTTTGACAGTATTGGTGGATTAGGGAAACACATCTCAGCCCTGAAGGAGATGGTGGTTTTCCCACTTCTTTACCCAGAGATCTTTGAGAAATTTAAGATACAACCACCAAGGTAACATGTTTAAATGTTATTTGTCAAAGGCATTTTTATATTCCAACAAAGAAGAAAAAAATCTTTTATATGAAGCAATTGAAAAAAAAATTCTGATTATAATTAATTTAATTATAATGTAATGTAATTATATAGTAACAAATGTACTGTATTTTTGCATTCTTTAGGGGCTGTCTATTTTATGGACCACCAGGTACAGGAAAAACCCTCGTTGCAAGAGCTCTGGCCAATGAGTGTAGTCAGGGGGAAAGAAAAGTGTCCTTTTTTATGAGGAAAGGGGCCGACTGCCTCAGTAAGTGGGTGGGAGAATCTGAGAGACAGCTACGGCTCCTGTTCGATCAGGTAACTGAATCACTACTAATAAATTGTCTGCTGTAGAAACACTTGCTTAATCCTCTGTTAAATCATCACAGGCTTATCAAATGCGGCCAGCTATTATATTCTTTGATGAAATCGACGGTTTGGCTCCTGTTAGGTCAAGTCGACAAGATCAAATTCACAGGTCAGTAGTTTGGCTATGAATAAGTTGGAGAACAATTTAAATGTGGAGTGCATGAATGTGGACCAAAATTTCTTCTTTTTATTAGTTCAATAGTCTCCACTCTCCTTGCCCTGATGGATGGGTTAGACAGCAGAGGAGAGGTAGTTGTGATCGGGGCCACAAACCGACTGGACTCAATCGATCCAGCTCTCAGACGGCCTGGACGCTTTGACAGAGAGTTTCTCTTTGGACTACCAGACAGAGAGGTGAGAGACCATCATTGCCTTAAATGTAGGAGTTTGTATTCATGTGTTAATGATGGCAGCTATGAAATGTATTGTTATTTATGAGTCAAAATTATCTTTCATATTAAATAATGGTAGGCAAGAAAAGACATCCTGAAAATACACACTAGGCAATGGACTCCGCCTCTTTCAGACCTTTTCCTTGAAGAACTGGCAGACAAATGCGTTGGTGAGCTGACTTTAGTCTTATTTTTATCAGTCTCATATTAATTAAAAACATGACAACCCTGATACACTTGATTTTCTGTTAAACTAGGTTATTGTGGAGCAGATATCAAAGCAGTGTGTTCTGAAGCAGCTTTATGTGCATTACGCCGTCGTTACCCACAGATTTACTCCTCATCTCAAAAACTAGTGCTTGATGTCAACTCGATTGCCATTACAAGCAAAGACTTCATGACAGCCATGGCCAAGATGGTGCCAGCTGCTCAAAGGTAAGATGCATTTAACCTTGTACATTGTTGTTTTACTGCAGTTATTTTTGATTAGATGATTTATATTGTGGGTATTCTTACATTACAGAGCTGTAGCCTCACCAGCAAAAGCTCTAATCCCTGCTATCCGTCCCTTGTTGAATGCTGCGCTACAAACCATTCTTCAGACAGTCAAGAGATTGTTCCCACATGCTGAGCTGGGCCTAAAGAGAAAGAGAGATCAAGGTATTTAATACAAAATTATTTGGTAATTTTGAACACTGAAGCCTGTAACATTTGTTGGTTTGTGGTCCAATATAGATCTTATTTTGGGATTATCAGAAGATGACTTGATGTTCAGTGATGAGGAATCAGAGGTCTGCTCCTCTGGGCAGTCGCATGTCCAAACTGCATCCACTAAGGAAATCTTTAACCTTAACAGGTAGGATTAAAGTAGGGGTGGTAAAATTAAATGTAAATGAATAGTATCCTGATAACGATCAGAAAATGTGATCAGAATCCAATAGAAATGTGCTAAAAATTGGTCTTTTATTCTGTCTCTTGTTCAGGAGCGTGTTGAGCCATCCCACATCGTATCGCCCAAGGCTGCTACTTCAGGGCAGGGCAGGCTCTGGGCAGAGCTCCCACTTGGCGCCCGCTGTACTTCACACTCTGGAGAAGTTTACCGTTTATACTCTGGACATGGCTGTTCTATTTGGAGCGAGTGCAACTGCCCCAGAGGAGACCTGTGCTCAGGTCAGAAACTATAGGTGTTGAAAATAGATTATGATTTATTAACGTTAAAGTATTTTTATTGTTTATGCTACAGATATTTGTGGAGGCTAAGCGGACATCTCCCAGTATCTTGTACATTCCACACATTGGACAGTGGTGGGAAACTGTGGGCCCAGCCTTACGAGCCACCTTTCTCAGCCTTCTTAAATCTATACCTGCGTTCTCACCAATACTGTTGCTTGCAACTTGCAGTCTTCAATATGACCAGCTCAGCACAGAGGTACCAAATCTTAACATAGATCTTTTTTCCACTTGTGTAGAACAAACGGAGGTAAATGTCCTGTTTTACCTTCTAGGTTCAGGAGTTATTTCGAGTGGAATATGGAGAAGTTTTCCATGTTCAAGTCCCTACAAGCAGAGAAAGGAGACACTTTTTTGAGGACCTAATCCTCAACCAGGCGGCAAAGGCCCCTGCCTCAAGGAAAAAAGCAGGTGACAACTGAAAGTGTAGAACAAACACTATTTAAATTACCTCTGTCATTTAACATATCGGGTCTGTTTTTCAGTTCTCCATGCACTGGAGGTGCTTCCTGTTGCCCCGCCTTCTGCTCCTCGTCAGCTAACTCCAGAAGAAATGACAAAACTGCAGGAGCAGGAAGAGGGCACGCTCAGGGAGCTCCGCCTCTTCCTGCGCGATGTGACCAACCGTCTGTCCCAGGATAAACGGTTCAAAGCTTTCACAAAGCCTGTGGATATAGAAGAGGTGAGTCTACTCGTCTCAGAAGATGCATTACTATACAATTAGATTCTTTTGACTGATTAATTATATCATGCAATTGTTTAGGTTCCAGATTATGCTGAAGTGATTAAGAAACCCATGGACCTCTCAACTGTTCTCACAAAGATAGACTTGCATCAGTACGAGACAGTCAGAGAGTTTCTTCATGATGTGGATCTCATTTGGCAAAATGCACTGGAGTACAACCCAGACAGAGACCCCTCAGGTGTATAGTTTATTCAGATACAGATACCATCAATTATATAGTGAAAAATTAAAATGTTGAACACAAAGCTTAATGTAATTTCATTTTTGATAGATCGTCAGATAAGGCACAGAGCTTGTGCATTAAAAGACACAGTTCATGCAATTATTAAAGATGAACTGGATGAAGATTTTGAGAAGATATGTGAAGAGATAAAAGAATCACGGCGAACAAGGGGTGAAATATTTATCTATTTTAAAAAGTTACCATTTGTCAAGGGTCACTAAACTCATGCTCTGCATTTTGAATGTCCTCAGGTTGTGCCAGCGCCGTGTTCGCTCCCTCCTTCTACCATGTCCTTCCAAAACAGCCCAGAACAGTGTCTGGTGAGGCCAAGATTAGTGACGCCACACCACAAAGAGAAGCCAGCACCACTTCTGCCGTCACTCCTGCAACATCTGTTACAACTGTTACAACTCCCAAAAGCTCAGGTAAAAAATGTCAAAATGAAACTAAACTAAACACAATTCTAGTTACAAATCTGAAACAAAATTACTTTTATTCATTACTCATCTTTAATAATACATTAATAACATTGTCCTTGAAGGTCAAAAGAGGCGACGAAGGAGAAGTCGCTGGGCTTCTGGATTCATTGCAAAAAGAAGGGCTTCCTCCTCTCCGCATGTGGCTAAAGATGACACGCAGTCTGATGATGAAGAAGACGACGGGGACGATGAAGATGAGGGTGACAAGGGAGGAGACAAGTCACAGGAGGAGGAAGCTAATGGAAAACGGAGCATGGTAGTCAGGGTAGAGCCTGCAAAGGAACCACAACATCATGAAGAAGTGGGGCAGAGCAGTCAGCCTGTTAGAGAAGAAGATAAAGTTGACACATTGGTGAAGGACATTCAGGCTCAAAACGAAGATGGAAGTGGAGACAAAAGTGAAACCGAAGTAGTAACACTAATACAAAATAACAGTGAAGCAACAAAGGAGACACATGTCCAAGAACAGTCTGAGGCACTACAAAGCAGTAATCCTGTTGGTCAGTCAGACATGGAAGTGGAGAAAACCCTGCAAAGTGTAAAGGACGTTGAGCTGAAAAGCCACAGTGAAGCAATGGAGGTGGATGAAACTTCAAAAGAGGATGATGGTGGTGAGAATTTTTCTCAATTACTGTTTTAAAATCTAAAGCCTGCGATTTTATTAAGCAAAAGAAAAATATAACTTTTAATCTTCTGTGTCTAAGAGCGGACTGTGAGACGTATGACACGAGCTCTAAAAATCACTGTTCAAAAGCAACAGATGATCAACGTGGATCAAGCTCTGCAAATTCTGGATGAGGAGACTCCCCCTCTGGAGGTAGACAGAGACAAACTAAAGGTAAGACATTACCTGCTGTATGCCTTGTTTTGTACTAGTAAAAAAGTATTAAACAATGTAACTTGTGTTGTGTAGAAGCTGCTTGAGAGGTTGGTGATAAAGACTGAGGGCTATGAGGTCCACCAGCTTGAGAAACTGTATGCTCTTCTCTGTCAGACCATCTACAGACATCGGCGGGAGTACAATAAAACAGCACTGATACAGGTTTGTTACAAAACAATGTGATAATGTAAATACTAAAGTATTAATGCATTTATTGTACCAGACTGCTAAATGTAATAGGAAATTATTTTTCTTTTCAGGAGTTGGAATTCGAAATCAAAGACTTCTGTTGACAATTCTACAACTACAATGTGTAATTGCCGAATATTTTCATAACACTGTTCATAATGGTTAATTTTGTAATACTGTTTTTTTAATAATTAAATGTAGAATTAATTTTACAGCAAACACTTCTGTGTATTTTCTGAGAACCATAATCAACACAAAGTGAAGAAACTGATTGACAACCCTAACCTGATTTTGAAATGAGCAGAACAGGTTTAACCCTCTTTAATACACTGCAAGTAAAATTATTCATATGGTGTTTCCATTGATTCACATTGGTCCGAATATCCATCAAATAGTTAAAGTGAATTGTATAATTATCTAAGAGATGCAGCTAGATAAACACATAAACCGATATATTATGTTGTTTACGCGTAGGGCATTTATAGAAGTAAAAGTGTAAGTAACAGTAAAGGCGATCAAACTAGCGCGTGCTGTCCTCACGTAGCTTCTGTTGCTGCCCTGGCGGGTCACGTAAGGACAGACGGGCAGCCAAATACGTTAAGTAACAGGTTCACGAGCTGTTTGACTGAATATATGATGGCTCATTAGACTGAAGCCAAGGCTATTACTCCAATCACACTCTGGACACATGGTAACAATGAACTAGGTCTATGAAACGTGTATAAATGTGACAAAAATTACAGGAAGCTTTGGGAGTCGCCATGGAATGACGTCAACGCGTATCACTGAATGATGACGCTGCTTGATCATTAAAAATCTGCCCTTAAAAATATCAGAGAATTGGGTCAGCAAAGTAACACTATACCAGAGGAAACTCCGCAATAATTGTCCCGTTTTGGGGCGTATAGCGTTATAAGAACGAAAGTGTATCTATAATTTTAACCTGTGCCGACGGAGAGAAAGATGCCCGGTGCTTTGAGCATCTGCACACGGGAGCCGTAGCAGTTAGACCGGTCCGCCTGTCTCCGCCGGGTTTGGAAACCTGTGAGCCACGGCAGCCTGAATGCTTAGCCGGGGATCGGAGGGTCATCTGGAGCGTTGTGTGTTGATCCAGGAAGTCTCGCTCTGTCTTCTCTCAACAGCCTGGTTGCACATATTTCTCTAGTTCTGTAAGTTTACTGCCAGACATGATCAATAACAGTGACTGGCCCAGCTAACAAGGGCTAGTTGGCCCGCTTCACGTACACGCCATGTAATCTTAGGAACAAATGCAGGCACTTTGTGTGCAATGTAAAGCTTTTCTGCATCTTCATTAATCCTGTGTATTAGTTGTTTTGCGCACTCTTGTGTTATAAACGATCTCTAATGTTAAAACACATTATGTATATAGATTTCATCTATTGGAAATCATTTTAGAATTTTTAGCGTATAAAACAAGCAGGCAATATGGCAAACTAAACCATAAAGTGCTTTTCAAGACAACACATTATTTAGAAAATAAAGTATACATACAAGTTTATATTATACAATTGGCATAGGTTAGGTAAGTAAGTAAGCATAAGCAATTCAACTGCTCAGTTTGCTGTACTTGGTGGTATTATTAATTTGAAGTTAATTACAAATTACCTGGTTAATTTGTAACAATGCAAAATAGATTTTATTGTATGTGGTAATTGTAAGATGAAAGCTTAAACCTCATAATTGATCTGTTTTTTGTTTTTTTTTCTTATTAATATTATTTTTTGTTTGTTTGTTATTAGACATAAAGATGTCAAGCCGTCGAAAATCCACTACACCTTGCATGGTGGTGCCCTCTGATGTGGTGGAGCAGGAAGAGGTGAAGCCGAGGGCTGAAGGGCCCCAGGACCAGCAGACAGAGGTGGGAGTGAAAGAGCCTGAAAAAGACGCCCTACCGCCCCAGGACTTGGACCAGACTGTGGTAGTTGTGCCTACTCCTTCAGATACAGGCAAGAAGCTTTTATTCAGCAAGACATGAACAAAGACATGAACAGCCACTTAACCGTATCATTTCAGTCATATAAATGATTAATGAATGTTCTACCTCTAGACTCAGGCAGAGTCGAGAACAAACTGTGTACTATGCCCTTGTAAAACGCAATTACAATTAGGAAAAGAAATCCAATTGTAACCACTCAATCAGAAATGACATTGCATTAGATATCTACTCATCACACCAGACATAAGTGGAATACGTTCAATTTATTTTAAGGTAAAACTGCTATAAAAAGCAAATGTAAAAATATTTGTTGAATGTTATGCAATAAACTGTATGTAAATGGCAAAACAATTTGTGTCCTAGATGATCAAAGTGTTTCTGCCATGGAGGACAGTGATTTAATTTGTCCCTCTACGAAGCAAAGCACCATGGACCCTTCAGAGGATGCCAGCAGCGACCAGCCAAGCACCGAACCACAAAGTGACACCCCTGACGAGGGCGCTGCAGACCCCACAAGTGTCAATGCCATCTCTCTCAGCAAGACCCCAATCATGAGGCTGAAGACCAAATCTGAGCCAAAGAGGATTGCTGTGGCCCTCAAATCGACAGAGGAAGCAGCAGAGGGTTTTGGAGGAGGCAGTGAAGGGGATGTGGGAGGAGAGCAAGAGCCCATTGAAGCCCCTTTGGGACCTATGACACCTGTGGACATGTTGCTACATGACTCCATGAAACTGGGAGGAGGGGGTTTGCTGGTCAGCCCTCCACTGGAGCAGCAGAGGAAATCATCTCTTTTAAATCCTACTGTTATGTCTTCTGGCTTTGCACAAGTAGGTCATGT
The DNA here is from genome assembly GCA_029959045.1 of Taenioides sp. WSHXM2023. Classification (NCBI taxonomy): domain Eukaryota; kingdom Metazoa; phylum Chordata; class Actinopteri; order Gobiiformes; family Gobiidae; genus Taenioides; species Taenioides sp. WSHXM2023. Next base: position 19,791,138 of record CM057088.1, on the reverse strand, counting down.
CTCAATTAAATAACTTGAATAATTAATTTTGTTTATGATTCAGTGGCAGTGGAATTATTCACTATTTACTCTTTTTGTTGCCTTTGTCTTAGGTTCTTTCTGCTTTTCAGGCCCAGCAGAGTACAGCATCCACAGCAGTCCAGCCTCAACTCCTTATTCCTCTCAGTAGCATCCCCTCCTACAGTGCAGCCATGGACACCAACCCTCTTCTGGGCAGCACATATAAGAAGTTCCCTTATCCCTCTATGGTTGAGATCAGCAACCTGGCAGCACAGACACAGTTTACTGAGGAACAAATCAAGGTGAATAAAATATGTACTGTGTGTCCGTGTGTGTGTGCATGTGTGTGTGTGTGTATATATATATATATATATATATATATATATATATATATATATATATATATATATATATATATATATATATATATATATATATATATATATATACACACACACACACACACACATATACATGTATATGTATATACATATACATACTGTCAACTGCCAGGTGTAAGATGTTGGCAGGGATGTTGACAGGGACCAGGATCAAGGTTTGAAAGGTGAAAGGTCAAGGTGGTGAAGAACGACTGTGGGACATCCAGATACAGACTGACAGAATGGTGATGGTGAACCAGCTGGATATCGTGGTGGTGGATAAACAAGAGAGCAAAGCTTTTGTGGTAGGCACTGCAATACAGTGTATTAATAAAAGTGATAGGAACATCAGGAAAAAGGAACACAAGAAACTAGAGAAATACCATGGGCTCAAAGAAGAGCTGGAAAAGGCCTGGAAGGTGAAGACATCAGTGGTGCCTGTGGTCATCAGAGCACTCGGGACAGTAACCCCCAAACTGGAGTAGTGGCTACAGCACATCCCAGTCATCTCAGTCAAAAAAAAGTGCAGTACTAGGAACCCTCAAGCTCCCTGGCCTCTGGTAGAGGACCTGAGCTTGGAAGGAGATAATATATGTATATATATTATATATTATAGTATATATGTATTACATGTCTTCTGCAGGTGTGGTTCTCAGCTCAGCGGCTGAAGCATGGCGTCAGCTGGACTCCAGAAGAGGTGGAGGAGGCTAGGAGGAAACAGTTTAATGGCACAGTGCACACAGTGCCACAGACTATCACTGTCATCCCTGCTCATCAGCTTTCAGCAGCCGCCAATGGCCTGCAGTCCATTCTCCAGACCTGTCAGATCGTGGGTCAGTCTGGCCTAGTTTTCACACAGGTTTGTGCTGTTTTAGTGTATTGTGTGTGTGTGTATAGTGTGTAACAAAGTCATCATGACTACGACATGTATGCAGTTGGTCACTCTTTTTTTTGTTCTGTCACCAAAGGTTGGCCCAAGTGGAAACCTCCCGGTGACGAGCCCTATCACTCTGACTGTGGCAGGACTGCCCAGTCAGTCCCAGAGCTCCAGCAGAGTATCCTCCCAATCCAGCTCTTCCAATAGTGAACTGAAACGAGCCACAACTGTCCAGCCCCCCTCACTCTCTCCACAGGTGACACAATTTGCACTTAAATGATATTTTTAATTAATGTATAACTTTCCATTTTGTTTTTAAAGGAGAACTCAGCACTTTGTGCTGACGCATTTGGTATGCGGCCTAAGAAGTCCAAAGAGCAGCTTGCAGAATTAAAAGCAAGCTACCTGAAAAACCACTTTGTTACCGATGCGGAAATTGCACGCCTAATGAAGCTAACAAACTTGACAAAAGGTGAAATCAAGAAATGGTTCAGCGACACCAGGTACAACCAGCGTAACTCAAAGAACAGCCATATAATCATGGTTCAGGATGGTGCTCGAGGAAGTAGTAGTGCTAATGCCACCATTGTCATTGACTCAAGTGATGAGACTCCCTGTTCGCCCAATCCTCCCCATACTCCTCCTGTTAAAGATAGGGAAACGCGATCAAAATCTTGGAATCCATTTCCTGATTTCACTCTGCAGAAGTTTAAGGAGAAGACACCAGAGCAGCTGGTAGTGTTGGAGGAGAGCTTTGAGAAGAACAATACTCCCTCTGACGAGGAGCTGAGCCGCTTGAGGGCAGAGACCAAACTGACGCGACGAGAAATTGATGCCTGGTTCACAGAAAGGCGGAAAGTACCAGCAGCCAGTGCCTCCTCTCCAGACTCTGAGGAGGGCAAGGGGGAGATGGACTCTGTGAAAGCAGATGAAAGTGGAGAAACCGGTGATACTGCATCGGTAAAGGGGAACCAAACTCCCCCTGGAGGCCAAAGTAAAGAGTTGCCATCCACAAGCTGCACCAGCAAAGATGTGAAAGATAAAGGTAAAAAGTCTCCAGAACAGTTGCATATCCTGAAGTGTGCCTTTGTTAAAAACCAATGGCCAACAACAGAGGAGTATGACCGGTTGGCAGAGGAGAGTGGCCTCTCTCGCGCCTACATTGTCAGCTGGTTTGGAGACTCACGATACTCCTGGAAGAATGGGAACCTTAAGTGGTTCTTTCAGTACCAAAGTGGCAATGTTGAGGCATCAAGCAGTGGACCAGGTAAAACAGTAGCTGGTCGGAAAAGACGTGGCAGGAATCGTGGCTGGGGTCGCTCACGGACAAGAAGGCAGACGAGAAGATCGACCTCCTATACTGCAGATGTGGATGTGCCTCCACCAAAGAAATTCAAGAGCGGCAGAGATGTTCTTAAAGATTACTACCTAAAGCACCGCTTCCTCAATGAGCAAGATCTGGATGAACTTGTCACCAAGAGCAACATGAGCTATGAACAGGTAAAGTCTATTGTCAGGGAATTGCTGTTATATCACATTCATGAACAACATAGAAAGTGAATGTTATGAATCTTGATATGAACTATGACGTTTTTTTAGGTGAGAGACTGGTTTGCTGAAGTCCAGAGACGTTTGGACATGGGTCTAGACCCCTTCCAGGAGACGACTGTCCGGAGGCCACATGGAGAGGGAGATGACACACAGGCTTCATCAGAACAGCAGTCCGGTCTCAGGATGGGAGAGGATGATGAGGATGAAGATGAGGAGGATGGAGAGGATTCAGATGACAGTGAGGTTTGGGAGCCTTCACGAAGTGTGCGAAAATCACTGTCTGTTTCTGAAGACTGATGATTTTGGATTAGTTCAACTGGTGCAAGAGAAACAATGCTGACATGACAAATGCTGGATAATCAAGTCTTTTTGCACCCGTGTGCACAAGTGCACACTTCTATTCACTGTATTTTTTAACAAACGTGGAGACTATGGATATTAGCTTTAGTGTTTTAGAGTGGATAATAATCCTGACAGTAATAATAATCCAGATTGGGAATGACTTTCTTAGAAGCACTGAAAACCAAATGCTATTGTTGTTTAGAATAGTAATGTCAATAAGTCATACCATGAAGTGCAATCCTCAACCGAGGTTCATGAAAAACTCCAAAAAGACGTTTCTACACAATCTTTAGGCCTGAATGCTGTTGCAAACAGACAAGTCCTATTGACAGAAGGATGCTGCGTTTATTATCTTCATCTTGGATGTTTCACCTTTGGTCCTAAACGAACTGCAGAGGCCAAACCCTGATGTGTTGACTTTACAAGGGTGCTTAAATGATTGTTTTCACATGTGACCATTAGATGTCACTGCTGAGCAACGTCCTGTTGGAAGACTGGACTTGAATATTTGCTTGTTTTACCTGTTTACTTGTCATTTTTAGCACCTGCAACAATCCCAGAACCAGTAGTTACGATTTCCACAAGCCTTTTGAACTGATAAATATTATTGCTGACACTGAAAGAGGTTATCTACTGGTAGTTCAGACGGTACCTTTGGATTTTGGGATGTGAGATGTCTTCCCTTTATACACCCCTATGTTGGTAGTAATTATTACATGTTTTTTAACTGGATAACTGCATATTTAGGGGTGAAATTGAAAAGAATGCTCTGCAATTCATACTTTCATTTAAATAGTGAAAGTATGGCATTCTGCTCTGTGGTTTATCATGTTAATTAGTGTGCCAAAGTTGAATGTGTTACCCTCTGAACAGTGAGGTGAAGTCACAATCTGTGAACAGTTGCCATAGTGTGTTAGTCTTCAAGTTCAGTCAAACGAAAATAGAAATGATACTTCTGACTTTTTAATGTTACCTTATCAAGTTGTCCTTTATTCGCTTCCTGGGGCAGTCTCCTACATTACTTAGAGCAGAGACTGCAAACAACTGTTTCTGTCAAACTTTCAAACAAACTGTAGTAATAATTTATATGTAACAATTGTACAACCATTGTTCGCAGGGCAATTATTATTTTGTAGCTTTCACAAAACTGTGAAGTCATACACAGCTGTGCTAAATTGTTTCCCATAAAGTATTGCTTTAATTGCCACATACAGTTCAAATATACAGCAAAAGCAGTCAGTCAAAAACAAATTTTCAATCATCCACTCAACATAAAATGAGGCCTGTGAATATTAAGGTCAAACCTTAACGGACACTGTCTAACAGTATTTTGAGTAATGTTTGACTCAATTCTGCACTGAATTAAAATGATTTTAAGCACCTATAAACATTTAAATGCACTTTGTCCACATGTGCACTTGTCGGACTAAACCCTGATTTGGCACCTTAATCTCTTATGATACCATGAAATGGCTCTGAGAGACCAAATCTTTTGTATAGCTAAAAGCTAAACCAGTATTTTGCCTTTTTATGCTTCATTATTTTTGGAGGAGGGACCTTGGCAGTGTATTTGTTTTTATACAAAATATTTGTATGGCTCAAAAAACAGCTGAACAATCAGTCACTAAATTGCACAATATGAGCCAATTTTCATGTGTTCACTTTAATGCATTTCTGTCTGCCCTCTCCTCCCGTCAACTTAATGTTCTGAATAACAGTATGCACTCCCGAGACATATCTCTGTAGATGTTTGTACTGCTTTGTCTTGGTGAATCACACAGACAGATGCACAGCTGATGGGGCATGTGGTGGGAGAGCAGCGACAATGAAGCTTTGTAAAGAAACCTTTGTGCCTCTATGGCTCGTACTCTTGGTTGAACAGAATCACACTAATTTGGGAAAGAAAAGGCGATAAGATGTGCTGCTTGTTCAAACTAAGAAGTGAGGCATGGTCAAGCTCTGCTTTCCTTCTTAGTGATGTTCAAAGATGCCTATAAACTCTTGAGGTTATGCTATTATATCCTCTAGTCTAAGTTCTTGAATCTAAACGATGTTTTTGTATTTCCACACCAGGCATTTGTCACAATCCAACCCTGTGCTGTGTGCTCACTGCTAATCAACTGTACTAACTAGTTGCGTTTAGATTAAGCTTTCAGTGTGTTACACTCTTCATGTGACAAGTGCCTGCCAATAAAAAAATTGAGCTATATCTTTGTCTAATCGTGCATGCAATAACTATCAATTGCATATTTTGTACACACAACGATAATTAGGCTGTGTGGGACAGTTAAAGCCTAACCTGTTTTTTGGTAGCTTTAAGCACCCACTTTTTCAACACGTTTTGTAAACACTGTAAAAGTTGCATTTTGCTTAATCTAGTTCTCTTTATCTATTATGCCTTTGTCTTAGTGATGTTTTTTTGGTTTTTGTACAGGTTTTACTTTGCTCTGTTCCTTGTTAAAACTTCTCATTTCCAGTGTATTCTTTCAGTCCATTGTTTTGAATGGATCTGTATTCATTATCTACTAACTGTGTCCTTGCAACTCTGTCCACATATTAGTGGTTTATTTGTAAACAATATAAACTTCTAAAATGTGTGCTATAATGTGGTGGTTTTCAAACGCTTTTTTTTTCTTTTAGATTGTCGCTTTTTGGTATATAGATAGCAATGAAATGTAAAGTCACGGCTCAAGAACTCCACAGTATATATATAAAAAATGTGATCAGCTTCACTTTTGCAATAATTGCAATAAATTAATTTAAGTAGAACAAAAAGTCATAACAACCAAATTAAGGAAATTCTTTTTAATTTGTGAAAATCCTAGGACAGTTATTATATTCTATTTAAGTTTAAAACTTTAAATTTATTATTGCAATATCTTTTTCCATCTTAGTTGATATGGAATTTGCTAATATTTTTATTAAGCATTTTTATGTGAGGTATAGGGTTTGCGACTTTACATTTCTGAATTGTGCAGTAAAGGTAAGTGCTAAGAATGTCCGCTGTGTTTTTTCTCTTCTGCTGTAGTCCTTATGTGTACTCTGTATTTAGATCAACAGCTGGTTGAGTGTTTTATGGCAAACTGAGATATAAGTGTTTTAACTGTAAGGCTGATTTTTTTTTTATTTTATTATTATTATTTTTTTTTTTGTCAAAGTAGACGCTGTTCAATTTTATTGTAATAATAAATGTCATTTTGTAAACTTTCTTATGTCTCTTGGGATCTTATGTGACACTGACAGTCTTCTGGACAGAGAGCTCTTCAGCTGAGATGGAGAGCAGTGGATAATTAGATCTAGTTCAGTTCACACACCATCAAAGCGAGAACAGGTAGTTGTACACTCAGAATATTTGTCAAATTGTGTGTCTTTTTATCTATGTTGGACCGAAGCGGAAAAAAGTTAAGTGAATAACATGAACTAACCTTTTGACAGGCCGGAACGTTTGTTAGCGGAACCATTATATAAATCTTGTACTAGGCGAGCACTTCATAAAACCGTACATAAACAGTGGCGTGGGGATCATGCCACTGCAAATAGTTTTTAGTCATTATCTGCATTTATCGAAACGAGTTGTGACTCTCTCTCTTTAAGTGTGTTGTTAATGGCATATAATGGAACTTTTAGGCAGTACGTTTGACGATTCTATGTTTATAGAAGCGAGAGACCGAGAGTCCGTGGCTCTGAAATCGTACAACGCCAAAGTCTGCGAGCCCCAGGTGAGCCTTGCCGTTTTCGTTTTAAAAAGCGCAAATCACATTTTTAACATAATCTTGTTCACAGTGGTATTGTGTTGATGTTGCTCTCGATACAAATGATTCTTTGGAGAAGCAAAAAGTGATGAAATTCAGAGGTGATTTGGCTATGAGAAAAGGGGAACATCAGGTATATTAATTGCACAAACTCATTTTTATATTATTATTATTATTATTGTTATTATTATTATTATTGTTATTATTATATGTATTTTGGACCCTCAGAAAGCCTTTGAAGCCTACCGTGCATGTCTAGAGTGGATCTCTGATAACAACTTGAACATCAGGAGAGATGTGCTCGAGGGTATGGCCCGATGCTGCATCAAAATGGGACAGAAAGACATGGCACTGAATCTTGTAGATTTACTGGTATATTTCAATTATCTCATTTTTTATCTATCTATCTATCTATCTATCTATCTATCTATCTATCTATCTATCTATCTATCTATCTATCTATCTATCTACATCTCTCTCTCTCTCTCTCTCTCTATATATATATATATATATATATCTATATCTATATATCCATCTATATATCTATATCTATATCTATATCTATATCTATATATATATACACACACACACACACACACACAGGTGCAATATTGGTCTACCGTGAAGTTGATGTTGCATGTACAATCATCTAATGTGTTTTTGTAACTTTTAGAACAAAGAAGCCTCCAACACATGTCATCTGACCTCTCTCCTTTTACTCAAGGTCTGCATCATTCAGATTATTAATCTATCTGCTGTATATACACAGAGGTTATAGCATTACCTGAATGTCAGTTTATTCTTATTTAAAACTTTAAAACTGCTATCTATTTGTCAAGGTCAGTATATACCACCATTATGGAGATGTGGGAGCAAAGATATCATGTCTGCAGCAACTTTGTAGTCTGTTACCTTTTAACCCTTGGCACTGGTTTGACTTGGGACACACATGCTTGCAGCTACTTGGTAGTGACAAAACCTCAGGTATTGTTCAGTTTTTAAGATGGTAAGAGCAAATTAATAAGATGATCACTTATTGCAAACTACCTTTTTTTTTCACTAGAATCCCCAAAAGATCATGGTTGTGAATTGGGCAAATTGCCATGTAGTGAAGAGGCTGCAGCTCTTAATGAAGACACAATCTGGCTCAAAGCTTGTACATGTTTTATCAGATCCAGGTAAAATATAACAGACATAATAATGTTATGTTATAGCCTGAAACACTGATAATGGTTTAGTTATCGTGTTATGTTGATACATTTGTACCGTTTCAGACTTTTGCTGAGAATCCTCCAACAGCAACAGTCCTCTTTTGTGCTAAAACGCAGTGAAAAGGCCCTGGAAGAGACTGATACGGCTCTCCAGCAGCTAAATCCTACAGAAGCAACTATACAGAGTCTGACAGAGGTAGGTGGAACAATAAAGCAATGCACTAGCCTACATAATGTGTCACTAACATATATTGTCTTCTAGGTAATGTCAGAAGATCTTATTCCAGAGAAGATGAGGGAGGATTACCAGGACGGTGAAAGTTTGGCCACCGTGTGTGTCCAGAGCTTCAGAGAGCGCTGGTGGGACAAAGTTGTACAGACTCAGACAAACACAAACTCATGACAAATCTGACACAAATACAATATACTCGATAATGTACTTTATAAAATATGTAAATAAATCCATCTGCATATTCATCTGCATTGCTTCTTTTGAAGAAAATCATGCAAACTAAAATGTTGTTGGTTACTTTAAATTTGTTCGTGTTTCTGGTCTCTCAATCATGCTTTTGCTCCTTGTTAATGGTTTTGTTGAGGCTCTGTGAAACTGCGTCCTGTTAATGTGTCCATCCATCTGTTGAACGGTGTCATAAGAGTTAAACGAGTTTTGTCGCAGCATTGTTCCTCCTCTCATGGTGTTCTTTTGAGTCATCCAGGACATTCTTGAAGATGGTTTCATCTGCTGAGGGGCTTTCGGCTCTACTGCAGGCGGTCTTCCTATTGTTGGAGTTGGAGGGAACAGCTTGGACTCTTTTGGTTGTGCTGAAATGCTGGTGGTTGGGGATCGTGTCTGTGTTTGAGGCCAGAGAATGTGATGTGGCAGGGGCTGGTCTTGTGTCTTGATCCCATTGGACTTTACTTTAATTTCTAACTCATATGTTGCCCCCCAAGCACCAGTTAAGGCAGACTGAACATGCTGCTTTACCTCCCTTTCTTGTGACATGAAAGACTGCATGACCTTTGAATTATCAGTTTGATTTAATTTGAGTTGTGAAGTGTTGAGTTCTCCTCTGTGTTTGTTGATGCCTGCAATGCTAGGAGGTGTAATATTTGTCCTGTTTTGTATGTGAGTCCAATAATCTTCATATTTAAAACTATAGAGACCCTTATTTAAATCCTTATTCTGGGTGCTGGAACCAGTAGCTTTGTCCTGTCTGTGAACAAGCAGGGTAGATTTTGGATGGGTTGACCCTGTCATCCTAGGATTACGGCTATTTTGTGTGCATGGAGCAAGATTACTTTGAAATTTGGATTTTGTTTGAGTGTGCAAAACATTCCCTTTGTTTTTAGAATGATCTTGTACTGGGACCCCCCCTAGTGTTGGGTGTGTAAACTTGTGCATACACATATGCTGCATCACTGGTTGCCTGAGAGGTCTTGAATATTGAGCTGAGAGGACGTTAGTTTGTGTCCTTTCCTTTTTGTGACTGTTTAAACCATCTTCAATCCAGTCCCCAATGCGATCCATGTCTGTGTGGTTTGGTCTGACCTTACCCTTTGGTTGTTCTTTATTTGTATATAAACTTGTTTTAAATGGAGGTAAGAGAGACACATTGATGAATCCAGTCACTGGTGTTGAACAAGAGGAGAGTCTTTCAAACTCCTCAACGAAATGTGTGACAGAGCTGCCTTTGACAATGAAAGCCAGACTTCGATGGACCATCCAGGAGAGACAGGAGAAACTATAGTAGCAATATATATGAATTAGTGCCAATTAGATACCAGAAATAATTGCAATTCCAATAAAATGTTTTTGTACCTAAAGGATCCAACCAGAGCCTTTGTTGAATCAGTGATAATAAAAGTTTCTGATATTTGCCCACTCAGCTTCCTACCCGTCTTGGCACAGTACGTTTGTCCCTCAACGCTGTGTACTGAGAATTTCTAGAATTAGAAAAATAAGAATATAGGGCCTTTTAAAAATGAAATGATTTTTGTATAAAGTTGTTATAAACAGTTAAAGTACACGTAAAGGTAAACATGTTAACAAAAGCCAAAATCTGCTTGAGAGTTATTTTCTGAGCACTGCATATTTGAAAACCTACCCATGTAAACATCAGTCACATGGTGAAATGTAAAGAATGAATCAGAAATTCCCCTCTGTGTGGGCAGTGGATAACGTGAAGGGAAAGCTTTAAGTGAACACATATTACATTCTCGAGACAGTGTACTTTGTGCACTTTGAATTAATTTATGCACCTACTTAAAGAGAGAATATGAAGTGACTTACAGGAAAGTCCTTGCCCTGGAGTTTGAGCTCCTGCCACATGTCTCTGAAAATGCTCAGGTTTAAATGGTCCAAAAGGAGATGGACTGAGACAAATCTCTTCTTACTTGCCTCAAGCAAGTCACACAACAGCTCCACATCAGTGAAGTGGTCTGTCACTACGGCCAGTGACTAAACAAGAAGAACATGTATTACATACATTACCTTTAGGCTAACGATGATCTATTACTTTCAGTGTTACAACAAGCACAGACAAGAGGCATGTTCAGAACACACAGAAACATTAAGTACCTTTTCAGCTTTTCTGATGAACTCTCTGACCACGTCTTTCAGCCCAGCAGCTCTGTTCTCAGTGTACAAATACACTTCCACATTGGACTCATTAGAGAGAGAACCATCATTCCCATCTGTGAAAGAGACAAGCAATCTATTGAAATCAGTGGTGTGAAAACGAAAAACACCTCAGCCATTCAATTCAAGTATGAATCATGTTTATAATTTACATAATACACAAAACAAATTAATAATATACAATAGAAAATAAATATATCATTAATAATAATAAAGACAGAACATGGTGTATGATACATTAATACTAATTTATTTATATTAATAAGCATTTTACTTCGAAATGTAACTGAATAATATAATAAAACTTTTGATCCCTCTTGCACATGGCTTGTGTTTTTTGTGGCATCAAGATTAATTCTATTTTTCATTAAAAAAAACAGTTTGACTACCTTTGCTGGAGTTTAAACAAGCTTCAGTAGAATCACTGTCTTTGGACACTCTAGGACACGGTGTAACTGAATAAGAGCTGCATAAGCTTTCAGACCCAGTGTCACTGCCTTCACCAGCATCTGGTCCAGCTGTTAAAAACATTTTTTAAAAGTTTCATATAATATATAAATTATATTGAAATACATACCATCCATGTTGCTGTTTTTTCCATTTTCCAAAAAGTATTTCTTCTCCTGCTCTGACAGGAAGTCCACTTCTCCCTCTGTTTTTAGCACCTCTTGGTACTCCGTCAGTCCCCCCAGGAGGAGAGAGTCCGCTGCCAGCCGAGTGCTTTCATTGTGGCTTAGGTCCAATGGGGGTCTGCTGGTCAGAAAATCCAAACTAAGCGAAGATGGTATCCTCAACTCCTGCACCCTTCTCCTGACCTTGCCCTGAGTTATCACCCTTTTGTACCAGAGTGGAGAGACACTATTTGCATCCATCCAATCGAGCAAATATCATCTTTTGTAATTTGACTGGTCAAATAGGTCAACCCTTGCTATGAACCAGTCTGCACGTTACTGCATGGAAAATAAAACATGCTCGTTCTTTGAGAGGAAAAAAGAGAGGCTGAAAACACGCCCCTGCCTGAAGCAACACATGACGAGAGGACAGACAAGCCCTAAAGCTACATAATGGTGAGAAATGATTTATGATTTTTAAAATGGGCTATACTTTTATTTAAAACATAGTAAAAACATGTTGTTGTTGTAAAACTAATTATATAATCATCCTTGTAAGGTATTGTTTTGCTGCTTGATACAACAGTACTTGACCTTTCTCAAAGCTCCTCAGTTATTCAGAGCAGCTCATGCTGAAAGGAGGCGGTCTGAAAATAAATGAATGACAAGCTGTCAGGATACTTCATGTCAAACTCACACCTGGTGCTTTTAGGACCAAGACTCCCACTGGTAATTCACAAGTAAAGTTATTAAAGTGACTCATAGAACATTGAAGAAAGGTTGGTTATTGAACAAAAACAATATACTTAATGAAATGTGTTTACATTGAGGCACATTTTCTTCATTATAGTATCTCTTTGAATTCTTTTGCCTTACACAGAGTATATAAACCCACAGTGACCACAGAGACTGACTTTTGGCAAATGATTTATGCAAAAAAATAAATATGACAAATCATGTGGAAAAAAAAACACTGTGTACAAAACTGTGTATAAAACTGAAACTTCATTCTCTGGAACAGACTGACCTGAAACAAACCTTGTTTACTTTGACAGTAGTAGATTCTGTAACAGATCTTTCTAGTTCGCAAAACAAACAAACAGTAGTAACAAAGGAGTCACTGAGAGACAGGGGAGGACAGTGTGTGGACAGAATGAGAAGACACAGAACTTCCTTCTTTTGCTCGAGCTGCCAGTTTCTGCCTCAATTCACGGATTTCCTTCAGCAGCTCTCTCTCACCGTTGTCCAGTTGGGCCCGACCCCGATCCACAGAGACTTGACAGGAAGAGGAAATGACAAAAATACATTAGATCACTCAACTGAGTAACAATACAGCATGCAGGCACTGTGAGTCCTTGGAATGTGAGATACTAAACTATTAAATCTATAGATACTGAATACTTACAGTTGGTGGAGGTACTCTCTGTGGGGGAGCTGCTGTTTAGACACACCATCGTCCTCCCTTGTTGCCGAGGAGTAGCTGCAGTTCGGTGTTGGTGGATCATACAAGCAGCACTGGTACTTGGCAGGTTGACCTCAGTAGTGCCATTTGAAGTGTGAAGGAATCCGTTCGACGATGATCTTTGTCGTAGGCCACCTGTCAAAATGATTAATTTAAAAATATTTTTAATGCAATTTATACAGCCTGTACATACAGTATATCATGCATATGTGATTGGATCTTCATTGTACAGCTCTAAAGCAGGGATTCTTAATCTTTTTGACCTCGGGCCCTGACTTTTTCTGTTAAAAGTAACCTGGGGCCCAGTTTCCTATTAAATGTATTACACTCTTCTGATTTCATGGCCCTCAGGAGGGTGCTTGCAGGGACTTTAGGCCATGGCCCCGTAAGAATCACTGCTCTAAAGGGTAAAACAATAGTACACATTTTGAGTCATTAGTCAGTTTTATTTTTATTTACATAGCATACTCAGTGAGACTATACCAAAACACCATTACTTTATAGTTGCACTATGTAATTTTTTTTTATATTTGATGGTCTAGTATGTTTGGGCTTTGGTCTTCTGTGGTTTTCTATAAATAAACTTTGATCTTGCTTACTCAACCCCAATGTTTGGTATTTATTTAAATTGTGCTTTTATTTACAGAAATGTGTAAATATAATATGTTGTATAACTAATACATAAAATATATGAATACCTGTTTTTCCTGGAAGTTTATGCTGCTGTGAGAACTGGACTCGGGCGTGCATGACTTCTTCCCACTAAAGTACAAATTTAACAGTGATTAAAAGTGTTTTTAATATTTCTGAAAAAGCTGTATTTTCCGCACCGTCTTTCCTGCAGCCTCTCTCACAGTGTCTGTCAACCTGCTCTCCTCTGCCTCCGTTTGCCTGTGAACCACGCTCAGTCCCTCCCTGTTTCTGTCCTGTTCAGCCTCGACCTGCTCCAAACGTGCCACCACCTCATGCTCCCAGGCCAAATCCAAATGCTGCTGGCATGCCTCTGTCAGGGAGGGCTCATGATCCTGTAAAATATATTGATATATAATATATGTCTGTCTGTCTGTCTTCAACACAGTGTTAAGTATATCAAAGGCAAAAGGTGTGCATTTACATTGTCTACCTGAATATTTTTGTTTGGTTTGTGGAGTTGCTGTGCGAAGCTCTCATTCCCTTGTTCAACTTTTCTCAATCTCATCTCCACCTCAGCCCCAACTCTTCTCTCAGTTTCCTCCTGATCTTTCAATAAGTGCTGTATGAAACACAACCATTTGTTAAGTAATATATATTATTCTACGTATATCAATATCCATTTGAAACAAAAAAATTGAGAGACACCTAGACCTGGGGCTACTCGCAAAAACACAGTGTAAATAGATATGATATTACAAAACGAAATGGTAAATGTATAACTTTCAGTGACCTAAATAAAGGCAAGGCGACAGATTAACCTAATATAAATCTGTGGTCTATTAACAATGTGCAAAAATTAAGCAATAGTAATGTCAATGCCATCAAATAATTATGTAAAATGAAAATTAAATTAAGAGAAAACCATGATTTGACACCTCTTCAAGTCGTCTCCTTTGGGCCTCAAGCTCCATCTGTCTCACTTCCAGATCCTGAATGGCTACTGCAGTTTCTTGATCCCGGAGCTCCATCTGTTAAAAATGCATTATAGAACTGAACATTCAATAGTTGTAATTCACATGGCATCATAACATTCTAAACTGCCTATAGTTAAATTACAGGGATATCAAGGTGGTTGCATTATTCAATCACAGAGGCATGATTGTTAAATACTTTTTGCCAAAACACAAATATGACACATATATGGACCCATTCTGTAACAAATAATAATTTGATTCAACATTTCTGTTTGGGCATTTCATTTGTAAACCTTGCCTCTCATCTGACATAATCAACTTCTAGAGCAGGGATGAGTTAAAAACAAATGGATTAACGTGTGGACCTTTCTACTGATCTCCTGGTCCAGTTTTTCAATTTGTAATGCCTTCACTTCCTGTTGGTGTTTGAGGAATCGTCTTCTGGAAGCATCAAGTAGCTGCAGTTCTTTCACCTTTAGCTCCCTCTTCATAGCTGCCAACCTGCACACATCAAAACCACTCCCAATCAAATCTCTGCATCATCCCTTTTGTTAATAAATGATCTGGTTTACTTTTCTCTCTGTCGAGTTAGCTTTTCGTCTTCTTGTGCAAGGATGTTTGTGCGCTCATCTTCAGCTTTCTGCAGCAGCTCCTACGTTTATTTAAAGAAACTGTATATTAAAATGTTAACATTTAAATTTACTTTTACATATGTAATTCTTAAGCGACCTGTTGTGCATAGTAGGTCTCTTGTTCAGCTCGTCGACGAACAAATTCTGCATGCATTGCAGACAACTCCTGCCTAATATGACAAAACAATCCATTTCTCTTGCTGCAGTAATATAGAATGTATTTATCAGAGTTTAATTGATCCTTATTTGGCACCTTTCACGTAAATACTCCATCTCCTGCAGCCGTATCTTCTCCCTTTCACGACTCTGGTATTCCACTATGAATTCAGGGTATTGATTGAAGATTGGGTACTGTCCTTTTGTGAGAGGGGTGAAGTCAGAAAGCATCGTCTTTGGATGAATGTCCACAGGGGTGTTGCTCATCAAACGATATGCTTCCTTTATCATGGCTCCCAGGTCCAGGTTGTTGCGATGGTGAAAAAAATACTAAAATAAAAGGTTATGCTAGATAGTAGATTTAATAAAAACTCTTTGCTGTGATAAAGGTTATTGATTGTTGTTACCTCAAAGTCTTGTTTTTGAGAGCATTGTAAAAGAGGCTCACGACTGCATGTGGTATAAGCCACGCAGGTCATAAGCAGGAATGATGGATGATTGGTGAAAATGTTGTCAAAAAGTCGAAGCCACTCATCTCGAGTTAGGACCTCAGAGAACAGGGTTTCAAGCAAGGGCCAAACATACAGCTGTCAAAACAATGGATAAACTAATTGTGAGCATTTCATTTGAAAAGGCAGTCTAAATTTATGTTTTTTATAGTTATTTAGTGAGCTATTGTCTCACACATAGAACATTATTTTACATTTTGTTCATTGTGCACAGTATGGCTCTAAAATAACTTAATAATAGATAAGTGTTGAAAAACTGCAAATATTTTGACTGCTACCTGTGAAGTGATGCCACAGTCCACCAAGTGCTGCAGGAGCTCTTTGTCGTGATGGGCCAAAACATTTTCTGCCATGCTCAAGATATTGAGAGGAGGATTGGGGAAATATTCAAACCAGTGCTGGCACCAGTTTACTATAAGAAAGAAAGAACAAATATCTCACTATTGTATTGGAAGTCGCTCAAGTATAATATGTACTTGGAAACATACCTATCACCGTAGCAACCACCTCGAAGCAGAGCAAAGGATTGTTCTGAAAGAGCTTAACAAAAGGAAAGGCCACAAGAGGGAAGTACTCCACCTCTCCAAAGATGGCTGCCCAGTGAGCCAAGGCAGACAAAACTCTAGGAGAAGGAAAGCAGTGCTTAAATTAAATTGTAATCACATTTCATATCGCTAAAGCTTAGTGCTAAAGTTAACCTTTGCAGTCCCCTTTGTAGCTTCTGGCTTTTGATGGGATATTTGTCATGCAGAGAGAGGTATGCTGTGTGGAGTCCTTTGTCACTTAGGCTGCTGTACGCTGCATAGTTTTCTGGCAGAAACAGCAAAGAGCGCCACACAAACATTCTATAAAAACAAGCACAACATTGTAATTATCCCAGAACAGACACTGAAACTTACAACAAAATACTATCTTCACCTATATTTCGCAGGATATTCTCCAAATGCCTTTAACAGGCCCACCAATCGCTTCCTGTTTAAACCCACAGGCAATTCATTCTACAGGAGACACACAACTTTTTACTTATGGCCTTTAGAATATCATTTCTGGTCCCTAAGATTGACAGGGATTTATACCTCTTTATCATCACATGCACCAGCAGGTCTTAGGGTCTTTGTCTGTGTCCGTCTACTTGAAGATGGAGCTGGTTTACGCACTACACCTGACTTGACTTTAACTTTTGGCACAGCCTGATTAACTTCCTTATCTTTAACCACAACAACCTGAGAATTAGGAGGCTGGGAAAAATATGTATAAAATATGATTTGACAAGTAGAATCCATAAATCCTCTAAATATATGACACCTGAGTGGTACCTGGTTTAATTCTTCTGTCAGACTTTGTAAACTATAGATGTTGATGCCACCATTATCCATGACAGCAACAATGTGTCTACCATTGGGACCAACATCCACTGTAGTCAGGGCATTGTCAGGCGAACCAATTTGAAACAGTAGTTTGCATGTGTGGATGTTGATGAAACGCATCACACCATCCTGGCTAAGCACACCCAGAGTCTACAAAAAGATAATTTTGAGAGTTATTTAAGAATCAAAATTGTGCATCTAAAAATTATAAATACTCTAATTTGTCACCTGGTTGGCTCCACTGTCAAAAGTGTCAGGTAAGAACTCAAGTTGTCTGATTGTTCGGACTTGTGAAGGCATCTGAATCACTTTGATTAGCTGTTTATCTTCCAAACACCAAAGATGCAGTAGGTTGGAGCGCCCCGCAGATACAAGGTTCTTACCATCTCTGTCATTAACATCGAACAAGTGTTGTGAAGCATCTTATTTTGGGATCAACAATGTGCTCTATTTGTTCGTTAGAAAACCTACTGGGTAACAGCAAAAGCCTTGTATGAGATTCGAGGTCCACAGTCTGGAACAGGCAGTTGGTATTTACAGAACAAAGTATCACTTTCCCAAGCAAAGATGGAGTCATCACTGAAACAGCTGAGTATAGTGTTACTATGTGGAAGAAAAAATACCTGCAGACAAGGGGGGAACTTTTACTTCAAATATAGAAGAATGCACTCCATTTCATGCAGCATAATGAGCAGACAGATTAGCCTTATTGAAATGATTACATAATATAAATGTATTGCGATTTGTGCATCTTTACCCTCTGTATGCCAACGGACTGTCGAACATTGAGCTTTCGTTTTCTCTGGAAGCTGTCCATGTCCCAGAGCTGAGCAGTGTCTGAGGAGGTGGTGATTGCATATCTGCCTGAACTGTGAACTGAAATGGACGAAACTGCTCCATCATGGCCACGAATCCAACTAACAAGCTGCTTTGTATCTGTCCATAGAAAACAGAGGCTACTGTGAACTTGAAAGGTTTAAATGTTGATAATAACACATTTTTAGCAAATGTACTTCTTCAGGTTTTTGTTAAGACACACATTATGCTCATCCCACCTTTATCAAAACATTTGACAGTGTAGTCTGCTAAAGCCACAAGAAACTCTGATGTTCGACGAAGTGTAAATGCCAGAGCAGTGCAGGCCTGTCCTGTCTTCTGCACCAGTCGAAATCTGTTCAAAAAACAACAACACACAACAAAACATGACTGAACACATTCAGCAGTAGTGCATAAAACTATGTTGTGTGGTCAGCTGAGCCATGCACGAGTGTTGTAGGTTGGTCTGTTCACCCAAACATTCAAAGTCACCTGTTTCTCCCGATGTCAAACACATAGATGTTTCCATGATGATCTCCAGCGATGAAGCACTCTCCTGTGGTGTCAAAAGCAACATGGAGGAAGCGCACAGTCTTGGCCTGCTGTGCAGTGCGCACCACTGTCACCATGGGCCTGACACAGACAACACGAAAGTAACACACTGCATTATTAATTCATGTATATTATTTCATGTTTACTATTTTTGATGAATGCAATCAGTATTATTGGAAAACAAAATAAAAGACAGTAAATATATTTCATTCTAGAGAATTCAAAAGGACAAAGGTGGAGGACATCAACAGGTGTTTGGTGAAATAGTGAAACAAATCATACAAATTAAACTGATAAAACCACACAAGTCTTTATGTGCTTAATACATAGTAACACCACGAATAAAAGTAATACAAGTAATACAACAACAAAAAGAACGTTGTTTACCCTTTTGTCGAAGTTGATATTCGATGCCAGATTTTCCCATCTTCTTTGTTCCCGATGTCCGTCACTTGCATTGTAAAAATGTGTGTCAATGTCCGCTCCTACACTGAAAAATTAAAGCTTCTTGATACCACCCACAATGTAGTAGTAAAGCTAAAATGCTAACAGAGCTAACCAGTGATCTCTGCAGGCGGAACAAACAGCGCGAATTTTAAAACGAGCCAATGTTTTAAATCGTGGATTTCCAACAATTTCAGGTTAAAAACTAATTACTTCCAAACTAAGACAGAGACAGTTTGCTAACGAGGTTAGTGAATTTCAATTTTGCGTCATTAATTTCGTTTGTAACGCATACATTTTGGTAGCATATCTTTGCAAAAAGGTAAATACACAAAGGAATTATGGGAGGTGTAGTTCTAATGGTTGCCAGATAAGAACGTCTTTTTCAGCAGAGATGGATTTTCTTTTTATATGGCTGGTTATCGCCTTCTGACAAAACAACAACAACTTTTAATTTACATAAGCTTTTGTTATTTTTTGTTACAGTCAAATTTTCGTAGAGATCTTTGTATGACTTTTTACAAAACTTCTGAGGCTACTTCCGTAATCTATTTCTTCATAATAAAGATAATGAACGACGGAATAAACCCAGATACAAACGTTTGTCAGTAACAGAGTATTGAAAGGTATTATACGAAAAATAACGAATTGACTGTACTTAAAATTTTCGTTGACGACTGTTGGACCCATGAAGTTAGACCATTAAAGGCAAATATGAGCATTTTATTTTGAAAGACACACAGGCTCCACCGTTATGTTTTCGGTAACTGACGGTCACATATTGAGCTAGCCGATTAGCCACGTCATGTAAACTAGCCAAGAAGCAGTTCTGATTAGCTGACAAACATCGTCTTTGGAGGTTTACGATCGACTTTCTGTACAATAGTTAGTACTTTGTGCATGCATATTTGCCCGTGATTGTATGGAAAGATGTCAGATATCGGAGACTGGTTCAGAAGCATCCCTTTAATCACCCGAACATGGTTTGCTGGGTCCATAATTGTTCCCCTCATTGGAAAGCTAGGATTAATTAATCCTATGAACCTCGTGCTGGCACCACAATTGTTCTTCAATAGATTTCACGTAAGTTATTTTTTTTTGTATTCGAAGAAACGTCGTTTCTATGTTTAGGGTGTAGATAATGCACTCCATGGTAATGCAGTTAGCAGGTGGCTAACGAGTAACTACCTAAAAGGCCTTAGCTAAGCGACCAATGAGAGAACGCGACGTATCCGTGAACTTCCGGATGCTGTCAAACGCATATCACGTTACAAACTTATAAAGCTGTATTTAGTTGTAATTTTGGTCTGTTAGTCAAATGCTGTCTTTATTTCCTCATCTTAATGTCTGGAAAATGCCAACAAATCTTACATTGCATCATTACATTAATATTTAACATAAATGTATTTCCAGTAATAATTAAACCTCGTAAATCAGTCCTTTTATAACCTTAGTACCCCACTGCTTCTAAAATGCAATAAGACACTGTTGAATGGTATGGTACATATTTTATTTTAAAATATTTTGTTAATTCAGTTAAACAGTTGTTTACAATGACGTCTTTTCTGTTGCAGCTATGGAGGCCTGTAACGTCAACCCTGTACTTTCCAATCTACCCAAACACAGGATTTCTGTACTTGGTCAATCTATATTTCCTCTACCACTACTCTTCAAGGCTGGAGACAGGTGTGCATTTTTGTAACTTTAGTTTAGAGGCAATTTTAGGTGATTTGACAATAAATGTGTGTGCTTTCCAATAATGCTTCACATGTCCAGGACTCAAAGTTTGATAGTTTCTTTACAAATTATTGACAAAATATAATAAAGAAAAATGTCCAGAACGTTACAGAATTTAAAGAAGTTAAATAATTTTGTTATAAATGGCATTTCTCTCTCTACAGGGGCGTTTGATGGCAGACCTGCAGACTATGTCTTCATGCTCACTTTTAACTGGCTCTGCATTGTTGTATCCGTAATCATTTTATTCAGAAAAGACACCTTTATTGTCGTTATCCATGGCTGTTCTGTGTTGCTACTTATTTAGTTATTGTACCATCTTTTTCCAACCACAACTCTTATCGTCCCATCCTTTGTGCTCCACTCCCACTGCAGCACTGTGCCATGTCAGGGTGGCTCTGTGCCAGTGCCCCGTGTCAGTCTACCCCTGCAGAGGAGAGAAACATAATCTAGGTCATATGCGGCAAAGAGGGCCCTGCCCATCTCTCTAATTTTGTCTGTAGAACAGGCCTTATGTGACTGAAGCAATTATAGCTTGTGTATTGTGTATTTTATCTAACACAATTTTATCAAAGCATTTTACTAATTTTATGGATGGTTTAAGTTCACATCAGGTAAACAGGGGGCTATGGGTTGCTATGTTTGTGTTGTAAAATGAGGCACTAGGTGGCAGCTCCGAGTCAAGTTCCTCTGTTATTGTACTGTCCTTGACTCTGAACTATAGATAGTTGGACTGCTCATGGACATGCAGGTGAGACAACATTTACAAATTAAAATGTTAATGAACTCATTAGTTTTAACACTGGAATAAAATTAGATTTGTTGTTTCAGCTGCTGATGATCCCACTTATTATGTCAGTTTTGTACATATGGGCTCAGTTCAACAAGGACACCATTGTATCATTCTGGTTTGGAACAAGATTTAAGGTACATTTACATATATTGAGGGGGTTAGACTCCTACCCTCTAATAAAAATTTTTTTTTGTGGTTTTCTTGTTGTAGGCACACTATCTTCCATGGGTTATACTGGGTTTCAATTTCATCATTGGTGGCTCGTAAGTAACATCAGTTATCTGTGACAGTTTACTCTGCCAACTGGTTTAAAAATTATGTTTTTACTTGCAGTTTTTTGAATGAGTTGATTGGAAACCTAGTGGGCCACCTCTACTTTTTCCTTATGTTCAAGTACCCCATAGACCTTGGTGGACGTGCTTTCCTCTCTACACCAGAATTTTTGTAAGTCAGACTTTAACTCATACTTTTAACACAGAATATGAATGATGTTCTTTACATTACAGCCAAATTAAGATGCTTCTGTTTAGCTCGTTTTTTAAGACTCTATAGAAAACATTTTCAGATTATGTGACCCTGTTTTAAACCTCCTTGTTGTGTTCTCTCTGCAGGTATAGAATTTTCCCGAACAGGAGGGGAGGGGTGTCAGGCTTTGGAGCACCTCCCACCAGAAGAGCAGCTCCTCAGGAACAGGCTGGGTTTGGAGCAGGGCGACACAACTGGGGCCAAGGATTTCGTCTGGGGGGTGAATGAATTTTACCCCCCATTGCCAAAATTTTAACCTTAAATGACTGCAGTTTGTAATTTTGGTGAAAATGTATGCCTCTTCACAAGAAAAAAATCGTTTGATGAGAAGAAGACATTTCCTAATGTAGTACCGCACAGCAAGCTTTGATTTAACTACTACTGTGGATGTGCAGCAGAGAACAAGAAGAAAATAGACAGTTATGGATTTATATATTTGGATGTACAAACACTTTTTCTTAATCCTGTCCATCAGTGACCTTTATTAAGTTGCTGCAGACACCAGTCACAGCTCTGCTCTATGATTTTGATCTTGTCTCTCTTGATTTCTAAGATGCCATATCAGATTACATTGTAATTTCTTGTGTACTGGTTTAAATACTCTGCCACTTACAGCTATTTAGAGCTTTGTTTGGAGGTCTGTACATTGTGTTAATTGTTTGAACTGCCGTGGCTCAGACTCCAGCTTTGTCTCAATCAAAATTCTTTAAGGATTAGATTTTGTTTTTGTAAATTTAACAGTTCTTTATTGAAAGTACCCCTAGTCCCTGTGTTTTATTGACGTTTGTCTCATCACAACAAAACATGTCTCCGTAACAGTTGAATGTGTATTTATTCTGTTTAAGCAGAATAATAGAAAATGAAAATGCAAGCAGTGTTTACTACAAGCCAAAAAATGACCAGTATTTCAGATTCTTTAAACATGAAATTTAAGCAGTGCCATACACAGACATTCAGCAAGCACTGCTGTATACCTGCTTAGACCAGTTAGTAATCAAGTGCTGATTGGTATACAGTTTATGATGGTTAATGATGCAAACTTTGTCTATAATGATACCCCAGCTGTATATTTGAGGGTCATTACACAAAAGTGGCTAACTTCATAAGGCTTCTGCAAGTTTTCAATTTTTTTTTTTCCAAAGTTTGTCTTCATACAAGAGGGTCACCCATGTGTGGCTCAATCACTATGGACTATAGACTGAAGACTTGCAAGGAGCTTAGTTTGGAACCGAAATGACAACAAAATAAGAAACGTAACAATATAAAGCTGTGATTTGCATTTAGCCAATTGTCACTTTTGTGAAATAGCCCTCACCCTGAAATATCTAAGAGCATTAAGTGCCAATGTCTTTTTAGAAAGATGGGAAAGTAAGAAACGTGTAGTCACAGATCATGAGGGAGCTTTGACTACTTTACCATGCATGAGTAATTTATATCTAAATATCTGCATGATCAGTCAATAATACTTCAAGTTTCGTTTCAACAGAAATGAAAAATTGTAATAAAGCATTGAGAGGACTGTACCAGGTTTAGAGACAAACATGTCAGGTAAAAGCTTCAAAGGCAGCGTGGCAGAACAAAACAAGACACACCTCAAGTAATAAAATAAAACTCACTCAGTATGAAAACCCCACATTCGGCACCATTTGAACACATCTTATATACTGAGGCAAAATATTTTCATAGAGAAGACATCAGGACATACAGTGCTTTCATTCCTTGGTCTGTGCTAATGCAGCTCTATTTGCCCAGAACTGCAAACCCTCAGTAAAGCTGTGGCTGTTTCTCCAAACACTGTTATTCCCTCTAATTGCACTTCTAGCACTTTCCAGTGTAAGTGATTTTCACTCTCACTAGCAAAATATTACGAGGCCAATAAGAAGCCAATAAGAGAATAAGAAGCTGCAGAAATAAGGTAAGGTTATTTTCCAAATGGCTGGTACAGTTAAGATGAAAATGTCTTACATTACTTAATCTATTACAATGACAGGACTATGTACAGTAAGTGCCATTAGTGACTACGCCTAATGAACATAATGATTTTCAAAAATATGACAATATTTTTGGATTATTATACACTTTGATCATAAAACAATAACATTCCAGTTTGGGGCAGTATAAAATGGTAACCAAAAGTGCCCTCTTAGTAAAACTGTACAAACACCCCATTACAGAAAAATATTTACATGGTGCTTTAAAAACACACTTAGTAGTAAGAACAATGCATCAAGTCCAGCTTTGGCACTCCTCTTATGTCCATTTACGCACCACACTTAAGTGCTTTTCAGTGCAAATCTCCAAGGTCCATGGTGCTTCAGGATGAGATCTCAGCGAGACTGTTTCATCACTATTATGATCTACGTTAGGTTTTCTCATGATGATCAAAACAAAACAACCAGCTCTGAAAACAACAGAATAAGAGGACACATTCATGGACATTTATTAGCAAAGGTCTTATACGCACGTGTAAACGTGGTAATGATCATTTGGTCCTAAAGCTGCCGTCCTGGCCAATCCTGGCACAGCTTTGAAGTGTGTTAATTACACAGTGGTAACTTCCTGGGCAAAAAGGATTGCAGCTGTGGTATCTTAAAGACACAGTTCACCATTTACACTTCTTAGTTACACTCCATTTTCTGTTATGTTGGTGGGGGTTGGTGGATGAGCACTGAGCTATTGCGGCCCGACCCGAGTAACCTTTAGTATTATTCAGTTAAAATATTTATCTCTAGTTTCTACTTACATCAGCCTGTGACCCTGCCTGGTTGCTCCAAACCCAGAATATTTGTTTCTGCAGGTGCTTGAGGGTCCTCCCCCACCTCCACAGTCACCTTCACCCACCTGAAAAGCACACAATTTCAATAGCTAGTCATTGCCTAAAGTATTCTTCACATAGACAGAAATAGATTTTGTTCCCGAAGAGAGCAGTCACCTCCCACTGTCTGCAGCATTTTCACTGGTTTTGTCTGGCCTTGACTGCGTCAGGACAGTTACTCCCTGGTCCAGCTTTTCTGGTAACCACTGCACTGTGTCTTGGTCCAACTGCTTTGAGTGCTCTGTCATATTCTCACCAGTATTTTCTTCTGCAATGCATAAAAGAAATCACTTAAGAAAATGTATGAAACATTTTATTTCATACATTATTGTTTTGGAGGGATTTTACCTTTTGCAGTCAAGGTTTCTATAGAAGTACACTGTGGTTTCTCTGATTTGTTTTTTGCTTTCAGGTGCTCTTGCATCCACTCTAGTGTTTCACCGTTTTTTAGTGCAGACCGGTGGTCCTTGAACCAGCGCACAATGTCGGTGCGTCCCAGACTGGTTTGGACCTCCAGCTGACTGTACTCTTCTGGAGAAGGCCACTGTGTCCGACAGAACATCTGTTTAGGGGGAAAAAAACAACAACTAACAAATTATTTTATATATATATATAAAGACATTATCATATCCCATGACTTGATCAAATGTTAATTAATATTGTAATAACAGAAACACAAAATCTCCCATAATTTCAGGATGAGGCTTGTTGCACATCCTCGAGTTAACATAAAAAAAGTGCATTTAGAATCATTTAACAGTATCATTACATGTACACAAAATCTCCAGTATATATGTAGGATATTTTTTCATTTAAGAATGTCAAGTTGTGCTCTTTTTTACCTCTCTGAGCAGAGTGAGGGAGCGGCTGGTGAAGGGCGCAGGACTGTTTGATGCAGATAGGACGGGGGGATGGGGCGAAGATGAGGAGGAGGAAGTGAGGATGGGAGGAGAGGCGGAGGACAAGAGAGTCGGCGGATGTGGGGAGGATGCTGCCAGGACTGGAGGAGATGCAGATGAACAGGACAGAAGAGGGGGGTGGGGGGAGGAGAGATGGTGTTTCCCCTCCTGTTCACGGTGAGATGACCCGTTCTGCATTGCCCCTGGACGATCCTCTGCACTCTTCATGCTGAGAAGAGCCTTCTCCAGAGCTCTGCGCTCCGAAAACCAGCAGTCCACCTCAGTTTTAGAAAGACGGGTATCCTGGGCCAGCTGGTCTGCAAAGCAGTCAACAAAGATGTCAAAGAGAGGTCCAAAAACTCATCTCTCCAGGGGATGGTACAACAAGCTCATTAAAAACAGTCCTGCTACTTCTGTCAACCCGACAATCCCAAGAGACAGCGCTGCACTTCCACACGGGTGAGGAAATATTAAGTCACACTGAGTAGACTACTTTAAATAATAATTTAAAATAAATTGGCATACAAGTTGCTGTTTGTTGGCACTAAGAGGGAACCACTAACCACTAAAAATATGACAAACTGGAAAGTCAAAGTGATTTGAGCATGTAATTGATGAACACATACCATAGTGAGATATATAGTATCGGGGAGTATTATTACCTAGCTCAGCCTCTGTTGGACAGCTGCTCTTTTGGAAATTCTCCTCCAGAGCCTTCAGCTGCTCAGAGCTCTTCCCTTTGACTCTCTCCAGCAGTGGAAACTGACTTGGGACAATCTTTTTCATTGGGCCATCTTTAGGGGGAGAATTCACTTCTGCTTTTACCAGCACAGGTGGAGGAGGAACACCTTTAAAAGACAGTTTAAGGAAAGAGCATGACTAAGCAGTCTTTCAGCCCACCACAAATTACATTTCTGAAGTCACTTAAAAAAAGAAGCCACATTCAAGTAATTCATAAAGGCATCATCTTTACCTTTGAGATTGAGAAGTCTCTGCTCACTGAACCACTTTTTTATTTCTCCTCTGGACAGCCCTGTGTTCTCTATCAGCCTGTAAATCTATAATATACATAGAAATATTAATATTAATATTAATATTAATAATAATAATAATAATAATAATAATAATAATAATAATAATAATATTTATTATCAGAAAATAGATTAAAATTTTGTATTCTTACCTCATCCTCCTCAGGGAAGGGGCACTGTGTGTAGCTGGCCCTCAGCACAGACAGTTGCTCTGCAGTTTTGTTTGGATCAACTGTGAAGCTCAAGACTTTGGGTGAAGACAGTTTGGGTGAAAGCACAGGAGCAGAAATTGTTTGAATTATGGATGGCCGTTTGGTCTCTGTGGAAATTGCAGGGGAAGGCAATGGTCTTTTAAGCGATTGTGCAACCTGAAAAAATAAAAACACCTCATAATACCTGATAAAAGCATTATACATTGTGAATTCTATAACGGTTTTAACTTTGGCCTGATGTGAATTGTGAAAGCTAAAATAAACATGATCATGTGTACATTTAGATTTTTTGGGTTGCTATATAATGTCTCCAAGCATACTTTTAACATACATATTTAGTGTACCTGGTTAGCCACAGTGAGAGCCAGGGGGGCACAGGTGACTGCAGATCCATTGGCCACAGGTGTGAGCACAAGGCTGGTCTGACCCACAAGCTGACAGGGGAGTGGCTGGAGAAGGGAGGCTGCAGGCGGGGTGGATTTAGAGGCCGAAGTGGAGGTTGAAGAATTGGAGGATGTTTGTGAGTTGAGCTGAGGGGCAACTACAGCGAATGTTTGAGGGATTGTTCCGTTAAACATTTTCTTTCTTGCTTCTTCAACCTATTATAAAAGAAAAGTTATGCATTTACTTTATACTTCATGGATAGGAATCCTGTATGACCAAAGTGATATTAGTGTGACATTTACCTCCTCTGGCGACCAGCTTATACCCTGTTTTAGCCGTTGTGTGGTGAACCAAACTTTGATCTGCTCTTCTGGGTGTTTGGAGGCTGCAGTAAGCCATGACAGCTCAGCCTGGGTTGGGTAAGGAAACTTGTTGAACGAGGAAATGAGGGTCAAGTTATCATCAAGCGAAGGGTTATATTTGGTCGTATTCAAGGGCACAGCAATCTTGGGCACCTGGAACATACAACAATAAATATAGACAACTGAAAACATTTAGATATAAAGCTGAGTGTGTCATTGTATTACATAGCTATACAAGTATGAGCTCCAAGTTATTTCATTAAAATAACTGCAATACTATTTCCATATGTTACAACATGTGTACAGGTGTTACTAGGTCATGATAATTACAATACTGACTTATTAAAAAAATTATATTTGGGGGAATATTTTCTTAAGCAATATATTAAACTTAAAAAACCTGTGTGTAGTTGAGAGGCCGCTGTAGTGAAGGCATGATGTGAGCAAGGCTATCTGCTTTGAGGAGCGTCGACTCTGGGATGATGACTGTCCCGTTCACATTCACTGCAGTGATTGGCTTCTTAACCAACTCTGGGGCAAGTTTACCTAAAGCTCCATCTGTCCATTTACTATCCGAAGACATTATTTTTGGTTTGCTGATTTTGACTGCAGTGGGTTTATTCATGTCCTCCACTTTACCAGAAATATAGCTAGAAGAGTTGTAAATAACAGCATTATTACTGCATCCCTCTATTGTCTGTTCCAAGATTGTCTGATTGTTCATTTTGATGCGTTTGAATTTAAAGTTGCTCTCCCCGGGATGACACCTCTCGTTGTGCTCTGTTAAGGTGTCAAACTTCTTGGTGTTAAAATTGCAGACAGCACACAGGTATAAAGGGTTCAAGATGACGTTGGGGTGGTTAGCATCCACATGTTCTTTAAAAGTGTTCAGATTCTGGGTGGAGAAGGGGCAGTATTTGCACTCGTAGCCTCCCTGTTGCTTTTGTTGGGACTTGGTGAGATCAGATTCTGCTGTGGTATGGTCTGTTGATGACTGTGAGTCCGATGCCTTGTCCAGCAGGTCCAAGTCCATGGGCAGTTCTTTCTGTGGTGAGACATCAGTTTCCATTGGGCTTGCATCTTTATGGTTATTCACGTTTGCCTAAAAGAGTTTATAACACAAAATTGGTTAAATATTAAAATTACATTACACAAAAATATGTCCATAATTTGGCAGTGTACCTGCAAATCGCATGCATCCTCTATTTCATCGTCATCTGGTTCCACTATGGTGTGGTCTGGTCGGATCATACAAGGAGTAGATGCTTTCCGTCGACTGGCCATGATGTTGGCTTATCCCTAATGTTGTCTTTGTGCTTAAAGTTAAGGTGCCCGATTTGCTCCACTCCAAAGTCTGAGTGAGGGGCAAACAGTATTGCAGAAGGTGCACAAGAAAGTCCAGCTGATATAATATCCAGGACTAGGTGTAGACCAGGTGTAGACCAACAAGCTCGTACCCTCAACCAGGGGACATGAAGGTCCAGTGGAGATAGGACAGTTGTGCACAATGTTGGGGGCTTGCTGACAGTGTCAGCTCCAGTTCTGGAGGATGTCCTGCATGATGGGTAATTACCTAAAACAGAGAAAATAGTCCATAAATAACCATCCATAGTTTCACATTTAAGCTGATAACATGTGTTTGTTTTCAGTTATCAGTAACTTAACCATATATGGACTTCGTTCAGCTCCATTTAACAGGTCCTATGTCTTATTTTACTCTTATAAGCTACAATGACAACAAACAAGAGACACTTGAAATATTATGGTTTTATCACCTTGAAAGACTATGAATATTCTGATGTGATAGTCAATATGCTCTTACTAATAGTGTTTCACTCTAGTAAAAATCCAAAAGATCTGATTATGCGACAATAGTGCTTTTGTCAAAAATAATGAGAGTTGAAGTTAACATGAAAATTAAATGAGAGGCAACAAGGAATAAATATAAAAGGGAGAAATGATTAAGGCAACGCACTAAAGAACATAATCTAAAAAACAACTCTACTAGAAACTTTTTGTTATCTGCAAATAAAATATTATCCTACCCAAGAAGCTTATTTCACATATATTTTTCAAAGTATACTTTTCTTTACAAACATTTAGCTCCCTGTCATGCCATCACTATCCTGACAAGAGACACAGCCCAAGAGGACGTAACAACATTGTTAAAATGCAGACTCATTAAAGTGAAGTCGCTATAGCAACTGTAGATGTCTAGCTGTAGCAGAAACACCCAACCAGAGAGACACTAACACCGATTGTATAACATCAGAACCGGACAGACATAAAAAATCATTTGGGTGTGTCGCAATGCCCATAGTTTAATATATAGCAGACTCAAAGAAAACACATGAAAACCATATGGATGCTTGAAATATTTTACCATGTTGAATCATGTGATAAATCAGTGTTACTTGCTTTAAATGAACAAACACATAAATCAACATATTTATGTGTATAAAACATATTTTATATTTTACATATTTCTATTGTTGTATTGTGATTTTTTACTTTAAATACACTTATTTGACACAAAAGTAAAAAATACATTGAAAAGGCTACACTTCAGACTCATCATCATACAAGATATACACACAGTGTAAACATTGTTAAGCAAATATGGTGGCAGCATTTGTTACTCCCACTCACCCACTGTCACCGTCTGCCCTAAATTCAACAACAATCAAGACACACATACACCACAGAGCAGTGGAAAATGTGCTGGTTTAGTCTGAAACGGCACTTTAGTTATATGACCTACTGAACTTCCACTGCTCTTACAGTCTGAGCACTTATCAGTGCGTTTGTGGGCGATAGTGGTACGATGACGAGAGAAAACAGCAGTTGGCTAAACCCACACATGTAGCGAAAGCACAGAGAGACGTTTCATTTGTGCATTTGTGTGTATTTTCGCAAACTGTAACACTGCATATTTAAAATGCAGCTTTTAGCCATTGACCATTCAAGTGACACTGATTTGTATGAATTTTGATTTAAAGCAATGAAGGCAATCCGATGTGGGCTAGTTGGCGTGGTAATTTGGAACCATAATGAGTCATTTGGGAAAATTATTCAAAACATTGCCAACACTAAAAAAGAAGCTGACACACAACAAAAGGAACAACTCCATGTAAACAAACAGCTTGCCACATACACATTAAACTCTTCCATGGAGTGCATCAAACAAAGTCAAACACTGTGTAAATACTGCTGAATGCTCTAGATCCTCTGGCACAAGCTCTGCCTCTCTTTAAACATGTTTGCAAGAGGACAGAGATAGCTGCTGGGAACTGTGTACCAACTGCAGTGTGACTAAATAAACAAAACAATCAATATTAGCTAGTCATTATATTTGCACCAATCAGGCATACCATTTGTGAGAGATGCCATGTAGTGATGGGCAATACCAGGAATTTTTGTTTTGATACAAAACTGTACTGTGGCAAGTTCTGCAATACTGATCTGATACAGATACAACTCCTCTACTGTATTACCTTATTTTATCATCATATACCGGTACTTTGGAATTTTTGTATCTTCTGTATCTAATTCGTACTATATATTAAGATTATATAACTAGTCTCTGTAAATCATTCATGATCCAGCCCCAAGCTCTGATAAACCTTATTAACCGTAAAACCTTAAATTAATAGTATTATAGCAAATCAGTGCATATTAGTTGATAGATAGCTATTGACTGACTGGCACCCCTAAAATACAACAGCTGCAAGAACAGAGGATGATGATGAACAACGATGCATACTGTACCTTTTTTGTCCTTGGGGTGTTATTTGATCGCTTCATTTGTCTTCCTCTAAAAACAAACTCTTTATTTTCAGAATTCACTTGTGTGCAAAAGAATATATTTAAATTAATATTTGATTTACACACCAAAATCCAAACTTGGCTGCTCCATCCCCACCTTAGTCTCCCACCTGTTTGGTTTGTGTGTGTAGCCCAGTCAGCCTCTCTGTGAGCTCTCACTGTCTGACGCTCATTAAACTTGTATGAATACTCAGCCTGGCATCCTCTTGCCAGCCTGTCTGTCTGTCTGTACTTGCCTAATGTCTGCCAGTGCGATTGGCGCATCGTATTACTGGAGCCATCCCTCTGAAGAAGTTACCTTAAATGCCACGAGACACTAATACATTCATCAGCTATAATCAGTTTAGGCTTCATTCTGGCAAACATACAAGAAAGGGAAAATCAATCAAATTTTGTCAACTACTGAGGCACTAATGCCCAAAGATAGATTAAACAAGATTAAATTGTACAGTATACATTTATTTTTCGAAACTGCATGGGACACTCTGTGTCTGTGATACAGAAAATATGATTATGCAAGAATATAAAAACATGTAATGTGGAATAAACTTCTTATTTACATTACATCACCAGTCCTTTGTATTAATTATAGACAAATTCTCATATGAATCAAAGTGCTACTTCTCTCTCTCTCTCGCTCTACCTATGCTTAGATTTACTGGCAATAACACATTGACTTATGTGACTGGCTGGTTGTATTCTTTCACCACAAACTTTGATCATGCTGTTTTTGTTGTTTTTTAGTGTGAGACTGAGCTAATCTAGACTTTAGCATAAGAGTAACATTCACTGAGAGTAATATATGCAGCAGAGTTGCAGTAGTAATATAATGCTGGTTTCCACAACTATGGCTGCATTAGTAAATCAATGGCAAAGACTTTCTTGTTGCATCTAAACTGTCCTCAATTCAGTGTATATCACAACCTGAAAAACTGTACTCCTCAGCAGCAGCTCTGTTAGCATAACTGTACTAGGCGTGCGTCTTTGTTTTGTTTTCCCCTTTGACTGCCTGTTCCACAAATCAGCCACTGCAGAGCAGAGGACTGAGTCAGGGTGAGTATAGTGATGCTGAAGAGAAGCAGAGGCATTAATACAACAGGTCCCAGCAGGGATGTGCGAGGCAGAATTTCGGACCGGAGCAGAATTAATTTAAATCTCATCACAGAGCTCCTCTAGCGTGCGGCAAAATGGTGCACTGTGTGATATGTTCTGCATAGCAACAGAATTGATGGCAGGAGTGGAGACCTATGAATATTAAGATGTCAGTGCTTAAATAGCCTACTCTTAGTGACAATCCCAAGTCTCAAAAAAAGTTCATAGGCAATATTTATTCAGTAATGACCCCTGGAGCAACCTATCAGGAGAAGTGGGCACCAGAGTGCAGCACACAGGGACCCATCTCCAGATCTTGAGCTAGACTTAGAGATTACCTAGACCTAGATTTTACCACTATACATTTCCAACTGGCAGAACTTGGCCAATATAATGAACTGCAGCACTACTATCCTATGTTGCACAGTCACAATTTTTCCATCAGAATTTCAAATCCTGTTCTAGTTAACACTCTTTAGGTTACAAAAGCACAATGGGACATTTTAACACGCTGCCAGGCTGTGGCAGCAGCTTTGACCTTGTTTGAACCAAAACAATGTTGAGAGACACTGTGGCCTATATACAGTGCATTACCAAATACTGTCACGCTGGCTGCTCTGCATTCAACCCCACGCCTACCATTTCTCTGGATTTAAGGAACCCTAACCTGTGGAACCATCTAACATATTGTTGTATTCACACTATTTCAGGATTAAGAACTAAGCCATGACTAGAACAGGACCAAACTGGACTAAACTGGGCTCAGACCAGGACCAAACCAACACAAGTGTGAATGCACCCCTATAAGCTATAGTTTATGGGTTTATCATACCCTCATCAGTAAGAGGCTGCTGAATAAAAAGGGACCGGGTTTGGTTAAAAAGAGGTCTATTATAGCACTATATGTTTGAAGAAGACTATACATGACAGTATGTGACAGATATGTTCAAATATGAAATGGTAAAATAGTCACTGTGTCTAGTGCTGGAATCCAGTTGTAAAGCCAAGAAGGTCACTGTTACTATTGGACCACCAAACACCACACATGATGGCAGCACTTTGAACAAGTTTCAGTGCAGGAACTGACTCAATACACTCACTCTGAAAGGACAAGCTTTAAAAATATCTACTTGTCACCCGCTCTGAATGTTTCCACGGTAACAGTGTAAGCAACAATGATCACAGCTTGATGCAGGAGGTGCTACTTAGCAGAGGTCAACAAAACATGGTAAAAACTGTCAACCAAAATACTTTTGTCATAATGTTGTTTTTTTAAATTATATTATTAAATTATTATAGACACACAACAGACCTTCCTGGGAACCAATGGCATTGGTGTTGATGTTTGCAACAAATATTTCAATCTGGTAGAAACTTTACAACTATAGATTCCGTCAGTTTTCTTAAGTAATGTATTGCTATACAAAAGAAAATCACTGCAATTCCAATATTTATTGAGTATTCTTTCAATAACATAACCCAACAGAGAACCACAGCCAGAACCCAGCAAGTGTTTCACGACAGTCGAGTACAGCAGCATTATCATTCATAGTTTGAAGTGATTTGCCTATTTTATCCGTTTGTTCACCTCCATTTATTTTTAATCCAAAAATAACTACAATTTGTACTTGCCAAGTTTTCAAAAATACAACTGTATACTTCTTCAAGTAATGAGCTGCAATGGTAATTTGAACAGCATATATTCAAAAAACTTGAAACACAGGTTAGACTTTTTGATTGGGTTTGGTTTATATCCTTATAGAGGCCCCAAATAATGATAATCCTTTGGACTTTGGTGTTCATTATCTTATATTTACCCACACGTCCCTGAGCTCTCACTGTTTCTATGGACCAGGCTCCCCACCTGTCAGTCCCGTGGCTTCCCTGCAGTGGGCGTGGCTTGTACATTCTTGCTCTCGCCTTTCTCCCATTGGCTGGAGCTGGTATGAGGGTCGTGTTAGTGCAATAGCGTGCGGCTGACGTGGTGCAGTGCAGAAAGACTTTAGTAAGCACTCTCTTTCCTCCCTCTCTATCTCTCTTTTTATGCTTCTCCTCCCTCCCTTGTTTCTAAACTTGAGAGATTTCGAGGGCACAGTTGGGACGTGGGACTGTGCCCGTCTACTCAGGCAGAAAATGACCTACATGACAAACACAGCGCGGCTAGAAAACTTTCTCAACAGCTGCCTGCAGTGCTGCTGGTGTTTTGAATTTCACCAGCGCAATTCAATTTGTCACTCAAAGTAGTCTAATTTCCTGTGACATTGTGCAGGCTGGCAGGAGGCGTAAACTGAATTCTTAAACTCCATAGTGCGCCCTGTGAAATCCACAGTATTCTGGAAATAATGAAGCAATCCAACATAGTGTAAAATCAGCAAAAAAGATGAAAAATCATTACACGTTTACAAGAGAAAAGGAAAATAAACTAGAGGTTCTTGGAAAAAGTAAAAATACTGGACATACATCTTGGTACAGATATAAACACTAAGATCTTTTAGCTAAATGCCCTTTCCAAATGTCTACAACAGTTTGTACTTTTAAAAATAATAGTGTTATAAACTTTATGTGAGGGGAAGTGTTTGATCTTTATTCCAAGAGACAGTGATCCAAATTCTCATCTTAAAAAATTCAGATAAATTACTGACCTTTTCTGAAATGTTGGGAACAAAAGTGACTTTCCGTATGCATTTATTGAAGTTATAATAGTAGTTTTTTTTCCCACATCCCAAACGTTTGCACAGTGACGGCAGTGACATTAATAAAAGAATCAGGTGTGTGCATGATTCTCCCACACAGTAATCACGCTGTGTGCCACATCTAGGCCAACCATTGTTTCTCATTACACTGTTTAAAGGTATGGGCTTTGCCTTCTGGACACAATTACACTCAATGCTCATGTACCACTAACGTTCTTGATATTTTGGCATTTTCCTTTACCAAATTTAATTTAACTTGAACAAATAATATACCTATTTAAGGTGCACTATGTAACTTTTCTGGTAGTGGATCAGTCACCTGCTTGTCTATTCTGTTCAACAGTATGACAAACTGGACTAAACTTAACTTCTTCTCCATGGAGGCAAGCAGATGACACACACAAGTTACAGGTCATTGGAGAGTCTACCTCACTAGATTAGAATAATTAGTATACATATTTCTATGTATTTTTGAGCAGTAAAAACACCTACAAATAAGTAAATCTTTGATAGATACAATCAATTCCAAATTGTGGAACATTCAAGGCAAAGCAACACATCACAGCAACATCTTCATTGAGACAGGAGGCAGATAGTTACAAAGTGCACCTTTAAGTGTACATAGGAATGTACTCTGGCTACATTTTATCATCCTAATACAACATTTATAATAATTACACATCTTTATTAAAGCAAATTTGCAACACACTTTTAACTGTCTCCACTACAAAGGAATCTGATCAGTTGTAAGTTTAGAAAGAATGAATGCAGTGTATTATGGAAAGCTCAACAGAGGTGCAGTTTTAGAAAACCTTGAGATACAGATATTGCACAAGCTTACACTGCCATGAAAAGTAGTTGTCAAGCCTGGTTGCAATATTGTGCACTCTTAACATTTTCTAATGTTTAGACTTTTTTAACCCCTGGTTCTGCAATGTTATCCAATGTTTAAAGATGACTGCAGAGATTACTAATACCCTTGTTGTGCAACCAATCTGCATCGCATTTATGGTTATGGAGCTTTGTCTTCAAACTCCCCCATGTCCACGCTATGCCTCTGGGCTCCACCCACAGGTGATGAGCTCATCCGTGGTTGCCTTAGTCACCCCACAACACGTCTGAGAAGCTCTGTTCTAGGCAAGGTACATTATAGTTGTTAATATGTTCATATTCTTGAGTATGACACCACACTCTCAGGGGGCAGGAGCCAAAATAATATATCAGAAAGGAAAATCCACAGATATTCATTATTTATAAATTCAAATAAACTACTCATAAATTGCATACCCTACTACCCACAATAATTTTTTAAAACCTGGATCATCAGTAAAAACCTGTAGTCCGTTGTGATGTCATCTGAAACCCAGAAAGCCCTAGAACAAAGGCCGGTGTAGACGCTGATGACATCACTGCAGAGCCAAGCTAAGCAACATCCCCAACGACAACAACAGCCTCCATGCAACCCACGATGAGTCAGTCGCTTCAGCGGGGGAATGGACACGTTATATAGCCCAGCAACTTGAGCTGTGCTAAAGGACATGAAAAGTACTAAAGAGCAGCAAAACCAAGTTAGAGAGATCCCAACCTGAACTCAAGGTAGCATCAGGTAGTTGAGGGCTGGGAATCACAGGGTCCCTCATGATTCGATACGACACTTGATACATGGCTCACGATACAATATTATCAGGATTACACATGAAATTCTGCAATATATCACTATTTTGAACCAAATACATTTAACAACAGTATTTCTGTGCAAGTCAATATGGAAAAAAACAACTGTAACGATTAAAACAGTGAATATGTCAAGTGTATTGCATAAATTCCTTTCCTTTCTCTGGAACATACATTGTAGCATTGTCACAAAGTTATTTTGTAAAATATACCAAAAATACAAAAACTATACCAAAAAATACAATAACAATACTGTATCACCAAATTCAGTATCACAACATATCGACATTTCAATATTTTAGCACACCCCTAAGTTGAAGTGTCAAGTTGTCTCAAATACAATAACACCCCTAATAACAGACGCGTATGCCCAAAAAGTTTTTTCAGTGTGTCAGTTGAGACCTTCAACAAATATGGGCCCGCATCTAGACAAAACAAGGATAAAGAGGAGGATAA
This sequence comes from Taenioides sp. WSHXM2023, assembly GCA_029959045.1. NCBI lineage: Eukaryota > Metazoa > Chordata > Actinopteri > Gobiiformes > Gobiidae > Taenioides > Taenioides sp. WSHXM2023. Next base: position 19,753,733 of record CM057088.1, on the reverse strand, counting down.
AGAGTTGTCAATCATCAAAAATAAACCAATGAATACTTGAATAACTTCAACAAATCAATACAAAATTTGTTTTAAACCAAGTAATCTGAGTATTCGTATCTTAAGTGTGTAATATGAAATTGTACACCATTGTCTAATTGGGCTTTAGCATTTTCACATCTACACACCAGCACCTGCTTTTCCTTTTTAATTAATAACAACTCCGACCGAATAGCGCTGTCAAGAGGAAAATATCAATTCATCACTCATACAAAGATACATTAAACCAAATGTTTAGGCACTGAGTAGCTGTCAAAACAAAAAGATCTTCATTTATGACTCAATTGGTGGGTAGCAGTTTGGCACCAGTGCTGTGAATTTTACAATTGAAACTGACAGGGACAGACATAGCCTTGTTCGCTTTTGTTCTTGCCATTTGACGACTGTAAATAGTTGAAATGTAACAGGAACAAACGGCACACATCGTTTCACAGGCTGATGTTTTGGCCGTGACACTCTGGAGAGGTCAAACTCTGCAATGTACAAGCGCTGGTATGTAGCTGGAGAGGCAGTGGATTTAAAAACCAAACATAACAGCAGACCAAAAAGCTGTATGTAAAAACTCTCTTTTCCAAATGCTTAGGCCCTGTTGTTGTCCTGCACAAGGCATGGGACAATGGTGAAGCAGGGACATCTGTGCATCGCTATAATCCCCAAGTTACAACAGTTAAAACAACATTTTACAACACATAACAGTACTATTCAAAAGGTCTTGAACAAGCTCTTGAGAAATGCAAACAAAGAGAGATGCATACAATTATAATACAATGCAAATACAGTAAATAGATTTTGTTCAAATTATCGTGGTGCAAATAAATACCACTCTATATTAATAATCTTAGTCTTTTTGAATAGAGCAGTCATTTTTTTGCCATGTTGATGAAAAAGATTCTCAGCGGGACTATCCCTGGTTAAATAAAGGTCAAATAAAATACAAGGAGCAACAAAGTGAGATTCTTATCCCAATGTCTAGTGAAGGTTTTTTAGACAATGGGTGAGAGTTTTAAACTCTTCAGTTAATGGGAAACACTGCAAATATGAAGATTGTAAAAAGGCCACAACAAAAATAAAAGGTATGCCTAATTTCATCCATTACTGATTGACAAAACAAATCAGATCCAGTCCATAATTATTAACATTTTTACAACTAAGCACAAAATTAAAAGCTTCTCCAATTTCAGCCATTCAGTCACTAATTATTCATTGCTGATACTGCTGTATCTAAGGAAATGCAATGTGATTTTACCATTTGCTTTTATCAATACAAATGCTTTGCTTTACTGCAGGATCAAAATTAATTATTTTGTCACTTCAGATTACATAGTTGATGTTTCTAGTTTTGACAGATCGCACCAAGAAACCATATGAAGTTGTTTTATCCTAACATGTGAAGTGCAGGAGCGCATGTCTCTATTCTTGAAGGAATTACAGTAACAGAAATGACAGAGAGGTTAAAGAAGCTGTGATCAAAATCCGCCTGGTGTCTTTTATGGAGGTGTGATAGGAACTGCATCAGAAGAAATGAACAGAGGTCAGAGCACGCACGAAGTTTATCATCAAACATCAGGACCTGACATTATTCAAGTCATGACACACTTTTTATCGACTGCTTGCTTTCGGTCCCAATTACTGAACCCACCTGTTGTGTCAGTGTAAGCTGGATGTTTGAGGCCGCAACATAAATGAACAGGCATATTGATTTATGATGTGGTAAATATAAGTAAAAACCTGAAAGTTTTTAAATGCCGGAGCAGGTTGCTAAAGGGCCCATATTACGTTATTTTCTGATCTATGTTATAATGTTGTTTCCTCATTAAAAAACACACCTGGAGTTTTGTTTTGTTTCATTCACACATGTTTAACACACAAATGCTGCTTATTTAGGCTGAGTTATTCTCTCAAACAGAAAGCACTGTTCCACCTGGTGATGCCATGTGATAATACATTTTAAACTCCTTCACTCGAATCATTTTGATAATTTCAGTACTGGAATTGCCGATCTCTACTGAAATAAAAGGTAAAGGTTAACTGTTAACTTTAAACTACCTCTTCATGACAGCACAAGCTGGAACGGGGCATTTTGATGTAGACAGACTAAAAATGCTTTTAGGATTACTCAAACATGGGTGAATGAAACAAAACTCTGGGTATGTTTTTGAGGAGGTAACAACAAATAAATTAGCAGGCTGAACCAAGGTTTGTTTGTGTGCATTTCTGTAATTACACATTTATCATGATCATGCTGCTAAAACGTAGTGATTTATTCTGTTCATATGTCAGATGCTGTGTTTATCCCCCTTTCATCACTGATTCAAATATACCTTAGGTGTTCAAGCTTCAAGCTCAATCAGTGTTTTGTGTATGTTGTAATGGCTTATGTTGTGTAATAGTTATAATTATCTTTGGCAACAAATTATAGTTATCAGTAAAAGACATGTTTTTTTTTTTTCCAAATCTACAACTCAAAAGCCCGCTCAAGGTTTATGCCCTCAACTATAGAAACGCACCATAATACGAATGCTTGGATGATAAAACCCTGTTAAGATGGACTATGACTGTTTGTGTACTTGCAGTGTAGCATTTCTTTGTTTTTGTTTCTTTTTCCAAAAACATAACTCTCCCTAAAACTGATTGCAAGTCATTCACTGCACCCAAGTTCTCCCAGAACAGGACACTGCACCCACAGCTGGTAACACAGCCTGAGTGGGGCAGAGCGTGACTTAAGTTTGTGGCCAAATAAGAAAGCCAAGACATGGGTTCAGCTGAGCACATATCGTGTCTTGTATGGCGCTATAGCACAGCGTTTGCAGTGAGAGCCGCGCACTGGAGGGAGGGAGCATCCCTCGGGGTAACGTTACGCCTACATCAGAGTCGCACAAATCAAAGTCTATAAACAACACCACACTCCAAAAGTTGCAATGAGACCGCAGCACCGCTCGTTTTGAGTTGGTCCACAGACGTACGGGAGAGTTTTGCGCGGCGAGACGTGAGGGGCTCCGAGAAGCACTCTCCCCAAATGTTCCCCCTCTCTCTCGCCATCGACGTAACAACATGTCGGCAATGGACGGCCATGTTTTGCTGGTTATGTCGACACGGGGAGGAGGAAAAAGTAGACACGATGTTCTTCGTCTCTGTCTGCTACTTTCACGACCCCCGCGTTTAAGAGCAAAACTTGGCCGAATTAACAACTTGGTGGGCTCATTGTCTGCAGGTGGAGACGACGGGGCAGGCAAAGTTCATGCGCCGAGACAAGTTAAAATATTTATATTGAGGCTCATGGCGTGGGGAGACGCACGGGGCGATGCTAGCGACGTGAGAGGTCCTACCAAACAAGTACAATTAGCTATAACTTGAGACTTTTTAAGAAGGGGGCGTTTCAGAGCAAAGAGACAGAGGAAGAGTTTATCCATTTCTTACCTGCCCGCGGTTTTGGCGCGATGCTCAGGTGAAGCCGTGAGTGTGGGTACAAATACTCTGTTATTAACCCGCAAAAACTGTCAAAGCTGGGCTAAGCAATCTCGCCGTGGTCCGGTAACCGAGGAGACAACAGGCGACAGGAAAGGAAAAATTGGCGATCACAAGAAGGCTCTACGCCAAAAGCCACATGACCACCGACGTCAGAGTACGTATTTGCATGCCGTACCGAGGCGCTCGTGTCCGTCCACAGAAGATCCATAGTGCTGTAGTCGGGAAAAGTTGGGATCCAGGCTGAGGAAAGTGGTGCAATAGAGTGTGCAGGCTGTGGCAGTAACACCGGAAGCTCCACAAAGCATGCTCGATGCTCTAAAAAACACATGACCTGGGTTTTGGCGTCGTCAACTTTCCCTGTGCTGATGATGCCTGCCTTTCTGTTATGACCTAATTGGATATTACATGATCAATGGGGCGTCCGTGTTACCCCCAAAGCTCCACCTCTCGTTTTTCAGCACCCACCTCCCCTTCTCCCGTCTCTGCTTCAGCCTGGCTATTTGCGCGTGCGTTTGGAGCTGCTGCAGTGGACTGTCGTCTTTACGAGGGTTCACTCAATGGCCCGTGCCTACCTGCACATAAAACCGGTATAACCATTATATAACCACCTGTGCTGAAAGGTGAATTTGGGGTCAGTGAGTGTATTTATTTTGTATGTGAGAGACAGTGTCCTGAAATGACAGCCAACTTTGTGCCATGTATAGGCACAGCAGCGCCATCTGCTGGATGAATTTGATATCGTTTTAAAGAGCTTGACCTTGGCCCACCCCGGCATTATGTGCAATGAACTGATTTTTGTTAATTACGCAGTTATGTTGATCTGTCAGTATTGCCTCGATATGGTCTATTTAGCCTGCTGTGTAGAAACAGAAACGCATGTAATCACATCTCATTGATTTGATTTGTTATGACTTGGCCCATTTAAATTTAACAAATTGGATCAGCTTTATAAGAGACGTCTGTAACACATTCGTGCTGATGGACACTGGCAGCCTTTTATGAGCTAAATCTAGGGTTTAATTTACTTAATTAAATTAACAACACACACAGGTAGATGTTTGGTTAAAATAGCTAGGTGAAGACAAAAAATATGATCCATTCGTCCATTTTATTTTACAGTAGCGTATAAGCCTTTAAGGAATTGATTCAAAATATTTAAAAGTAGACCTAGGCCCAGATAAATTATTTCACATTGATTCAGTTTCACCTGCAGCGCCAAAACGAATATTTTTTATATAACTTAACAAAATGAAATCAGGTTTATAATCGCAGTGTAAAACATAGGCCTACTTCAATATAACCGGATAAAGGATTCTTCTGTAAGACCTACAATCTCGAAGTTTTCTCATCTTGAGTCCAAGTGTGATTGAAATAAAGGGTCACTAGATGGTGCCAAACAGTTGCTCTTGTGCAGCTGTTCATGTCAGACACAAGGGAGGTACCAGAACTCGCTATGCATTTCTCTGAAGGTTTATATGGAACAAGGCCGCAGTGGGTCTATCTCGGGCTCTAATTGGTGCACTCTGTCGCTGTGTCTTTGGGCAAGACACCTCATCTAATGCCTGTTTATGATTGGAGGCGATCAGAGGTATGTACTGATGCATGTTGGTGACTACCAGTCTGCTTGACATGTTTCCTTTGCCACCTGTGTGACAGAGGAGTAAATGAATAATAATGAATGAAAATATGAGCTTGTAGAAAACCATACACTAATGCATTATCATCTTATTAAATAATGATTTAGTTGGCCATTGCTTTCCTTTTTTTAAAGGGTTGCCTGCACACACTAAATGAAATGACTGAGTAAATGCCCTTAGTGAATGAGAGAGAGAGAGCGCCAATATCTTCAACAAACTGGATTATAATAACATTACAATATAACCTAAATAAAAATAGTTCTAAAAATATTAACAACAATAATAAAAAAGAGTTGGGCTATTCTGTAAGCAATGGTACTGTCCTCACATACCCACTGAGTCCAGTGAGGTGAAGGCGAAATGGGTTCAGGGTGCTGGAGATTTAGTAAATACACAGAATCTATCTACACAGAAGAATAGAAAAGAACAAGCCTTGTTTTAGATTAAGCCATTTTACAGTGCAGTTCTATTTTTTAAACAATAGGCCTCCTGGTGACTTGGCAGAGGAGCATGAACCCTCAGGCCTCAAAATGGATTTATAGTTTAATGTTCAAAGAAGTAGTGATTAACAGAATGGTCTCTAGTATTGCAAAACACTGATAAATTGTTAAGTCTTGATTTGTTTAGTCAATACAATACAATTAGAAATGGGTAAACTCTACATTAACTAATCAGCGGAATGAATTGCATTTGAGTTCAATCATTACTCATGCTGTGCATGCAGATAGAGTTGTTAGAACTTTTGGTTCCCATAAAGAAGTTGTGAGTTCAGTTCTCTAGCTTACCATCTCTCTGCATGAGTAGAGCACCTTTTAGATCTCATAGGCTTTAGGTATGCATCTGAACAGAATCTAAGTTGATCCAAAATTTATGTTTTTGTTATTTGTAGTACCAGGCCAATAGTTGCCACGAGCATGAGATATGTCAGTGTACTACTTTCAATGTCAAGAAGTAATTTCCTCAAGACCAACTCATCAATTTTTTGTTCAGGTAAAATTCAGGACAGGTTCATTTATTTTGCATTTAAAATGTATATTCTTTTAAAAATGTTATTTTGTCTTTTTAAGTAAACTGGAGAAGCTGTATGACAGACAGGACCAAGGCTAAGCCAAAAAAGCAGCCTACACGTCAACATCATGATGCTTCTGATGAAGACTACTTGATGTCTGATGAAAAAGGTTTTGGATGCATAAAATGTGCATTCTTACTAAGTGAGTAAATCAGCTCAAATACAATGCACAATGCTAGGCACCATGTTTCCCCAAGTCTCAAGAAAAGGGTTTTAAAAAGTATTTAGAAGAACAATTCACCCATTTCCATTTCTGTCTAAGGCTCATGGTTTGGACTTTACAACAACATAAGCTAAAGATATTTACTGTGATATGAATTGGGATTTAAATCTCTTTATTGCTTTGGTCCAGAGCATAGGTCCAGAGGTGTTGCCATGATGCAAGCGGTAAATGTTTATATATGTGTGTGTGTGTGTGTGTGTGTGTGTGTGTGTGTGTGTGTGTGCCACCTCTGTGGGAGAGAGGTTCCCAGAGAGTGACTGAGCTACCACTGTAATCATCAAACACACACATGTTTCCAATTACACCATATGGTCTGGAGTCGCAGAGTGAAAGGAGAATGAGGAGGAAGAGAAAGATAGGCCAAATGCATTTGCTGAAACTAGAGCTAGGGATACAGAGACGGAAAGGCACTGAAGATATGTTTAGGGGATTGAGTGGACTAAATATGTGTGTGTATGTGTTAGTAGATTTGGCTAAAAAGAACTCTATATTAAGAAATATGCTATAATGTAAGATTTTTAATTTGCTATATTAAATTAAAATGATATTAAAATGTTGCTAATGTATTCATGAGAGATCAAATTTAGGCCTTTCTGTCCTGTTTTTTTTTTTACTTTGTCACTTATATCTTTACTTAATTCAGTATAAAGTGCTGTTTGATTTTAGAAACGTGCAAGTTTTTGAAATGTTGCTGCAGGAGTTGGAAAAGCTATTGTAAACAGTGCAGTCATGAGTAGATCTTGAGCCAGTGTCTTATAGACAAAAGCATTTATTCTACAGAAGCATCAGTGACAAATACAATTTCCCCAAGTTCCAATATCTACTTATTGTGAGGTTACTGTACAATCATTGTACCCATCCCTATGGCAAAAGGAGAAATTTAATTTGTCAACTGGACAGAGTTTATTTGGTCGAATACGTTTCGCAGCTCATCCAAGCTGCTCATCCAAGCTGCGAAATGTATTCGACCAAATAAACTCTGTCCATTTGACAAATTAAATTTCTCCTTTTGCCATGGATTCTAACTGGACGACTGAGGGATTCTACACACATCTTAAGTACACATACCCATTCCTATGAATGTATTCTGAGTCTATAGATAAAATAACAAAGTCACACACCATCATCCTTGTGCTTCTGATACTTCTGTTAAAAACAACAAAACAAAAAAGTCTTAGCAGTCATTTTGTAACACTGGGATGTTTATCTACTGTCTGGGAGGACAAAACAAAATATTTTCTAGGAACCGTTTTCTCTTGATCACACTAAAGTCATTTCTGGCCTGTAAAAAGAGCACGTTTATTGGAGGTGCTGTGTTGATGTCCAGGGGAGCTCACGGCAGGCGGAGTGGAGGGATAACATATCTCATTTGGCATCGCACTCTGCTCAAGACTCTCCAGAAGGATCTGCTCTGCTAGTTTATTGGCTCAGTTGTTCTTGTTGTCTTTGGTTGATTTAGTGCAGCCATGAGGACATGCCTGACAAAGTTACAGGATAAAGGATTACACTAGGTCAAATCAATACATCGTTCATCTAATATTTTTACCCCACTTAAGATCTTGGCTTGTTTTATGAATGAACTGAAGTGAATTCTTTTGATTTTTGCTTCGAGTGGACTGTAGATTTATTTTTCCAACATAAAGAAGACTAACTTTCTTCCTTTTTGACTCAGCCTGGTTTACTCATGCATGATGGACTTGAGCTGTCGGCCTGTAATCAGTATATACAAGACCAATGGCATGTAATCTGCTGCAATGTGTTGCCCATTATAGGGTGTATTTCCTCTTTCATTTCTGTGTATATTGCATTTCAAAACTTCGCTCCAGCTTGTCTTGTTGAGAGCTAACATACATTGCAGTGTAGACTTAAGACAGGCCTGTATACAGTGTGGTTGCTGCGTTTGGTAAATAAGGCTTATATTGAGTTTTTATTGCAGGGCCTGGGAAAAAGGGCTGTAATTGGGCAGAAGACAGCATCATCATAGCATTAGTCTGTTTCCACCTTTATTTGATCTATTTTACACAGTGAGTATTGTATTTCGCAATTGGTCATTAAAATTACATCGGTTTCCTTTCTGACTCTTCCTCCCTTCTTTGTGATTTAAAACCCGCAGCATGTTTGAACCATTACAACGTTGCCACTGTTAACGTTGCAGACCCTGATTACAGATGCCTTTTAAGAGTATTTATTGTTCACTTCCTCTTTCTGTGACGTCAGCAGACGGGAGGGAAGACATTGGTATCATCTTGGGAAGATCAGCTGAAGTTAGTCATGATGACAGCTAGATTGAGTTAGTTAGTTATGATTATACTGTAGATCCTTTGATTCTACCCCAACTTTTTTTTTTATTATGGATTTTGCTGACCTAAAAAGACCTGTATTATCAACAGACAGTGGTGCATGAAGACAGCAATGAACTGATTCTGAGTAACTGGTAGAAGAAAACCAAATGTATTTGTTTATCTAGATCTGTGATGTGAAGATACAACTGACTTAAGACTATCAATAAACATGCTAGTTTTCCCTAGGCATATTTAATACTGTCATAATGAATAAACTCCACTGTTCTGTCTTCCTGGTATTGATTAAAGAGCACTCATCTGTTTACTTCTTTTCCAACTATATGCCAGGAGATCAAGACTTAAGGTAAGACTTTGGGTAAGACAAGCTTATTGCAGATCGCTGTGGGATCCCATGAAAAAGTAATTGTTCAAAATGTCTCCTCCTCCAGACTTTATTCTGTACAATATCACCATTCCTGAACCTTCTCCTTGATGATGCTTGATAATCTCTCTATCTGCTCATATACATATCTCTACACTTAAACAATGGCAAAAAGGAAAGAGCTGTAAAACATAAGAAACAGTCTACCTCATGTGTTATATCCTCTTTTCTTACAAAAACCAAAGCTACCCGGTGGGTGTGTTGCGTGTAAAGCAAAGTTAATTGGCCTAAAATGGGTTAATGGCTTACCAACTAATGGTATCCGTTTACACCGGCAACTAGGCCGAACTGCACTGCACTGCTGCCCAGTCCAGTCAACATGATTTGGACACAGGCCCAGTGCACTGTGATGTCCCACTTAAATTGGAAGTTTGACCCATAGGAGACGTTACTGGCAGCTCCCTATGAATATATATATATATATATATGTACTTTTTATTTACTTACTTTATTGTCACAATCAGTCAGACATAATCTCTAATCTCTCTCACCTTTTTAGGTATGATCTACAATTAATAGTATTGTATTTGAACTGCATAACTGTTTACATAGCAACATTAGTACAGCTAAATGAGTGGACAATCCAAGTCTTTACATATGGACTTCTTCCTGTATGGGGTCTGTCTTTCATCTGCATGGGAACTAGAACTTTGCACTGCTGTAGTACACCAGTTTGCTTGTAAACTCGACCACAGCCTGTCTCTTCAATGACTTTATACTTACATCTGTGTGTGCTGTCAGTATGGGGCAGAGAGAGGAAGTTGAATGGCACTCTGGTTTCCTTTCTTTGTTTCTATAAAGCCACGGGGACCATTTGTTAACTGTCGATTGGTCTGCCTCTGTCCCCACTCTAACCTGAAATAAAAATCCTTGAATATCTGTAGCCTGCGTTTGGAAAGGTGAAGCCCACGCTGTTGCATCCAGGCTCTACAGGCTGAACCAATTGGCGCCATTTGGTAGTGTCTTTGATCCAAAAGGGTTTTTGAAACATGGTCCACAGGCACTCAAGCTGCTGTATCTTCAGATGAGATGGAAGAATACAATGGGCACTGTGATTCACTTCCACATTTGGTTAGAACGGATGTTTTAACTTCTGCATATCCTCTAGGCCTGGACTTAATTTCCAAACACATGTTGGAAACCTCAGTCCATTCATAAAAAGGCAATTACATACACGTTAGAAACATACTAAAATTATAACCAAAATTGAACGTATTTCAGTTTTTGATTAGGTTGCGTAAGGACAGCAGCCTCTTGTAAATTACCACACAAATATTTAGCCTAAAGCCTAATAATCTCTCATCTCTGCACCCAAGCTGAACTTGATAGGCGTATTTGTTTCCTGTTCAGCATACCAATATGATTTATTCTTATTTATAAAACAGTTTTAAGAATTGGCCTTGATGAGGTTTTCTTTCATTGAAAAAAAGTCACCCAGTCATAGTTTCATTCATGTCAGATATCTCTCTTCAGCTTTTTGTTATTGAATGGAATAGCTGGGAGGCCAGAGGGCATGTTGAGGTCATTTGACGTCTTATCATTGGGTGGTCTGACACAATGGGAACCTTCAGTGACTCAATCAAAGCTCATCCTTTGGGATCCTCAGACAGTGCAAATACTGGCGAGTGCTCAAATGAATAACCCTGCTGTAAAAGACTGTTTATATGCTCTATGAAGTCATCCTGATAAAGAGGTTAAAACAGCCAATTACTGCATCATGTGTGCGGAGTCACTCTTTAAGGCAAACAAATATAGACCTGTGTTAGCTCATAAAGTCTTTCTCTAAAATATGCACATTGGCAACTTCTGTTTTCATTGACATACTGTACGTTACCCATCATGCTTTGTCTTTCATAGGGATAGGGTCAAAACAGAACTATCTATGTTCAAATCAAACATAATGCAATCCCTCTAAGCCATCTAAGCTCTGGGAATATGTAACCATTTAGAATCTCCAAACAATCTGCAGCGCAATGGACTGGCTGACAAACTATGGGGGCTTTGTTCAGGCTCTCTGCTTATATCTTAAACACATACAGGGGGTAGGCCACAGTGGGGGGGCTGTTATGAAAACTGTGGTGGGAGACTAGCCACACACAAATGAATCTCTCCTCCATGCACTTACCGGCAGAGCAGAGAGGCTACTGGAGGTAATTGTGTCAAAGATGTATGGCGAGGGTTATGGGCAGAGAACAGAAGACAGAGAGGAAGCAGGAGCTAGAGGGGGCAGTGTGCTAATGGGAGCCAAATGGGCAGCAAATGAAATGAAGTGGTTCACTGTGTAGTCACTTATGCTCTGTTTTGGCATCATTGTCAGTGCCCCATGCAAATGAATTAACAGATCATGTACCTGGCCTTCTTGTGGTCAAAGCGCCAGTGTCAAGCTGGGATAAATCATGTTTTTAAATATGGTATATAATTTAAAAATAACATTAAAACACACTATGTGATCATAATGATGTGGTCAGTTTTGGCAGCTGAGGGTAGAAAGGTACATAGATAATACTTTATTTATCCTGAAGGAAATTCATTTTCAGACAGCACAATGATACATAATAATAATAACATCAGTAATTCAAATTATAGAAATGCGTTGTATAGCCGTATGGCTTGTGGAACAAATGACTTCCAGAGTCTGTCTATGGAGCAGGGCAGGTACAACAGTCTGTCCCCAAAGGTGCTCTCCTGTCCGGTGATGGTGCCATGCAGGGGGTGCTGGAGGTTATCAAGGATGGAGCAGATGCTTGTTTAGGGCCCTCTTCTCAGCCACAGATGTGAGTGAGTCAAGCTCTGCACCCACTACAGATTCTCATCAGTTTATCCAACTGCACATTGTCCTTCTTCTTGAGATTTCCTACACAGCAGACCACAGTGTTGAAGAGGACACTGGAGATGACTGTCTAATAGAACATCAGCAGGAGCTTCTACTGATGTTAAATGACTTCAGCCTTCTGAGAAAGTACAGCCTGCTCTGTCCCTTTCTGAAGAGCAGGTCTGTATTCTCCGACCAGTCCAGTCTGTGGTCGAGATGTAGGCCCAAATACTTATAACTCTCTACAACCTCCACAGTCAACAGTCACAAGCTGCACCTGTAGCCTGCTCCTCCTAAAGTCCAACATCATCTCTTTGGTCTTTGCAGTGTTCAGTTGAGGGTGGTTAGCCCTGCAATAAACATAAAGTCCTCAATGAGTTGTCTATACTCCTGTGTTCCTGATACACCCAACAATGGCTGCGTTATCAGAGTTGTATCTAAAGTCCGACATGTACAGGGTAAACAGAACTGGTTTTGAGCAGCAGGGGTTGGATGGTGTTAAATGCGCTGGAGAAGTCAATAAAAGTAATACTCACAGCACAACTGTCTTTTTTCAAGATGAGAGGGGGACCTATGGAGCAGGTAGAGGCACCATCCACTCCCACTTTCTCTCGATAAGCAAACTGCAGAGGGTCAAGGGTGTGGCTGATCTGGGGTCTGAGCTGGTGGTGCAGCACCAGTCGCTCCATTGTAGCTCATGTCTTTTAATGATTCTGTACTTTTAAAAATATTTTAGAGGAATTCTGCTTTTGGGTTATTGTATCAGTGGCATAGACTGTATATATACTATGTAAAATCCCTCAGTCGTCCAGGTAGAATCCATGGCAAAAAAAAGGAGAAAGTTGACAAATTAAATTTTCTCCTTTTTTTTTGCCATGTATATATACTAGTAAATGGACATAGCTAACCCTCTAGCCACTGCTTTCCAAATAGGAGGTGTTCATGGGAGCGCTCCATCGACTTCCAATTGACCTTACATTGAAAAAATGTCTCTAACTGTAACTACTGCAGTGAGCCTCGTCATTTTGGTCTTAAAATGTTCATATCAACCCACTCTATATGATCTTGGTGTTTTTTATTTCGCTATATTGTCCATAATTAAATTCCTATTCCTAATATGGAACTCAGCTTCAAATTTGTTCCTATAACTACTAGCATCGTGGGCTTCATTTGACTGTAGCCGAAAACTATGGGTGACGTCACACCATCTTAGTCCACTTCTTTATACAGTCTATGGTCAGTGGCATAAATTTGTTTCAGTATTATCATTAATCCCAATATTTGTCTGTATGTTCTTGTCTTAACAGGCCTACATATACGTATGTCATAGGAACATTTAAAAATCATAAAAGTTTTGATATCAGGACACCTATGGACTGTATAACCTTGCACAGTATTATGTGATATTAAAATGTCAGAAGTGTTTAGTCTGGCTGCTTCAGGTGTGAGGGATCAGAAAGTATATCAAGGTGAAGACAGAGACCAAGAGGAAACTGTAGTGGAATAAAAACAAAAACATGAAAGTGCTCAGGCGCAGTAGTGAGCAGTAGTGATGTGTTAGAGGCGCTGATGGCTGCCCACTGAGCGCAAGACACAAGGAAGGGGTTGTCAAAACACTTACTGAGTTGGAATATTTGAAATTTTACATTTTTGTCTAAAGGGGGTTTCCTTCAAGTTCAAAAACTGTTACCATGCACAAATAAGAGTTTATATGGAAAAAGAGGAAGAAATGAATGGTTGAACAAACATTTGTTATTTGAAAATAATGATTTGAGACATGACAATATACATTAGTTTGTGCTTCAGCCTTATGGCAAGAACGTTGCAGGTTCGATTTCATGGTGGGGCCTTTGAGGATTTTGCATGTTCTCCCCTCCTCGGTGTTTTTCTTTGGGTGCTTTTTTCCCTAAAACATGGGACTCCCTCAAAAAATGAGTTGGACTGAATGGATAAATAAAAAGAACAGGAATCAGTCAGTCAGTCCAGCTCATCATGGTGAAGATACTAAGGTTAGGGAGACCATACCTTGTACAAAAGCAGTTCTGTGTTTGTGCAACTCTCATAGAAATCCCGAGGAATGTGAATAATTCCTTGATCCAATTAAGTGGTGATCCACAGGTCACAGTCAATCAACAGATCAAACTCTATGTGGTCATTAGGAGAGGTCTAAAAGCCAAACACTAACTAGCACTTTGATTTCTTACAGGATTTGTGAGATGAAGATGATAGAAAGTAACATGGCAGGCTTTCCTGGCACAGAAAATATCAACAACACACTCCCAAGTCTGGGAAATCAGTTGGACTCACACTTACTCAGCTAAAATATACAGGATACTACACTGAAATTCTCATTTTTGACACAATGCAGCCTCACCCTCTTTAAACCACCTCCATGTTATTGGGATCAGGGACCTTTAGCAGAGCCTTTCACTTCCTTCAGTTATCACTTTGAGGTGCACAGATATATTGGGGCCAGTGTGGGAAAAGTGAATAAAACTGATCCCAATTCAAGTGTGCTTTGCATTGACCCAGACTAGCAGATTGAACAGTATTTAGGGCAGTAAGTCAATGTTTCTTTATTTGTCATGAAGCTGTGTCAACTAAATAATATATATAAGTATAAATATATCCTTATTCAGTGACCTGAATTTATTTGAAGTCACTGAAGACATAATTCAGCTTTCTAACTAGTTCTTTAAACTGGTTGTGCAAACTGGACACAGACACAGTAAATGTATGGGTGTACTTTGAACTTGTTTATGTGTGGTTAGTGGGCAAACACTCAACCCACTGTGGCACTGCAAAGCAACTAGTTAAAAACAAAACAAAAAATACATATTCCACACTGTTGGTAGTTTATGTTCCTGGGTAACGCTACATCTGTTTCTTTCTCACATGCGGAATGCATTAAATCTGGACATCACCAGAACACTTAGGAGAAATAATTATAATGTTAGCAAATCCCTCTCGTCTGGGTGGCTAATGACAGCGGTCACACCGATTAGCTCAGTTCATACGAGGTTAAGTTAATGTAAGCATCAATGAAAATGCTAAGTAGAATGAAAAGAGGCAACAGGCTGCATGTAATCATTATCACAAATACTGGCAACTCAATACTTGGAGACCTTAGCCCTGTTTGCTCCAATGTAATCAAAGAGACGTCAAATAATGCTAATAACTAGAATTGTTTTTCCTTTCTTTAAACGTATTTAGTTTTCCGCACAATTTGTTCCTGTGGCTTTTCCAACATCGTGCAACAGTGATCTTTTTTTTCTTAACAATTCCCCCGAAAGTTAGCTGCATACAATTATTGCATATAACTTTGATTAATGTCCAGTAAAGGATATGTTAATATGCATGATTTCCACTACGGCTGAACAAAAAGGCACCATTGTTTTCTTTAATTTAACTAGAAGTGCAGTGGAAAAAATTGTTATTACATAAAATTTGCTCTGGTAAACCTTTTTGAAAACTGAGATTATTATATCATATCATTGTAATCACCACACCTAATTTGGCAATACAAATGTAAACTAGAAGCTTTGTTATAGTTTTTTGTCAATGAATTTCTTGGGGTCAAAGAAGCATTCATTCATCACATATGGTCAATTGTCCCAGAGGAAAACCAGTTCTTTTTGTTCTGTTTGTTTATTTGTTTATGTGTGTGTGTGTCTGTGTGCGTGTGTATGTGTGTGTGTGGTCCTTTGCTGCAAGCGTCAGGGGGCTATTCCATGAAGTGAGCTAAAGCGAAAGCCTGACTTATTTGGCCTATCCAGACTTGTCAAAGCCTCATTTCCACCAAAGTGACTAACCAGAGGTGACGCTGAGCTGCCGCAGTAACAAACACCCGGAAACAAACCTGGTCGAGACCAGGTTAACTGTCAAAATTATTTTAGCTCTGTCTCCAAGAGCGTCTAAAGAAACAGTTTAGTCAAAAGTTTCAGTTGTGCACTCACACACCTGTGTCAGAACACCTGTCTCTGATACAGTTTAAAAAGTGATTTTTATAGTCACGTGTAGCTTGAGACTTTTACCGGTCGTATGCTCCTACGCACAGGACACAATTGTCTGGCTTATTTCATTAAAATGATCTTGCACATGTGGCTGTTGTGAGGTGCAGTGCAGCTTTTATGCACAGGCAGGCGCTGGTTTGGACTCTGAGGATGAACTGGTTTTCAGTGGGTTCTGTCTGTTCGCTCTTTCATCACGTCTGTCTCTCTCTCTCTTCATTCCTTCATCTTTCGCTCCCTGTCAAACTGCAAACACGTCGGCCCGGATTTTATCGTTTCTTCTAGGCTACATGTGAAGAGTTCCGTTACAGCTTCACTTTTACGCGCAGCGGGATTTAAGCTCCGCACATATTACCGTTAGTTATACCGTTAATGCAACTCTGAATTTAATAGGTGCCATTATTATCTACACCTATTGCCTAATGCCTATTGCTTTTGTAATTAATGCTGCCATTTTAATTGTACTTTATTCAGCATTTGGTTATTGTTCAAATATTCGAGTATAGGCATGTTTGGCTGTCACAGAATTTCCTCAATTCAGTGTTGATTTAAGCTGTCTGTATTTGTCCAAGAATATACACTGGGGACCTTGGTGAGCAGCTTTCACAATCATCTATATACACTTACCAAGACTTTGAGGGTGACATGTGCAAAGTGTATTCAACGCTTTCAGAGAAGGTTGCATAAGGTAAATGAGGCAGAAAACTTGCAGCAGACCAAAGTACTTTTACATCTGAAGTAATATTTATGTGATAAACAAACAACTTTAGATTTTAATTAAACTAATTCATTAAACTGTATCACATTTAGTACTGTAAAACACATGCACTGGAAATTGTGGCGTAAATATGCTTCAGAATTTTGATAAATTAAGGTGTTCTTCAATGTCAAAAACAAATGGCTATCAGTGGTCCAGGGCACTGTCTGCTGGAACAACTGAAAACACAACGTACGTAACATGGGGCACTTTTTAGGGTGAAGCAAGCTAAACCTGTTACTCACTTTCATACTACAGCTACTATCCCCAGCATGCAGGATGTAAAGGTTCCTTTTTTGTCCTGTTGCTTGCGTCAGTGCTCTCTCATTGTAATTCAATCAGCGTTTTATATGTTGCAACATCAGCCCCAGTTTTGGACACTATTGCCATGGAGAGGAGTGTATTATAAACAGAGTTAAAGTTGGCGTTTCCTAACAATGTCACACCAAAACATCACTATATAGGGTCAAAAAAGAAAAACACAAAATATATGAAACATTTCAATTTCAGAACATTTTTTTGACTTGACTTTTTGATGTATTGATCTTATTCCACCCTGCCCACTTTTGCCTCTAAATTCAACTAAACCTCGCTATCTTTGTGGCGGCACTTCTGGTTGAGGATGATTCCAATTAATTTGTCCCATTCAATGTAGAATTTGAGAAAAGTTTGGCTGCCAAAATATGACATAAAATTTTAAAGTGTACCAACACGTCAACAATGCACCAATTCTGCGGGAGGCTTTAAAATGGCTTTGTAGTCTGTATTTAGTAGCTGTCAAGATTAGCAGCCCCATGCAAAATAATACAACCCATACTACGATGGCTGAACCCACAGCAACTTCTAGGATAAGGTGAATAGTGATAAAATGTATGTCTTTAATCAAACTAGAAAAACGTTTAGTCTTAAGTTTCAAAGTCATAAATAAATATCAATATGCTGCCTTGATGTCAGATTCAAGTGGTTTATTGAATAAGAGCCTAAGGAAAAATGCATTTGTGTAATCACTGTTGGCAGAGTTTGTAAAGAAACCTTTGCTCTTAAATTTTAATTTCTCTTTGGAAATGCTTTGTGTGTTTCCAGTCCAAACAATGTGTGAATGTTTCGTTAGAGCAACAAGGGTAATTTTGACTCATTTAATTTGATGTTGTTGTTGTTGTTATCCATTTTCAAGTGCTCATAGCACAAACCACTAGAAAGGGCAAACTTCATTCATCAATTTGGATATTTTATTGTTGACATATTATTGTTGATTTGGATATTGGCAACAAATGCTCCACTTCTGGTTCATTCATCACATTGACAAAAGGAAAAAGTGTGCTTGGTGTTACAGTTTTGCCTAACAACTTTTCTTGTCCTATGCACAAAATTGACTCTTGAGAGCTTTAAGCCATTTTAGAATGTTGTCAAAAACATACTTGGAGTTGTGTTTTGTTTCATTCGCACATGTTTGAGTAATCCTTTATTATTGTCTATATCTCCAAAGCTCAAAATACACTGTTCCACCTTGTGATGTCATGAAGCGGTAGCTTTCAAGTTAACAGCTTCTTTTTGTTCGGTAGAGTATCCACATAATTATATTGAAGGTGTATTATCACATGACATGAAAATGTGATATTTGAGAGAAGAACTTGGCCTAAATATGCAGGTTTGCGTGTTCAATGTGTGAATGAAACAAAACAAAACTTCAGCTATGTTTTTGATGAGGAAACAACATTATAACAGATCAGAAAATAGTGTAATATAGGCACTTTAAAGGTAGTTACACTGGGTCATATTGAGTTTTATGGTCTAATAATTATGGTTGATTATGGATCTGCAGGATTAAGGTGGAAGTCAGTAGCAGTAGTTGATGTTCATTTTCTTTAAACAATACTGGTAGTGAGGAAACACAGGTTATAACAATTTAAACCAATATAATAGAAAGATATAGATACCCCTAAGACTGTGCCTATGTATACATGCATAATGATAGTATGAAATATGATGACTTTAACAAGGACAAAGTAGCAAAAGGTTATAGTAGTTCACATAATCACAGCTGAAGTGTTGTATAGTTCAGTGCACTGAGGCCAGCTGCTTAACCAATGACTTTATGTGAACTGACAGCCCACTGCAGCATGCACCTTATGGAGACCAGAGCTTTGAAGGGCCAGTAATACAATATGGAGTTTTACACTAACTTCATTTGTCACAAAGATTTTAGATTATGTTATGATCAGTTAACAATGATTCTAATTCCCACATACAATATGCAAAATGTGAAAGAAAGTTATTGAGCAATAAGGAAATGGATACACTAGCTGTCATCATAGGCCTAGTTCTGATACAGGTTTACTAGAAGGCCCCAATGTTTTAATACAGTTAATCATGTTTTCACATTCTACATACAAATTACATATAATACAGTAACGATATAGCTCATTTGCAGATGACATCACAACATTCTATGGGCCAATAATATTTGATACAGATGGGGCGCAGCTAAAATGAATTAATGCAGATTTGTGTTGTAATCATAGACAGCATGAAGAAGGCTACAGTTATATATTAAGAATAGGAATTTATTTAAATTTTGGAAAAAAAAGAAAATTAAAACCCCCAGTATCATGTAGCGCAGATTAATATGAACATTTTAAGGCCAAAATGATGAGGTTTGCTGCAGCGGTGACAGACAATTTTTTCAATGTAAAGTCAAAGGAGCCAGAGCGCCCTCATGCTCACTTCCTATTTGGAACACAGCGGCTAGCGGGTTGACTATGTCCATTTATATATACAGTCTATGGTTGTACTACAACAAAGTCTAGAGTCTAGTCACTAACAGAAATAATGAGGTTCAGCTTTTGTCAATTTACCTTTTGGATATTTCATTATAAAATACAGTATAATCAATACGGAAAACAGACTTTTTCATTTAAGAACTACACTTGTTTAAAGCCAATTTGCTCCTCTTTGAACCTTGATCTTGAAGAATAGTTTTAATATAGCACACCTGTTAAACTTAACAATAGCACAAAGAGTTACAACAGCCCATCAGAGACCAATGCAGCAAACATCAGTCACATACACAACCCATAGAGCTTTATAGTTTGGGAGGAAAAAACCTGACCAAGATGAAAACCAGCTTGATTGATTGTAATGATGCAACATATGTGTGATTTGGAGGAGAGTGGTGTGGAAAGCCCCTGAATAAAACAGTCCATTGTGTTGGTGTTGTGATAGAGAAGACTTTGTTTCTGCTTCAGCTGGACTCTCTTTTACCCCTTTGGCTCTTGTTCATGGGGCAGAAACTGGGGGACAATTGTAACAGTTTTTAAGGTCTAAACTTTTACTTTGTTCTCAAATGTTTGAACACAGCATAGGTTATTTTCTATATTGAAACGTTTGTTCTCTATCCACCTTATTCCGGAAGTTGCCGTGGGCAACCACCATCGTCATTCGGGTTGTATTACTTTGCATGAGGTTGCCAATATACAGACTACAAAGCCATTTTAAAGCCCACCAGAGAATCAGTGCATTGTTGACGGTTGACTGGTGCACATTAAAGGTGCATTGTGTAACTTGTCTAGTGGAGGGTTCATCAAATGTAGATATTATTGGTTTGTCAGGAAAGTTTCACAGCATGGCATTAAACCTTTCTATCTTGATCTTGATCTATCTTGGAGACCAAACCAGACTAAGTTACAGGTCAGATCTATTGAGAGGCAAATCAGCTCGCAATCAGAATGCCTGGTTTTTGTATTTTTGAGCAGTAAAACTACCTGTAGTTGAATAAATGTAAAGTAGAGCTGTTTAATGTCATACTGCAGAACATTCCAGGCAGAGCAATGACATATCCATAGAAACAAGCAGGTAACAGACCCAAATCAAAAAGTTACATGTGCATATTTAACACTGAACATTTTATACAAATCAGCCTACCTTATATCATATTTTAGCACAAAACTGTTCCCAAATGCTCCACTGAAATGAATGGGATTTTCTCTAAACTGGAAGTGCCTCCACAAAGAAAATGTGGTTTAGTGGTATTTGAAGGCAAAAGTGGGCGGAGCAGAATAAGGTAAATAATGTTGGATACTTTTTCAAAACAAAAAAATGAACGCTTGCACAAAAGACTGTTTGGCACCGCTCTATGATATTTGTCAAAATACAACCCAGTCACCTTGATTGAACTTACAGTACTGAAATTAGGCCAACATAAGGGACGCTTTTAGGCACGTGTTTCTTGATGAGACTTCAGAGTAGTCCGAGCATTTAGTTTGAGCAGTGACAAGAAAACAAATGCACTGTGTATCAATCATGTAAATGGACACCATTCATCCAGCTGGAAGTAAAATTATTCTTAGAAAAAGTGGATCCCAGATGGGTCTCTCTGCTGTATCCTGTCTACAATTGGCTCTGACTCCTTCTGAATAGCTTCTAGGTTTCTACGAACACATTAAGCAACCCATAGGTTTTAATAGTCCATTTTACAGTACACTATTGTGACATTAGTCCTGGAGTTTGGCACGTTGCAGTTGGTGCTGTGGTCAATGCTTTCACAAGAATAAGAATAGTCTATTTGTTAAAATATCTGACATGGGCTTGGAGAGCACCGTTCATTTTTCACCATTCATTTTTCAATTACAGTATATTAAAGGGTTCATACTATGCTATTTTCTGTTGTAATATTGTTTTCTCATCAAAAACATATGTGGAATTGTGTTTTGTTTCATTCACACATGTTTAATACACAAATCCTGCATATATAGGCTGAATTCTTTTCTTAAACAGAAAACACTGTTCCACCTTGGGATGTTATGTGGTAATACAGGAAGTTTTCCACTGTGTTTTTAAACTCCACATACCTCCACTAGAATCAGATGATTTCAGCCCTGGACTTGCCAATCTCTACTGAACTAAAGGTAAAAGGGAGCTGTTAACATGAAAACTACCACTTCATGACATGACAGGGTGGAACAGAGCATTTCGAGCATTGAAGGTGTAGACAGACCAATAAACCAGGATTACTCAAACATCTGTGAATGAAACAAAACATAATTCCTTGTTTGTTTTTAGGAGGCAATTCTAACATTGCTTAAGGTTCACAACAATTGATTGTATGTAATACTGGACCTTAGTGTAGAAATGGCACTTTGATCGTCTTGTATTCGTCCATTTTTTGCAGTATAATCTACATTGGTTGAGCTTTGAACATTTCTCTTCTCATTAATTGGGTAGGTATACTGTAAAAATCAAATAAAATGACTTACAGGTTCAAACATTCTGGATTTGTGAACAGTGAAATATCAGGTGTTTCCCATCAGCCCCAGGGAAAAACACCTGCTGTGACATCACTGCAGCTTTTCCAGTCAACTCATATTATTTCCATGGTGTCAGTGTTTTCAGTCAACATGTACATAAGCTTCCATTTAGCCTATTCCTCTGCATCTATCGTTCTTTTATCTCTTAATCCCTATATGTTCTATATGCATTTTTAAACAGCGATTTTGAACATAGCAATATTTGTCTACAATCATTCCTCATTTTTTGAATGGTTTACTATGACTGAAATTCTTCAAGAAAAACTTTACAAAAGTTGCTCATCTTTCAGTGCATCAAAACTATCACAATAATAGGCTTATGCACGTTCCTTTTGATATGAAAATCTATATCTATATCATCTATGTATATTATAACACCTTAGTACCTACTTTGAACCTTCAATTACTGGAGATTTAAACAGAATGTACAGTCATCTTAATGTGGGTGCATTTTTAGTGTGTGAATATTTTATAAACTACTAAACTCACACACGTCACAATGTCCTGTAGTAATAACAGGTTAATCAGAGAGATAGTCCAGACTATCTGACTAACTGCAGCTACCAGAAAGTTCCTGAGGGGGTTTGCAGGAAACTCCCAGCTAACAAGCCAGATAGCTATATGCATCATCAGAACCTAATGGAAAGTGGCGAAAATAGGAGAGCAATAGTCACCCTAAAGATCAGGATAAACTCAAACCCAAATCTGGACAGATCTGGGCTCATCCAAACCCCTACACCTAACAATACCTTACAGTGATAAACTAAAATACAGGTGAAGTTCAACAAATTCTCACTTGTTTTTAGTGAATTTGTTATTGTGCAAGAAAGAAACCAAATCTTAAATACATATGGAATAGATATAGGTTCTTTATTTTTGTTACTGAGTACCAGAGACTTTTGAAAGTAAAAGCATGCTGCCAAAATATTGTTCTATCATTAGCATATGAAAGAAGTCCAAAGAAAAGCCCAATCATCTTAATTTGTAGTCCCTTTTGCACCTCTTTGTGGTTTTCCCGCTTGAATTGGGACGAATCAACTTTAATGCAAATAAACAAGAAATATTGTAAGTTCAGTAACCATAACCATGCTCCCTTAAGGCTCATATGTTAATAGTGGTATCCAGAAGTTTAGTATAGTTCCTAATCCCAATCTCCCAAAATCATGTTAAAAGAAAGAAAAAGGGGGCTTTCCTTTGCAAATGTTTTATGACCCTATACAGTCTTTATCGGAGTCTGGATCAAAACCAAATCAGAAATCAAAGTGTGACGCAAATTACCAACAGGTGACTAAATACATTCTTGTCACGTTACATTTATACCACAAACTCACGCACAAGCTCCACTACAGTAGTTAGTCAAATCAGAAGCATCAAACAACATTTCCATTTCCACATTCATAAAGTGGCTATGAGTGATGCCGCTCAGGAAGACTTCTGGAGGTTAAGGAATGAATATTTGTGGTGAAATTCTAAGGCCCCTAAATCCACAGGGTCCGACCTAAGCCAAGACTAGACCTCTCCAAGCCAAATGACTGACTCACTGTGTGTGGACATGTTCAGGAGAGTACTGTGCAGAGAAACAGTCCAGATTTTGAAATATTATCTTACATTAAAGCTGTTGAGAAATTACTAAACAAAGGCTGCATTCAAAACCAAATGACTGTCAAACAAATGTGTTTTGACATATTTGTATACTAAAATTAAAAGGGGAAAAAAGTGGTTTTGATGGTTCTCCTATGCGTGATGCACCCATTTCTTTTATTAAAAATAACTAAGATCGCTATCTCTACCTATCTGCAATAGCTGCTATTTTCTTCAATGCCACCATTATCAAAAGGACACTTTGTTATTATATAATGTTCCACTCCTTATGTCCCTCACTTTACTTAATGGAAACATATTTTTCACTGACTATTATATTTTTCTTTCGGCTATATGGCTTCCCCTTATCTAGTGGTGTGTTTTTTGAGCGGTACCGTTTACAGTACCTATTCCTGTAGTAATCATCTTAATTAGGATTAATTACGGTAGTTGTTTTCATTGTTAATTTGTGGTGACAGTTTTCAGGTTTCATTTTTTTTTTTCTATACCAGAGGTACTTAAACTTTTCTGTTTGATACTGTACTTTTACCTTTAGATGGGACACTGCCCTAGTTGCAGAGCAGTCACTCCAGCTTGTCCTCATTATATTCTAGGGTCATGTCCAGGTGGGACATGCCCGGAAAAGGGAGACATCTTGGGGGTATCATGAGCCACCTAAAGTACCTCTTTTCCGAGCTCCTCTGAGGAGGCTCAGCATCTGTCTATCTCTGAGGGAGGCCCAGCTACTCCACAGAGGGAACTGATTTTGATTGTTTGTGTATCTGAGATCTTGTCCATTCGGTCATGGAGTGGATATTTGGACTTTTTTGTACAGATCACCATGTACTTATTCTGCAATTGCAAAGGTTAAAAGGATAAGGCTTTTCTGTCCCCATGAGGATACCAATATGTCAACACTGATGTGAGGCATATGTTTCAATCTTTTAGATAAGTCCAGAGACATAGATAAAGTCATTTAATCATTGTTTTTTGATAGTGTAATTTCTCCTTATTGCATTTAGGACTTAACTTATAAGCTATTTTATTTCATATGTCAACTCCCAGGTGAGATTACTTATCATAGTATCTATACAATCATCTCTTTTAAGTTTGTCTGCAGTGTATGCTGTCCATATGACTTCTCCCATTAACTACCCACTCTAGACCTCACAAATGAATGTGTAAGTGAAAAAAAGAAGAAAAACATAAGTGAAGAGACTATGATTGTCGGCTATTAAACATGATCCTGCAAGTTGAATGTATCAGAACACTTATTACAGTGTAATAAAATCAATAAAAACATATCTTGACTAATAATATTAATATAAATATATACTATTAATAAAATATTTTTAAACTACAATAAGAACGCAACTATAGGATTTTGTCTGTCTTATACATCCTGTTGTGAACAAATACACATTTTGAGTGATTTCCATGGCAAATACACTTTACCTTCAAACATCTTGTATAGGTCTAAAATATTTAGAGCCCTGGATGATTGCACTCTAAATCAGCACACAGCCCATCCATCCTCCCTCCGCTCTGATCATCTGCAGTGGTGCTTTTGTTGGACAAGTCAAAGGAGGTTGTTAAACATATTTCCTAACATGTAAACCCATGTGTGTACCACTAATGGGAGTTATAATAAAATGCAAGTTATTTCAAGTGTTGGCAGCACATAAATACTTCCTGACACAGTCTCACGTTTCTTACATTACAAAAAGGGACTCTTGTTAAATAAATGTATAATTAAGGAATTCTACAAGGTGTAATTATATTTTCCTCAGGGCATTTTCAACTGGAATTCATTGTTTGTTACAGAGATAATTAAATGATTAATTTAACGATAATGACCTTCTTGTGAAAGCTGTATAATAACTACCTTAATTAACTGTAATAGAGCATAAACAAAGACTTATTTCATTATGAACGAATAGTAAAAGTATTATAAAGTATTATCATGGCCTGTGGTGTGATACTGTAAGATTTGGATGGAAATGGGGAAAATCATTGTTTGAAGTGGTTAACAGCAAAGTTGGAACATCAAAAGGCTTTCTCTCACATGTGTTGTTGTGGCCACACCACTGAGAAACTAAAAGTGTTAAAGTCACAAAATTCTATATTGTTTCTGTCTGTGATCTGTGTATTCGTCATGTTCTGGATCATATGAATATTATAAGGGCTCATGTGACCGACGTTTTGAAGGCTTACATGTCAATTTTTTCATGGTTGTCAACTCAAAAGTTAAAACATATAGGATTTCTCTTTGTAGTGCCTGTACTGCCTGTACCACTGAGAATACAGAAAGTTTGGATGCAAACCACAGCAGGAAATGTGGGCCACATCTTAGGGTGAGGTCACAGTGGTTTGACTCCTGTGACAGTGATAAGTGTCGCACAGAGGACTGGAGGTGAACTTAGGGCTTCAGGAGCAAAGCTGAGAAAATGACAGCACTGTGGGGTTTAACATGTAAGAGCCCTGGAAAGCTCATTTATAATTGTGAGTAATACAGTTTAAACATTTTTCAAAGCTTGTTTATTTTTAGCCTGACATATATATATATATATATATATATATATATATATATATATATATATATATATATATATATATATATATATATACATACAAACATACAAACATACAGACATACATATATACATACATATATATATATATATATATATATATATATATATATATATATATATATATATATATATATATATATATATATATATATATATATATATATATATATATACATACATACATACATACTATAGCACTGGCACTGACCATACAATGTTTGTTATACATTTCTATGCCACTGAGGATTTCCTGTGAAGTTTTACCCTAAAGCACTTGAGTGTAATTTGTCTGGACTATTGGAGATGGTCAGGCCTCTTCACACTTCAGACTAAACATTTTAATGAGTCTCCCATGACTTCTCCTTTGGGCCCTGCCTGACAGGAGCATCACCCCACCCTCAGACCTACTGCTGCTACACTACTACACTCCAGCCTTTTTTCTTCCAGTGTCTATGCACCAGTTGCATGTGAATGAGTGAAAAATATCTTGATGTAAAATACTCTGAGGGTCAAAAAATGTTGAAAAGGGTCATACTCCCATTTATCATTTATACAATATACAGTGCAAAGATACAAAAAAATGATCAATAATCAAGGTTAAGTTCAGGCGTTGATAATACACTTGTGTTTAATTAATCAATGTTATCAGCAGACAGAGGACCAACCTTGTCCACTCTGATTAGATTTGGTAAATATAGTAGTCAGGGCTGTAGTCAGTGAGCGTGGCCCTGACCAGACAGACAACATGCCCCTGGCGTTCCCTCTCTGAGATACAGGTCACTGACTTTGACTTTCCACTGTGTTACAGACATCAGTGTTAAGACAATGTTACTAATTAAGATTTTTATGAATGTATTTTCTTTGATTTTGATTAAATACATAAAGTATAATGACCTGGTTTGCAGTGGTGGAAGGTAATGAAGAACAAAAGTAAAAGTACAATATTTAAGTAAAAATTTTAGGTATCTGTACTTTACTTAAGTACATTTTACATTGGATACTTTTTGCTTTTACTTCACTACATTTGAGAGCCGGTATCTGTACATTCTACTCCAATGTGTGTAGAATCCCTCAGTCATCCAGGTAGAATCCATAGCAAAAGGAGAAATTTAATTTGTCAACTGGACAGAGTTTATTTGGTCGAATACGTTTTGCAGCTCATCCAAGCTGCTTCTTCAGTTCTGGTCAGATGCTGGTGGACACTGCTTTATATCTGCCTGAAGGGAGGAGCTTAATTACAATGAAAATTACTCTGAGACAACACATATTTAAATACAGTTTCAGTTGGTCAGGTGAGTTTATTCAATATGGAGTGGTTTACAGTTTCTGTTAGTCATGTGAGTCTATTCAATATGGAGTGGGAGTGGGGGAGTAGTTAGCATATCCATTCAGGGCCATGATGGGTGTTTTCACACCTCTGGACATGTCCTGGCTAGTCCCATTGTTTTCCCAGTTTGTTTTGATTTGGGTTTGTCTCCCATCTATAACTCTATCCTCAAACCCAAGTCAAAGTGACTGAAGTTCCCACTGTGGGTGAAATAATGTGCTGTGACCCTGAGGTAGTTCTCATTACTGAGGGACGTCCAATAATCTCCAGTTAGCGCCACTGTGTTTGTCTGCCCCAACACCTGCTGTACTAGGGGCGCACTCGCTTTTTGGTGCTCGGGTGCGGTTGTCTGGGGTTCTGTGGCCCACGTTCGCACCTGCGCGGCCGGGCCACGGCTGATGGCGTCGTCGCACGCCGTTGTTTGTTTGCATGTCTCCTGGCGGAGCTGGCGCTTTTGGCGGAGATGGTGGGTCCAGCGGCATGGGGTGTCTATTTAGTGGTGGGACCGATGTGGGTCCTGCTGCGGTGCGCGCTCCTCCATGGGTTTGTGAATGTGGCGGCGCGGGGGAGTGGGAGGGTCTGGAGGAGAGAGGCTGCGGGGCTTCTGTCGCGGTCCTTGTCGGGGGTGGGTGCAGATTCGCCGTGTGTTTTGGAGCGGACTTTGTTTTGTGTTTTCCTCATGTGTGTGGCATCAGCGCACGCAGGGCTTGTGTGGTGAAGTCGTGTGTGTGCTCGTGCATGTGCGGCCGTGCCATGAGTTGGCCCACCTTCTCCAGCCGGGACTTCTCAACAGTTTCAACAGGTTTTTCTTCCTGTTTACAGTCGGATCCTATAGTTTTTCTAACGTTACTAGCAGTGGCCACAGCTTATGAAAAAAACTAATTCACTAGGTCACAAAGAGCATTAATCTCGTGATAAAAATTTTTTTTACTGCGTTAAAACTGTTTTGCGTTAACTCGTTAATAGCACAATATTTTTAACAGCACTAACAAAAATGTCTAGAAAATTTTTTTAAATCAATTGAATTAATTAAAATCTGCTAAATTCTTTATCAAAATTACTACATTTCATCCTTTAATTGTTCTAAAAATCTCTGCAAAATACTTTTACTTCCTACTCTTTAAGTACATTTTAAACAGGTACTTTATTACTTTTACTTAAGTAGATTTTTTCATGTGATACTTTTACTTGAGTAACATTTTGCCCCTGTATCTGTACTTTTACTTCAGTAACAAAATGGAGTACTTCATCCACCACTGTTGGTTTGCACATGTAAGGTTTGAAACAATAGGCATTATGTCTGGATAGAATTATGCACTTTTTGCTATAGTAACTTTAGAATATTTCACAGTTGAACTCTGACTACCTCAAGGCCTCTTTTTCTATTTCTTTGCAGTGAACAAATATTAAGTGTTTTTGTGACCTCAGCATAGCTTTACTTCCATTGCAGCTGGTTATGAATTTGAATGAGTTTAGCCCACATGAAATTTTGAAAAGGCCTCTATTTATTGTGACAGCGACAGGACCCACATAAAGACAGCTTTCAACGGGACATGTGCTGACTGCATAATTGAACGTACATATCCTTTGAGGTTAATAGAAATGGAAGTTTTGGCTTGTGACTGAAATGTTGACAGTGTGTCTGCTCAAAGGAAACACCTGCTCTGTGTCTGAGGACCTGGAGGCTGCGAAAGCTCTTTGAACTATGGTGGACATATACAGACCTTAACTCAACACTATAACCACAATAAGAGAGTTGGTTTAGGACCCGTGAAAGACGTCATCAAAGTACAGTGACAGGCTGCCACAGACATACACTATAGGACCACACAAAGACATCAACCACTGAAGGAGCAGTATGTGCCTTTTCTGGTACTTATCTGGTCGATGGGCTGCCACCTGCATTTCTCTGTGGAGATTGGATTGCTTAGCCTTAAATATTCCACAGTTTGGAGTTATGGAGATAAACAGGAGATGCCACCAGGCCATGCTGTGGAGAAGAGAGTTACAATTCATGTTCAAGTTATTTTTCAACAATATAAAGGCCTACACCAACTAGATAGACTTATTTAAGTCATATTGTGGCATATTGTACATTTCAGGCAAAGAAAAAAAAGAAGACCCTCCATAAAAAGTCAATAGTGCATTTTTAACAGATGATTCTTATATACTTCACTTATATACTTGTCATTCTAATCCTTGGTTTCCTTTAGCACTGGATTAGTCAGATAGCCCATGTCTTTTGACTCTCACAAAGTGCTCAGCAGTGAACCCCCGCAGTTTCAGATCTGCTCTCTGGTCTTCATGAGCTCCTCTCAGCTCTGGGTCAGTGGGTCAGGTCTCACGCTGTACTCAGCCAGGCAACCATAAACACATCCTCCCCATTTGTCTGTAGAAAAGAAAAAAAAAAGCACACTAAACCTGCCTCTGTATCTGAGAAAATAAATGAAAAAGAAACACCAAGCAAGTTTTAAAATGCCCCACAGTTGTTTAAAAGCATATAAGTACGATATACTGGCAATATAGCCTCTTTCTTAGCATAATATTTACAACTTTCTTTAGTGTTTGGCAGTATTCATTAATCATATCATGTACTAAGGGAAAATAACAGGCTTTTGTGGTCTTCCAGTTTAGTCACATTTAAAAATGATCAAATATAGATCAGTTGATAAATGATAATAAAATACAGTATATGGAGAAAGTAAATTTGGGTTGCATATTTTATAATTATTCAATAATAAATTAATAGTGGCAAAGAGCTTTGGATTCTGTCTCCAAATGTTTTAATTATAATCCTAGCTAAGTGATGTAGTAGAAGGAAACCACACACACAGTCCCCTTCTCAATACATTCTAGGAATACCACATAGAGTGTTTTCTGCTAATCATTTGGCTACTGCTGCACCTAAAAGCTTCTCAGTAGTGAGCTGCCATGCAGTGATTCACCCTTTAAAGGTATAAGCCAGACCAGACGAGGAGCTGGGACCCTCTGTCCAAGATCAAGGTTTTCCATGATCTCACCAGGTTTTTCCAGGATATGTCTGGAGCCCAGCCATTACAGAGCCTAATGTCAACCTCACTCTTAACACAAGTTCGCTTTCCACTGTCTTCCTTAAGTCCTCCATTATCCTGTCACTTCACAGTTTGGACAACACTGTCTAGAGACCCATTCACAGTTGTTGCTCCCATACTTTTAGAATTTAGTATTTTACTTTGAATATAAAATGGCAAAAATGCAACAATAAGAAATGGATTGAATGAATGTTTACACCCATTTCAAAACAAACAAAACATAATTATGCATATTTTAATATTCATATCGTCTTCTCAGCT